>JAQPPZ010003507.1:2400000-3073396 GCA_028583015.1 Wollemia nobilis | reverse complement strand
GGTAATATTCATGTAAAATTCATCTTGGCAGATCTAACAGTGGTATCTCTAGCTATGTTAGGACACATTATAATTTAGTCAGCTTGGCTTAATCAATGGTGTCAAGATAATGAAGATAATAGGCGGATAATCATTACTTTGAGCTCCAAAGAGGCGATAAAGAGAGTGGAGAGGATGGCCAGAGGTCATGATTCTCCTTCATAAACATGACTCCTAGTTGTTTTTTCTCTTGTTATGATCTTTGGTTTGATGTTCTAGCTTGCTTATAATCACTATTTAAGTTGTATCCTTTGAAGGGTTGCATGTTTTGTTTTATAAAGCAATTTGAGTATGTCCCTTTGTGTTGGTCCCGGTTGGTGGTATCTTGATATATCTTTTTGGATGTAAAAGGGTTGGGACCCTTTCAAAAACCCTTCGCAAAATAAAAATAATAATTAAATAATGTATTATATTAAATATTGGATTTAAAATATCTTTAAATAAATAATATTATTTATAAACTTTAAAATTATGAAATTATTTAAAGATAAAATATAAATTGATTTTTAAATCCCTTGATATTCTTGTAATATTTTTTAAAAATATGAGAAATAAGTATTACACATCTAAAATTAAATGTGCTTTATAGTTAAATAATGTTATCTTGTCAATAAGAGTTGTTAGAAGACATATTTATATACTATTATTGTTATACTTAAATGATCTATATAACTAGTTATTACCATTTAGGACTTGATCAATGGGGAAGAGATAGTTGACTTAGCATTGTAAGACAAGATAAAAGATCCTAAACTAATCCTTGCCTTACCTTTGAGATATGGGTATGTGTATATATACCCTAATCTATGTTTAATGTGTTTATCAAGAAACTGTTGGAATATATTACATTATTTGGTACATGCTAATATACCATCATGGGTACATGTTTAGATTAGGATTTTGTCTTAGATTAGTGTTTGAGTATTTACTTAATGCAATGTAATAAATGCACAAGTATTACTATAATGTGCAATGATGTAAATGTGCATGTTGTCCATGTGTACATAAGTCTATAGAATAGGAATATAGTGAGTCATAGGAATATGGAAGGCCAAGAGTCATACTCCATTATATATTGGCCTTTGTAGTAGAGATTTGGAATTGATAGAGAGGGAGAGAGTACAAGAGCACATTAGAGTAGAGTAGTGCTCAAGTTAGATACAATGTAGAGCATGAATGAAGAATGAAGCATTTGAGGTCTCCATATTTTGTGTGAAGATCCATTTTTTGTGAGCTTTCATTAATGGTTATTTTATGAGTTATTTCAAAAGTTTATCATGATATTTGCATGCTTAGTATATTGCCCTTATCATAGATTTAATATTGAATGCTTATTTTTATACCTTGTGGTTGCATTTCCTTAAATGTATAACATCAAAAGCTAACAATGGTATCAGAGCACAAGGTAGATTGATAGGAAACGGAGAAAGCCACAAGAATATTATGAGGAGACAGATATATTTTATTTTTAGAATTTCTAAAATGGATATTTTGCTAGAGTATTTCTACATGATTGTAAAAAAACTCATGAAGACTAGGACTCAACATAAATCTCTTTTCACTAGATTGAAGGATAACTAGTGATGTTTATTGATTTATAGAGATCTAGAGATTTGCATGGATTTGCTTGCTACTATCTAAGTTTTTGCTATAGAAAATTAGTTCTAAGAAGTTGAGAAGCTTCCTACAATGGATAGAGAAGAATTTCATCTTCGATTTCTTGAAATTATATGCTTTCCTCATGTGGGTATTAGTTCTTTGTTACAAAAAAATAGACATTGAAGAAAGAGGAGACTCAAGGAAAAGGTCCCCATTGGATATTGGAGATAGAAGATTGAGGAGACCCAAGAAGGAGATCCCTATAGAATATTTAAGACAACAAATCAAGAATTAGGTACAAGAAAGAAGACCCTATTGGATATTTAAGATATAAAATTAAAGACCCAAGAGAAGATGTCCCAAGAAAAGTTGAAAGAAGAAGGCTAGAGAACCCCTAGTAAAAATTTGAAGAAGTGGCCATGGGAGAAGATTTGAAGATAGCTCAAGATAGAATATTGCAAGAAGGAGTAGATCTTGAAAAGAAAATTTTGGGATAATTATCACCATCCGAAAACAAGCCCAAAAGGAAGAAATATTTGGTAAGAAGTTTATCAAATTTTAGAAAGGGATTCTTGAAGATCTCAACACATTCATATTCTTGAGAAAGAGGTAAACTAAATAGGCAGAGTTTAAAGTCATAATTTAACAAGATCTAAGGAGGAGAAAGAAGGTAGAAGAGCCGACCAATTTGAGAAAGTTGAATACTATCGTTAAAGGCTTAAAGGCTCATTTGCAAAGGAGAAGATCACTGATTTTCATAGCAGGAGTTGAAGAGTCACAAGACGACGACTTGAAGTAATTGATTGTTATTTTTGGACAACAAGATAAATTCAAATAAATAAGAGTTTTGAGAGCAAAAAATCAAGAAATTTGGACTGCAATATTGGGCAGCATTAGAAGGAGAAAAGATAGTTATGATTTGGATAAACTCAAAATAGATTTGCAAGGAGGATTGGACAACATTTGGTCAAGGAAAGGTGCTGCAAATTTCAAAATTTAAAGGCAACATAGGAAGCTGCAAATATATGAGTTTAAGACAACAAACTAAAGGAGAAGAATTCAAGAATTTAAAGCATGGGTGGGCAACAAGTTAAAGGAGTTATAGAGCTGCAATATTAACAAGTTTAGAGCATCAATTTTTATAAATTTGGGGTAGTAAATAGGTGAACCAAATGACCAAGAAATATAGCTATAAAGGAGACCAAAATATATGTAATATTGGTGCAGTAAAATTTCATTATTTGAATGTTCATATTAGTTTATTATTAAGTCTTTAAAAGCACCATATTTAAGTTTTTAAAGTTGCAAAAGAAAAGGTCTCAAGTTTATATCTTCAAGGTTGGAGAAGATAGCCCTCACAAGGGATTAAAACCTACAACAAAATAAAGAAGTTAGAAATAATATAATAAAAGAAATCAAATCCTTACTATCCCTTGGAAAGTAAATAATTTACAAAAAAAAATAGAAGCATTATTCTATTTGAAAGACATAGGGTTTCACACGAATTATAATCTTGGAGTCACCAAAGAAATCACCAAGCATAGATATGAGGAGTCATTTTGGAAGAGTAGACAAAAATGAGAACCTGTCGTAGAGGGAAAACCACCATTACCAAGTCTTGACAAAGAGAAGAGGCACCACCATATTGGATAAGAAAGCCACCATTTCAAGAAAACTAGTGTAACTAAAACTACAAGGGGCAAGCAATAGCTATTATCTATCTAAAGCTACATATAACAGTTGGCAATATGTTACAACAAAGGAGCACAATTTTTTTTTCAAGTTAAGCACTCAAGAGTAGTACCATTTACGTAGCAAAGTGCTGAAGAACATAAGCTTATACTTGAGAGAGGGGGTGAACAGTATAAGATAAAACTTTTATATTTTCTTTCCAAATCCATAACTTCAAATAATATTAATGTAATAATGAAATAATGCACAAATAATCACACACATAAGAGATAAAAATTTTATGTGGAAACTCCCTCTTGGAAGAAAACCACGACAAAATATTGCTTATATATTTCTTCAATAAATTTTGTGGGCACCAACCCACAGGAGACATCAATCTCTTATTATAATATTTATGGACATCGATCCATAGGAGACACCAATCCCCTTGCTCAAGTTCATGGACCCAATCCATAGGAGTCACTAATTTTCTTTGTTGGTTCATGGGCACCAACCCATAGGAGACACCAATCCCCTCTGCTCAGGTTCGTGGACACCAATCCACAGGATACACCAATCCCCTCTGCTTTGGTTTGTGGACACCAATACATAGGAGACACCAATCCCCTATGTTGTTTTATGGACACAAATCCCCTCTACTCAAGTTCATGTACACCAATCCATAAAAGACATCAATTCCCTCTCAAGTTTGTGGACACCAATCCATATTAGACACCAATCCCCTCTGCTCAAGTCTACTCCAAATCTTGCTCTCAAATATACTCCAAAACCTGCTTACAACATTGTTCAAATATGCTCATAAAACCTGCTCAAATATACTCCAAAACCCATTCACAAAACCTACTCAAATATGTTCTAAAACCTGCTCACAAAACCTGCTTAAATATGCTCTAAATCTTGCTCAAATCTATTCCAAAATCTACTCACAAAACCTGTTTAAATATGCTCCAAAAATTGCTCACAAAAATTGCTTAAATCTACTCACAAAAATTGCTTAAATCTACTCACAAATATTGCTCTAATTTGCTCCAAAACCTGCTCATAGTCTATGCTCAAATCTAGTCATACAAATCTGATCTATAATTTGCTTCTTCAACTAATAGCAATACACACATATTCTATCCAAACATCTTCAAGAACATATGGATAATGATATGCACTAATGTAGTAAGCTTCAAATGACCAATATGTTCTTCACATTTATTAAGTCAGTCGCTTCCACATATCTCACATTTATTACATTTTAAAGGTAGCTCAAGTTTAGCATTGGATAACTTACTTGTGTGTTGACTTGGAGATGCTAATACCTTGCTCTTCTTCCACTATCATGTGCATCTTTCCTTCTTGAAATGGATGAATTGTTCTTCCTTGTCAATTGAATACTTGGGTGAATATGTGTACTTGACACCTTGACTTGTTCTAAATTTGTGCCCTCCAAATCTACCTTAGTGATGACAATCTTCCTCTTGCACGTGCTTTTCAAATCTGGACAATAATTTTATTTTTCCCTTCTTGATTTAAATAGTAAATCAGCCACTTTTAAACCCTTATAACTTCTTTCAAAACATACACAATAAAACTTAAAAATAACTCCTTGTATCTCCCTTTTGAAACTTATAATATAAATATTTATTCTAACATCTTCTTTATATCTCTTTTTATGATTTGAAAAAATAGAAATTTATACTAACAACATCTCCCTTGCAAAAATGAAATCACAACACTACACCTTATATCTCCCCTTAAATAATTTACAAAAATCAAATCACAATATTACACCTTATATTTCCCCTTTTATAATTTGAAAAAATCAAATCACAATACTATGCTTTATATCTCCCCTTTTATCATTTGTAAAAATCAAATCCCAATGCTATGCCTTATATCTCCCCTTTTATCAAATTTAATAAAACAAAATATATAAATACCTTGCACAGTCGCAGATGGGATTTGATCCCTTGACCTCTACAAGCGTAGCTCCCTAACTTGGGCTACTGACCAGCTGCACTAATTTAGCACATGAAACCAAAAGGAACAAAACAATACTTAGTTGTAGTGGTAAGAGTTTTGATTATTTTTTAGAGGTTCAAGGTTCAAACCCCACTGAGTATGAGGGGACCGAGACCTCTTATTAAAACCTATGTAAACTTATTGAAAAAAAAAATCAAGTATTTAAAGGTTTTGATTTTAAATTTAGAAAATCATAACCTAGTATGTATATATAAATAAATAAAAGGTATAAATATAACTCTTGCCATTGTGTGGAGTACTTTAATCAAGATTGTTCTCAGAAGAAAAATCAAGCTCTCGATGGCAGAAAAAAAAGGATAGTGAAAATAAGGAAGGTTCGATAGGGAAATCAACTGGAGAAGCAAGGAACTATGGTATGGAGATAACGCTCCCATCCAATATGGAGGAGAAAGGGCGAGGGGAAGGAGAAATTATAGAAGAACCTCAATAGGTAATTAATCTTCTTGATATTCTACTTATTGCTTCAATTGATTTAGTTGTTCACAATCCTTTTGGATGCCTCCAAATCATCTTAAAAGACCTAGATCAGAATGCTTCGGTTTTTTATCATGAACAAGATCAAAACATCCCTAAAGTTGAAACCCAAATAAAAATGATTTTCCTCTTATCCTAGAGGAGAACATTGAGATTCAGGATAGATCACCTAGGGATTAGGAACCAACAAAGGAACATGGGAGCCCTAATTGAGTCACCAAAAAATTTAGAAAAATTGGGATGAATGTTGGGCATGAGGCAAAATAGGGAAGACCTCAATCAAAAATAAGGGAAGGGAAAATTGTGAAAGATGTTGTGAATGGAACACAAATGACCCTCAAATTAAGTAGTGAGGATATATCACATAGGGCTTAAGAACCTAGGAAGGAACATGGAATCCTTAATCAAGTCACTAGGAGCTCTAGAAAAATTGAGGTAGATGTTGGGCATGAGGTAAAAAAGGGAAGACCTTCTCAATAACAATTAGAAAAAGGGAAACTACAAAAGAGGTTGTGAACAAAACACAAATGACCCTCAAATTTGGCAGGAAAAAATATTTGACCAAAATTAAAAAATGAGTCATATCTTATAATGTTAGGGGCCGCAATGCCCCTTCCAAACACCAGTTGGTATCATTATTAAGGATGGAACTGAAGCCTCAAATATTGTTGTTACAAGAAACCAAGTTGGATGACCAAAAGTTGGAAAGAATTAGGAGAAATATTTGGAAAGAAGCCAATTTTGTTGCTAGTGCAGCGAAGGGTGTCACAGGAGGGATTTTGTGTTTGAATATGACAAATTTATTGAAGGAATCCTCATATCAACTTTAGATAGACTGTTCAATGTGCTCTTCTATTGTAAAGAAACTAAAATTAGCTAGGTTTTGACCAATATCTATGCACCAAACACCTGTATAGGGCAAAGCAATTATTGAGAGATCTAACTTCAATAAGGAAGGTTTTCCATGACATTGCTTGGGTTCTAGTTAGGACTTCAACACCCCTTTGTATCCATCATACAATAAGGGCAGAAACCCCAATAACTTTGAAGGTGTGGAATATTTTGAGCAGTTTTTCTCATAGAATGGATTGATCGATGTTGACATCAACGTATTTAAGTATACATGGAGTAATATAAGACTTGGGAACCAGTTGATCAAAATAATACGATAGATTCTTAATCTCTTAATAAGGGCTAATTAATTTTTGAGATACCAATCTAACCATACTCCCTAACGTAGTATCCAACCATAACCCTCTAGAGTTAGATTTCCAAACCGATAGAAGGAGATTTTACAATACTTTTAGGTTTTAGATGATGTGGCTTATAAATGAAAGCCTTGAGCATTACATTAAGGAATGGTGGGGGAAAAAATTCACTAAATTTTTGATGGCACAAATTTCCAAAAATCTTAGGTTTATCAAAGATAAACTCAAAAATTGGAACACAATTATTTTTACGATGGTAGAGCAACCACAAACTATAGTGGCAATGGAGCAACCACAAACTATGATACCGATAAAACAACCACAAACTGCTATGATGATAGAACAACCATAGGTATTGGCTACTAGTAATATCCTTATAGTGGAAAATTTATTCAACCACATTATGTTGTTTAAGGTTTTGGATTCCCTATCTAAACAACCATAAGAGACGATGGATAAACCCCAAACTACTATGATGATGATGCAACCACAAACTACTGTGATGACGATGCAACCACAAACTACTGTGATGATGGTGCAACCACAAACTACTATGGCGATGGTGGAAATGATGGACCAATCACAGGTATCGATTGTTGGTAATATTATTGCAAAATTCATCTTGATATATTTGGCAGTGGTATCTCCAGCTATGTTGGGACCCATGTCAATTTAGTTAGCTTTTCTTAAACGATGATGTCAAGATAATGAAGACAATAGGAGGATAATCATTGTGTTGAGCTCCAAATATATGACAAAGAGAGTGAAGAGGATGGATAGAGGTCGTGTTTCTCCTTTGTCAACATGACTCCTGGTTTTTTGTTCTCTTGTTATTATCTTTCGTTTGATGTTCTAGATTTATTATAGTCGCTATTTAAGTTGTATCCTCTGAAGGGTTGCATATTTGTTTTTGTAAAGCAATTTGAGTATGTCCCTTTGTGTTGGTCCTGGTTGGTGGTCTGTTGATATATATTTTTGGATGTAAAAAGGTTGGGACCCTTTCAAAAATACCTTTGTAAACTAAAAAAGCAATTAAAGAATGTATTATATTAAATATTTGGATTTAAATTATCTTTAAATAAATAATATTATTTATAAATTTTAATTTACAAGAATATCGAAAGATAAAATATAAATTGATTTTTAAATCCCTTGATATTCTTATAATATTTTTTAAAAATATCATAAATAAGTATTACACATCTAAAATTAAATGTGATTTGTAGTTAAATAATGTTATCTTATCAATAAGAGTTGTTAGAAGACATTTATATACTATTATTGTTATACTTAAATGATCTATATAACTAGTTATTACCATTTAGGACTTGATCAATGGGGAAGATATAGTTGACTTAGCATTTTAAGACAAGATAAAAGATCCTAAACTAATCCTTGCCTTACCTTTGAGATATGCGTATGTGTATATATACCCTAATCTATGTTTAATGTGTTTATCAAGAAATTGTTGGAATATATTACATTATTTGGTACATGCTAATGTAACATCGTGGGTACATGTTTAGATTATGATTTTGTCTTAGATTAGTGTTTGAGTATTTACTTATTGCAATGTAATAAATGCACAAGTAATACTAGAATGTGCAATGATGTAAATGTGCATGTTGTCCATGCGTACATAAGTCTATAGAATAGGAATATAGTGAGTCATAGGAAGGTGGAAGGCCAAGAGTCATACTCCATTATATATTGGCCTTTTTAGTAGAGAGTTAGAATTGATAAATAGGGAGAGAGTGCAAGAGCACATTAGAGTAGAGTAGTGCTCAAGTTAGATACAATGTAGAGCATGAATGAAGAATGAAGCATTTGAGGTCTCCATATTTTGTGTGAAGATCCTTTTTTTTGTGAGCTTTCATTAATGGCTATTTTATGAGTTATTTCAAAAGTTTATCATGATATTTGCATGCTTAGTATATTGTCCTTATCATAGATTTAATATTGAATGCTTATTTTTATACCTTGTGGTTGCATTTCCTTAAATGTATAACATCAAAAGCTAACAGTGGTATCAGAGCACAAGGTAGATTGATAGGAAATAGAGAAAGCCACAAGAATATTGCGAGGAGATAGAGAGATTTCATTTTTAGAATTTCTAAAATGGCTATTTAGCTAGAGTATTTCTACAGGATTACAAAAAAACTCGTGAAGACTAGGACTCAACATAGATCTCTTTTCACTAGATTGGAGGATAACTAGTGATGTTTATTGATTTGTAGAGACCTAGATATTTGCATGGATTTGCTTGCTACTATCTAAGTTTTTGTTGTATAAAATTAGTTCTAAGAATTTGAGATGCTTCCTACAATGGATATATAAGAATTTCATCTTCGATTGCTTGAAATTCTATGCTTTCCTTGTGTGGGCATTAGTTCTTTGTTACAAAAAAATAGACATTGAAGAAAGAGGAGACTCAAGGAAAATGTCCCCATTGGATATTGGAGATAGAATATTAAGAAGAACCAAGAAGGAGATCCCTATAGAATATTTAAGACTACATATCAAGGAGGATATCTAAGAAAGAATGACCCATTGGATATTGGATATAGAAAATTGAAGACCCAAGAGAAGAGATCTCAAGAAAAATTGAAAGGAGAAAGAAGAAGACTAGAGAAGCCCTACTAAAAAGTTGAAGAAGTGGCCATTGGAGAATATTTGAAGATATCTCAAGATAGAATATTGCAAGAAGGATTAGATCTTGAAAATAATAATTTGGGACAATTATCACCATCCGACAACAAGACCAAAAGGAAGAAGGATTTGGCAAGAAGTTTGCCAAATATCATAAAGGGATTCTTAAAGATCTCAAGTCATCCATATTCTTGAGAAAGAGGCCAACTAAATAGGCCAAGTTTGAAGTCAAAATTTGATAAGAGCCAAGGAGGAGAAAGAAGGTAGAAGATCCAAACAATTTGAATAGTTGAAATTTTTTGTTAAAGGCTTGAAGGCTGGTTTGCAAAATTGAAGATCACTGATTTTTGTAGCAATAATTGAAGAGTCATAAGACAATGACTTGAAGGAATTGATTGTTGTTTTTGGAAAATAAGATAAAGGTAAAGAAATAAGAGTTTTAACAGTAGCAAATCAATAAATTTTGACTACAATATTGGGTAGCATTAGAAGGAGAAGTATAGTTACGATTTGAAGAAACTCAGAGTAGATCTACAAGGAGGATTGGACAAAATTTGGTCAAGGAAAGGTATTGCAAATTTTAAAAGTTAAATGCAGCATAGGAAGCTGCAAATTAGATGATTTTAGGACAAAAAACTAAATGAGAAGGATTTGAGCATTTAAAGCATGAGTGGGCAACAAGTTAAAGGAGTTATAGAGCTGCAAGATTAACAAGTTTAGAGCATCAATTTTAACAAATTTGGGGTAATAAATATGTGAACCAAATCACCAAGAAATATAGCTACAAAGGAGACTGAAATGTATGCAATATTGATGCAATAAAATTTCATTATTTTAATGTTCATATTAGCTTATTATTAAGTCTTTAAAAGCGCCATATTTAAGTTTTTAAAATTGCAGAAGAATAGGTCCCAAGTTTATATCTTCAAGATTGGATAAGATAGCACTCACAAGGGATTGAAACCTACAACAAAAGAAAGAAGAAGTTAGAAATAATTTAAGAAAAGGAATCAAATATTTACTATCCCTTGGAAAGTAAATAAGTTACAACATAAAAAAGAAGCATTATTCTATTTGAAAGACACAAGATTTCACATGAATTAGAAGCTTAGCAGGGTTATGCATAAGGGATCGGTCACAAAATATATTTATAAAAATTTGACGAATCAGTTTCAAAATCCATGTGAATATTCTCCAAAAACATATAGAAGGTTCACTATTATTAGGGGTAATGTTGGAAATTTAAACTTAAAATGGTCAAATTATTATAAAATTGGGGTGAATCGACCAAAAAAAATTGCACCTATAAATTTGTGGCTAATGGACCCTGGTGAAGGGTCCCAAATATTAGCCAATTCTAAATTTTGAAAATCCTAATTTTAGCCAATTTTATGAAAATAGCCACTATGCATAACCCTGAAGCTTGGAATCACCAAAAATATAGATGAGGAGGATTCATTTTGGAATAATAGACAACAAGGATAAACTATTGTAGAAGGGAAACCACCATTACCAAGTCTTGGAAAAGAGAAGAAGCACCACCATATTGGATAAGAAAGCAACCATTTCAAGAAAGCTAGCATAACAAAAAACTATAGGGTGGCAAGCAATAACTATTGTTTATCTAAAGCTACATATAACAATTGGCAATATGTTATAGCAAAGGAGCACAAAGTTTTAATCAAGTTAATAACTCAAGAGTAGTACCATTTACTTAGCAAAGTGCCAAGAAAGCCAACTTCCAAGCAAAAAGATAAGAGTGCCATCAAGAAGACGATACCAATCATTGCTAATATTGAGCAACCACCAAAAAAGTGGAAGAACCACTAGTTCATCCAATAACAAATAAGTGGAATAACTACCAAGTTAACATAGAGGAGTCATCATCTTTATCAAATAATGTTACCTAGAGTGCCACCATCATACAACCAAGAACACAAATAAGGAAGAATTTCATTATTAAAGAAGCATTAGTGAGGTTAAGAAAACACCATTAGGGTAGCACAAAATCCATAACAAGCCATTTAAAAGATTATAGTGAAGGGCCTATCATCATTTGATATAACACTCATTGTATAACATAAAAATAAGGTAAAACATTGTAGTTGTAGCTAGTATAACATATATAGAAGAAAGATCAATAGAAGAGGTTGGAGATTTCTCATTAATGAGCATTACATTGGAAGGAGAACCATTGAAGAATCTAGCAATCATATGTGAAAATATAAGGATGCAATCTACCATTTGGTAAGTTAAACATAGAGTGCCAACTACCATGAGGAGAGTCTAAGCACCAAGGAAGTGAAATAGTCACTGCAGAGGGAAGTGCAATGATAACTCAAATGTTATCAAGGAGGTAGCAAGTTATAATGTCCATCTACAAGCATTGTAGTTATAAAAGGACAAGTGCCACCAAAGATACAAAACATCAACAACTAAGGAGTATCTAGGCGCCATAGAAGAAGCACAACTCTAATCATCATGTAAGTAACATGCTCTCCAATCCTCAAGCACAATGCCAACTCAAATTCTAAGCATCTTGTTAAAAGAAAGTGATAATATTTATGTAACATAATACCTTTTGCATGAATTTCTTTCATATTGGAAGAGCAACATCTCCACAGTATTCACCAGAGAAGTAGTTTGTTAAGTCATTTTTGCTTCATCATCTGATTCACACTCAATTATTTCTATGCTATGCTTGAATAGCTCTTTTATATCAGAGGCTTCCAAGCAGTGGTCTAAGGATAGACTGATTTCTATCATTTTCCTATTGCTTCTTCTATCATATTATCCATTTCCTTCACAGTATTGATCCACCTCTCCCGGTTTACCTCGAACAGGGTTGCTTTCAAAAACTCAAAATTGAGCTGGATTATATTGCCATTATCTGTGGTTATCTCCTGACCCTACAATTCTTCAAAATTATCTCCTATGAAATTGAGGGTAGGATGAATGACTTCAAAGTCTTCTGCTCTTTCTTGTATTAATGTCAAAATTTCTTGAATAGTTACTTGGATCACCCCTATCTGTCTAAAAAATTTTGTGAACCCTCTAGCATGAGCTTGTCTTTTCATTGACATTTTCTTTTTCATTGTATTTAGATAATAGGCATGATCTTGAATCTTCAGGACTGAAGGGGGTTGTGCATTTGAAGTATCTTTATGTGCTAATTCCTCCTGCTATTTTTTTATTAGTGCTTTCATTTCAAATTTTTCCTTTTCTTCCTTTTTTAATTGACTCCTTAATTCTGCAATTTTCTCTACTAGTTGGTCCATGGTTTGATTTGATATTTCTTTAATAACTTTGACCATATCACCTTCTTTTTATAGCACTGATGAGTCTCCCATATCTTGATCAGTTCTAAAGACAAGTGGGTCTTATAGACCAGGAAGGTTTATCTCTGCTATATCTGATACAGGTGCTTCTAATTGTGATTCTTCTGTAAACTGTTCTCCCATATTTCCAATCCCTGCTACCAACTGTAATTCTTGTTCATTTATAGTAGTGAAATTATCCTGCTCATATTTCCTTTCCAACACAACCTTAGTAGAGGGTAAAGACAATATAGGTCTCTTCTTCTCTGCAGTGGTTATCTCTATTTGATTTTTCACTTGGTGACTTCGAAAAAGACCCCCAAATCTACCAGTTCTTCTCATATTCATTTGTACTAATTATGGAATTTTAATATCCTGCCCTTTTATTGTCAGAGAGGCAGGGATGGCCATGGGTTCCAATTTTTTCATGCTACTAACAACTAGTACTCTGTCATAAATGGGAACTACAAATTTTTCCATGAATGAAGCCTTCTGAGTAGATGTGGTTACAATTTCCTTTTCTTTACCAGCACTTGGGTTTTGGGAAACTTCCTAGGAAGTGCTTGGTGTTGCTTCTATCATGAGGTGAGCACTTCTAGGAGTCCTAGTCTATTGCTCTACTATATCCATGGTGTTAACAGTGACCTCCATTTGATCAATACCCTATTCTTCTATCAACTCTAAAAAGGGGTCTTCTTTTATTGCTTGGCCTGCTCCTAGAAAAATAAGGGCTACAACATCTACTAAAATTTCTTGAAGCCTTCTTAATTCTTTAGGGTAATCATAGGCTTCATGAACCTATGTGTTGCCCTTGTCTTTGGGATTGAAATCATCCCATGCCCCTTGCAAATCTAATCCTTTTTACATAGCTTCTAATAACCTTTCCTTAAAAGCATTTGTATGATGCATTATTCGAGCATATTCTCTTTTTTCCATCATTCTATTGTATATTCCTTTTGGTTCATAGAATCTCCAAGCTATATCATCGAATCCCATGTTGTCTAACTTGAACATTCCTTTGAGCAGGGCAGGGTAACCAACAAATATATAATCCCCAAAGCGACAGGGAACACTGAGCCAGGGAAATTTTCCATGTTTCTTTACCAACCTCATCTTAGCCTCTTCGGCCACCTGTCTGCATAATTCCAAAGCTGCTAAGGATAATGGGCAATACTTTGGTAACAGCTTAGGGGGAATTTTAGCCCCATATAGTCTAATATAAGTAAAACCTTCTACGAAAAAAAAATCCCCAATGTCCTTCTCCTTGATTAAAGCTTTTACTCATGGCCCTAACCTTTCAGGAACCATGTCGGTTAAAATCCAATGGATTTATACCATGAAATGATCATAGAACTAGCCAAAGTGAGTTCATCCTTCGTGTATTCTCTAGAAACTACTTTGGGCATAGGGGATGTCAATGGCTTTTACTCTTTTTCGGGATTCTTATCCTAATTAACCCACTATCAGATGGATAAAAATTGAGTATTGAGAAGAACAAGGTATCTCTTGCCTTTATTCAAAAACTACCTTTTTTAATTCTACCATTTCTTCATGCATTTGGGTACTTAGTTCTAATTCCCAAGCATAAATTGGAGTTTTATGGGCCCGATTGCATTGTGTAGCTAAATATAAAGTCCTTTTAGTCAATCTACTGAGATCCTCTACTCCTAAGACT
Organism: Wollemia nobilis; assembly: GCA_028583015.1. NCBI lineage: Eukaryota > Viridiplantae > Streptophyta > Pinopsida > Araucariales > Araucariaceae > Wollemia > Wollemia nobilis. Next base: position 3,058,712 of record JAQPPZ010003507.1, on the reverse strand, counting down.
ATGTTTATCATATCACAAAAATCTTGGACCCATGGCCTAAAAGCATTTTTCCTAATTGGAAATTTCTTTTCTATTTTCTCATGTGTATCAAATAAAGTTTCAAAAACTTCCATGTCTGTGAACATTCAAGATTGGTGTTTGATTACCCTTTACACCAGAAATGTGGTATACTTTGTCAGATTGAAAACTTTCTGGATGTTTTCGACTTTAATACTGAATACTGGTCGATTCTTATTATCTCAAAATGTCCTTGTCCTTTCATCATACGCCATCGCTAGCCATGCCATTAAATCTGAGGAGAAGTGAACCTTTGAACACACCAGCTTCTCGAGGTTATTTTTCCATCTATTATCTCTAGGGAAACCCTTATACTATAACCTCTGGGATTTATGGAATAAGTCGGCCATTATCCATGGAGTCATGTTGTCGTTATCCATCACACGAGCAAAACTCTTGATACATGCATTGTCAATCTCTTACTACTGTGTTGTATTAGGTTTCTTATAAGCCCCACATTTTTGGGTAAAGTCATACATTGTGTTGTCGGGTATAGGCAATCCAGAGATCTCAGATTATGGTGATTGATCTGTGATAAAATTTATCGCTTCTCTGGTGTTTTCAGGTGAAAAACGTCTCCCATTGATGCCATTGTTCTCATGGTTGTGAGTCACGTCTTTTTGAAACAGCAAAGCTCAAAAATCTTCTTCTCTCTGTACTTCTTGTGTATCAATTTCTGCTCTTAGCTCACTAGGGTGGTAATCTTGATTGATTTTGTGAGCTCATATACAGGGTGGTGAAATGGGTTCGATAAATTCGTAAGTTTTGTCATCAATACTATACCACCAACTACTGTTTAAAATTGGCCAAAGAAATTTTGCCAACACATCCTTTTTTGGAGTTGAGCATTTATGACGGGTAATATCCTTCATCCTACGTGCCCTCAGGCCCTTTGGTTTGTGTGCCTATAATCATTAAAACTTTTGCTATTTTTTGCTGGCACCCTTTTTATTTGATGTGGAACTGGGATGTGTAATGGGGATGGCTTCCATTTTGAATCTCGTGCTACCTTATACCTGAATGATAACTAAATCTTTGGGATTGATTACATTTTAATTAGGCAACAATTATCCTAGGGATCTTCACAAGATTCTATTCTTGATGTGAGTTTCTGTTGTTATCTCGGGTACCCTTAGCTTCCTTGACTCAACCATGATTGAGTGCAATCGTCGGATCTACCTTCCATTCTATCGCAACCTTGGATCATTTTAGAACCTATGGGTTAGTTAACCAAAATAAAATACGATTTGAACCATTTGATTTACCTTTGAAGTGTGCGTCGTCATTGGATTATCTCATGATAAAGTGCATCCGTCGGATCTATCAGAAGATGCCCATCAGTTTAACTTTGCTTGTACTTGACTTTAACTTGTTCACTATCATTGGATTCCTTTAATCTCAATGAAGTGTTATCGTCGAATTCACATGGCTAATTCCTTACTTAAATTTTTGATTCACGTGCTACCGTCAGATCTTCGAAGGGGGTTTATCACTTTCATTGATGTCTAGTGACTTGTACATTCGTTAGCCCACTAGCTTATATATAAACCTTGTAATAATGCAGCGTATTAGTCCACATCTAATCATGATTTATCAAGGTTAACCTAGAGTTTTCAAAACCTTAAGAAACATTGTATTAAACATGGATTATATCATCCGTTCATGTTTCCATGCGATGGTCGTAGATCATACCATAGTGGAGGCGTGACCATTGGATCTTCTGATCATGTGTAAGGTTTAGCTAAAATAGAAGGGGAATATTATAATGCATTTAATTAATCATTCGATAAAAGAAATCTTTAGACATTTTTACCGACACACTATTGTTGGATCAGGGCAGAGATGGGTGCTGCCATCAGATCTTCGGATTGTTTTATATCTTTTTTTTACTTTTGGTCATTCACCGTCGTCAGATCTTCATGTTGTTGCATGTCCAAGTGTTGTCGTTAGATCTTCTGCAAGCTACATATATGTTATTCGAAAGGGGTGTATTATTAGATTTGACTAATCCTGGTTTAAGCCGAAAAGGTGGCGATTAGCAATGTATTATACCATTACTAATATGTAATTAATTTAGCTTTACCTTTGTTTTTCCTGACCAATTACTATTTATGCTTTCAGCGCAACCGTTGGATCTTTGATAGATATTGACACAGTCGTAGATATTGATCAACTTGCGGGTTAGTTACCAAGGGGTACACAATTTTTAAACTTTGATTAAGCCGATGGGGGATAATTAGCAACGTGCTTAGACCCTTGTTAATCTCATTTTAATGGATTTAATCATTCACATGGGGTTTTTACCCTTTTAATGCATCTTCTATGGGCATGCCACTATTGGATTGGATCTAGATCGAGCACTATCGTCTGATCTTTCCAATTAGATCGATGGTTAAAGGGGGTGTATACCCATAGCATTTTAATGTGTGGTCTAGTTAAAACAAGTGCAACTGTTGATATTTGGGTTCTTTTGAGCGCTATCATCCAATCTATCAGATTTGCTTGTTATTTAATTTGAAGTTTTGACCCATGTTGACTCGTTTAATGTTTTGACTCTTTGGAGAGCGTGCAACCGTTTGATTCTCTTTTGATGAAGTACTGTCATTAGATTAATGCAAGTTGCTCAATTTTTAATTAAATGGGGTGTGTACCCTTAAGCTTTAATTGAATTTTTAACGTTATGCTATGTTTTTTGGGATTTAGACTAAGGTTCTGAATTTTCCCTTAACTTTAGAAAACTTTAGGATTTAAAGATTTATCATTTGTTTTAAACCCAAGAGAAACTTTATTCTATGATGATCAAATTTTAGCTTTAGTATTTTGATTAATAAAATCTTGCCTTATCTCTTATTGAAGACAATGCAACTTTATTAAAAGGGACACACATTATTAACAACCACAGTTAGATTTTAACAAATAAACCCATAAGGAATTAAAAAACTCCCAATTAGATGCAAAAAGGACTAGCAATGCTTGCTTACTTTGATGAAACCAAAAATTTAAATTTAGGGGTTTCCAAGTTTGAGTCAAATTTGGCTCCAACATAGGCTCTGACTGGGACAATGTGTTGAAAAACATGAGGTATTTGAGAACCACATAATCTCCTTGTGTTATTTCAAAAAATTTACATGATCAAGGCTAATGATCAAAGCTTAAAAAATAAAAACAAGACAATTTTTAAATTGAAAAAGTTGTACATGCAACAAGATATCAAAGTAACATAGTATAAAAAACTGTGATTCCTTTTATTCAATTTAATACCAAGAGTCATATTTTTAAGACCATATGAGATTTTTGGTAAATTGTTATATCTATTTAGGCAATGTCATAGGATATATTTAAACTTTATTTGCCGAGGCTACCAGTTCCATCATGTTCAGCCATGTGTGTTTTTTGTGCATTTGTTTTGATTCTTAGATCTTCTAGTACCTTGCCATATTTGAGATAAAAATTAAGCCTAATATATAATTTCACTCTTTAAAGTTTTTCACCATTCTACAGGGCTCCACTGCCAGTCAGGCATCTATAGCCCCAGTGGAGTTGCTTCTAATCCCATCCGATTTTACCCTATAGCCAGTCAGGTGTCTATAGCCCTGGTAGATGTTTTCCAAGATATCTCAAGCAGTGACTCTATTCACTTTATTTTGATTTTATTTCTTGTTTGAGAATTATAATGATATAAGTAAATTGTGTAATGAGTATGCCAGAGTTGAGAATTATTTTTTGGCTAAAAAGGATGAGTGTACTGATTTTTAGCTCAACTACCTTCTCAAATATAGCTCTGCTCCTTGGACCTTAAAATACCTTTAAGATTTATTTGTAATGTGGGGCCTTAACATAATGTACTGATTAACATTGGTTCCATTATGTTTTGTATCATATCATATGACTGTTGCCTAATCATTCATATTTGAGAAAATGTAAATCTCATCTGAGCTTAAAAATGAATCTCTTTTCTATTACTAATTTTAATGGAATCAATAGTAATGTATACTCGTCAAACTAAGAATACCATGTGAAACAACAAATTTTCAAAAAATTACAGACAAGGAAAAGAAAAACTTATCTAAAAGAAAAATAAAGAATGCATCACTCTATTTTGGGGGGTTTTATTTTTCCATTTTTTTTATTATTATATATTTATTATTATTATTATTATTAACATGAGCTATCTGATATGGTCCAATCCATTTAGATTCAAACTAACCATTTTCACCATGTTTATCATTTTTAGGATCCCAATAGATGATTGTATCTCCTAGAGAAAAAGGAGTACCTTTGGATTTCTTATTAAACAATTTTATGGTTTTATGGGTTTGTTCCATCATTCTATTAAGGGTCTCTCTTCTTTGTTCTTCTAACAGGACAATTTGGTCAAGCCTTCTCTGAATGGGATTAGGGTTTTCATGGTCTTGCAATAAGATGGAAAGTGCCATTTTTTCCATTCTTAAATGTAGTAGGGATTTCTCTCCATAAACCTTCTCATAGGGGGTTCTTCTTGTGTTTCTTTTAATAGACAACCTATCAGCCCATAAAGCAAATTTAAGTTCACTGTCTCATCCCCTTTTGTTCTTGCCTAATGATATTTTATTCTTGTTATTACATTCTTATTTGATGACTCAACTAAACCATTTACTTGGGGATAATAATTAGCAGAATGAGATAATTCAATTCCTTATTCAACACAAAATTCTACCATTTCGTATGACACAAAATATTGAGCATTATCCGTTACAAGTTTTTTAGGAACTCCAAACCTGTTCAAGATGTTTTCCTCTAAGAATTTGATGACTATGGCAGTTGTAGATGTTCTCAAAGGTGCAACTTCCACCCATTTCGTGAAGTAATCTATTGCAGTTAGGATCCACTTGTGTTGGCCATATGAATTAGGCTTGATCTCTCCAATCAGGTCAATACCCCATTGATCAAAAGGTGCTTAAATGATTACTGGTTTGAGGGACATGGCTACCAGATGTTTTTTTCCTGCAAAAACCTGACAGTTATGACAATTCCTAACATATTTATATACATCTTTAAAAATGAAAGGCCAATAATATCTTGCTCTCATAATTTTATTAGTTGTAGATCTTGGAGCAAAATGTCCTCCACAAAAACCATCATGAAATTCATTAATTATTTTTGGGACTTCTCTCTCATATAAATAGACTAATAATACTCCGTCAGGGTGCTTCCAATATAACACTCCATCTTGTATATAATATTTCTGAGCTTGAAGTTTGACTGACCTCATTCTGTTTGTTGACATATATTTGGAAAAAGACAGAGTTTGTAAGTATGAAAAATTTCTTCATACCATTTACATTCTTCATTGTTGATTCTTCTATCATCATTTGTTTCATTTATTGTGACAACATTATTAAATCCTTCCTCCTCTTTGTTGTCCAAAAGTTTAGCCATACCTTACCCTTTGATGGTTTTGACTATTTTGAACTCAACATCATATTGCAAAAGCTTTACCATCCATCTTGCTGGTCTTTCTAATGTCTCTGATTGAAAAAAAATGTCTTTTATTGCTATAAAATGAATACAACAGTAAACTTTATTTGAACCAAATATACCTTTGAAGTGCTCTAGATATTAGATGATTGCGTAAGCGTATTTCTCTAGTAAGGTATATTTAAGATGTGCTCCTTTCAAACCTGAACACATGAAGGCTATTGGCCTTTCATTAATTTCATCATCCTTGTGAAATAACTACAACAATAGAATGTTCAGATGCATAGGAGTAGATATTGAAATATTTTGCATAATCTAGACAGCTTAGGGCTGGATTGGTTGATATGGCTTCTTTGATTTTGTTAAATGATTCCATATTCTCTACTATCCATTTAATTTCTCCAGTTTTCTTAACCATATCATTTATAGGTTTGGTCATCTCTGCAAAGTTTGGGACAAGTCTTCTGATAAAAATTATCTTACCAAAGAATGACCTAACTCCTTTTAAGTTCTTGGGAGGGGGAATTTTGGAAATAGCTTCTATTATTTCCGGATCAATGCTTATCCCCTTTTCTAAGACTATGTGACCTAACAACTTTCCTTGTGTAGTCCCAAATATGCATTTCTTAGGATTTAAAGATATTCTAAATTATTTGCACCTAACAAAAACTATAGTCAAGTGTTCTAAATGATCTTCTGGGCTTTTATAAAATACAATTATATCATCCATGTACACCACTACAATCTTGAACATTAATCCTTTAAAAGCAAAGTTCATTGTTCTCTAAAAAGTAGCACCTGCATTCATCAGTCCAAAAGGTATTCTTAAATATTCAAATATGCCCCATGGTGTAGTAAATGTTGCCTTGTGTCTATCTTCTATATTTATCTGAATTTGATTATACCCTGAAAATCCATCTAACAGAGACAATCTGGTTGAGCCAACTACTGTTTGCAATAATTATTCCATGTTGGGTAATGGGTAATTTTCTTTTAAAGAGCTCTTGTTTAAATTTCTAAAATCCACACAAATTCTAATATCCTCATTCTTTTTTTTGACTGGTACTAAGTTGGATATCCAGGAAGAAAATCTAACCTTTTTGATTATTTTAGAGTCTAGTAGCTTTTGTACCTCCTTTTGCACTATTGGGTGCAAAGTTGGATTGTATTTCCTCTATTTTTGTCTAAATGGCTTGGAATCCTCTTTCAAGGGTATTATGTGTGTCATTACATTTGTTTTGAATGTTTTAAGATCTTCATAAGTCCAAGAAAAATGTTCTTTGTTATTTTTCAAGAAACTAATATATCCAACTTTTTCTTTAGTAGGTAAGGCCATGTCTACTTTCACTATTTTAGGTTCTTTCATTGAACCAATGTTTATGTCTTTAGATATTACTTCTCTGCTTAAGGGTTTATAAGCTTTGTCAAAATCATCAAATAAACTCTCTAGAGAAACCAATCCCTTAGAAATCCTATTAGTTTTCAATTGGATTACTTCTACTGGTTCTCTTATTTGGTATTTTAGCTTCTCTTCATCCTTTTCATCATAGATTATATCTGCATACTGATTTTGTAAAGTCATAAAATCTTTAATATCTATGTCATCTTGAAAGACTTGCAAATAGACTATGTTGTCTGGTACAAATGGTTTATAGACTGAGATAGTTGGGAATCCGTCCATATATTCTGCAGTTATCTTTGGGTGATCTAAACCTGAGGTATTTACAACTAAAAGATCTGCAACATGATTTTGTTTTCTTGGAATATAAAATATATTGAAAGCTAAGAATTTATCAATTTCTTCCAATACTGCATTTCTATATTGCTTAAGTCTAGGATATTTAGTTTGATATTTTCCCTTGATTTGTTGTATATTAATTTATGCATCCTCTATTATAGTCAAGTAATTAATGCCTAGTTCTTTCACTTTTATTAACCCTAACAGTAAAGCTTCATACTCTGCTACATTGTTTGTGCAAGGAAATTCTAGTCTATAAGGAATACCAAGATAATTTCCTTTTATATCAATTATATTAATGCCTACAACTGCTCCAGACTAGGATTTGGCTCCATCAAAAGAAATGGTCCACATTTATTGGGTCAATACTCTGTCTGATTCAACATGAACCATTTTCATATCCTCTGGATCCATGTTCTTTGCATCTGGTATTTCAACCAGGAATGGATTGTGCCATCTAGAGTAAACTCCCATCCCCTTTTCTTCCATAGAGTTGACTAATTTTATCATTGTTTCATCAGTTTGAATTAACTATACAGAGTGCTTGTTAAATGGTTCTCTTTGTAGAATTATATTATCTTTATCTGATATTGGGACTATAGCATAAGACCAGTCTAGTTGAATTGAACCTCCTAGTTATTCTGCCCAATATCTACTGAGTAATAGTGAGAAGAATGGGTCAACATAAACTACTGCTACATCCATGAGTATCCCCTTTTTAGGGTGTTGATCCAAGAAAACTGGCCATCTAGTTATCACCCCTACATAAGGAATTTACCTGCTATCCATTACTGATACAAGGGCAGAATCTCTAGTGCAGAGTAATCCCATTTGATCAGCTATAATCTTAGGCATGATATTGTGCGAAGCTCCACTGTCTAACATGCAATTATGAATTACATATCTCTCCCCTTCATCTGAATTATATCTTAATTACACATAGAAGGATCTGACAGAAGATGGCAATCTTGCATCATGTTAAATTTGTCTAGCAGCATGGCAAGTTGGATCTTCTTTTTGTTCTATCAGTCCAAATGCTCTGCATAATTTTTCTCTATATTGTTGAACTTTCATAAGTTCTCCAAATATAATGTTAATATTTTTCTTACTGAGTTTTGACCCAACATCAAACTCTTTTTTATTTATATCCAATGGTTTATTACTTTCTTCTTTGGGAATCTCTTCCTATGATTCTATTAATTCGGGAGTAGTATTTTTGAGATTTCTATCAATTTTCTCTTTACTGACATTTTTATTAGGAAAATTTTATTTCCTTGTTTCACTTGTAGAGGCTTTCTCTGTCCTATCTGGGATAACTCTATTTCTTAAATTCAAAGTATGGGTTGCCTCTAATTCTTCAACCTCTTGAGCAATGGGGATTAATTTCCCTTGTTTCATCTTGTCATATCTTGACTCATGAGATTTCTGCAAGATTTTAGTTCCTTCAATTACTAAAACTTGAGGATGATGATTTGAAGCATATTTATCCATAACTTCTTCAAATAAACTTTCCTTGGATTCATATTCAACAGACCAACAAGCATTGATTCTTATATCATATTCTGATTCAACATGTAAATCTACATTGTGTTGGTCACTTAAGTGAATACCACATGCATCAAGGTTATGGGGTGCATCACAAGTAGAGAAAAAATAGGGAAAGCCTTCTGCTACATTAGCAGATGGTATAGGGTTAGGGACATTGTTTTGATCCCTGTCAAAATCTTTGTTTTTCTAGTTATTGTTCCCATTACCTCTATTCATATTTCCTTCTTCAAAACCATTGTTTTTCCCAAATTTTCATTGTATTTTTTCTTAAAATGAGGATGGTTGTCAACATGTGGTCACTCTGTTTGTGAAGATTCACAATTATTTCCATTTCTTTCAATTCTTTCTAATCTGGTATTCATGTTATTTAACATCTCAGTTATCTAACTAGTCAATTTCTCCATAGGATCAATTTCAGTTCTTCTTTGTATATCAAAAACTACTTTTTTAGGCTTTCTATCAAGTAGGTTGACTTCCAAAGAGTAAGGCTTCATCTTACCACTGTCAAGAATATTTCTTTCTATATCCATTGCCTTTTCCATAAAATCATCAATGGTAGTGGCTTGTTCTTGCTTCAGTTCATAGTTAAATTCTTCTTGAAAAGCATTTTTGTAAAAACAAATAGACTGAATATCATTTGGCCTAAGGTTTGTGGGAATTTTATTCTTGGTATTTGAAAATCTTCTGTTAAAATCACTAACAACCTCATTCTCTTTTTTCTTCATAGTAGCTAGTTCAGTTAATAGGGATTGTTCATTTTTTCTTTCACCATATTTCTTTAGGAACCCATCTTCCATTTTGGTGAAGTTTGGGATATCGTTGTTAGGAAGGGAATTGAACCACTCTCTAGCATCTTTCTCTAAAGTATGTAAAAACAATCTTAAGACTACGTCTTCATGTTCAACCTCTAAACTATACATTGCATACAGGAAATTTTTGATATGATCTTCTCTGGTTACTACACTATTTCCTAAAAATTTAGGGAGGTATTTGTGAGCTTTACTGGGTAAGGCATTTAAATTGATGGGTAACATAAAAGGCCTATATTTGTTAGTTCTCCATAAATGCATATTAGCCTGGGCCATTACTATTGTAGAATTCGAATTCACAGCAGTAGTACCTACAGTGATATGGGTCTGGGTAGCTTGAATATAATCTAATGGATTATCTACCTTTGAATTATTATTTTGAGTATAATCACGCGTATCTTCTACAGCAAAATTTAAATTTTTCTCTATAGTAGAATTTATATTTTCCTCTACAATGATATCAACAATAATATTATTCTAATTTTTTACGTACCTTTTACAGCTAGAATTCAATCTACTATTATAAGTAATATTCTTGAAAAGTGGAGTTTTATGGTTATGTATAAATACCTCTAGATTCTCGAGTTTTGGGAATAGCTCCTTACCGCTTCTTCTGGTATTCATCAGCACGTTCTACTCTCTCTTTTTATTTTATCTTCTGGATTCGTTCAGTTAGAGTCGCCAGCACTGGGGTGCAGAAAGAATAGCATATACTTTATCAAGAATGCTTGATATTATCAGTCATCCTCATAAGATTCGGTTATTGAGAAATTCAAGAAAATCAAGAAACCAAAATTTTCAAGAAGATCAAGAAACGTAAAGAAAATCAAAAATTGAAAAACACGGACAAAATAAAAAACATAGAAAATGTAAAAATCTAAAACAAATGTTCTTTATCCTAACTGGCCACCCGTTTATTAAAAATAATATCATAAAATCCAGGTCTAAAATCAGAAAGACTTTATCCCCAACAACGATGCCAAAAAACTTTTGGAACCGATTCTTGCATCCATAGGATTCGATTGTCACACTACAAAAATCCATTTGAAACCAACGAGCTATTACAGGCTCTGGTCAACCTACCTCTTTGTTTTGATAAATACGAATATTGCTAAAATAAAACTACAGAATGAGTAAGGAAATCCCAACGATATTTATGTGATAAATCGTTGATTATGTGCTCCAGATTAATATAATACTATACGTATTAAAATGACCAAGCAAGACATTAACCAATTTTTATGCCTTATGTAGACCGGTGCCTAAATTCATTGGGTTGTTCTAGCAATTTAACAACGATTCTGACATGAACGAAGAGAATGTGGAAAATAAAATTGGCGCTCTTAGATTTATTCAAATATCGTAATAAAACTAGAAGTTAGCCAATGAAAGAAATGTATATAATGCATTCAAATAATATAATCCATTATACAGTGACACACAGTACTGAGACAAATATATAACAGGAATGAAACTCAGAATTGTATTGATTTCATAAATTATTACATGTAGAGTGGGCAGGATGCCTTTTAATTTTGTTTCTCTCAAAGAAATACATCAATACAATGATGAAGACTCTGTTCAAATAATGTAACATGTCTCTCCTCCTCTCCTTGTTCTAATCTGGTAACAGTAGAGTCTTTGAATCTCAGGATCAATAGGACAGGAAATAATCTCGACTTCTTGAACACTTTCCTATCAAAATCCTACACAATAAAGGGAATAAAGAAGAATATATGAGAAAAATAGACACAAAAGGGAGATACAACAACACAACTCTAAAGGGCACTCAAGTATACCTCTTAGCAAAAAATTTATTCTCTAATTGCTTGATGTAGAACCTGAACCTGTATGTTTCCTTTTGTAGCTGCTAGTTCTTGATTATGTTATTTTTGTTTTATTTCTAACCTTACACTTGTTAACTTCTGAGTTGATCTTCAAAAATTGGTACATTTGGCTTCCACTACCCTTGTTTTTTTGGTTGTAGCCTCCTCTTTGACTTTTTCAAATAGTAATTCAATTTAACCGGTGATGGTGGTGTTGGGTGAACCTATTTCTTCTTCCACTACTTCTATAATTGTTTTCTTTTCAACTATTTCTCTTCGAACTGCCTCCTCTTGAACTGCCTATTTTACTGTTTCGAAGACTTTTTCTATTGGTGCAGATTTTTTTTGTGTTGAACTTATTTTCTGTTGTTGACTACAAGTCTCAACCCTTTTCCATATTTGACCTTGTTGCAACTGCTTTATTTGTTCACAGATTAACCTCCAAACTTCTGTGTCAAAGGTGGCAGCAAACCTTAGCATGTTTATCTCTTGTAAAATCCTATTTTTCTATGTGGAAATAATGGACCTGTTTCTTTCATATTTGAAGAGCAACATCTCCACAGTATTCACCAGAGAAGTAGTTTGTTTAGTCATTTTTTTTTTCATCATCTGATTCACACTCAAATATTTCTATGGTAGTCTTGAGTAGCTCTTCTATATTGGAGGCTTCCAAGCATTGGTCTAAGGATAGACCGATGTCTGCCATTTTTTCTGTTGCTTCTTCTATCATATTATCTGTTTCCTTCATGGTATTGATCCACCTCTCCCGGTTTACCCCAAACATGAATGCTTTCAAAAACTTAAAATTGAGCTGGATTCTATTGCCATTATCTGTGGTTATCTCCTGACCCTACAATTCTTCAAAATTATCTCCTATGAAATTGAGGGTAGGATGAATGACTTCAAAGTCTTCTGCCCTTTCTTGTATTAATGTCAAAATTTCTTGAACAGTTACTTGGATCACCTTTATATGTCTAAATATTTCTATGAACCCTCTAGCATGAGCTTGTATTTTCATTGACATTTTATTTTTCATTGTATTTAGATAATAGGCATGATCTTGAATCTTCACCACTGAAGGGGGATGTGCATTTGAAGTATCCTTATGTGCTAATTCCTCCTGCTATTTTTTTATTAGTTCTTTCATTTCAGCTTTTTCCTTTTCTTCCTTTTTCAATTGACTCCTTAATTTTGCAATTTTCTCTACCAGTTGGTCCATGGTTTGATTTGACATTGCTTTAATAACTTTGACCATATCACCTTCTTTTCCTAGCACTGATGAGTCTCCCGTATCTTGATCATTTCTGAAGACAAGTGGGTCTTATAGAGCGGGAAGGTTTATCTCTGCTATAACTGATACAGGTGCTTCTATTTGTGATTCTTCTGTAAACTATTCTCCTATATTTCCAATCCATGCTACTAACTGTAATTCTTGTTCATTTGCAGTAGTGAAAGTAGCCTGCTCATATGTCCTTTCCAAAACAACCTTAGTAGAGGGTAAAGACAATCTAGGCCTCTTATTCTCTATAGTGGTTATCTTTGTTTGATTTTTCACTTGGTGACTTCGAAAAAGACCCCCAAATCCAGTAGTTCTTCTCATATTCATTTGTACTACTTATGGAATTTTAATCTCCTACCCTTTTATTGTCAGAGAGGCAGGGATGACCATGGGTGCCAATTTCTTCAAGCTAGTTACAACTAGTACTTTGTTAGAAATAGGAATTATAGCTTGTTCCATGAATGAAGCCTTCTAAGCAGATGTGGTTACAATTTCCTTTCCTTTACCAGCACTTAGGTTTTGGAAAACTTCCTAGGAAGTGCTTGGTGTTGCTTTTATCCTAAGGTGAGCACTTTCAAGAGGCCTAACCTATTGCTCTACTATATCCATAGTGTTAACAGTGACCTCCATTTGATGAATACCCTGTTCTTCTATCAACTCTAACAAGGGGTCTTCTTTTATTTCTTGGCCTGCTCCTGGAAAAATAAGGGCTACAACATCTACTAAAATTTCTCGAAGCCTTCTTAATTCTATAGGGTAATCATAGGCTTCATGAATCTATGTGCTGCCCATGTCTTTAGAAGGGAAATCATCCCATACCCCTTGCAAATCTAATCATTTTTCTATAACTTCTAATAAGATTTCCTCAAAAGTGTCTGTACGATGCATTATTCGAGCATATTCTCTTTTTTCCATCATTCTACTGTATATTCCTTTTGGGTCATAGAATATCCAAGCTATCTCATCAAATCCCATGTTGTCTAACTCGAACATTCCTTTGAGCAGGGCAGTGTAACCAACAAATATATAATCCCCAAAGCGATAGGAAACACTGAGCCAGGGAGCTTTTCCATGTTTCTTTACCAGCCTCTTCTTAGCCTCTTCGACCACTTGTCTACATAATTCTAAAGCTGCTAAGGATAATGGGCAATACTTTGGTAATATCTTATGGGAAATTTTAGCCCCATATAGTCTAATATAAGTAAAACCTTATGTGAAAAAGAAATCCCCAATTTACTTTTGCTTGATTAAAGCTTTTACTCCTGGCCCTAACCTTTCAGGAACCATGCTAGTTAAAATCCAATGGATTTCTACCATGAAATGATCATAGAACCAACCAAAGTGAGTTCGTCCTTCGTGTATTCTCTAGAAACTACTTTGGACATAGGGTTTTTCAATAGCCTTTACTCTTTTTCAATATTATTCTCCTAATTGACCCACTATCAGATGGATAAAAATTGAGTATTGAGAAAAATGAGGTATCTCTTGCCTTTGTTCAAAAACCACCTTTTTTAATTCTACCATTTCTTCATGCATTTGGGTACTCAGTTCTAATTCCCAGACATAAATTGGAGTGTTATGGGCTCGATTGCATTGTGCAGATAAATATAAAGTCCTTTTAGTCACTAAATTGATATCTTGTACTCCTAAGACTATGTTTATCATATCACAAAAATATTGGACCCATGGCCTAAAAGCAGTTTTCCTAATTAGAAATTTCTTTTCTATTTTCTCATGTGTAAAACTTCCATGTCTATGGACATTCGAGATTGGTGTTTGATTACCTTTTACACCAGAAAGGTGGTATACTTCGTCAGATTGAAAAATTTCTGGATGTGTTCTACTTTAATACTGAATACCGATAGATTCTTATTGTCTCGAAATGTCATCATCCTTTCAGCATATGCCACCGCCAGCCACGCCATTAAATCTGAGGAGAAGTGAACCTTCGGACACACCAGCTCTTGAGGTTACTGTTCCATCTATTATCTCTAGGGAAACCCTTGTACTATAACCTCCAGGCTTTATGGTATAAGTCAGCCATTATCCATGGAGTCCTGTTGTTATTCTCCATCACATGAGCAAAAATATTGATACATGCATTGTCAATCTCATACTGCTACATTGGGTTAGGTTTCTTATCGACCCCACATTTTTGTGCAAAGTCATACGTTGTCTTGTCGGGTACAAGCGGTCCAGAGATCTCAGAGTATGGTGATCGATCTATGATGAACTTTACTGCTTCTCTAGTGTCTTCAAGTGAAAAAACATCTTTCCATGATGCCATTGTGCTCACAGTAGCAAGTTGGGTCTTTCTGAAATAGCGAAGCTTGGAAATCCTCTTCTCTCTATACTTCTTGTGTATTAATTTCTACTCTTAGCTCACTAGGGTGGTAATCTTGACTAATTTCATAAGCTCATATGCAGGGTGGTGAAATGGGTTCGATAAATTTGCATGTTTTGTCATCAATACTATGCCACCAATTGTTGTTTAAAATTGGCCAAAGAAAATTTACCAACGCATATTTTTTTGGAGTTGAGCATTTATGACGGGTAATGTCCTTCATCCTACATGCCATGGGGCCCTTTGGTTTATGTGTCTGTAATCATTAAAACTTTTGCTATTTATCGTTGGCACCCTTTTTATCTGACATGGAACTAGGATGTGTAATGGGGATGGCTTCCATTTTGAATCTCATGCTACCTTAGCCCCAAAGGATAACTAAATATTTGGGATTGATTACATTTTAATTAGGCAACAATTATTCTAGGGATCTTCACAAGATTTGGTTCTTGATGTGAGTGTATGTCGTTATCTTGGGTGCCCTTAGCTTCCCTGAGTCAACCATGATTGAGCGCAACTATCAGATATACCTTCCATTCTATCACAACCTTGGATCTTTTTAGGACCTACGGGTTAGTTAACCAAAATAAAGTATGATTCAAACCATTTGATTTACCTTTGAAGTGTGTGCCACCATTGGATTATCTCATGATAGAGCGCATCTATCGGATCTATTAGAAGATGCATGTCAGTTTACATTTGCTTGTACTTGACTTTGACTTGCTCGTTGCTGTTGGATTCCTTTAATCTCAACAAAGCGTTGTCGTCATATTCACATAGTTGATTCCTTACTTAAATTTTTTATTCGCGCGCTACCATCGGATCTCCAGAGGGGGTTTAGCGTTGTTGTTGATGTCTAGTGACCTGTACATTCGTTAACCCACTAGCTTATATATAAGCCTTGTAATAATGCAGTGTATAAGTCCATATCTAATCATGATTTATCAAGGTTAACCTAGAGTTTTCAAAACCTTAACAACATTGTATTAAACATGGATAATATCATCCATTCATGTTTTCGTGCGATGGTCGTAGATCATACCATAGTGGAGGCACGACCATTGGATCTTCTGATCATGTGCAATATTTAACTAAAATAGAAGGGGAAGATTATAATGCATTTAATTAATCATTCAATAAAAGAAACCTTTAGATTAACCCTCGATCATTTTTATCGATGCGCTGTCTTGGATCAGGGCATAGATGGGTGCTGTCATCAAATATTTGGATCGTTTTATACCTTTTTTTTTACTTTTGGTCATTCGTCACCATCAAATCTCCATGTTGGAGCATGTCCAAGCGTTGTCGTTAGATCTTCTACAAGCTACATATTTGTTAGTCGAAAGGGGTGCATTATTAGATTTGACTAATCTTGGTTTAAGCCAAAAATGGGGCGATTAGCGATGTATTATACCCTTACTAATATGTAATTAATTTGGCTTTACCTTTGTTTTTCCCGACCACTTACTATTTATGCTTTCGACGCAACCGTTGGATCTTCGATAGATATTGGCGCAACCATAGATCTTGATCAACCTGTGAGTTAGTTACCAAGGGGTACACAATTTGTAAACTTTGATTACGCCGATGGGGGATAATTAGCAACGTGCTTAGAACCTTTTTAATCTCGTTTTAATGGATTTAATCATTCATATGGGATTTTACCCTTTTAATGCATCTTCTATGGGCACGCCACTGTTGGATTGGATCTAGATCGAGTGTTGTCATACGATCTTTCTAATTAGATCGATGGTTAAAGGGGTCGTATACCCATAGCATTTTAATGTGTGGTCTAGTTAAAACAAGCGCAACCGTTGATCTTTGGGTTCGTTTGAGCACTATCATTCGATCTGTCGAATTTGCTCGTTATTTAATTTGAAGTTTTGACCCATGTTGACTCATTTAATATTTCGACTCTTTGGAGAGCGTGCAGCCATTGGATTCTCTTTTGACGAAGCATTGTCGTCAGATTAGTGCAAGTTGCTCGATTTTTAATTAAATGGGGTGCGTACCCTTAAGCTTTAATTGAATTTTTAACGTTATGCTATGCTTTTCGGGATTTAGACTAAGGTTCTGAATTTTCCCTTAACTTTAGAAAACTTTAGGATTTAAAGATTTATCATTTGTTTTAAACCCAAGAGAAACTCTATTCTATGATGATCAGATTTTGGCTTTAGTAATTTGATTAATAAAATCTTACCCTATCTCTTATTGATGACAATGGAACTTTATTAAAAGGGACACACATTATTAATGACCACAGTTAGATTTTAATAAACAAACCCATAAGAAATTAAAAAACTCTCAATTAGATGCAAAAAGGACTAGCAATGCTTGCTTACTTTGATGAAACCAAAAATTTAAATTTAGGGTTTCCAAGTTTAAGTCAAATTTGGCTCCAACATGATCATATTCAAAACTAACCGACTTGATTGACAAGCTAAATGTGAGACGATTTAAACATGCGATTGAAATGAAGGATTTGTTTATTGAAGCTTTGTCTCTTAAGAGATTCTCTGCAGAAAAACAACTTTCAACTGTTGATTTTGATATGAAGATAAGGAACTTAGGGAACCTCAAAAATAGGGCATCCCAGCTCAACAATAACTTGACTATTGCAAAAATGAGCTTGAGCGGTGCAAGAGGCAGCTTCAAATGGCTAAGGATGATGCAAAATCTGTGTCAAGATTCACACTAATCTTTAAGTGTTCATTCACTGGAACTTCGACTTGTAACCACACCTTGCCTTCAATTTCAACTATTGGGTTGCACCATGTTGTAATTCCTAGAATCCATCCAGTTTTGATAAATGTATAGCTTACAATTGCAATGGTAGCAATGGACATCCAAGACATCCAACCCTCCATTTCTGTAGAAGCAGGAAAGAACTTGTCGCCTATGAAATGGAATGAACTCCTCGCCTAAGGAATTTGTCAGGATTTTGACAGCCTATTATTACACGAGGGAGACCAGATTTTGACTCTTGCAGTGTTTGACGGTAATTTTTTACGATTTTCACGGCCTATTATAACATGAAGCTGGCGCGGCTTTTGACTTTTTTGGATTTTGACGCATTTTTTAGGATTTTGACGGTCTATTATTTCCTGTAGTCGACTATTATTTATTTTTGGGATGTAGCGTACTTTGGTAAAGTATTTACAAGGTAGATTTGGGTTGTGGTTTTTTCTTTAATTTTTTAAAATTCGAGAAACAAAAAAGTTCAAATCTCAAAACCCATGATGTGGTGTTAATCCAATATTTTGCTTTGCTAGTCATTAAATGGTGATCGTCATAGTCCCTGGTATTGTGAGGGGCGAATCCATCTATTACCGTATATTAAATTATGTACTTATTATTATAATATTATATTCGTAGTTAAATGGATTTTAATATAAAAATATTTTTTTATTTATAAATTTAAATTTTTATGGATTTATTTAAAGTTATTAAATAGACAAATGTACCACAACAACAGAGTAGATTAAATATAGGGATAATTCTAGGTGTCCAAGAATCCACTCTTATAGTTGCAAATAAAAGCCACGAGGCTCACTAATCTACCAAAATAGTAGATTAAGAATTAATGAGACACTAGAATTTTAAGGACGTATTTTAGGTTGAACAGAAAATTTTAGATAAGAATCTTATTCTAAGAAGGTTCAATGAGGGTATTTGTAGATTTTTTTTTAAATAGATAAAGTTTGTTTGTAGATTTGTTAAGGAGAAACCTCAAATAGAGACTAAAAAAAGCATGAAAACAACATTAAAAATGTTTTGTGGTTGTTGGGGCTGCTAGAAAAAGATCGATGAGCAAGGAGGCACCTCAAAGAGTAAATAGATGTTTTCCACAATCCGAATCAAGACCAAAGATCGTCATTGATCAAATTATAGTAGAAGAAACAATCCTATATAGAGTCAATCATGAATTGCAAATTCATAGGTATTCGTCCTACCCTGAACTTCTTGCATTCGCGGGTTTGACAGAACGGGGAGCCTCGTGGTGAGTATTCCTTCTGGTTCATTAGTAATGGATATTTTATTGTTAGCTTTTCCTCACTAGTTGACATAAATAAGACATTCGAATAAAAAAAGAGGAACAATGGCTCAACAAGATTATTTGTCAAACCGTAGAAAGTGGGATTTGATCTTCGAATTAAACCCATTTTTGTCTTGCTTTGGGTTTGATTGTATGCACTTCCAATTATTTCGGATCATTTCAAAGAAATAGTTAACCATTGGTCCTACAATAGTTAACCTTTGGGGGTAGATTAACATTTTTGTAGTAAAAGAATGCTTAAAGCATTAAATCAAACATTTATTGCCTTAATTTTGAAAGGGAAGGAGGGGATATATATTTCAAATTACAAACCTATCACCTTATGTAATGCCATATACAATATAATCATGATAGTAATGATTGAGTGGTTAAAATATCTCCTAGATAACATTATCTCCTCAGAATAAGGGGGTTTTATAAAGGGTAGGTAACTCTTGGATAGTGTGGTTCTAGCTCAAGAGGTAATATACTCAATGTAAAAGTCTAGTAATAGAGGAATGTTCATAAAACTAGATATGTCAAAGGCTTATGATAGGGTGGAGTGGACATTCTTATCAAGGATGATGGTAGCCTTTGGCTTCTCTCAATATTGGATAGAGTGGGTTATGAGCTTCTTCTCTACTCCAAAAAACTCAGTGTTAATCAATGGTCTTCCCTCACAACCGTTTGGAGCCACTAGAGGCCTTCATTAAGGATATCCTTGTTTCTAGGGTTATGCATAAGGGGTTGGACTCAAAATGTACTTATAGGTGAATTCTAATCAAAATCAAGGTGAATCATGGAGAATCCTAAGAAAATCAAATCGAGCATCTTCATACCAAAATTTGGGGTATTTGAAGCCCTAAAATGTAAATTTATCTTTGGGGCCACTTTTTACCTATTAAATCATCTTATAACTTCATAAACACACCACCATTATATCAAGCTTGAAAATATCTTTCCAACGAGTACAAATATACCTATGTTTGGATATATATTTTGACGAATTGACCTTAAGAAAAATTGGTCTTGAAAATTTTAGGCGAATGGGCTGACGTCGAGGGTCCTCATATTCGCCACTATGCATAACCCTGCTTGTTTTCCTTATCCTTTTATCATATTGGCTAAAGGCTTGGGTAGACTTATCTTGAGGAGAATACAACAAGGTTTGCTCATAGGTATCAAGGTGGGTGAGGAAGTGTTGATTCACCTATAATTTATGGATGACATAGGATTGATGGGAGTGGTCAACCTTAGGGAAGAAAGCATGATTAGAGATACTTTTAATGTTTAGCTTAGGGCCACAAACTAAGTCATCAATGATAATAAATCCAAAGTGTTCTTCTTCAATCTTGACCAAAGGCTTCAAGACATAATTCAAGAGATCTTGGGATTCACAAGGACTTCTCTCCCAATGGTCTATTTAGGGGTCCATTTGCATTTTAAAAAACTAAAGATAGTTGCTTGGAGAAATATTTTAGACCATATCAAAGATAAATAACCATTGGTCTCACAAATGGTTAACCTTTGGGGTATATTAACCTTTTCGTAGTAAGTCATTCAGGCCATGCCAATCTACAAATTTTCTATCATAGTTGTCCCACATACCATATGGAAAGAGTTGGACAAGATGACCATAAATATTTTATGGGGAGGAGTAAAATGAGAGAGGAAATAGGTAGTAGTAATATGGGAAAAAGTAAGCCAACCCAAAGTGAATGGAGGCTTGGGCATGAGGAGATCAATGTGAAATAATAAAGCTTTGGATGGAAAGCTTTAATGGAGGTGAATCTCTCAACCAACTTTATTTAGCAAATTTTTAACTAGTAAATATTTGAGACAAGTGAATCCAAATGAGATGAGTCATTTCCCTTTGGATGGTAATGGGTTCCTAGTGTGGTAGGCACTAAAATTAGGATCTCAAATAGTGAAAGATAGATTATTTTAGAAAGTGGGGAGAGAGGAGAAGGCATAATTTTAGATAGATTCATGGGATCAATACCCATCTATCATTGTTGAATTCCTAGAACTACAATCAAGATTGAAAGTTATTTCAACACCAACCAACTAGGGGACTATGTTTAAACAATTTAAGAAGTTGGACGAGTAGCCAATTCCAATACCTCTAGCATTAGCACTTGTTATGACTAAAATTTTGGTAGAAATATTTCTCACAAGTAGGAATGAGGAGGATGAATTAGCTTGGGGCTATGGGAGCCTTGAAGTCTACATAGTGAAGGATGAATATGAAAAGATCCTTCCATAACATTCTCCTCATGCTTATCAGGTTGAGAATTGGAAAAATATTTGGTAGTCCAAGGATTGGCCAAAGGTAAACTTTTTTGCATGATAGTTCATGCATAATGGAATTCTTACCGTTGATAATTTGAGATGTAGGGGAATTGTTGGTCCATTTCGGTGTGTTTTATGCTATAAAATTGAGGAAACATCTGACCACCTAATGTTTGAGTGCCTATTCACATGCTAGATATGGGAGAGATGGTTTTTTGGCTTATAAAATTTGATTCAATGATGATCTAAACCATATTAATATTTGGGAAATATGGAAGAGGGGCATATTTAAATCTGAAGCTCTTTGTATTGAGTGGAAGCTTGGATTAAAATTTATTTGGCAATAATTATGGCTAGAGATAAATTGTAGAATCTTTAGAGAAAATCGTTCATCCTTAGATGGCATCTGGAAGGTCATTTGGAGCAAATTCGTTGAAACTATGGTAATGTATGTTGCAGAGGAAACTTAGGTTGATAGAGATATGATGGAGAAAAAATTTGAAATGCAGGAGGGACATGATAAAGCTAGTTGGAAAACACCCTTGGAAGGCTAGATTAAAATTAATACTAATGGACCTACAAAGGTAATCTAGGTAGACCTAGAATTGGAGTCTTTTGTAGAAATCATATTGGAACAATTATCTATTGGGAATTGTAGGGCCTAGGTAAGGCCATGAATAATGAAGTATAAGTCTTAACTACCAAATATGATTCTATCTAGGTAGTAAGATAAGGTTATAGGAGCATGAATAGAATTAAATTCTCAAATATTGGTAAGATCTTTGGATTGCATGAGGAACTTTTCTTTGGAGATGTGGAGGTTGAGGATTATTATCACCTAAACTAAAGAGTTGTGAAGGGAATTGGATGATGTGATCCCAATTTATGTGGGTAGATCTTTGAATAAAATGATAGACTTCTTGGTTAATATGGGTACTAAGAAGGAGGTAGGGTTTCAATGGTATAGTAGCATGGCTACTAAGGATGAGATAATTGGGCAAGTTAGTGAGCAAATCTAGTGTTTGGCTAATTTGGACAAGCAATAAAAACATATGGTTTAGGATATTTGACTCCATTGCATATCTTATTTTACTAGTATAACCAAAAGTGGTTAGTTCTTAGGATATTGGGCTTTAGATATATTAATTTTTTTTTTTAAAAGGAGAAAACAATTGCTCTTCTTGGCTAATGCTTGGAGGAGTCTTTTCCCAACTTGTAAATAATCTTATTTTAACATTATTTTTTCAAAAAAAAACTAGTAAATGTTTAGGAGAGGTAAGCGTGAATGAGGCGAGTCATTTCCTTTTTGATGATAATGGATCTCTAGTGTGGCAAACACTAAATATGGGATCTTAGGTAGTGAAATATGGATTTATTTTGGAAAGTGGGAAAAGAGGAGAATGCATGATTTTGGATAGATTCATGGGATCAATACCCACCTATCATTGTTCAATTCCTAGAATTATAATTAGTAAAAACAACCATGGAAAGTAGGGTTTGGATCCATATTAAAAGTTATTTCAACACCATCCAACTAGGGAATTATATATTTAAGCAAATTAAGAAGTTAGAAAAATGGCCAATTACAATCCTTTTAGAATTAGCACCCATCATGACTAAAATTATGGAAGAAATATTTCTCACAAGTAGAGATAAAGAGGATGCATTAGATTGGGGCTATGGGAGACATGGATTCTACATGGTGAAGCATGGATATGAAAATATCCTTCCAAAACCTCTTTCTCATGCATATCAGGTTGATGATTGGAGAAAAAATTGGTAGTCCAAGGGTTGACCAAAAGTAAACTTCTTTGCCTAACAATTCATGCATAATGGAATTCTTACCTTTGATAATCTAAGATAGGGATATTGTTGGTCCATCCTAATGTGTTTTATGCTACAAAAGTTAGGAAAAATCTAACCACCTAATGTTTGAGTGCTCATTGACATGTTAGATCTAGGAGAGATGGTTTTTAGCTTACAAAATACGAGCCAATAATGATCTAAACAGGATTAGTATTTGGGAAAGATGGAAGAGGGGCAAATGTAACTTTAAAACTATTTGTATTGAATGAAATATTGGATAAAATTAAATTTAGTGGTAATTTTGGTTGACAAAAAATGGTAGAATTTTTAGAGAAACCTTTGCATCCTTGGATGGTGTCTGGCAGGTTGTTTGGAGAAAATTCATAAAAAATGTGGTAGTGTATGCTAAAGAGGATATTGAGGCTAATATAGGGATGATGGAGAAGGAAGCTAAAGTGTAGGAGGGGTAGGACTAAGCTAGTTGGAAAACACCCTTGAAAGGCTAGATAAAAATTAATACTGATGGAGCTACAAAAGGTAATTTGGGTAGATCCAAAATTGAAGTGGTCTATAGGAATAATGTTAGGGTAGTACTCTATTGGTAATTGCAAGGCTTGGGCAAGGCCACAAACAATGAAGCAAAATCCTTAGCTATAAAATTTGCTTCTATTTGGGTGGTAAGAAAAGGTTATAGGAGGATAATCATAGAATTAGATTCTCAAATCTTGGTAGGAGCTCTAGATTGCATGAGGAACTTTGCTTTGGAGACATGGATGTTGAGGATACTTGTCACCTAAATTAAGGATTTGTGGATGGAATTGGATGATGCGATCTTGATTTATATGGGTAGAGCTCTAAATAGTGACAAACATCTTGGTTAAGAGGAGACAATGGTTTAGTGGCACAGTGGCATGGTTACTGAGGATGAGAAAAATTGGGTAGGATGGTGAGCAAATTCAATGTTTTTCTAGTTTGTACAACCAATGCATACATATGGTTTAGGATATTTGGCTCCAATACATATCTCCTTTTAGTTTTGTAACTGAAAGTGGTTAGTTCTTAGGATCTTGGGTTTTAGAGTTATGTAAGTTTTTTGGAAAGTTAAAAAGAGGAAATGAGTGCTCTTTTTGGCTAAGGCTAGGGGGAGTCTCGTCCTAAACTTGTAAATAATCTTATTCTAATATAACTTTAAAAATAATAAATGTAATTTGATTAATTCGAATACAAAAAATATTGTTTTAATTTATAAATTTAGGTTTACTTAATTTTTTAGGTTTATAAATTTATAAATTTAGGTTTATTCAATTGGTCATGAATCAAATTACACTTTCAACACCCCCTCATAATATGAATTAAGGGGTCAAGAAGAGAAGAAATTAGTGATAATAATATCTCCCCTCATAATGGATGCTCTAGTAGGCCTTTGCATTTTGAGGTAGACTAATATGAATCCCACTTACCATCTAAAATATGTTGTTGAAAAAATGCTTATTATACTAAAGTCCCCTTAGACTAGATTACAGCCATCACTACTACTATTAGAGACTACCACACATATCCAAAAGCACTTATACTAGGGATTCAAATGAAGAAGGAAAGTCAAGATCACTCACTCCTCTAAAGATAAGCTCCTTCAATCTTCCATAGTCATATAAGACATGACTTAGAATTTCCTCTTATAGCATACATCACCCCATGCATAGACTTCCCTTGCCCATAGAAACCTTATTTTGATCACCAAAAAGGATTTGCATGAACCTATTTAAATAAGAGCTATAACAAACTTCCAAGAGTACTTGGACAAGAAATAGAAGATATAAGATATCACGAGTAATTAGATCCGCATGAATAAGCTAAATCAATTGCCTAAAGAAAGAAAAGAGACTAACTAAAACATATCTTGAAATATTTTTCTTAAGCCTCTAAAATACTCAAAATCTATTGCAACTATCACAAATCCATCTATATCTCCCAAAACATTAGGTCAAATATTATGATTACATAGAATATAATAAATCCTCCCTTTCATAATAGGGTAATAGAGCTTGAGGACTATTCCACATGATTTAGATTCTAACATTAGAACAAGTTTATTAGCTAATGTCTCTAATGCTTAGAGCTTAAGAATCATGTGATTTGAAGAAAGCGTACTCAAAATGTTTTTGCATGGAAAAGTTATGACCTCTAAAATTTTTGCTCTAATAATCTTCAAATAATAAAAAATTCACCAAATCTTAGGAAATCAAAATCTACTTGCCTGCTACCACCTAGTGATCTATGATTCATTAGTGTCTTCCACTTATCATTTGCCACATCAGTACCTCTAAACCTATGCGGAAATGGAACTTGATTGCTTTAAATTTGTTGAGTTAGTATATATGAAAACAAATGGGACTCAAATCTGGATCTTGTGAATGTTTGGCACTTTGGGCTATCCAAGTTGCCTAACATGCCATTACGAATAAAAATTACCTCCCCTTGTGCATGAGCCTTAAACTTTGATGCTGAGACATAATAAACTTGCAAAAATATGCCTTCTTATGATTTGACCTTGGGTACTTAAAGGCATGAATGCCTTAGGTGAGGCAGGATAACCGATTAGACCATAACAATCCTTTGGAACTAGTAGCATTGTAATAAATATTTTAAAATATTTATTGTAAAATAAAAATAATATATTCTTATTTGTAGGAATGCAATCTACAATATTGTAGTTTCAAGTTGAAATTTTTTTTCTTTAAATATCTAAACAATTTGATTCTTTTTATATTGATAAGACTAGGCTTTGTAAGACATTAATCATACAACCATCTTCTATATGTGCATTTCATTCAAAAATAAACAAAGAAATAGCTAGTTTTCTATGTACTTGAACTAGGAGCAAAAATTTTAAAAACTTATTAACAATATATATTGAAAAATTATAAATGAAATTATATTCATAGTTAAATTGATTTTAATATAAAAATATTTTTTAATTTATAAATTTAAATTTATTTGGTTTTTTTATAACTTGATTGTTTATGTGGTCTTATGGATTTATTTAAAGTTATTAAATAGACAAATGTACCACAAAAACAGAGTAGATTAAATATAGGGATAATTCTAGGTGTCCAAGAATCCACTCTTATAATTGCAAATAAAAGCCACAAGGCTCACTAATCTACCAAAATAGTAGATTAAGAATTAATGATCTTATTGAGACACTAGAATTTTAAGGACGTATTTTAGGTTGAACAGAAAATTTTAGATAAGAATCTTATTCTAATAAGGTTCAATGAGGGCATTTGTAGATTCTTTTTTAAATAGACAAAGTTTGTTTGTAGATTTGTTAAGGAGAAACCTCAAATAGAGACTGAAAAAAGTATGAAAACAACATTAAGAATATTTTGTGGTTGTTGGGGCTGCTAGAAAAAGATTGATGAGCAAGGAGGCACCTCAAAGAGTAAATAGATATTTTCCACAATCCGAATCAAGACCAAAGATCGTCATTGATCAAAGTATAGTAGAAGAAACAATCCTATATAGAGCTAATCATGACTTACAAATTCATAGGTATTCATCCTACCCTGAACTTCTTGCATTCGTGGGTTTGACAAAACTGGGAGCCTCATGGTGAGTATTCCTTGTGGTTCCTTAGTAATGGATATTTTATTGTTAGTTTTTTCTCACTAGTTGACATAAATAAGACATTCAAATAAAAAAATAGGAACAATGGCTCAACAAGATTATTTGTCAAACCATAGAAATTGGGATTTGATCCTTGAATTAAACCCATTTTTGTCTTGCTTTGGGTTTGATTGTATGCACTTCCAATTATTTCGGATCATTTCAAAGAAATATTTAACCATTAGTATTACAATAGTTAACCTTTGGGGGTAGATTAACATTTTTGTAGTAGATTAACCTTTGAGGATGTAATGTCTATCATAGAGGATTCCAAAGGCAGTAAAAGAATGCTTAAAGCATTAAATCAAACATTTATTGCCTTAATTTTGAAAGGCGAGGAGGGGATATATATTTCAAATTACAAACCTATCACCTTATGTAATGCCATATACAATATAATCATGATAGTAATGATTGAGTGGTTAAAATATCTCCTAGATAACATTATCTCCTCAAAATAAGGGGGTTTTATAAAGGGTAGGTAACTCTTGGATAGTGTGGTTCTAGCTCAAGAGGTAATATACTCAATGTAAAAGTCTAGTAATAGAGGAATGTTCATAAAACTAGATATGTTAAAGGCTTATGATAGGGTGGAGTGGACATTCTTATCAAGGATGATGGTAGCCTTTGGCTTCTCTCAAGATTGGATAGAGTGGGTTATGAGCTTCTTCTCTACTCCAAAAAACTCAGTGTTAATCAATGGTCTTTCCTCACAACCGTTTGGAGCCACTAGAGGCCTTCATTAAGGATATCCTTGTTTCTAGGGTTATGCATAAGGGGTTGGACTCAAAATGTACTTATAGGTGAATTCTAATCAAAATCATGGAGAATCCTAAGAAAATCAAATCAAGCATCTTCATACCAAAATTTGGGGTATTTGAAGCCCTAAAATGTAAAATTATCTTTGGGGCCACTTTTTACCTATTAAATCATCTTATAACTTCATAAACACACCACCATTATATCAGGCTTGAAAATATTTTTCCAACAAGTATAAATATACCTATGTTTGGATATATATTTTGACGGATTAACCTTAAGAAAAATTGGTCTTGAAAATTTTAGGCGAATGGGCCGACGTCGAGGGTCCTCATATTCGCCACTATGCATAACCCTGCTTGTTTTCCTTATCCTTTTGTCATATTGGCTAAAGGCTTGGGTAGACTTATCTTAAGGAGAATACAACAAGGTTTGCTCATAGGTATCAAGGTGGGTGAGGAAGTGTTGATTCACCTATAATTTATGGATGACATAGGATTGATGGGAGTGGTCAACCTTAGGGAAGCAAGGATGATTAGAGATACTTTTAATGTTTAGATTAGGGCCACAAACTAAGTCATCAATGATAATAAATCCAAAGTGTTCTTCTTCAATCTTTACCAAAGGCTTCAGGACATAATTCAAGAGATCTTGGGATTCACAAGGACTTCTCTCCCAATGGTCTATTTAGGGGTCCATTTGCATTTTAAAAAACTAAAGATAGTTGCTTGGAGAAATATTTTAGACCATATCAAAGATAAATAACCATTGGTCTCACAAATGGTTAACCTTTGGGGTATATTAACCTTTTCGTAGTAAGTCATTCAGGCCATGCCAATCTACAAATTTTCTATCATAGTTGTCCCACATACCATATGGAAAGAGTTGGACAAGATGACCATAAATATTTTATGGGGAGGAGTAAAATGAGAGAGGAAATGGGTAGTAGTAATATGGGAAAAATTAAGCCAACCCAAAGTGAAGGGAGGCTTGGGCCTGAGGAGATCAATGTGAAATAATAAATTTTTGAATGGAAAACTTTAATGGAGGTGAATCTCTCAATCAACTTTATTCAACAAATATTTAACTAGTAAATATTTGAGACAAGTGAATCCGAATGAGATGAGTCATTTCCCTTTGGATGGTAATGGGTCCCTAGTGTGGTAGGCACTAAAATTAGGATCTCAAGTAGTGAAAGATAGATTATTTTAGAAAGTGGGAAGAGAGGAGAAGGCATGATTTTAGACAGATTCATGGGATCAGTACCCATCTATCATTGTTGCATTCCTAGAACTACAATCAAGATTGAAAGTTATTTCAACACCAACCAACTAGGGGACTATGTTTAAACAATTTAAGAAGTTAGACGAGTGGCCAATTCCAATCCCTCTAGCATTAGCACTTGTTATGACTAAAATCTTGGTAGAAATATTTCTCACAAGTAGGGATGAGGAGGATGAATTAGCTTGGGGCTATGGGAGCCTTGAAATTTACATAGCAAAGGATGAATATGAAAATATCCTTCCATAACATTCTCCTCATGCTTATCAAGTTAAGGATTGGAAAAGGTTTGGTAGTCCTAAGAATGGCCAAAGGTAAACTTCTTTGCCTGATAGTTCATGCATAATAAAATTCTTACCTTTAATAATTTAAGATGTAGGGGAATTGTTGGCCCATTTCAGTGTGTTTTATGCAATAAAAATGAGGAAACATATGACCACCTAATGTTTGGGTGCCTATTCACATGCTATATATGGGAGAGATGGTTTTTTGGCTTATAAAATATGAGTCAATGGTGATCTTAACCATATTAATATTTAAGAAATATGGAAGAGGGGCATATTTAAATCTAAAGCTCTTTGTATTGAGTGGATGCTTGGATTAAACTTTATTTGGCGGTAATTATGGCTAGAGATAAATTATTGAATCTTTAGAGAAACCCTTTCATCCTTAGATGGCATCTGGAAGGTCATTTGGATTAAAGTCATCGAAACTATGATAGTGTATGATAAAGAGGAAACTCAGGTTGATAGAGAGATGATGGAGAAAAAATTTGAAATGCAGGAGGTACATGATAGAGCTAGTTGGAAAACACCCTTGGAAGGCTAGATTAAAATTAATACTAATGGAGCTACAAAGGTAATCTAGGTAGACCTAGAATTGGAGTGGTTTGTAGTAATCATATTGGAACAATTCTCTATTGGGAACTATAGGGCCTAGGTAAGGCCATGAATAATGAAGTAGAAGTTTTAACTACCAAATATGTTTCTATCTAGGTAGTAAGATAATGTTATAGGAGCATAATCATAGAATCAAATTCTCAAATCTTGGTAGGAGCTTTGGATTGCATGAGGAAATTTTCTTTGGAGATGTGGAGGTTGAGGATTATTATCACCTAAACTAAAGAGTTGTGAAGGGAATTGGATGATGTGATTCCAATTTATGTGGGTAGATAATTGAATAAAATGATAGACTTCTTGGCTAATATGGGTACTAAGAAGGAGGTAGGGGTTCAATGGTATAGTAGCATGGCTACTAAGGATGAGATAATTGGGCAAGTTAGTGAGCAAATCTAGTGTTTGGCTAATTTGGACAAGCAATAAAAACATATGGTTTAGGATATTTGACTTCATTGCATATCTTCTTTTACTAGTATAACCAAAAGTGGTTAGTTCTTAGGATATTGGGCTTTAGAGGTATTAATTTTTTTCGAAAAAAGGAGAAAACAATTGTTCTTCTTGGCTAAGGCTTGGAGGAGTCTTTTCCCAACTTGTAAATAATCTTATTTTAACATTATTTTTTCAAAAAAAAACTAGTAAATGTTTAGGAGAGGTAAACGTGAATGAGGCGAGTCATTTCCTTTTGGATGATAATGGATCTCTAGTGTGGAAAACACTAAATATGGGATCTTAGGTAGTGAAATATGGATTTATTTTGGAAAGTAGGAAAAGAGGAGAATGCATGATTTTGGATAGATTCATGGGATCGATACCCACCTATCATTGTTCAATTCCTAGAATTACAATTAGTAAAAACAACCATGGAAAGTAGGGGTTGGATCCATATTAAAAGTTATTTCAATACCCTCCAACTATGGAATTATATATTGAAGAAAATTAAGAAGTTAGAAAAATGGCCAATTACAATCCTTTTAGAATTAGCACCCATCATGACTAAAATTATGGAAGAAATATTTCTCACAAGTAGAGATAAAGAGGATGCATTAGATTGGGGCTATGGGAGACATGAAGTCTACATGGTGAAGCATGGATATGAAAATATCCTTCCAAAACCTCTTCCTCATGCATATCAGGTTGATGATTGGAGAAAAAATTGGTAGTCCAAGGGTTGACCAAAAGTAAACTTCTTTTCCTAACAATTCATGCATAATGAAATTCTTACCTTTGATAATCTAAGATAGGGATATTGTTGGTCCATCCTAATGTGTTTTATGCTACAAAAGTTAGGAAACATCTAACCACCTAATGTTTGAGTGCTCATTGACATGTTAGATCTGGGAGAGATGGTTTTTAGCTTACAAAATACGAGCCAATAATGATCTAAACAGAATTAATATTTGGGAAATATGGAAGATGGACAAATGTAACTTTAAAACTCTTTGTATTGGATGGAATATTGGATTAAATTTTATTTAGTGGTAATTTTGGTTGGCAAGAATTGGTAGAATTTTTAGAGAAACCTTTGCATCCTTGGATGGTGTCTGGCAGGTTGTTTGGAGCAAATTCATAAAAACTATGATAGTGTATGCTAAAGAGGAGACTAAGGCTAATATAGGGATGATGGAGAAGGAAGCTAAAGTGTAGGAGGGGTAGGGCTAAGATAGTTGGAAAACACCCTTGAAAGGTTAGATAAAAATTAATACTGATGGAGCTACAAAAGGTAATTTGGGTAGATCCAAAATTGAAGTGGTCTATAGGAATAATGTTAGGGTGGTACTCTATTGGTAATTGCAAGGCTTGGGCAAGGCCACTAACAATGAAGCAAAATCCTTAGCTATAAAATTTGCTTCTATTCAGGTGGTAATAAAAGGTTACAGGAGGATAATCATAGAAGTAGATTCTCAAATCTTGGTAGGAGCTCTAGATTTCATGAGGAACTTTGCTTTGGAGACATGGAGATTGAGGATACTTGTCACCTAAATTAAGGATTTGTGGAGGGAATTGGATGATGCGATCTTGATTTATATGGGTAGAGCTCTAAATAGTGTGACAAACATCTTGGTTAAGAGGAGGCAAGGGTTTAGTGGCACAGTGGCATGGTTACTGAGGATGAGAAAAATTGGGTAGGATGGTGAGCAAATTCAATATTTTTCTAGTTCTGACAACCAATGCATACATATGGTTTAGGAGATTTGACTCCATTACATATCTCATTTTAGTTTTCTAACTAGAAGTGGTTAGTTATTAGGATCTTGGGTTTTAGATTTATGTAAGTTTTTTGGAAAATTAAAAAGGGGAAATGAGTGCTCTTGTTGGCTAAGGCTAGGGGGAGTCTCGTCCCAACTTGTAAATAATCTTATTCTAATATAACTTACAAAAAAAAAATGTAATTTGATTAATTCAAATACAAAAATATTGTTTTAATTTATAAATTTAGGTTTACTTAATTTTTTAGGTTTATAAATTTATAAATTTAGGTTTATTCAATTGGTCATGAATCAAATTACACTTTCAACACCCCCTCATAATATGAATTAAGGGGTCAAGAAGAGAAGAAATTAGTGATAATAATATCTCCCCTCATAATGGATGCTCTAGTAGGCCTTTGCATTTTGAGGTAGACTAATATGAATCTCACTTACCATCTAAAATATGTTGTTGCAAAAATGCTTATTATACTAAAGTCCCCTTAGACTAGATTACAACCATCACTACTACTATTAGACACTCCCACACATATCCAAAAGCACTTATACTAGGGCTTCAAATGAAGAAGGAAAGTCAAGATCACTCACTCCTCTAAAGATAAGCTCCTTCAATCTTCCATAGTCATATAAGGCATGACTTATCACCCCATACGTAGACTTCCCTTGCCCATAGAAACCTTATTTTGATCACCAAAAAGGATTTGCATGAACCTATTTAAATAAGAGCTATAACAAACTTCCAAGAGTACTTGGACAAGAAATAGAAGATATAGGAGATCACGAGTAATTAGATCTGCATGACTAAGCTAAATCAATTGCCTAAAGAAAGAAGAGAGAATAACTAAAACATATCTTGAAATATTTTTCTTAAGCCTCTAAAATACTCAAAATCTATTGCAACTATCACAAATCCATCTATATCTCCCAAAAAATTAGGCCAAAGATTATGATTACATAGAATATAATAAATCCTCCCTTTCAAAATAGGGTAATAGGGCTTGAGGACTATTCCACATGATTTAGATTCTAACATTAGAACCAGTTTATAAGCTAATGTCTCTAATGATTAGAGCTTAAGAATCATATGATTTGAAGAAAACGTACTCAAAATGTTATTTCATGGAAAAGTTATGACCTCTAGAATTTTTGCTCTAATAATCTTCAAATAATAAAAAATTCACCAAATCTTAGGAAATCAAAATCTACTTGTCTGCTACCACCTAGTGATCTATGATTCATTAGTGTCTTCCACTTATCATTTGCCACATCAGTACCTCTAAACCTATGCGACAATGAAACATGATTGCTTTAAATTTGTTGAGTTAGTATATATGAAAAAAATGGGACTCAAATCTGGGTCTTGTGAATGTTTGGCACTTTGGGCTATCCAAGTTGCCTAACATGCCATTACGAATAAAAATTACCTCCCCTTGTGCATGAGCCTTAAACTTCGATGCTGATACATAATAAACTTGCAAAAAGATGCATTCTTATGATTTGACCTTGGGTACTTAAAGGCATGAATGCCTTAGGTGAGGCAGGATAATCGATTAGACCATAACACTCCTTTGGAACTAGTAGCATTGTAATAAATATTTTAAAATATTTATTGTAAAATAAAAATAATATATTCTTATTTGTAGGAATGCAATCTACAATATTGTAGTTTCAAGTTGAAAAAAGTTTTCTTTAAATATCTAAACAATTTTATTCTTTTTATATTGATAAGGCCGGGTTTTGTAAGACATTAATCATACAACCATCTTCTATATGTGCATTTCATTCAAAAATAAACAAAAAAATAGCTAGTTTCTATGTACTTGAACTAGGAACAAAAATTTTAAAAACTTATTAACAATATATATTGAAAAATTATAAATGAACTTATATATATATATATAACAAAAACTATAATGCAACACATTTTTACTTTTATAACAAATATTTTAAATAAATTACAAGAAAAAAATTCTCCAAATTTCTTGTAAAGATTATATACATTCAAAACCCACACTATACCTTTTTTATTAAAAATTAATATATTATGAACATGAATCAAATAATATATTCAATTCTTAGGTAAACTAGACTATAAATTATCTTATAAAATAAAAAACATAAATTATAAAAAATTTCAATTACACATAACCTAAATAATTTGATGACCTTATATAAATTACACATGTTGATGAATTTAAAAAGTTTAAATAATAAATACCTTTTAAAGTTGAAATTTGTTAAGTGGTCATCTGTAATAAAAGCTATATGGGTGTCTTGTTCAAGTCATGCATAATTTAGTTCTAATCATATATAAATGCAATGGAAGTATAAATTGAAATTAAAGTTTTTTTTAAGTTAGTTGTTTTTGAATGGAAAAATCAAATTATATTAATTAATTAAACTACATAAAATTGACTGGTGGAGAATTAGTAGTTTGATTTGAATTGGTTGAGTACACGTCAGTTTAACAATAACGGTACCAATTCCGAATAAACGTGGATCCTTTGCATTATGTTAAACTTAACAACGAGATGA
The DNA here is from genome assembly GCA_028583015.1 of Wollemia nobilis. Classification (NCBI taxonomy): domain Eukaryota; kingdom Viridiplantae; phylum Streptophyta; class Pinopsida; order Araucariales; family Araucariaceae; genus Wollemia; species Wollemia nobilis. The sequence goes on along the minus strand of JAQPPZ010003507.1, from coordinate 3,024,170 downwards.
AATATGGGTTATAAGAAGATGACAGTACCAATCCGTAGCTATCGATGATCCCCTTCAACAACGATGATCCCCTTCAACAACGGTACCAATCCAATCCCGAGCGAACGATGGACCACCGCTTCACATCATGTTAAACAACAACGAGATGAAATAGGGGTTATAAAAAAATGACAGTACCAATACAAACATATGCCTACCGGCAGGATCAACCAGGTAGCTTCCAACAACGACGAGGGGACCTCCGCTTTGGCCCCCGCGCCCGTTCGCTTTCGAAAATCGTAGCTTAGCATGACGTTCGTCCTTTCACCGATATTCCCTACACGCACCGCAGCAAGCAGGACGAGAAACGGAAGGGTCTTTTGAAGAGCCGGGTGGGGAGGGGGGAACAAGGAGAGGCAGGCAGGATGAGGAAGCAGGATTTGGGAGGGTGCTATCTTTTCTTTACAAGCAGGACGAGAAACGGTGGTGTCTTTTTTGAAGAGCCGGGTGGGGAGGGGAACAGGCGAGTGATTCATGATCCTTTTCACGTCACGTTATAAAAAATGATAATATCAATCCTGAGCGACCAGTGACCCTCTTTCGAAACAACGGGGAGAAATAGAAGTTTTAGAAAGCAACCCCAAAATTTGAATCCTACTTGATACTAAAAAGAACTGTGTGCATAACCGATTCCCTATGTATAAAAAAATTTGAAATTTCATAGACCATTTTATTGAAGTGATATCTAAAACCACCTTCTTTCTATATTATTATTATTTAAAAAAAAAAATTATATTGTTGATCTCTAAAAATCACGGTAACTTTATAGTTTTTTTTTTTTTTATTTAACGGTAACTTTTTGGTTTGAGAAATCACTATCAAGGAGTGTTCTATATCATCAAAATCATTAGAGAGTTGCCCCGGTCCACCATATTATCAACTAGATTCTGGATAGAGATTCGAACCAAGAATCTTCCTTGAAGGATTGCCCTACCTTTTCAACTCACCTAACATGGATCTAATAACTTTATAATTAAAACTATACTAACTTGAGCCTCTCATCCCTCCCTCACAAAATAAATAAATAAATAAAATCAAACTAATCCGGAATTAGCTTATGAATTAGCAAACACAACTTGTAACTTACTAAAAGCTGGGCTAAGAAATTAAATGGAGAAAGAAGGCACCAAAAGGAGAGTCCCCTTCTTCGGAAGCACGGCAGACCAAATGAAACCATAGCCAACCGTGACCATCCTCCTCATGACATAATCATCAACATCCAAATGGAACGCAAAAAAAACTTTATTGCAATGGGCCTTCGTGTTGAACCCCAGTTACTTTGGCAGGGCATCGAATATTGGTGATTATGTCAAACGTGGAGAAGAATATGGATGTATAAAAACTTCCTTGAGAGGCAATAGAACAGAAAAACCATTACTATCAGAAGGAAAATTCACAGACAAGAGTGGCAGATCAATGTACAAAAAGCAGGATGTTCTCGGCATTGTTCAGGAGTTCAATATCCAATTGGGCAATTTGACACAGTTTCTACCCCAAGACAGGGTATGTGAGTTTGCCAAATTAATCCCATACAGCTTTTGGAAGAGACTGAAAAGGCTGTGGGAGATCCAGAACTGTCAGGGCAACATAGGGCTCTTACAGAGAAAATCAGGGAATTGAAAAGATTTGAAATAACTGTTACACAGAATGAGGAAACCTGAGTCAACTCCAAGCACAAAAAGCTGAGCAAGAAAAGGGATGTTGAGTGGGTTCGCCAAGGAGAAGAATTACTGCAAAAGGTTGACTCTATGAAAAAAAGAAAAGTTACCATGGCTGAAACAGGACACGAAGAAAGTGCAATAAATGGAGGCAAAGGATTTAGAAACGGTCATATCTAAACTCCTATAGAGGAAAACAACTAAACTAAACTTAGGCAGCTCCTATAGAGGAGACTAAACTAAACTTAGGTAGCTCGAGTCCATGGAGAAAGAAAAGGATTTAGAAACGGTCATATCTAAGCTGACCGGCTTGATTGGCAAGCTAAACGTGCAACGCTTTAAACATGCGATTGAAATGAAGGATTTGTTGATTGAAGCTGTGTCTCTCAAGAGACGCTTTGCAGAAAAACAACTTTCCACTGTTGACCTTGATATGAAGATAAGGGACATGCAAAAGGAACTTTGGGAACCTGAAAAGCAGAGCATCCAAAGAACAAGAACTTGAGCGGTGCAAGAGGCAGCTTCAAATGGCCAAGGATGCTGCAAAAGCTGTTGCCAAGCTCAACCCTGAGCTTGCAAAGGGCTTTTCTCGAGATGCCTGATACATTTGAAGAGCTCGAAGCTGCAATGCAAGATTGTACGGCACAACCAAATGCTGTTATGTTTCTTAACCCAAATGTACATGAAGAGTATGAGCGTCGACATGAACAGATTAGTAACCTAACTTTGAAAGTTGAAGGAGATAAACTGGCAATCAACAAGATTCTGTCCGAAATAAATGGTCCGAAGGACTCCTGGCTTCCGACATTGAGGAGTCTTGTTTCAAGGGTCAATGAAACTTTTGGGCGCAATTTTCAGGAGATGCCTGTGGCGGGAGAGGTCTCGTTAGATGAGCGTGTTATGGAGTTTGACAAGTATGGTATACTGATAAAATTTAAGTTCTGGCAAACCAGGCAGCTGCAGGTATTGAGTGCCACCATCAGTCTGGAGGGTAACGATCCGTATCAACAATATTGTATCTTGTTTCACTACAGGACCTTACAAACTGCACATTTCGTGTCCTATAAATGAAAGGAACATGTTTCAGCATCTTGTCAGGGCTGCAACTCAACCCAATACACCTCGGTGCTTTTTATTGACACCCAAACTGCTTCCGGATCTAGAATATGCAGTTCGATCTAGAATATGCAGTTGTAGCGTAATGGATCTACGAGGTGTTATTTGGGCAGTTTTAGAATTTAAACTTTGTTTGATAATAAAAAACGAAAGTTTTAGAATTTGAATTCTGTTTATTAAATTCTGTTTGTTAATAAAAAAACTATAGAAATGAAAAAATATTATAAATAAACTCTAACTTCAATGTAATCAACTCAACTACTCTTTATGAAAAAAAAAAATATTATAAATGAACCTTGGATTGACAAGTGATCAAAAGTTTGGAGTAATGAAGTAAAGTGAGTTTCTGTTAAATAAATGCGGTCGCAGCAATCATAACTGGAATTTGTATGATTAGAAAAGGGAAAGGTTTATCAATGGCCATGTTTGATTTGTCTTTGCCCCAACAATATTTTTTTTACGCACATGTACAGAGAAGGCATCTCTTTGTTTTGAGGCAAGTTTCTAAGTTTTGTATATGGATATTAATTAGATATAAGAGATAAATAGTTAAGTATTAATGTAAACAGAATTTTAATCATGAAATTTGTTATTAAATTTGTATCATCTTATTAACTGATTAGAAAATAAGCGAACCAACCTCACACATGCCCAAACTCAATAAATGTATAAATGATATAAGACTGTTAAAATCTAGTATATGCTATTCAACTAATATTTGGTACTCAACTATATCTAAAATTTGGCTGGGTTGAGCATAGCTCAAGTTGTGTGAAGTGAAATAACTGAAACTTGGATCAAACAGGTTAAAGAAGCATTTCCTTATGCCTAGAGGAAGTGCATCTTATATATTATTCTGAAAATATATCAATACTCTTTAACAAATCACTGAAAAAATATATGCAAACAAAAACCATATATTAAAAGATTATATGAATTAAACAGGGGTTTTATATATGTATTTTAAAAATTGAGGCTAACAATATTATAATTGCAACAGAAACTTCACCATAAAGACTAAACGACTAAAAATAAAATGTAACTTGATTATAAATCAAAGAAAAATATTTAAAACAAATACAGTATTTACCTGAAAATTTCAGCCAATGTGCTCTGCCTCCTGAGTTTTGTTACTTTGCTGCGTGATCTTATTGTCTATAATAAATTATCCTCTTCAATCTTACGAGAAATGAGATTAAAAGAAAATTAGGAAAACATAAAATGTCACGACTCAAAGCAAATCTCTGCAGAGCAAAGATCAAAGAGGGCAAAGATCAAAGAGGAGAAAAATCAAAACAGAATTGAAATGTAATAACTCTTTAATACACTTTCCTCCAACGTCTCGTGCATCATCAACGAATACACTTTTAAATATCAATTATGCAATGCCATTTTCAAAAGTTTATATTGTAGCTCCGCAATCAAGAATTGTTGCAGTCATTTATTGCAGTCACAATATTAGAATTTAATTTACATAAAATTAAACTTCTGTATCAATCCTGGCCCTAAAGTTAGACCAGAAACTTAAAATTTTATAGGCCCTGGTGCATCAGCTGCCTGCTTTGAGGCAGGTGCTGCTTGTGCACTTTCAGTACCTGCCTGCTCTGCCGCAGCTACTGCTTGTGCTCTTTCAGTATTACGAAAATCAGTGTCAGTGTCAGTACGTACCTGAAAATCCATTATAATGTTTGAGTATTCATTCACTGGAATTTTAATTCGTATTGACACCTTGCCTTCAATCTGAACTCGTCTGTTGCACCATGCTCTAGTTCCTAGAATCCACACAGCTTTGATCAATGTGTAGATTGCAAGGGCAATAGTAGCTACAGACGCAATTCTGGACATCCAAGAATCCATTTGTCTAGATGGAAGAGGCAAATGCAGAGGACAGCACTTCTGGTTCTCGATGATAGAGAAATTTTCAGAGGACAGCACTTCTGGTTCTCGATGATAGAGAAATTTTAATAATGTTTTTTAAAAAGTTAGTGTGAGAAATCTTAATAATTTTTTTTTTAAATCAAGATTAATGTGTGAGAAATCTTAATAATGTTTTTAAAAAGTTAGAAAATTCTAGTCTTAGCCAATGATTTTGTTTAAACCTTGGACTTCTTGCTGGTACCCTTTACCCTATTCCTTGAAACAAACATATCTTTGACTGAGTATATAAATATTTTTTAATTTATAATTATAGGTTTGCCGCATGCCTGATTTACCAGTTTGCCCATCCAAGTAGAAATTGCATTTGCCACATGACAGTTGACATAACGTTGAGCATTTGCCGATAATGTTGACGTTCGAACAGTGTGATTATTTAATTGTTTAGGTGTGGTCCCATGGTTGGAGGTAAAGTCACCAAGAAGGCAAATGCACCACGACAACAGAGTAAGAATTGGGGCAATTTTGGGCATCTAAGTATTCATTTAGAACTCACGAACCTCGCTAAATCAAGAGAATAAATTTGATTAATTTGAATTTCGTTTTTTATTACTTTTTAATTTAAATTTATTTTATTTTTTATAATTTGATTGATTAAGAGGTGGTTAAGGCTAGGAGTTTGATTCATATTTATGTGTATAAAGAAATATTTGTAAATAATTATTTAAAAGTTGGCAACGAGTAGTTAAAGGGTATGCGAGTTTGTTTTTAAAGAACTATGTGTTTTAGTTTTTTTTTGAAGGTTTAAGAGTCAAATTCTATTTATTATGAGGGATTGTGAACTTTTTATTAAAACTTATGTAAATTTATTGAAAAAAAAATCAAGTATTTAAAGTTTTTGATTTGAAATTTAAAAAATCTTAACCAAGTATGTATAAATAAATAAATAAAAGGTATAAATGTAACTCTTGCCTTTGTGTGGAGTACTTTAATTAGGATTGTTCTCAGATAAAAATCAACCTTTGCGATGACAACAAAAAAAAGGATAGTGGAAATAAGGAAGGTTCAATAGGGAAATCAACTGGAGAAGTAAGGGACTCTGGTATGGAGAAAACGCCCTCGTCCAATATGGAGGAGAAAAGGCGAGAGGAAGGAGAAATTATAGAAGAACCTCAATAGGTAAGTAATCTCCTTGATATTCTTCTAATTGCTTCAACTGATTTAGTTGTTCACAATCTTTTTGGATGCCTCCAAATCATCTTAAAAGACTTAGATCATAATGCTTCAGTTTTTTATCATGAACAAGAGCAAACCATCCCTAAAGTTGAAACCCAAATAAAAAATGATTTCTCTCTTGCCCTAGAGGAGAGCATTGAGATTAAGGATAGATCACCTAGGGCTCGCGAACCTGGAAAGGAACATGGGAGTACTAATTGAGTCACCAACAACTTTAGAAAAATCGGGACGAATATTGAGAATGAGGTAAAATAGAGAAGACTTCAATCAAAAATAAGGGAAGAGAAAATTGTGAAAGATGTTATGAATGGAACACGGATGACCCTCAAATTATGCAGTTAGGATAGATCACATAGGGATCAATAATCTAGGAAGGAATAGGGGATCCCTAATCAAGTCACTGGGAGCTCTAGAAAAATCGTGGTAGATGTTGGGCATGAGGCAAAAAAGAGAAGACCTTCTCAATAGCAATTAGGAAAAGGAAAACTACGAAAGATGTTGTGAATGAAACACAAATGACCCTTAAATTAGGCAGGAAAAAATATTCGACCAAAATTAAAAAATGAGAGTCATATCTTAGAATGTTAGGGGGCTCAATGCCCCTTCCAAACACCATTTGGTGTCATCATTAAGGATGGAACTGAAGCCTCAAATTGTTGTTACAAGAAACCAAGTTGGACGATCAAAAGCTAGAAAGAATTACGAGAAGTATTTGGAAAGAAGCCAATTTTGTTGCTAATGCAACGAAGGGAGTTGCAGGAGGGATTTTGTGTATGGGGGATGAAAAATTTGTTGAAGGAAGGGTCATCTCAACTTTAGATAGGTTGGTCAATGTGCTCTTCCATTGGACGATCAATGTGCTGGTCATCTCAACTTTAGGTGGCAGCAAACCTTAGCATGTTCATCTCCTGTAAAATCCTATTTTTTTGTGGTAATAATGGACCTGTTTCTTTCATATTGGAAGAGCAACATCTCCACAGTATTCACCAGATAAGTAGTTCGTTTAGTCATTTCCACTTCATCATCCGATTCACACTCAATTCTTTCTATGGTATGCTTGAGTAGCTCTTCTATATCAGAGGCTTCCAAGCATTGGTCTAAGGATAGACTGATTTTTGTCATTTTCCTGTTGCTTCTTCTATCATATTATCCATTTCCTTCATAGTATTGATCCACCTCTCCCGGTTTACCTCAAACAGGGTTGCTTTCAAAAACTCAAAATTGAGCTGGATTCTATTGCCATTATCTGTGGTTATCTCTTGACCCTGCAATTCTTCAAAATTATCTCTTATGAAATTGAGGGTAGGATGAGTGACTTCAAAGTCTTCTGCCCTTTCTTGTATTAATGTCATAATTTCTCGAATAGTTACTTGGATCACCCCTATCTGTCTAAAAATTTATGTGAACCCTCTAGCATGAGCTTGTATTTTCATTGACATTTTCTTTTTCATTGTATTTAGATAATAGGCATGATCTTGAATCTTCACCACTGAAGGGGGTTGTGCATTTGAAGTATCTTTACGTGCTAATTCCTCCTGCTATTTTTTTATTAGTGCTTTCATTTCAGCTTTTTCCTTTTCTTCCTTTTTTAATTGACTCCTTAATTCTGCAATTTTCTCTACCAGTTGGTCCATGGTTTGATTTGACATTGCTTTAATAACTTTGACCATATCACCTTCTTTTCCTAGCACTGATGAGTCTCCCATATCTTGATCGGTTATGAAGACAAGTGGGTCTTGTAGAGCAGGAAGGCTTTTCTCTGCTATATCTGATACAAGTGCTTCTAATTGTGATTCTTCTGTAAAATGTTCTCCTATATTTCCAATCCCTGCTACCAACTGTAATTCTTATTCATTTGCAGTAATGAAAGTAGTCTGCTCATATGTCCTTTCCAACACAACCTTAGTAGAGGGTAAAGACAATATAGGTCTCTTCTTCTCTACAATGGTTATCTTTGTTTAATTTTTCACTTGGTGACTTCGAAAAAGAACCCCAAATCCAGTAGTTCTTCTCATATTCATTTGTACTAATTATGGAATTTTAATATCCTGCCCTTTTATTATCACAGAGGCAGGGATGGCCATGGGTGCCAATTTTTTCATGCTAGTTACAACTAGTACTCTGTCAAAAATGGGAACTACAACTTTTTCCATGAATGAAGCCTTCTGTGCAGATGAGGTTACAATTTCCTTTTCTTTACCAACACTTGGGTTTTGGGAAACTTCTTGGGAAGTGCTTGGTGTTGCTTCTATCATGAGGTGAGCACTTCCAGGAGTCCTAGGTTGTTGCTCTACTATATCCATGGTGTTAACAGTGACCTCCATTTGATCAATACCCTATTCTTATATCAACTCTAACAAGGGGTCTTATTTTATTGCTTGGCCTGCTCCTAGAAAAATAGGGGCTACAACATCTACTAAAATTTCTCGAAGCCTTCTTAATTCTTTAGGGTAATCATAGGCTTCATGAACTCGTGTGCTGCCCTTGTCTTTGGGGTTGAAATTATCCCATGCCCCTTGCAAATCTAATCCTTTTTCCATAGCTTCTAATAACCTTTCCTCAAAAGCGTTTGTACGATGCATTATTCGAGCATATTCTCTTTTTTCCATCATTCTGTTGTATATTCCTTTTGGTTCATAGAGTCTCCAAGCTATATCATCGAATCCCATGTTGTCTAACTCGAACATTCCTTTGAGAATGGCAGGGTAACCAACAAATATATAATCCCCAAAGTGACAGGGAACACTGAGCCAGGGAAATTTTCCATGTTTCTTTACCAGCCTCATCTTAACCTCTTCGGCCACCTACCTGCATAATTCCAAAGCTGCTAAGGATAATGGGCAATACTTTGGTAATAGCTTAGGGGGAATTTTAGCCCCATATAGTCTGATATAAGTAAAACCTTCTATGAAAAAAAATCCCCAATTTCCTTCTCCTTGATTAAAGCTCTTACTCATGGCCCTAACCTTTCAGGAACCATGCCAGTTAAAATCCAATGGATTTCTACCATGAAATGATCATAGAACCAGCCAAAGTGAGTTCGTCCTTCGTGTATTATCCAAAAACTACTTTGGACATAGGGGTTGTCAATGGCTTTTCTCTTTTTCGGGCTTCTTCTCCTAATTAACCCGCTATCAGATGGATAAAAATTGAGTATTTAGAAGAACGAGGTATCTCTTGCCTTTATTCAAAAATGGCCTTTTTTAATTCTACCATTTCTTCATGCATTTGGGTACTCAGTTCTAATTCCCAAGTATAAATTGGAGTGTTATGGGCCCGATTGCATTGTACAGCTAAATATAAAGTCCTTTTAGTCACTCTATTGAGATCCTCTACTCCTAAGACTATGTTTATCATATCACAAATATCTTGGACCCATGGTCTAAAAGCATTTTTCCTAATTGGAAATTTCTTTTCTATTTTCTCATGTGTATCAAATAAAGTTTTAAAAACTTCCATGTCTGTGAACATTCGAGATTGGTGTTTGATTACCTTTTACACCAAAAAGGTGGTATACTTCATCAGATTGAAAACTTTCTGGATGTGTTTGACTTTAATACTGAATACCGATCGATTATTATTATCTCAAAATGTCCTCGTCCTTTCATCATATGCCACCACCAGCCACACCATTAAATATGAGAAGTGAACCTTCGAACACACCAGCTTCCCGAGGTTATTGTTCCATCTATTATTTCTAGGGAAACCCTTATACTATAACCTCTGGGATTTATGAAATAAGTCGACCATTATCCATGGAGTCTTGTTGTCGTTCTCCATCACACGAGCAAAACTCTTGATACATGCATTGTCAATCTTGTACTGCTGTGCTGGATTAGGTTTCTTATCAGCCCCACATTTTTGGGCAAAGTCATACATTGTGTTGTCGGGTACAGGCGGTCCAGAGATCTCAGAGTATGGTGATCGATCTATGATAAAATTTATAGCTTCTCTGGTGTCTTCGGGTGAAAATGTCTCCCCATGATGCCATTGTGCTCACGGTTGTGAGTTAGGTCTTTTTGAAACAGTGAAGCTCAAAAATATTCTTCTCTATATACTTCTTGTGTATCAATTTCTGCTCTTAGCTCATAGGGCGGTAATCTTGACTGATTTCGTGAGCTCATATACAGGGTGGCGAAATGGCTTCGATAAATTCGTACGTTTTGTCATCAATACTATACCACCAACTGTTGTTTAAACTTGGCCAAAGAAATTTTGCCAATGCATCCTTTTCTGGAGTTGAGCATTTATGACGGGTAATATCCTTCATCCTACGTGCCCTCATGCCCTTTGGTTTGTGTGCCTATAATCATTAAAACTTTCACTATTTTTTGTTGGCACCCTTTTTATCTAATGTGGAACTGGGATGTGTAATGGGGATGGCTTCCATTTTGAATCTCATGCCACCTCAGCCCCGAACGATAACTAAATATTTGGGATTGATTACATTTTAATTAGGTAGCAATTATCCTAGGGATCTTCAAAAGATTTTGTTCTTGATGTGAGTGTCTCTCGTTATCTCAGGTACCCTTAGCTTCCTTGACTCAACCACGATCAAGTGTAGTCGTCGGATCTACCTTCCATTCTATCGCAACCTTGGATCTTTTTAGGACCTATGGGTTAGTTAACCAAAATAAAATATGATTTGAACCATTTGGTTTACCTTTGAAGTGTGCATCATCGTTGGATTATCTCATGATAGAGCGCATTCGTCGGATCTATCAGAAGATGCCCGTCAGTTTACCTTTGCTTGTACTTGACTTTGACTTGCTCACTGCCGTTGGATTCCTTTAATCTCAATGAACCGCTATCGTCGAATTCATGTGGTTGATTCCTTACTTAAATTTTTGATTCATGCGCTACCGTCGGATCTTCAAAGGGGGTTTAGCGTTTTCGTTGATTTCTAGTGACCTGTACATTCGTTAGCCCACTAGCTTATATATAAACCTTGTAATAATGCAGCGTATTAGTCCACATCTAATCATGATTTATCAAGGTTAACCTAGAGTTTTCAAAACCTTAACAACGTTGTATTAAACATGGATTATATCATCCGTTCATGTTTCCATGCGATGGTCATAGATCATACCATAGTGGAGGCGCGACCATTGGATCTTCTGACCATGTGCAAGGTTTAGCTAAAAATAAGGGGAATATTATAATGCATTTTAATTAATCATTCGATAAAAGAAACCTTTAGATTAACCCTCAATCATTTTTATCGACACACTGTTGTTGGATCAGAGCAGAGATGGGCACTGCCATCAGATCTTCGGATCATTTTATACCTTTTTTTACTTTTATTCCTTCACCGCCGTCAGATCTTCGTGTTGTGGCATGTCCAAGTGCTGTCATTAGATCTCCTGCAAGTTGCATATATGTTAGTCAAAAGGGGTGCATTATTACATTTGATTAATCTTGGTTTAAGCCAAAAAGGGGGCGATTAGCGATGTATTATACCCTTACTAATATGTAATTAATTTGGCTTTACCTTTGTTTTTCCCAACCAATTACTATTTATGCTTTCGACGCGATTGTTGGATCTTTAATAGATATTGATGCAGTCGTAGATCTTGATCAACCTGCAGGTTAGTTACCAAGGGGTACATGATTTTTAAACTTTGATTAAGCCGATGGGGGATAATTAGCAACGTGCTTAGACCCTTGTTAATCTCGTTTTAATGGATTTAATCATTCATATTGGGTTTTTACCCTTTTAATGCATCTTCTATGGGTGTGCCACTATTGGATTGGATCTAGATCGAGCGCTATCATCCGATACTTCCAATTAGATCGGTGGTTAAAATAGGGTGTATACCCATAGCATTTTAATGTGTGGTCTAGTTAAAACAAGTGCAACCGTTGATCTTTGGGTTCGTTTGAGTGCTATCGTCCGATCTATCGGATTTGCTTGTTATTTAATTTGAATTTTTGACCCATGTTGACTCGTTTAATGTTTTGACTCTTTGGAGAGCGTGCAACCGTTGGATTATCTTTTGATGAAGTGTTGTCATTAGATTAATTCAATTTTCTCAATTTTTAATTAAATGGTGTGCGTACCCTTAAGCTTTAATTGAATTTTTAACGTTATGCTATGTTTTTTGGGATTTAGACTAAGGTTCTAAATTTTCCCTTAACTTTAGAAAACTTTAGGATTTAAAGATTTATCATTTGTTTTAAACCCAAGAGAAACTTTATTCTATAATGATTGAATTTTGGCTTTAGTAATTTGATTAATAAAATCTTGCCCTATATCTTATTGAAGACAATGGAACTTTATTAAAAGGGACACACATTATTAATGACCACGGTTAGATTTTAACAAACAAACCCATAAGGAATTAAAAAACTCTCAATTAGATGCAAAAAGGACCAACAATGCTTGCTTACTTTGATGAAACCAAAAATTTAAATTTAGGGGTTTCCAAGTTTGAGTCAAATTTGGCTCCAACATAGGCTCTAACTGGGACAATGTGTTGAAAAACATGAGGCACTTGAGAACCATAGAATCTCCTGGTGTTATTTCAATTTTGAACAAAAATTTACATGATCAAGGCTGATGATCAAAGCTTGAAAAACAAAAACAAGACAATTTTTTTTTTTTAATTTTGAAAAATTTGTACATGCAACAAGATATCAAAGTAACAGAGTATAAAAAACTGTGATTCCTTTTATTCAATTTAATACCAAGAGTCATATTTTTAAGACCATATGAGATTTTTGGTAAATTGTTATGTCTATTTCGACAAGGTCATAGGATATGTTTAAACTTTATTTGCCAAGGCTACTAGTTCCATCATGTTTCAGCCATGTGTGTGTTTTGTGCATTCATTTTGATTCTTAGATCTTCCAGAACCTTGCCATATTTGAGATAACAATTAAGCCTAATATATGATTTCACTCTTTAAATATTTTCACCATTCTATAGGGCTCCACTGCCAGTCAGGCATCTATAGCCCTAGTGGAGTTGCTTCTAATCCCATCTAATTTTACCCTATAGCCAGTCAGGTTTCTATAGCCCCGATAGATGTTTTCCAAGATATCTCAGGCAGTGACTCTATTCACTTTATTTTGATTTTCTTTCTTGTTTGAGAATTATAATGATATAAGTAAATTGTGTAATGAGTATGCTAGAGTTGAGGATTAGTTTTTGGCTTAAAAGGATGAGTGTACTGATTTTTAGCTCAACTACCTTCTCAAATATAGCTCTGCTCCTTGGATCTTAAAATCCCTTTAAGATTTATTTGTAATGTGAGGCCTTAACATAATGTACTGATTAACATTGATTCCATTCTATTTTGTATCATATCATATGACTGTTGCTTGATCATTCATATTTGAGAAAATGTAAATCTCATATGAGCTTAAAAATGAAACTCCTTTCTATTATTGATTTTATTGGAATCAATAGTAATGTATACTCATCAAACTAAGAATACCATGTGAAACAACAAATTTTCAAAAATTTACAGACAAGGAAAAGAAAAACTTATCTAAAAGCAAAATAAAGAATGCATCACTCTATTTTTGGGGTTTTTGTTTTTCCATTTTATTATTATTATTATTATTTTTATTTTATATATTTTCCACCTTCAATAGGGATTATACATTTTGAGGTGTTGGCCATTAATAGGGATAGCCATTATTTCTCCCTATAAGGTCTGCAACTTGTAAGTATTCTGCCCTATAACATGAGCTATCTGATATGGTCCAATCCATTTAGGTTCAAACTTACCCTTTTCACCATGCTTATCATTTTTAGGATCCCAATAGATGATTGTATCTCCTAGAGAAAAAGGAGTACCTTTGGATTTCTTATTAAACAATTTTATGGTTTTATGGGTTTGTTCCATCATTCTATTAAGGGTCTCTCTTCTTTGCTCTTCTAACAGGACAATTTGGTCAAGCCTTCTCTGAATGGGATTGGGGTTTTCATGGTCTTGCAATAAGAGGGAAAGTGCCATTTTTTCCATTCTTGAAGGTAGTAGGGCTTTCTCTCCATAAACCATATCATAGGGGGTTCTTCCTGTGTTTCTTTTAATAGACAACCTATCAACCCATAAAGAAAATTTAAGTTCACTATCCCATCCCCTTTTGTTCTTGCCTAATGACCTTTTTATTCTTGTTATTACATTCTTATTTGATGACTCAACTAAACCATTTCCTTGGGGGTAATAATTAGTAGAATGAGATAATTCAATTCCATATTCAACACAAAATTCTACCATTTCGTATGACACAAAATATTGAGCATTATCCGTTACAAGTTTTTTAGGAACTCCAAACCTGGTCAAGATGTTTTCCTCTAAGAATTTGATGATTGTGGTAGTTGTAGATGTTCTCAAAGGTGCAACTTCCACCCACTTCGTGAAGTAATCTATTGCAGTTATGATCCACTTGTGTTGGTCAGATGAATTAGGCTTGATCTCTCCAATCAGGTCAATACCCCATTGAGCAAAAGGTGCTTCAATGATTACTAGTTTGAGGGGCATGGCTGCCAGATACTTTTTTCCTACAAAAACCTGACAATTATGACAATTCCTAACATATTTATATACATATTTAAAAATGGAAGGCCAATAATATCTTGCTCTCATAATTTTATTAGTTGTAGCTCTTGGAGCAAAATGTCCTCCACATAAACCATCATGAAATTCATTAATTATTTTTGGGACTTCTCTCTCATATAAACAGACTAATAATACTCCATCAAGGTGCTTCCAATATAACACTCCATCTTGTATATAATATTTCTGAGCTTGAAGCTTGACTGACCTCATTCTGTTTGTTGACATATCTTTGGGAAAAGACAGAGTTTGTAAGTATGACAAAATTTCTTCATACCATTTACATTCTTCATTGTTGATTCTTCTGTCATCATTTGTTTCATTTATTGTGACAACATTATTAAATCCTTCCTCCTCTTTGTTGGCCAATAGTTTAGCCATACCTTGCCCTTTGATGGTTTTGACTATTTTGAACTCAGCATCATATTGCAGAAGCTTTACCATCCATCTTGTTGGTCTTCCTAATGGCTCTGATTGAGAAAAAATATCTTTTATTGCTATAAAAGGAATACAACAATAAACCTTATTTGAACCAAATATACCTTTGAAGTGTTCTAGATATTAGATGATTGCGTAAGCATATTTCTCTAGTAAGGTATATTTAATATGTGCTCCTTTCAAACCTGAACTCATGAAGGCTATTGGCCTTTCATTATTTTCATCATCCTTATGTGAAAGAACTGCAACAATAGAATGTTCAGATGCATAGGAGTAGATATTGAAATATTTTGCATAATCTGGATAGCTTAGGGCTGGAGTGGTTGATATGGCTTCTTTGATTTTGTTAAATGCTTCCATATTCTCTACTATCCATTTATTTTCTCTAGTTTTCTTAACCATTTCATTTATAGGTTTGGTCATCTCTACAAAGTTTGGGACAAATCTTCTGATAAAATTTATCTTGCCAAAGAATGACCTAACTCCTTTTAAGTTCTTGGGAGGGGAAATTTTGGAAATAGCTTCTATTATTTCTGGATCAATGTTTATCCCCTTTTTTGAGACTATGTGACCTAACAACTTTCCTTGTGTAGTCCCAAATATGTATTTCTTGGGATTTAAAGAAATTTCGAATTCTTTGCACTGGGCAAAAACTGTAGTCAAGTGTTCTAAATGATCTTCTGGGTTTTTAGAAAATACAATGATATCATCCAGGTACACCACTACAATCTTGAACATTAATCCTTTAAAAGCAAAGTCCATTGCTCTCTAAAAAGTAGCACCTGCATTCATCAGCCCAAATGATATTCTTAAATATTCAAATGTGCCCCATGGTGTAGTGAATGTTGCCTTGTGTCTATCTTCTGGATTTATCTGAATTTGATTATACCCTGAAAATCCATCTAACAGAGACAATCTGGTTGAGCCAACTACTGCTTGCAATAATTATTCCATGTTGGGTAATGGGTAATTTTATTTTAAAGAGCTCTTGTTTAAATTTCTAAAATCCACA
This sequence comes from Wollemia nobilis, assembly GCA_028583015.1. NCBI lineage: Eukaryota > Viridiplantae > Streptophyta > Pinopsida > Araucariales > Araucariaceae > Wollemia > Wollemia nobilis. Next base: position 3,008,229 of record JAQPPZ010003507.1, on the reverse strand, counting down.
CAAAGTCTAATATCCCCATTCTTTTTTTTGACTAGTACTAAGTTGGATATCCAGGAAGAAAATCTTACCTTTCTAATTATTTTGGAATCTAGTAGCTTTTGTACCTCCTTTTGCATTATTGGGTGCAAAGTTGGATTGTATTTCCTCTATTTTTGTCTAAATGGCTTGGAATCCTCTTTCAAGGGTATTATGTATGTCATTACATCCATTTTGAATGTTTTAAGATCTTCATAAGTCCAAGCAAAATGTTATTTGTTATATTTCATTGAACCAATATTTATGTCTTTAGGTATTACTTCTCTGCTTAAGGGTTTATAAGCTTTGTCAAAATCATCAAATAAACTCTCTAGAGAAACCAATCCCTTAGGAATCCTATTAGTTTTCAATTGGATTACTTCTACTGGTTCTCCTATTTGGTCTTTTAGCTTCTCTTCATCCTTTTCATCATAGATTATATCTGCATACTGATTTTGTAAAGTCATAAAATCTTTAATATCTATGTCATCTTGAAAGACCTGCAAATAGACTATGTTGTCTGGTACAGATGGTTTATAGACTGAGATAGTTGGGAATCTGTCCATATATTTTGTAGTTATCTCTGGGTGATCTAAACCTGAGGTATTTATAGCTAAAATATCTGCAACATGATTTTGTTCTCTTGGAATATAAGAGATATTGAAAGCTAAGAATTTATCAATTTCTTCCAATATTGCATTTCTATATTGCTTAAGCCTAGGATGTTTAGTCTGATATTTTCCCTTGATTTGTTGTATGATAAGTTTTGCATCCCCTATTACAGTCAAGTAATTAATGCCTAGTTCTTTCGCTTTTCTTAACCCTAATAGTAAAGCTTCATACTCTGCTACATTGTTTGTGCAAGGGAATTCTAGTCTGTAAGGAATACCAAGATAATTTCCTTTTATATCAGTTATATTAACACCTACACCTGCTCCAAAATAGGATTTGGCTCCATCAAAAGAAATGGTCCACATTTCTTGGGTCAATACTCTGTCTGATTCAACATCAACCATTTTCATATCCTCTAGATCCATGTTCTTTGCATCTGGTATTTCAACCAGGAATGGGTTGTGCCATATGGAGTAAACTCCCATCCCCTTTTCTTCCATAGAGTTGACTAAGTTTATCATTGTTTCATCAGTTTTAATTAACTCTACGGAGTGCTTGTTAAATGGTTCTCTTCATAGAATTATATTCTCTTTATCTGATATTGGGACTGTAGCATAAGACCAATCTAGTTGAATTGAACCTCCTAGTTGTTCTGCCCAATGTCTACTGAGTAATAGTGAGAAGAATGGGTCAACATAAACTACTGCTACATCCATGACTATCCCCTTTTTAGGGTGTTGATCCAAGAAAACCAGCAATCCAGTTATTACCCCTACACAAGGAATTTTCCTGCTATCCATTACTAAAATAGGGGCAGAATCTCTAGTGCAGATTAATCCCATTTGATCAGCTATAAGCTTAGGCATGATATTGTGTGAAGCTCCACTGTCTAACATGCAATTATGAATTACATATCTCTCCCCTTCATCTGAATTATATCTTAATGACACATAGAAGGGTCTGACAAAAGATGGTGATCTTGCATCATGTTGATTTTGTCTAGCAGCATGGCAAGTTGGATCTTCTTTTTGTTCTATTAGTCCAAATGCTCTGCATACTTGTTCTCTGTATTGTTGAACTTTCATAAGTTCTCCAAATGTAATGTTAACCTTTTTCTTACTGAGTTCTGACCCAACATCAAACTCTATTTTCTTTATATCTAGTGGTTTATTACTTTCTTCTTTGGGAATCTCTTCCTCTGATTCTATTACTTCAGGAGTAGTCTTTTTGAGGTTTCTATCAGTTTTCTCTTTACTGACATTTTTATTGGGGAAAGTTTGTTTCCTTGTTTCACTTGTAGAGGCTTTCTCTGTCCTATCTGGGATAACTCTATTTCTTAAATTCAAAGTATGGGTTGCCTCTAATTCTTCAACCTCTTGAGCAATGGGGATTAATTTCCCTTGTTTCATCTTGTCATATCTTGACTCATGAGATTTCTGCAAGATTTTAGTTCCTTCAGTTACTAAAACTTGAGGATGATGATTTGAAGCATATTTATCCATATCTTCTTCAAACAACCTTTCCCTGGATTCATCTTCAACAGACCAACAAGCATTGATTCTTATATCATCTTCTGATTCAACATGTAAATCTACATTGTGTTGGTCACTTAAGTGAATACCACATGCATCAGGGTTATGGGGTGCATCACAAGTAGAGCAAAAATAGGGGAAGCCTTCTGCTACGTTAGCAGATGGTATAGGGTTAGGGATATTGTTTTGATCCCTGTCAAAATCTCTATTTTTCCAGTTATTGTTCCCATTACCTCTATTCCTATTTCCTTCTTCAAAACCATTGTTATTTCCCCAATTCTTATTGTAATTTTTCTTAAAAGGAGGACGGTTGTCAACATGTGGTCGCTCTGTTTGTGAAGATTCACCATTATTTCCATTTCTTTCAATTCTTGCTAACTTGTTATTCATGTTATTGAACATCTCAGTCATCTAACTAGTCAATTTCTCCATAGGATCAATTTTAGTTCTTCTTTGTATATCAAAAGCTACTTTTTTAGGCTTTCTATCAGGTAGGTTGACTTCCAAAGAATAAGGCTTCATCTTACCACTGTCAAGCATATTTCTTTCTATATCCATTGCCTTTTCCATACAATCATCAATGGTAGTGGCTTGTTCTTGCCTCAGTTCATAGTTAAATTCTCCTTGAAAAGCATTTTTGTAAAAACAAATAGACTAAATATCATTTGGCCTAAGGTTTGTGGGAATTTTATTCCTGGTCTTTGAAAATCTTCTATTAAAATCACTAACAACCTCATTCTCTTTTTTCTTCATAGTAGCTAGTTCAGTTAACAGGGATTGTTCATTTTTTCTTTCACCATATTTCTTTAGGAACACAACTTCCATTTTGGTGAAGTTTGGGATATCGTTGTTAGGAAGGGAATTGAACCACTCTCTAGCATATTTCTCTAAAGTCTGTAAAAACAATCTTAAGACTACGTCTTCATGTTCAACCTCTAAACTATCCATTGCATACATGAAACTTTTGATATGATCTTCTCCAATCACTGCACTATTTCCTAAAAATTTAGGGAGGTATTTGTGAGCTTTACTGGGTAAGGCATTTAAATTGATGGGTAACATAAAAGGCCTATATCTGTTAGTTCTCCATAAATGCATATTATTTTGGGCCATTACTATTGTAGAATTTGAATTCACAGTAGTAGTACCTACAGTGATATGGGTCTGGGTAGCTTGAATATAATCTAATGGATTATCTACCTTTGAATTATTATTTTGAGTATAATCACGTGTATCTTCTACAACAAAATTCAAATTTTTCTCTATAGCAGAATTTAAATTTTCCTCTACAGTGATATCAACAGTAATAGTATTCTGATTTTTCTTTATGTACCTTTTACAGCTAGAATTCAATCTACTATTATAAGTGATATTCTTGAAAAGTGGAGTTTTCTGGTTATGTATAAATACCTCTGGATTCTCGAGTTCTAGGAATAGCTCCTTACCACTTCTCCTGGTATTCGCCAGCACATTCTGCTCTCTCTTTTTATTTTATCTTCTGGATTCATTCAGTTAGAGTCACCAGCATTCGGGTGCAGAAATAATAGGGTATGCTTTATCAAGAATGCTTGATATTAATACTCATCCTCACAGGAATGGGTTCTTGGAAAAATTCAAGAAAATCAAGAAACCAAAATTTTCAAGAAGATCAAGAAACGTAAAGAAAATCAAAAATTGAAAAACACGGATAAAATAAAAAACATAGAAAATGTAAAAATCTAAAACAAAAGTTCTTTATTCTAACTGGCCACTCGTTGATTAAAAATAATGTCATAAAATCTAGGTCTAAAATCATAAAGACTTTATCCTCGACAACGACACCAAAAAACTGTTGGAACCGATTCTTGCATCCATAGGATTCGATTGTCACACTGCAAAAATTTGTTTGAAACCAACAAGCTATTACAGGCTCTGGTCAACCTGCCTCTTTGTTCTGATAAACACGAATATTGCTAAAAGAAAACTACATAATGGGTAAGGAAACCCCAATGGTAATTATGTGATAAATCATTGATTACGCGCTCCAGATTAATATAACACTATACGTATTAAAATGACCAAGCAAGAAAATAACCAATTGTTATGCCTTATGTAGACCGGTGCCTAGATTCATTGGGTTGTTATAGCAATTTAACAACAATTCTAACATGAACGGAGAGAATGGGGAAAAGAAAATTGGCGCTCTTAGATTTATTCGAATATCGTAATAAAACTAGAATTTAACCAATGAAATAAATGTATATAATGCATTCAAATAATGTAATCCATTATACAGTGACACACAGTACTGAGACAAATATATAATAGGAATGAAACTCAAAATTGTATTGATTTCATAAAGTATTACATGCAGAGTGGGCAAGATGCCTTTTAACTCTGTTTTTCTCAAAGAAATACATCAATACAATGAAGAAGACTCTGTTCAAATAATGTAACAGGTCTCTCCTACTCTCCTTGTTCCAATATGGTAACAGTAGAGTCTTTGAATCTCAGGCTCAATAGGACAGGAAATAATCTCAGCTTCTTGAACACTTTCCTATCAAAATCCTACACAATAAAGGGAAGAAAGAAGAATAGATGAGAAAAATAGACACAAAAGGGAGATACAACAACACAACTCTAAAGGGCACTCAAGTATACCTCTTAGCAAAAATGTTATTCTCTAATTGCTTGATGTAGAATCTGAACCTGTCTGCTTCCTTTTATAGCTGCTGGTTCTTGATTCTGTTATTTTTGTTTTATTTCTAACCTTACACTTGTTAGCTTCTGAGTTGATCTTCAAAAATTGGTACAGTTGGCTTCCACTACCCTTGTTGTTCTGGTTGTAGCCTCCTCTTTGACTTTTTCAAATAGTAATTCAATTTAACCAGTGATGGTGGTGTTGGGTGAACCTATTTCTTCTTCCACTACTTCTTCTATAATTGTTTTCTTTTCAATTGTTTCTCTTCGAACTGCCTCCTCTTGAACTGCCTCTTTTACTATTTCGGAGACTTTTTCTATTGGTGCAGGTCTTTGCTATGTTGAACTTATTTTCTGTTGTTGACTGCAAGTCTCAACCCTTTTCCCTCTTTGACCTTGTTGCAACCACTTTATTTGTTCACTGATTAACCTCCAAACTTCTGTGTCAAAGGTGGCAGCAAACCTTAGCATGTTCATCTCCTACAAAATCCTATTTTTTTGTGTGGTAATAATGGACCTGTTTCTTTCATATTGAAAGAGCAACATCTCCATAGTATTCACCAGAGAAGTAGTTTGTTTAGTCATTTTTGCTTCATCATCTGATTCACACTCAAATATTTCTATGGTATGCTTGAGTAGCTCTTCTACATCGGAGGCTTCCAAGCATTGGTCTAAGGATAGACTGATGTCTACCATTTTTCTTGTTGCTTCTTCTATCATATTATCCATTTCCTTCACAGTATTGATCCACCTCTCCCGATTTACCCCGAACAGGGTTGCTTTCAAAAACTCAAAATTGAGTTGGATTTTATTGCCATTATCTGTGGTTATCTCCTGACCCTGCAATTCTTCAAAATTATCTCCTATGAAATTGAGGGTAGGATGAATGACTTCAAAGTCTTCTGCTCTTTCTTGTATTAATGTCAGAATTTCTCGAACAGTTACTTGGATCACCCCTATTTGTCTAAACATTTTAGTGAACCCTCTAGCATGAGCTTGTATTTTCATTGACATTTTCTTCTTCATTGTATTTAGATAATAGGCATGATCTTGAATCTTCACCACTGAAGGGGGTTGTGCATTTGAAGTATCCTTATGTGCTAATTCCTCCTGCTATTTATTTATTAGTGCTTTCATTTCAGCTTTTTCCTTTTCTTCCTTTTTCAATTGACTCCTTAATTCTGCAATTTTCTCTACCAGTTGGTCCATGGTTTGATTTGACATTGCTTTAATAACTTTGACCATATCACCTTCTTTTCCTAGCACTGATGAGTCTCCCGTATCTTGATCAGTTTTAAAGACAAGTGGGTCTTGTAGAGTAGGAAGATTTATCTCTGCTATATCTGATACAGGTGCTTCTAATTGTGATTCTTCTATAAACTGTTCTCCTATATTTCCCATCCCTGCTACTAACTATAATTCTTGTTCATTTGCAGTAGTGAAAGTAGCCTGCTCATATGTCCTTTCCAACACAACCTTAGTAGAGGGTAAAGACAATTTGGGCCTCTTCTTCTCTGTAGTGGTTATCTCTGTTTGATTTTTCACTTGGTGACTTCGAAAAAGACCCCCAAATCCACTAGTTCTTCTCATATTCATCTGTACCACTGATGGAATTTTAATTTCCTGCCTTTTTATGTTTAAAGAGGCAGGGATAGCCATGGGTGCCAATTTCTTCATGCTAGTTACATCTAGTACTCTATCAAAAATGGGAACTACAGCTTGCTCCATGAGTGAAGCCTTCCGAGCAGATGTGGTTACAATTTCCTTTCCTTTACCAACACTTGGGTTTTGGGAAACTTCCTGGGAAGTGCTTGGTGTTGCTTCTATCCTAAGGTGAGCACTTTTGGGAGGCCTGACCTGTTGCTCTACTATATCCATAGTGTTAAAAGTGACCTCCATTTGATCAATACCCTCTTCTTCTATCAACTCTAACAAGGGGTATTCTTTGATTGCTTGGCCTACTCCTGGAAAAATAGGTGCTACAACATCTACTAAAATTTCTTGAAGCCTTCTTAATTTTGTAGGGTAATCATAGGCTTCATGAACCTGTGTGCTTCCCCTGTCTTCGGGAGGGAAATCATCCCATACCCCTTGCAAATCTAATCCTTTTTCCATAGCTTCTAATAAGCTTTCCTCAAAAGTGTCTATACGATGCATTATTCGAGCATATTCTCTTTTTTCCATCATTCTACTGTATATTCCTTTTGGGTCATAGAATCTCCAAGTTATCTCATTGAATCCCATGTTGTCTAACTCAAACATTCCTTTGAGAAGGGTAGGGTAACCAACAAATATATAATCCCCAAAGCGACAGGGAACACTGAGCCAGGGAACTTTTCCATGTTTCTTTACCAGCCTCATCTTAGCCTCTTCGACCACTTGCCTACATAATTCCAAAGCTGCTAGGGATAATGGGCAATACTTTGGTAACAGCTTAGGGGGAATTTTAGCCCCATATAGTCTAATATAAGTAAAACCTTATGTGAAAAAGAAATCCCCAATTTCCTTCTCCTTGATTAAATCTTTTACTCCTAGCCCTAACCTTTTAGGAACCATGCCAGTTAAAATCCAATGGATTTCTACCATGAAATGATCATAGAACCAACCAAAGTGAGTTCGTCCTTCATGTATTCTCCAGAAACTACTTTGGACATAGGGGTTATCAATGGATTTTACTCTTTTCTGGGCTTCTTCTCCCAATTGACCCACTATCAGATGGATAAAAATTGAGTATTGAGAAAAATGAGGCATCTCTTGCCTTTGTTCAAAAACTACCTTTTTTAATTCTACCATTTCTTCATGCATTTGGGTACTCAGTTCTAATTCCCAAGCATAAATTGGAGTGTTATGGGCCCGATTGCATTGTGCAGCTAAATATAAAGTCCTTTTAGTCACTCTATTGAGATCCTGTACTCCTAAGACTATGTTTATCATATCACAAAAATCTTGGACCCATGGCCTAAAAGCAGTTTTCCTAATTGGAAATTTCTTTTCTATTTTCTCATGTGTATCAAATAAAGTTTTAAAAACTTCCATGTCTGTGAACATTCGAGATTGGTGTTTGATTACCTTTTGCACCAGAAAGGTGGTATACTCTATCAGATTGAAAACTTTTTGGATGTGTTCGACTTTAATACTGAATACCGATCGATTCTTATTATCTCGAAATGTCCTCATCCTTTCGTCATACGCCACCGCCAGCCACGCCATTAAATCTGAGGAGAAGTGAACCTTCGAACACACTAGCTTCTCAAGGTTACTATTCCATCTATTATCTCTGGGGAAACCCTTGTACTATAACCTTCGAGGCTTTATGAAATAAGTCGGCCATTATCCATGGAGTCTTGTTATCATTCTCCATCACATGAGCAAAACTCTTGATACATGCATTGTCAATCTTGTACTGCTACGTTGGATTAGGTTTCTTATCGACCCCACATTTTTGGGCAAAGTCATACATTGTGCTGTCGGGTATAGGTGGTCCAGAGATCTCAGAGTATGGTGATCGATCTGTGATGAACTTTACCGCTTCTCTAGTGTCTTCGGGTGCAAAAACGTCTCCCCATGATGCCATTGTGCTCATGGTAGTGAGTTGGGTCTTTTTGAAATAGCAAAGCTTGAAAATCCTCTTCTCTCTGTAATCATTTTGTATCAATTTCTGCTCTTAGCTTAATAGGGTGGTAATATTGACTAATTTCGTGAGCTCATATACAGGGTGGTGAAATGGGTTCGATAAATTCGCACGTTTTGTCATCAATACGATGCCACCAATTGTTGTTTAAAATTGGCCAAAGAAATTTTGCCAACGCATCCTTTTTTGGAGTTGAGCATTTATGACGGGTAATGTCCTTCATCCTACATGCCATGGGGCCCTTTGGTTTGTGTGCCTATAATCATTAAAACTTTTGCTATTTATCACTGGCACCCTTTTTATCTGACGTGGAATTGGGATGTGTAATGGGGATGGCTTCCATTTTGAATCTCATGCCACCTTAGCCTCGAACGATAACTAAATATTTGGGATTGATTACATTTTAATTAGGCAACAATTATCCTAGGGATCTTCACAAGATTTGGTTCTTGATGTGAGTGTCTGTCGTTATCTCGGGTACCCTTAGCTTCCTTGAGTCAACCATGATCGAGTGCAGTCGTCGGATCTACCTTCCATTCTATCGCAACCTTGGATATTTTTAGGACCTATGGGTTAGTTAACCAAAATAAAATATGATTTGAACCATTTGGTTTACCTTTGAAGTGTGCATCATCGTTGGATTATCTCATGATAGAGCGCATCCGTCGGATCTATCAGAAGATGCCCGTCAGTTTACCTTTGCTCGTACTTGACTTTGACTTGCTCATTGTCGTTGGATTCCTTTAATCTCAATGAAACATTATCATCGGATCTCATGTGGTTGATTCCTTACTTAAATTTCTGATTCATGCGCTACCGTCGGATCTTCGAAGGAGGTTTAGCGCTATCGTCGATGTCTAGGGACCTGTACATTCGTTAGCCCACTAGCTTATATATAAACCTTGTAATAATGCAGCGTATTAGTCCACATCTAATCATGATTTATCAAGGTTAACCTCAAGTTTTCAAAACCTTAACAACATTGTATTAAACATGGATTATATCATCTGTTCATGTTTCCATGCGATGGTCGTAGATCATACCATAGTGGAGGCACGACCATTGGATATTTTGACCATGTGCAAGGTTTAGCTAAAATAGAATGGGAATATTATAATGCATTTTAATTAATCATTCGATAAAAGAAACCTTTAGATTAACGCTCAATCATTTTTACCGATGCACTACCATTGGATCAGGGCGGAGATGGGCGCCATTAGATCTTTAGATCGTTTTATACCTTTGTTTTACTTTTGGTCATTCACCGTCATCAGATCTTCATGTTGTGGCATGTCCAAGTGCTGTCGGTAGATCTCTGAGTTCTACTTTATGCCAAAAGGGGAGCATTATTACATTTGATTAATCCTGGTTTAAGCTAAAAGGGGGTAATTAGCGATGTATTATACCCTTACTAATACATAATTAATTTTTGGCTTTACCTTCATTTTTCCCGATATCCCACTTACTCATTGTATGCTTTAGACGCGACCGTCGGATCTTTGATAGATATTGGCACAACCGTAGATTTTGATCAACCTACGGGTTAGTTACCAAGGGGTACACGATTTGTAAACTTTGATTAAGCTAATGGGTAATTATTAGCAATGTGCTTAGAACCTTGTTAATCTCATTTTAATGGATTTAATCATTCATATGGGGTTTTTACCCTTTTAATGCATCTTCTATGGGCGCGCCACCATTGGATTGGATCTAGATCGAGTGTTGTCATACGATCTTTCTAATTAGATCGATGGTTAAAGGGGGCGTATACCCATAGCATTTTAATGTGTGGTCTAGTTAAATCAAGTGCAACCATTGATATTTGGGTTCATTTGAGCACTATCGTCTGATCTGTTGGATTTTCTCGTTATTTAATTTGAAGTTTTGACCCATGTTGACTCGTTTAATATTTTGACTCTTTGGAGAGCGCACAGCCATTGGATTCTCTTTTGATGAAGTGTTATCGTTAGATTAATGCAAGTTGCTTGATTTTTAATTAAATGGGGTGCATACCCTTAAGCTTTAATTGAATTTTTAACGTTATGCTATGCTTTTTGGGATTTAGACTAAGGTTCTGAATTTTCCCTTAACTTTAGAAAACTTTAGGACTTAAAGATTTATCATTTGTTTTAAACCCAAGAGAAACTTTATTCTATGATGGTCAGATTTTGGCTTTAGTAATCTGATTAATAAAATCTTGCCCTATCTCTTATTGAAGACAATGGAACTTTATTAAAAGGGACACACATTATTAACGACCACAGTTAGATTTTAACAAACAAACCCATAAGGAATTAAAATCTCTCAATTAGATGCAAAAAGGACCAGCAATGCTTGCTTACTTTGATGAAACCAAAAATTTAAATTTAGGGGTTTCCATGTTTGAGTCAAATTTGGCTCCAACACGATCATATTCAAAACTGATCGACTTGATTGGCAAGCTAAACTTGAGACGATTTAAACATGCGATTGAAATGAAGGATTTGTTGATTGAAGCTTTGTCTCTTAAGGGATTCTCTGCAAAAAAACAACTTTCAACTGTTGATTTTGATATGAGGATAAGGAACTTAGGGAACCTCAAAAATAGGGCATCCAAGCTCAACAATAACTTGACTATTGCAAAAATGAGCTTGAGCGATGCAAGAGGCAGCCTCAAATGGCCAAGCATGATGCAAAATCTGTTTCCAAGCTCAACCCTGAGCTACGAAGGCATTTTCTTGAGATGCCTGATACAGTTGAAGAGCTCGAAGCTGTAATGCAATATTGTATGACACAAGCAAAAAATTGTTATGTTTCTTAACCCAAATGTACTTGAAGAGTACAAGCATCAACATGAACATAATAGGAACCTAAGTTTGAAAGTTAAAGAAGATAAACTTACATTCAACAAGATCTATCTGAAATAGAAGGTTTGAATGACTCATGGCTTCCAAAATTGAGGAGTCTTGTCTCAAGGATCAATGAAATTTTTGGGGGTAATTTTGAGGAGATGACTGTGGTGGGAGAGGTCTCTTAAAATGAATGTGTTATGGATTTTGACAAGTATGGCATAACTTATAAAAGTTAAGTTCTAGCAATCTAGGCAACTGTAGGTATTGAGTACTCACCATCAGTCTGGAGGGGAACAATCTATTGATATGGGGTTGTTAAAATCTAGTATATGGTACTTGAAAGCATGTCTACGGAAGCAAAGGTGCACTCGGTGCGATGCAAATAAAAACAGATGTAACACTAAGTCCTACGAATGAATAAAGAACTAAAGTGCATGAAAAGGGAAAACGAACGAAATGAAACGAGATGTAAAGCAAAAATAAAGTGCAACCTCTTTTATTAATATTGTTTGTGATCAAGTTACAATACGTCTCCCCCATTTTCAGGGGCTCGGAGCATTAGATAAAGTTTTGTCACACCAACGGATGGTACGCTTCCCTTCGGGATCTTTCGTGTGCCCACATTTGAAATGGGCGGGCAAAACATCACCACCGCTTGTGTGAATGTGTCTGTAGTTCCTTGCTGCCCCTCTAGTTTCGATATCCTACATTCAGAGAAACAACAAATGATTAATAGCACCTGTGGATGGAGGGAAACATGCAATCCCTAAGGCCTCTGGTTAATGCATGCATGAAATAATTAAAATAGTAATCAAAACATGTCAGAATAAGATGAAACTTGAACAAAAGCATGTAAACACCATTGGTGACATATTGCAAAAAGAACAGCTGAGAAATCTGCTGTAGATTTCTAATCGCTTCGGGGTGGGACGATTAGGACTATCATAAAATGTCCAAGAGCGACCTCCCAAATGTCCCATCCAGAGGTCTCCAAAACACCTAAAAACTTAGGGTTAGGTAAAATGGGGCATTTTGAGATGACCCAGAAGGTTGGATTTTGTAGATTCTGCCCCAATCACCCTGTATCTGAAGGCACTCCCTGTATGTTAGTAAAAGCGTAAAATAATGAAAACACAGTCAAAACTTATCAGAATGGCATGAAATTTGAATGGCAGCATATAGGAATGACATAAAAAAGATGCAAAAGAAACAATGAAGAAATATGCTATAGATTTCTAATCACTCCGGGGTGGGGCGATTAGGACTGCAGTAGTGCGGGGGGAACCCGGGGGCAGGACGCCCGTTGTTGGGGCTTGGTTTTGACACCAATCCACTTGGGATGGGTCCAAAACCTCCTAGGGGGGTTGTGTCGACAAATTGGGTGTGGTATTGTTGCCACTTGTTCAGGTTTTGGGTTCAGATTGTGCTCCTAATGTTCACCCAATAACCTCCCTTCCAAAAGAGAGATCAAGGATGTAGGAAGCACAAACGAGGGGTGAGGGTATAATTTGACAGCACTCTGTTGCTCCAAATGCTCCTGCTCTGTTCTTTTTTGGTGTGAGAAGACTCACCATTTTATAGATCTGAAGGTCTCATTTGAATATGCATGCAGAGGCACCACTTGGCTATCATGCCTTGCCAGGTGGGAGAAGATTCCTCCCTGATTAAGGGCTCCATGACTGCCTCTATGACTGCCTCTTTGAGCTAAAAAATGCTCACTCGCACTCCCATGCATTGAAGGTGGAGTTGAGTGGCAGATCTGGGTTGCCATTTGTCAAGGTTTGACTTTTTTCCCGTCAAACCTTCTATTCGCCCCACCCTAGAGCGAATGCTACTAATCATCCTGGGGTGGGATGAATACCAGTTTTGTAATCGTCCCAGGGTGGAACGAATAGGGAGTAGAGTGCTTGAAAGGTGCCAAATTGACCTCTGACCTTCTAAAACTGCTTTGGGAGTGGTTAGGACCACTGTTTAACCTCTGGGGGATGCCCTAGGGGCCATGTATGCTAATACAGTCAGTGCTTGTAGTCACATAATCGAATTGGTGTTGTTTTGGTGTCTACAGATGCCCCTTTTTGGGATGCGCTGTGCATGGCACAGTGCTGAGCAAAAATTAATAACCAAAGCACTTAATGATTAGGTTTTCTCAGTAACCTAACCAACTTTTGATGCCCCAAGTATGGAAAGGTCACGCATTCCTAAATCCTTACTTATGATGAGCTAAGGAGCTTAACTCAAGTGTTAACCTTTTTTTGGTGAGATGTTACTTGATCTTGGACATTGTTCAGTCATGAATAGGCAAAGGGCGCAACCTTTTGTCTGTGGGAACCTTGAGTTTATGATTCGAGAATGCCAAGTGTTTGATTAGCTTGTGATTATTGCTTGTTTGTTGCCCCAAGTAGGAGCATGATTGTCTTTGTCAATGATTCTTTGAATGTGTGCCATTTCCTTGATTGGGTGTGTATTTTTTGATTGGTGACTAAGTGTGACTACCCCCTCAAATGACGAATCAATGAGGGAATGACCGACATGAGAAAAGCGACGAGTCGCTTGACCCAAGATGACTTTTGTAAGGGTGCCTTCAACTGTTTTCCATTGAACGCTTATGCAGTTTCCCAACAATCGGACCTATTTTTGGTGGGTTTTAACCATTTTTGTGATGCCTATTGGGGTTGAAATTGTTGAAAATCCTTCCTCCCGTGGAGCCGTCCGGCTATGGTAGCCTTCTGAGGGAGTAGGATAGTGATAATTTGTGACCCCGACGTTAGTTTTGTATGCCAAGAACATCAAGCGCAAAGGCGCTTTTGTTTGGCAATTTTATTGTTGTTTTTTGGTGGGTTTTGACCCTTTTTGTGACGCCTAATTAGGGTTGAAATTGTCAAAAATCCTTCCTCCCGTGGAGCGGTCCGACTATGGTAGCCTTCTTAGGGATTAGGATAGTGATAATTTGTGACCCCGACATTGATTTTGCATGCCAAGAACATCAGGCGCAAAGGCACTTTTCTTTGGCAGTTTTATTGCTATTTTTTGGTGGGTTTTGACCCTTTTTATGACGCTTGATTGGGGTTGAAATTTTTGAAAATCCTTCCTCCCGTGGAGTGGTCCGGCTATGGTAGCCTTCTTAGGGACTAAGATAGTGATAATATGTGACCCCGACGTCGGTTTTGTATGCCAACAACATCAAGCGCAAAGGTGCTTTTGTTTGGCAATTTTTTTGTTGTTGTTTATATAGGCCTAAGAGCCTATATAAGGGCCAAAACTAGGTTTTGGGCTCATTTGCAATTGTTTTTTCTGGCGATTTGGAGTTGTGAGGAGGAGGATTGCGAGTTTGCATAGCAGAGCACTATCAAAATTTCACAGACACCATGAGTGCAAGGATCGGATCTTCAAGTGGCGAAGCCGAGGCGAGACCGGTAGGTGCTCCTTCTCTTTATGTTGTTTTCTTTTGCCTAAGTACAGTTATAAGTCGTAGTTAGTTTATTTATTTCATTTTTTCGTTGAAACTAAGGTTAAACCCTAGGTTAAAATTGTTATTTTTTTGTATTTTTTTTTGTCGTTTAAACTAAGGTTAAACCCTAGGTTAAAATTTGTTTTATTTTTTGTAGTTTGTTTTTTCGTTTAAACTAAGGTTAAAACCCTAGGTAAAAAAAAAAATTGTTTTGTTTTTTGTATTGAGACTAGGATTAAACCCTAGGTTTTTTTTTTTTCATTTAAACTAAGGTTAAGACCCTAGGATGCAGTGTTTTTATGTTTATGTTGTCAGATTATTGTACATTTGTTTTGTTGCTGTACAGTTTTTTTGGTTTTGTATTTTGTTTTTTCGTTTAAACTAAGGTTAAAAACCTAGGTTAAAATTCGTTTTGTTTTGTTTTTTGTATTGAGACTAGGATTAAACCCTAGGTTTTTTTTCATTTAAACTAAGGTTAAAACCCTAGGATGCAGTGTTTTTAAGTTTATGTTGTCAGATTGTTGTACATTTTTTTTTTTTGTACATTTTTTTTTGTTTTTGTTTTTGTGTGTATACATTGTTGTAAAGTCATTTTATTGTTGTACAGTTTTTTTTTTCATGTTTTAATGTTTTTGTGTTGTTTTTGTTTTTAAGGTTGTGAAGAGTCGATACCGTCAGCCGACGGTATTTTCTAATGCATGGGATGCATTGACTGTGGCGAATTGGGAGTGGCTTGATGCCCTTGGGCTTAAGCAGGTGATGCGGTTGGAGCCTATGGTGGGGGATCGGGCATATTTGACTGCCCTGATCAATTTGTGGGATCCTCGCACCAACACCTTTCATCTCCCAATAGGGGAGATGATAGTGACTCTAGAGGATGTTTATCATATTCTACGAATTTTGATAGACGGACTTCCCATTCGGATGATTCCCCGTGATCAGTAGACGACGGTGTTGACATGGTGCTTTGGGCAGGCGACGACAAAGGCAGATTTCCTTATAGGTGGGATTCTAGTGCGATGGTGGCTAGATAGGGGTGCATTGGGGGTGAGGCATGCACTACTCATGACTCTCATCTCCAACATGCTGCTTCCCAACTCCTCAGGTGTGAGGTTCCCTTGGAACCTGCTTGAGGTGGTGTTTAGAATGGTGGAGTGTCTGATAGCAACGCCACTGATTATGAGGTGGGGTTAGACACTGTTAGCACAACTTTATGACGAGTTGTACGAGGTTCGCTATCGAATATGGAAGGGGATTGGGTGCAGCTACCTTTTGCAATGTTGGGGGTGGCAGCACATAGCTATGGAGCGGTCGTAGGGGTTGCCTTGGACTACTCGGGGAGATATGGTAGACAGGTTAGATTGGGTATGCTGCTCTATGGCAGAGGTCAGAGAAGCATGGGCAGAGTCGGCGATGGGCAGGTGACGTTAGTCACTACACTGATGCCTTCTCACGGCTTGCTCCCGGGGAGGTGTTTTGGCAGCCATATCGGGACTGTCCAGCTTGGCCTAAGGCTAGGAGGTGGTTAATCAGGCGACACGAGATCGAGCAGGAGTACTTCTCGTAGGTCTGAGTGACTAGATAGTTTGGGGTGTGCTAAGGATTGCTTTGTGAGCCTTTGATCTATCGGCATCGGGGCGACGAGTGGACTCTGGCCTGGCCGATCATTGAGTCACTGGGTGAGGAGTCGGATGCAGTGATTGATGTCCCCGATGTGGACAATGTCGAGGTGACTGCCAAGTATGACCAGTGGTGGACGATGTAGCGATGGCAGGGTGAGGGGCCTCTAGGAGGCACGGATGCGGCAGCAATAGGCGATGGGGATGTGGAGGCACCGAGGGAGGGTTGGGGGGCTCTGCTTAATGATGGGAATATGGTGGAGGTTGATGATTTTGTTGGGGATGATCTAGGGGTTTCAGAGCAGTCGGATACACAGGACATCCCAGAGTATTGGGTACCAGAGTAGCCTACCATCCTGGAGATTCCTATGCCTCGAGAAGTTCCAGGAGATGTGGAGGCTAGGTATTGCATTGAGATAGCATGATTGGAGGAGCTACTGTGGAGGTGGGATGAGGAGCATTGAGTCGAGAGGGATATCCTACGAGCTTAGTTGGCATAGTAGGATGACGCATTAGCTACATACCATTGACGAGATGTGGCATGGGATTGATGTCAGGTGGAGTTAGAGGCAGAGATTATCCGCCTCGATGGACAGTTGTCGGAGCTCACTGGAGGTGGATCGTCACACTGCACGAGAGGTAGCGATACTGAGTAGTCAACATCCTCTCATCACAGGCGGTTGGGTGAGGGTAGCGCTAGTGGGCATGATGCGAGGACTGGCAGCAGTCGCTCGGAGAGGTCCCATAGGACCCACACTAGTGGGGGTAGTTTCAGTCACATCGATCCTACATGATCATGGTGGCCGACTCCCTAGGCTTGGGGTTTTTTAGTTTTTTGATTTTTTGTGAGGTCAGAGGACCGTCTTATTGTAGCATGAGGGCATTTTTGATGATATATATACATGAATTTCTTTTTTATTATACACTTGTCATGATTTATCATTTATTTTATGCAAATTTATTTATGTTGATGTATGCATATGTTATTTATAAATGCGTGTTTCTGACTATATGAATGTATGCATATGGAGTGGATGAAATGATTTGTTGATACATTGGCGGTCACCATAGACTGTACAAGGTTTTGCTGGCTTGTTGTACTATATGGTTGCTTTGTAAAATGACTTTGCATGTGTATTTTTTTATTTTGTATTTTTTGATGGTGATGTAAGAATGGAATGTACCACAGTTGTGTTAAAATGTAGTTAAGGTTTTCTGAGACTCAGATGTTTTAACTAAATAGCCAAGACTATACATTTATTTCACAAGACTTTTGAACAAAGTATGAATCAGACTTGAGTTTGACCAAGTTAGTTCACATCCCTGTGTGTCCGATTGAATTTGTTTATGTGGTATTTGTCAGGATACCGCCGAGTGCCGATAGGTTCGTCAACCAAACTCGTACTGAGGATCACCTAATTAGCTCCACTAACTTCGTTGTTGTATTTAGTAAGATTAATCTATGGTGCCATCTAGGATACCATAAGCTAGCTCATCCATATGCAAACATTGATTTGCACATAATTTAATGCGACAGATATATCATCATGTGGGAGGTTTGCCACCAGTGACTAGTAGGCTATCCACCAAACCGATACTAAGGATCACCTGATGACCTTTCGAATGCTGAGAGTTCCAAGGATTCAAGTTCGACTCCCTTCTTTTCTTCAATTTTATTGGGATACTTGCTCTTATATGTAGTGATAAAAATCACTGTTTATTTTTGTTTTTTCTTTTGAGCAAGGGATTTGAATATTGAGTGATGAGAATCACTATTGCTTGTGCTTTTTGATGTATGCACTTTGGGGGTTTTGATGTCAAACTTTGGAGTTTGTACTTTGATTTTTTGCAAATTTTTTTATGTTTGCAACTTTTTGAGCATTTGGGATTTTTGGGGAATTGGGTAGGGACGATTCTTGTCCTTTTGCCAACTCTCAGCATTCTTGGGCTCATTCGCACAGGGGGATGAGCGAGATAACATTTTCACTGTATGGTATCCTGGATTGCTTTGCAGGTTTCATCTTTCGTTCACACAACTTGGGAATTTTTGTGTTTTAACTTATGTTGGGACGCTACGTAACAAGGTGTGTTCCAAGTAAAACTCTACCTTTGTAAAATCTGTTTGACTTTGTACAATGACTGGCTAGAAATCTAAAGACATCTAAATGATGAAAACCCTAAATACATTAGAAGACAACTGACTATGATATGGTGAAAAGTGCGTATGGCGTTATATTTGCTGGATTATGTACAAAGTGGACAAATGCAAAAAATTATGGAATTATCGAGTAATTACAGTCTATGGTGCATTTGACTCGTACGACCAACGAATATGCAATGTATGTTTGCGATGCCTAATGCAACTTATTTTTTTGTGTTTTGACTTTTAAGAGAATGCATGAAAGTGAGATGCAATTTTTTTTTTGTTATTTTTTATTATTTTATTGTTTTTGGAATATTTTGGTTGGTTTAACCCGAATGGGTGCGGACCAAGTGATTCTTTCGGATCCTTGGCGGTTTTGACCAAAGGGATTATAGATACCTTTGGGGCGTTTTGGGTTGACCAAGCGATTGTGGGAATCCTTGGAGCTTTTATTTTGACCAAAGGGGTTATGGATACCTTTGGGGCTTTTTGGGGTTGACCAAGTGATTGTGGGAACCCTTGGGGCTTTTGGCTTGACCAAAGGGTTTATGGATACCTTTGGGGCATTTTGGGGTGACCAAGTGATTGCGGTAATCCTTGGAGCTTTTAGTTTGACCGAAGGGATTATGGGCACCTTTGGGGCATTTTGGGGTTGACCAAGCGATTGCGGTAATCCTTGGAGCTTTTGGTTTGACCAAAGGGATTATGGGCACCTTTGGGGTGTTTTGGGGTTGACCAAGCGATTGTGGGAATCCTTGGAGCTTTTGGTTTGACCAAAGGGATTATGGGCACCTTTGGGGCATTTTGGGGTTGACCAAATGATTGTGGGAATCCTTGGAGCATTTGGTTTGACCAAAGGGAATATGGGCACCTTTGGGGCGTTTTGGGGTTGACCAAGAAATTGTGGGAATCTTTGGAGCATTTGGGGTGGGTCATGGCTCTTTTAAATGTAGAATGGCCTCAAATGATTGATGTTCAAGGGTTCTAGTTCCTTGACTTCGTCAAGAGAGGTGAGCCAGTATGTAATTTATAGTAATGAGGGGTAGAGGAGGGATGATATAATTATGGGGCCCCTCCTTATGCACCCTATGTTGTTCTAGCGCTTCCTCGTGTGGTGGCAACTCATAATGAGTGTCTATGGGGGCCTTCCCGTCTATGTTGAGTGCCACATGTATGTACTCCTCCTGAAATGGTCTATGTTGAATGGGAGTGCCCCTCAAAGGGGTGCCTATATAGTCTCGTTTTATAATGGCATGATGTGGACTATGTTGTGGGTCAGGCCACCAAGGTGGTATGACCAAGTCCTTGGGGCTATACCGGAGGTGACTTGTGCCCCCTTGTACACTTTTCGTAGCTTTTGCCCATGATTGGGCTTGGCTACGGGTGTACACCATGGTGGTGGTTCTCTAAAAGATGCGTATGTTTTTATCTTCTTTACGATTTTTTATGCTACACCAAACAAATGAGACCACACACACAAAGAAGTGATTATCTCGTTTACAGATTAAATGTGTGCCCTAAACTTGGTTCAATGTGTTTTGATTTTGTTTTGAAAACCTTGTAGAGAAAATTTTGTTGTACATGCAATATGAGGGCTCTTATATCTCCCAAAATGGTCGCCCATTAAATATACCACTGCCAGGTCGTTATACCGAACCTCTCAATATACTCGCCCTTACGTGAGGGAAACTATTGGTACGCAAGAGCAGAACGGTACGTGGAACATAGACGATACGAAAGGGGAATCGCTCTATTTTGAAACCTACCATAGAATATTTATCCTCATGTGTAGGGAATCACCCCTGCTACACTTGGTCAGCTTTCATCAGGATTTACGTCTAGCAACAGTCGCGATCAGGTTATGTATGCAAAATTCAAGCCAAGGTGGTGATGAAATCCATCGTTGGTCTTGATCAAGTGTTGGGGTTTTAAGACCAACTCCTTGATGTTTATATTGTTATGTGGTGTGTGTGGTTCTTTTTACTTGTGCAAAGAAATAAAACATACAACAAAATTCTCTATGCAAGAAAAAAAAATAGAAAAGTCACAAAAATAGAGATAAAAATTACAGAGGATGTTCAGAAAACCTACCTCTTCTCTGCCCAAACCGGATGCCCCTGAGATTCTTCTCAAAAAATGCACATAGAGCTAATCGTCCCGGGGTGGGATGAATAGCAGATCTGTATTCGTCATAGGGTGGGACGAATTCCTATTCGTCCCTGGGTGAAACGAATACTAGCTCTGTATTCATCACAGGGTGGCACGAACAGTAATCCAGCGCTTGAAAGATTAACACTTGCAAGCAAAAACATAAAATTTTGATCAAAAATTTGATCCCAAAATCAGGGGACAGAGTCCCACCGTGATTACCACTGAAAACATGTCTACGAAAGCAAAGGCACACCGGGTGCGATGCAAACAAAAACATATGTAACGCTAAGTCCTACGAATGAACAAAGAACTAAAGTGAATGAAAAGGGAAAACAAACGAAATGAAACAAGATGTAAAGCAAAATTAAAGTGTAGCCTCTTTTATTAATCTTACTTGTGATGAGGTTACAATACGTCTCCCCCCTTTTCAAGGGATCAGAGCGTTAGATATAGTTTTGTCACACCAACGGATGGTACGCTTCCCTTTGGGATCTTTTGCATGCCCACATTTGAAATGGGCGGGCCAAACGTCACCATCGCTTGCATGAATATGTTTGTAGTTCCTTTCTGCCCCTTCAGTGTCGATATCCTGTATTCAGAGAAACAACAAATGATTAATAGCACCTACGGATGGAGGGAAACATGCAATCCCCAAGGCCTTCGGTTAATGCATGCATTAAATAATTAAAACAGTAATCAAACCATGTCAGAATAAGATGAAACTTGAACAAAAGCATGTAAACACCATCGAGAACATATTGCAAAAAGAACAGTCGAGAAATCTGCTGTAGATTTCTAATCGCTCTGGGGTGGGACGATTAGGACTATCATAAAACGTCCAAGAGTGACCTCCCAAATGTCCCATCCAGAAGTCTCCAAAACACCTACAAACTTGGTTTTAGGAAAAATGGGGCATTTTGAGACGACCCAGAATGTCGGATTTTGCAGATTCTACCCTGATCACCCTGTATCTGAAGGCACTCCCTGTATGTTAATAAAAGTGTAAAATAATGAAAACACAGTCAAAACTTATCAGAATGGCATGAAATTTGAATGGCAGCATATAGGAATGACATTAAAAAAGATGCAAAAGAAATAGTGAATAAATATATTGTAGATTTCTAATCGCTCTAGGGTGGGGCGATTAGGACTGCAGTAGTGCGGGTGGCGCCTTGGGGTAGGACGCCCGCCGTTGGGGCTTGGTTTTGACACCAATCCACTTGGGATGGGTCCAAAATCTCCTAGGGGGGTTGTATTAGCAAATTGGGTGTGGTATTATGGCCACTTATTTGGGTTTTGGGTTCGAATTGCGCTCCTAATGTTCACTCGATAACCTCCCTTCCAAAAGAGAGATCAAGGATGTAGGAAGCACAAACGAGGGGTGAGGGTCTAAATCGACAGCACTCCATTGCTCCAAATGATCTTGCTCTATTCTTTTTTGGGGTGAGAACACTCACCATTTTATAGACCTGAAGGTCTGCTTTGAATGTGCATCTAGGGGCACCACTTGGCTATGATGCCTTGCCAGGGGAGAGAAGATTCCTCCCTGATTAAGGGCTCCATGACTACATCTATGACTGTCTCTTTGAGCTCAAAAACGCCCACTCGCACTCCCATGCATTGAAGGTGGAGTTGAGTGGCAGATATGGGCTGCCATTTGTCAAGGTTTGACTTTTTGCCTGTCAAACCTGCTATTCGCCCCACCCTGGAGCGAATGATGCTAATCGTCTCGGGGTGGGACGAATACCAGCTTTGTAATCATCCCAGGGTGGAACGAATAGGGAGTAGAGTGCTTGAAAGGTGTCAAATTGACCTCTAACCTTCCAAAACTGCTTTGGGAGTGGTTAGGACCACTGTTTAACCTCTAGGGGTTGCCCTAGGGGCCATGTATGCCAATACGGTCAGTGCTTGTAGTCACATAATCAAATTGGTTTTGTTTTGGTGTCTATAGTACTCAACTGTATTTAAACACTTGATATCTAAAATTTGGCTGGGTTGAGCATGGTTCAAATTGTGTTTTAAAGTGAATTAACTGAAACTTGGATCAAACAGGTTAAAGATGCATTTCTTGATGGCTAGAGGAAGTGAATCTTATTTATTGTTTTGAAAATATATCAATACTTTTTAGCAAATCATTGAAAAAAATATATACAAACCAAAACTATATTTACAGTAATTATATAAATTAAACAAAGTTTTTATAGATGTTCTTAAAAATTAAGGCTAACAATATTATAATTTCAATGGAAACTTCAACATAAAGACTCAAATTACAAAGAAAATATAAAAAAAAAAACTGTGAGTTTAAGGGTTTTGGTTTTTTGTGAGAAGTTCAAGGTTCAAACCTCATTTAATATAAGGGTCTAGGATCTTTTATAAAAACCTGTTAAACTCATTAAAAAATTAATGATTAATTAAAAAAGGAGCTGCAAGCTTACTGCAGTAGTAAGGGTTTTGACTTCTCTTTGAAAGATCCAAGGTTCAAACCTCACTCCTCAAGACCCTCATAAAAATGTGTAGACTCATTAAAAATATATATATTAAAAAAACTTAAGTAAATTACAACTTAATTGTAAATAAAAAAGAAAATAATAAAAACATATAACAATATTTACCTGAAAATTTTAGCCAATGTGCTCTGCCTCGTGAGTTTTATTACTTTGCTCTGTGATCTAATTGTCTATAATAAATTCTCCTTTTCAATCTTAACAGAAATGAGATAAAAGAAAACAAATACAAAAGCAAAGCATTTCAAAACAAACAAATAAAAGCAAATCACTACAGAGCAATGATCAAAAAGGACAAAAAAAAATCAAGACAGAATTGAAATGTAATGGCAAACTCTTACAAATTTAAATATCTATTATGCAATGTCATTTTCAAACGTTTATTCCCCAATCAAAATCTCTGAAATGAAAAATATTTTATGTTTAGAAGACGACATTTAAATCACAATCCTGGCCCCAAATTTAGAGGAGAAACTTACTATTTTATACGCCCTGACTCACTGCTCTGCGGCAGCTGCTGTACTTTCAGTATGGCAATATTGAAAATCCGTGTCAAGATTCACACTAATCTTTAAGTGTTCATTCACTGGAACTTTTACTCGTACCCACACCTTGCCTTCAATTTCAACTATTGGATTGCACCATGCTGTAATTCCTAGAATCCATCCAGTTTTGATAAATGTATAGCTTCCAATTGCAATGGTAGCAATGGACATCCAAGACATCCAACCTTCCATTTCTGTAGAAACAGGCAAGAACTCGTCGCCAAAGAAATGGCATGAACTCCTCGCCAAAGGAATTTGCCGGGATTTTGACGGCCTATTATTACATGAAGCCGACCGGCTTTTGACTTTTCATGATTTTGACGGCAATTTTTACGATTTTGACGGCCTATTATAACGTGAAGCCGCCCCGGCTTTTGATTTTTTCGGATTTTGACGCATTTTTTAGGATTTTGACGGTCTATTATTTCCTGTAGTCGACTATTATTTCTTTTCGGGATGTAGCGTACTTTGGTAAAGTATTTACAAGGTAGAGTTGGGTTGTGGTTTTTTCTTTAATTTTTTAAAATTCGAGAGACGGAAACGGAAAAGTTCAAATCTCAAAACCCATGATGTGGTGTTAATCCAATATTTTGCATTGCTAGTCGTTAAATGGTGATCGTCATAGTCCGTGGTATTGTGAGGGGCGAATCCATCTATTACCGTATATTAAATTATGTACTTATTATTATAATATTATATTTATAATTAAATTGATTTTAATATAGAAATATTTTTAATTTATAAATTTAAATTTATTTGATTTTTTTTATAATTTGATTGTTTATGTGGTTTTATGGATTTATTTAAAGTTATTAAATAGACAAATGTACCACAACAACAGGACAATAGTAAGTAGATTAAAAATAAGGATAGTTCTAGGTATCCAAGAACCCACTCCTATAGTTGGAAATAAAAGCCACGAGGATCACTAATCCACCAAAATAGTAGATTAAGAATTAATGATCTTATTTAGACATTAGAATTTTAAGGACGTATTTTAGGTTGAACATAAAACTTTAGATAAGAATGTTTGTTTTAAGAGGGTTTAATGAGGGTATTTGTAGATTCTTTTTTAAATAGACAGAGTTTGTTTGTAGATTTTTTTAAGGAGAAACCTTAAATAGAGATTGAAAAAAGCATGAAAAACAACATTAAAAATATTTTGTGGTTGTTGTGATTGCTAGAAAAAATCAATGAGCAAGGAGGCACCTCAAAGAGTAAATAGATGTTTTTCACAATTCGAATCAAGACCAAAGATCGTCATTGAGCAAAGTGTAGTAGAAGAAACAATCCTATATAGAGTCAATCATGACCTGCAAATTCATAATTATTCGCCCTATCTTAAACTTCTTGCATTTGTTGGTTTGATAGAACTGGGAGCCTCGTGGTGAGTATTCCTTGTGGTTCATTAGTAATGGATATTTTATTTTTAGCTTTTCCTCACTAATTGACATAAATAAGACATTCAAATAAAAAATAGGAACAATGGCTCAACAAGATTATTTGTCAAACCGTAGAAAGTGGGATTTGATCCTCAAATTAAACCCATTTTTGTCTTGGTTTGGGTTTGATTGTATGCACTTCCAATAGAGTTATTTTGGATCATATCAAAGAAATATTTAACCATTGGTCTCACAATAATTAACCTTTGGGGGTAGATTAACTTTTTTATAGTAGATTAACCTTTGAGGATGTAATGTCTATCATAGAGGATTCCAAGGGCAGTAAAAGAATGCTTAAAACATTAAATCAAACATTTATTGCCTTAATTTTGAAAGGGAAGGAGGGGATATATATTTCAAATTACAAACCTATCACCTTATGTAATGCCATATACAATATAATCATGATAGTAATGGTTGAGTGGTTAAAATATCTCCTAGATAACATTATCTCCTCAAAATAAGGGGGTTTTGTAAAGGGTAGGTAACTCTTGGATGGTGTGGTTCTAGCTCAAGAGGTAATCCACTAAGTGCAAAACTCTAGCAACAAAGGAATGTTCATAAAATTAGATATGTCAAAGGCTTATGATAGGGTAGAGTGGACATTCTTATCAAGGATGATGGTAGCCTTTGGCTTCTCTCAAGATTGGATAGAGTGGGTTATGAGTTGCTTCTCTACTCCAACAAACTCAGTGTTAATCAATGGTCTTCCCTCACAACCGTGTGGAGCCACTAGAGGCCTTCATTAAGGAGATCCTTGTTTCCAAGGTTATGCATAAGGGGTTGGACTCAAAATGTACTTACAGGTGAATTCTAATCAAAATCAAGGTGAATCATGGAGAATCCTAAAAAAATCAAATCGAGCATCTTCATACCAAAATTTGGGGTATTTGAAGCCCTAAAATGTAAATTTATATTTGGGGCCACTTTTTACCTATTAAATCATCTTATAACTTCATAAACACACCACCATTAGATCAGGCTTGAAAAGAGCTTTCCAACGAGTACAAATATGCCTATGTTTGGATATATATTGTGGCGAATTGACCTTAAGAAAATATTGGTCTTGAAAATTTTAGGCGAATGGGCCGACGTCGAGGATCCTCATATTCACCACTATGCATAACCCTACTTTTTTCCCTTATCTTTTTGTCATATTGGCTAAAGGCTTGGGTAGACTTATCTTGAGGAGAATACAACAAGGTTTGCTCATAGGTATCAAGGTGGGTGAGGAAGTGTTAATTCACCTACAGTTTGCGGATGACATAGGATTGATGGGAGTGGTTAACCTTAGGGAAGCAAGGATGATTAGAGATACTTGTAATGTTTATATTAGGGCCACAAACTAAGTCATCAATGATAATAAATCCAAAGTATTCTTCAATCTTGACCAAAGGCTTCAGGATATAATTCAAGAGATCTTGGGATTCACAAGGACTTCTCTCCCAGTGGTCTATTTAGGGGTCCATTTGCATTTTAAAAAACTAAAGATAGTTGCTTGGAGAAATATTTTAGACCATATTAAAGATAATTAATCATTGGTCTCACAAATGATTAACCTTTGGGGTAGATTAATCATTTTGTAGTAAGTCATTCAGGTTATGTCAATCTACAAATTTTCTATCATAGTTGCCCCACATACCATATGGAAAGAGTTGGACAAGATGACCATAAATATTTTATGGGGAGGAGCAAAATGAGAGAGGAAATAGGTAGTAGTAATATGGGATAAAGTAAGCCAACCCAAGGTTAAGGGAGGCTTGGGCCTGAGGAGATCAATGTGAAATAATAAAGCTTTGGATGGAAAGCTTTAATGGAGGTGGATCTCTCAATCAACTTTATTCAACAATTTTTTAACTTGTAAATATTTGAGAGAAGTCAATCCGAATGAGATGAGTCATTTCTCTTTAGATGGTAATGGGTCCCTAGTGTGGTAGGCACTAAAATTAGGATCTCAAGTAGTGAATTATTTTAGAAAGTGGGAAGAGAGGAGAAGGCATGATTTTAGACAGATTCATGGGATCAGTACCCATCTATCATTATTGAATTTCTAGAACTACAATCAAGATTGAAAGTTATTTCAACACCAACCAACTAGGGGATTATGTTTAAACAATTTAAGAAGTTGGACGAGTGGCCAATTCCAATCCCTATAGAATTAGCACTTGTTATGACTAAAATCTTGGTAGAAATATTTCTCACAAGTAGGGATGAGGAGGATGAATTAGCTTGGGCCTATGGGAGCCTTGAAGTTTACATAGTGAAGGATGAATATGAAAAGATCCTTCCATAACATTCTCCTCATGCTTATCAATTTGAGGATTGAAAAATATTTGGTAGTCCTAAGATTGGCCAAAGGTAAACTTCTTTGTCTGATAGTTCATGCATAATAGAATTCTTACCTTTAATAATTTGAGATGTAGGGGAATTGTTCGCGCATTTCAGTGTGTTTTATGCAATAAAAATGAGGAAACATCTGACCACCTAATGTTTGAGTGCCTATTCACATGCTAGATATGGGAGAAATGGTTTTTTGACTTATAAAATATGAGTCAATGGTGATCTTAACCATATTAATATTTAAGAAATATGGAAGAGGGGCATATTTAAATCTAAAGCTCTTTGTATTGAGTGGAAGCTTGGATTAAAATTTATTTGGCGGTAATTATGGCTAGAGAGAAATTATTGAATCTTTAGAGAAACCCTTTCATCCTTAGATGGCATCTGGAAGGTCATTTGGATCAAAGTCATCGAAACTATGATAGTGTATGATAAAGAGGAAACTCAGGTTGATAGAGAGATGATGGAGAAAAAATTTGAAATGCAGGAGGGACATGATAGAGCTAGTTGTAAAACACCCTTGGAAGGCTAGATTAAAATTAATACTAATGGAGCTACAAAGGTAATCTAGGTAGACCTAGAATTGGAGTGGTTTGTAGTAATCATATTGGAACAATTCTCTATTGGGAACTATAGGGCCTAGGTAAGGCCATGAATAATGAAGTAGAAGTTTTAACTATCAAATATGCTTTTATCTAGGTAGTAAGATAAGGTTATAGGAGGATAATCATAGAATCAAATTCTCAAATCTTGGTAGGAGCTTTGGATTGCATGAGGAACTTTTCTTTGGAGATGTGGAGGTTGAGGATTATTATCACCTAAACTAAAGAGTTGTGAAGGGAATTGGATGACGTGATCCCAATTTATGTGGCTAGAGCTTTGAATAAAATGATAGACTTCTTGGCTAATATGGGTATTAAGAAGGAGGTAGGGGTTCAATGTCATAGTAGCATGGCTACTAAGGATGAGATAATTGGGCAAGTTAGTGAGAAAATCTAGTGTTTGGCTAATTTGGACAAGCAATAAAAACATATGGTTTAGGATATTTGACTCCATTGCATATCTACTTTTACTAGTATAACCAAAAGTGGTTAGTTCTTAGGATATTGGGCTTTAGAGATATTAATTTTTTAGAAAAAAGGAGACAACAATTGCTCTTCTTGGCTAAGGCTTGGAGGAGTCTTGTCCCAACTTGTAAATAATCTTATTTTAACATTATTAAAAAAAAAAAAAAAAACTAGTAAATGTTTAGGAGAGGTAAACTTGAATAAGGCGATTCATTTCCTTTTGGATGATAATGGATCTCTAGTATGGCAAACACTAAATATGGGATCTTAGGTAGTGAAATATGGATTTATTTTGGAAAGTGGGAAAAGAGGAGAAGACATGATTTTGGATAGATTCATGGGATCAATACCCACCTATCATTGTTCAATTCCTAGAATTACAATTAGTAAAAACAACCCTGGAAAGTAGGGGTTGGATCCATATTAAAAGTTATTTCAACACCATCCAACTAGGGAATTATATATTTAAGCAACTTAAGAAGTTAGAAAAATGGCCAATTACAATCCTTTTAGAATTAGCACCCATCATGACTAAAATTATGGAAGAAATATTTCTCACAAGTAGAGATAAGGAGGATGCATTGGATTGGGGCTATGGGAGACATGGAGTCTACATGGTGAAGCATGGATATGAAAATATCCTTCCAAAACCTCTTCCTCATGCATATCAGGTTGACGATTGGAGAAAAATATGGTAGTCCAAGGGTTGACCAAAAGTAAACTTCTTTGCCTAACAATTCATGCATAATGGAATTCTTACCTTTGATAATCTAAGATAGGGATATTGTTGGTCCATCCTAATGTGTTTTATGCTACAAAAGTTAGGAAACATCTAACCACCTAATGTTTGAGTGCTCATTGACATGTTAGATCTAGGAGAGATGGTTTTTAGCTTAAAAAATACGAGCCAATAATGATCTAAATAGGATTAGTATTTGGGAAAGATGGAAGAGAGGCAAATGTAACTTTAAAACTCTTTGTATTGGATGGAATATTGGATTAAATTTTATTTAGTGGTAATTTTGGTTGGAAAGAAATGGTAGAATTTTTAGAGAAACCTTTGCATCCTTGGATGGTGTCTGGCAGGTTTTTTGGAGCAAAGTCATAAAAACTGTGGTAGTGTATGCTAAATAGGAGATTGAGGCTAATATAGGGATGATGGAGAAGGAAGCTAAAGTGTAGGAGGGGTAGGACTAAGCTAGTTGGAAAACACCCTTGAAAGGTTGGATAAAAATTAATACTGATGGAGCTACAAAAGGTAATTTGGGTAGAGCCAAAATTGAAGTGGTCTATAGGAATAATGTTAGGGTAGTACTCTATTGGGAATTGCAAGGCTTGGGCAAGGCCACAAACAATGAAGCAAAATCCTTAGCTATAAAATTTGCTTCTATTCAAGTGGTAAGAAAAGGTTATAGGAGGATAATCATAGAAGTAGATTCTCAAATCTTGGTAGGAGCTCTAGATTGCATGAGGAACTTTGATTTGGAGACACGGAGGTTGAGGATACTTGTCACCTAAATTAAGGATTTGTGGAGGGAATTGGATGATGCGATATTGATTTATATGGGTAGAGCTCTAAATAGTGTGACAAACATCTTGGTTAAGAGGAGGTAAGGGTTTAGTGGCACAGTGGCATGGTTACTGAGGATGAGAAAAATTGGGTAGGATGGTGAGCAAATTCAATGTTTTTCTAGTTTGGACAACCAATGCATACATATGGTTTAGGAGATTTGGCTCCAATACATATCTCCTTTTAGTTTTGTAACCGAAAGTGGTTAGTTCTTAGGATCTTGGGTTTTAGAGTTATGTAAGATTTTTGGAAAGTTAAAAAGAGGAAATGAGTGCTCTTGTTGGCTAAGGCTAGGGGGAGTCTCATCCCAACTTGTAAATAATCTTATTCTAATATAACTTAAAAAAAATAAATAAATGTAATTTGATTAATTTGAATACAAAAAATATTGTTTTAATTTATAAATTTAGGTTTACTTAATTTTTAGGTTTATAAATTTATAAATTTAGGTTTATTCAATTGGTCATGAATCAAATTGCACTTTCAACACCCCCTCATAATATGAATTAAGGGGTCAAGAAGAGAAGAAATTAGTGATAATAATATCTCCCCTCATAATGGATGCTCTAGTAGGCCTTTGCATTTTGAGGTAGACTAATATGAATCCCACTTACCATCTAAAATATGTTGTTGCAAAAATGCTTATTATACTAAAGTCCCCTTAGACTAGATTACAGCCATCACTACCACTATTAGACACTCCCACACATATCCAAAAGCACTTATACTAGGGCTTCAAATGAAGAAGGAAAATCAAGATCACTCACTCCTCTAAAGATAAGCTCCTTCAATCTTCCATAGTCATATAAGGCATGACTTAGAATTTCCTCTTATAGCATACATCACCCCATGCGTAGACTTCCCTTGCCCATAGAAACCTTCATGAACCTATTTAAATAAGAGCTATACCAAACTTCCAAGAGTACTTGGACAAGAAATAGAAGATATAAGAGATCACGAGTAATTAGATCTACATGAATAAGGTAAATCAATTGCCTAAAGAAAGAAGAGAGACTAACTAAAACATATCTTGAAATATTTTTCTTAAGCCTCTAAAATACTTAAAATCTATTTCAACTATCACAAATCCATCTATATCTCCCAAAACATTAGGCCAAAGATTATGATTACATAGAATATAATAAATCCTCCCTTTCATAATAGGGTAATAGGGCTTGAGGACTATTCCACATGATTTAGATTCTAACATTAGAACAAGTTTATAAGCTAATGTCTCTAATGCGTAGAGCTTAAGAGTCATGTGATTTGAAGAAAACGTACTCAAAATGTTTTTGCATGGAAAAGTTATGACCTCTAGAATTTTTGCTCTAATAATCTTCAAATAATAAAAAATTCACCAAATCTTAGGAAATCAAAATCTACTTGCCTGCTACCACCTAGTGATCTATGATTCATTAGTGTCTTCCGCTTATCATTTGCCACATCA
Source organism: Wollemia nobilis (assembly GCA_028583015.1). Classification (NCBI taxonomy): domain Eukaryota; kingdom Viridiplantae; phylum Streptophyta; class Pinopsida; order Araucariales; family Araucariaceae; genus Wollemia; species Wollemia nobilis. The sequence continues at coordinate 2,976,650 of JAQPPZ010003507.1, read as the reverse complement.
GTACCTCTAAACCTATGCGACAATGGAACTTGATTGCTTTCAATTTGTTGAGTTAGTATATATGAAAAAAGGATTTGACATAGCCAAATGATGGTCACATCAATCAAATCTCCATTGCATTCATTAATTTTTTTTAAAAATGGGACTCAAATCTGGGTCTTGTGAATGTTTGGCACTTTGGGCTATCCAAGTTGCCTAACATGCCATTACGAATAAAAATTACCTCCCCTTGTGCATGAGCCTTAAACTTGATGCTGAGACATAATAAACTTGCAAAAAGATGCCTTCTTATGATTTGACCTTGGGTCCTTAAAGGCATGAATGCCTTAGGTGAGGCAGGATAACCGATTAGACCATAACACTCCACCATAACACTCCTTTGGAACTAGTAGCATTGTAATAAATATTTTAAAATATTTATTGTAAAATAAAAATAATATATTCTTATTTGTAGGAATGCAATCTACAATATTGTAGTTTCCGATTAGACCATAACACTCCACCATAACACTCCTTTTGGAACTAGTAGCATTGTAATAAATATTTTAAAATATTTATTGTAAAATAAAAATAATATATTCTTATTTGTAGGAATGCAATCTACAATATTGTAGTTTCAAGTTGAAAAAAGTTTTCTTTAAATATCTAAACAATTTGATTCTTTTTATATTGATAAGGCCAGGTTTTGTAAGACATTAATCATACAACCATCTTCTATATGTGCATTTCATTCAAAAATAAACAAAGAAACAACTAGTTTCTATGTACTTGAACTAGGAACAAAATTTTAAAAACTTATTAACAATATATATATATATATATATATATATATATATATATATATAACAAAAACTATAATGCAACACATTTTTATTTTTATAACAAATATCTTAAATAAATTGTAAGAAAAAAATTCTCCAAATTTCATTTAAAAGACTATATACATTCAAAACCCACACTATTCCTTTTTTTTATTAAAAATTATTATATTATGAACATGCATCAAATAATATATTCAATTCTTAGATAAACTAGACTATAAATTATCATATAAAAAATTATTTATAAAATAAAAACATAAATTATAAAATTATTCAATTACAAATAACCTAAATAATGTAATAACCTTATATAAATTACACATATTAATGAATTTAAAAAGTTTAAATAATAAATAATAATTTATAAGTGGTCATCTCTAATAAAAGCTATATGGGTGTCATGTTCAAGCCATGCATAATTTAATTCTAATCATATATAAATGCAATGGAAGTATAAATTGAACTTAAAGTTTTTTTTTTAAAGTTAGTTGTTTTTTTTAATAGAAAAATCAAATTATATTAATTAATTAAACCACATAAAATTAAGTGGAGGATTAGTAGTTTGATTTGAATTGGTTGAGTACAAGTCATTTTAACGACAACGATACCAATTCCGAATAAACGGTGGATCACTTTGCATTATGTTAAACTTAACAACAAGATGAAATAGGGTTATAAGAAGATGACAGTGTCAATCCCGAGCGATCGATGATCCCCATAAACGACAACGGTACCAATCTGAGTGAACGGTGGACCACCGCTTCATATCATGTTAAACAATAACGAGGTGAAATAGGAGTTATAAAAAGATAACAGTACCAATCTGAGTGATCGATGATCCCCTTCACGTCACGTTATAAAAAATGATAACACCAATTTCCGACCACGTTAAACAATGAGGTGAAATAGAAGTTTTAGAAAGCAACCCCAAAATTTGAATCCTACTTGGTAGTAAAAAGAACTGTGTACATAACCGATTCCCTATGTATAAAAAAAATTGAAATTTCATAGACCATTTTATTGAAGTGATATCTGATTTCCTATGTATAAAAAAAATTGAAATTTCATAGACCATTTTATTGAAGTGATATCTAAAACCACCTTCTTTCTATATTATTATTATTTAAAAAAAAAATTATATTGTTGATCTCTAAAAATTAAGGTAACTTCTATATTAAGGAGTTCTATATCGTCAAAATCACGATTCTGGATACCCGCCGTGCATTTGATAAGGCGGAAATTCGAACCAAGAATCTTCCTTGAAGGATTACCCTGCCTTTTCAACTCACCTAACATGGATTTGACAACTTTATAATTAAAACTATACTAACTTGAGCCTCTCATCCCACCCTCACTAAATAAATAAATAAAATCAACTAATCCGGAATTAGCTTATAAATTAGCAAACACAACTTGTAACTTACTAAAAGCTGGGCTAAAAAATTAAATGGAGAAAGAAGGCACCAAAAGGAGAGTCCCCTTCTTCGGAAGCACGGCAGACCAAATGAAACCATAGCCAACCGTGACCATCCTCCTTATGACATAATCATCTAACATCCAAATGGAACGCAAAAAAAGCTTTATTGCAATGGGCCTTCGTGTTGAACCCCAGTTACTTTGGCAGGGCATCGAATATTGGTGATTATGTCAAACGTGGAGAAGAATATGGATGGATAAAAACTTCTTTGAGAGGCAATAGAACAGAAAAACCATTACTATCAGAAGGAAAATTCACAGACAAGAGTGGCAGATCAATGTACAAAAAGCAGGATGTTCTCGGCATTGTTCAGGAGTTCAATATCCAATTGGGCAATTTGACACAGTTTCTACCACAAGACAGGGTATGTGAGTTTGCCAAATTAATCCCATGCAGCTTTTGGAAGAGACTGAAAAGGCTGTGGGAGATCCAGAACTGTCAGGGCAACATAGGGCTCTTATAGAGAAAATCAGGGAGTCGAAAAGATTTGAAATAACTGTTACACAGAATGAGGAAACCTGAGTCAACTCCAAGCACAAAAAGCTGAGCAAGAAAAGGGATGTTGAGTGGGTTCGCCAAGGAGAAGAACTACTGCAAAAGGTTGACTCTATGAAAAAAAAAAAGTTACCATGGCTGAAACAGGACACGAAGAAAGTGCAATAAAAGGAGGCAAAGGATTTAGAAACGGTCATATCTAAACTCCTATAGAGGAAAACAACTAAACTAAACTTAGGCAGCTCCTATAGAGGAGACTAAACTAAACTTAGGCAGCTCGAGTCCATGGAGAAAGAAAAGGATTCAGAAACGGTCATATCTAAGCTGACCGGCTTGATTGGCAAGCTAAACTTGCAACGCTTTAAACATGCGATTGAAATGAAGGATTTGTTGATTGAAGCTTTGTCTCTCAAGAGACGCTTTGCAGAAAAACAACTTTCCACTGTTGACCTTGATATGAAGATAAGGGACATGCAAAAGGAACTTTGGGAACCTTAAAAGCAGAGCATCCAAAGAAGAAGAACTTGAGCGGTGCAAGAGGCAGCTTCAAATGGCCAAGGATGCTGCAAACTCTGTTGCCAAGCTCAACCCTGAGCTTGCAAAGGGCTTTTCTTGAGATGCCTGATACAGTTGAAGAGCTCGAAGCTGCAATGCAAGATTGTACGGCACAAGCAAATGCTGTTATGTTTCTTAACCCGAATGTACTTGAAGAGTATGAGCGTCGGCATGAACAGATTAGTAACCTAACTGTGAAAGTTGAAGAAGATTAACTGGCGATCAACAAGATTATGTCTGAAATAAATGGTCTGAAGGACTCCTGGCTTCCAACATGTACGAGTCTTGTCTCAAGGATCAGTGAAATTTTTGGGCGCAATTTCCAGCAGATGGCTGTGGCGGGAGAGGTTTCGTTAGATGAGCGTGTTATGGAGTTTGACAAGTATGGTATACTGATAAAATTTAAGTTCCGGCAAACCGGGCAGCTGCAGGTATTGAGTGCCACCATCAGTCTGGAGGGGAAAGATCCGTATCAACAATATTGTATCTTGTTTCACTAAAGGACCTTACAAACTGCACATTTCGTGTCCTATAAATGAAAGGAACATGTTTCAGCATCTTGTCAGGGTTACAACTCAACCCAATACAGCTCGGTGCTTTTTATTGACACTCAAACTGCTTCCCGATCTAGAATATGCAGTTGTAGCATCTTAAATATTATGAATGGACAGTAGGTGTTATTTGTGCAGTTTTAGAATTTGAATTTAATTTTAGATTTTGAACTCTGTTTTGGTAATAGGGAAAATTGTAGATGTAAAAAAAAAAAATATTATGTATAGACCTTAACAAATGGAAAAAATTTGAATGTATTCAACACCCTTATGAAAAGTATATATTAATATATATATTATAAATGGACCGTGGATTGACAAGTGATCAAAAGTTTGGAGCAATGGAGTAAAGTGGGTTTCTTAGTAAACAACTAAATTACTATGACAAATGAATTAGCAAATCACTGCTAGTAAACAACTTGTAACTTAATAAAAGCTGGGTTAAGAAGTAAATTGAATGGAGAAGGCGCCAAAAGCAGAGTCCCCTTCTTTGGAAGCACGGCAGACCAGATGAAACCTTAGCCAACCGCGACCATCCTCCTCCCTCAAAACGACCCAGGCTGTTTGTCAGGTGAGAAGATGATCACTTGCCAGGAACATAGTTGAAATTGAGATCCATAACTTTATAACATATAATCATCTAAGATTAGCTTTATGACATATAATCATCTAAGGTCCAAGCCAGCATCCCGTCTTAATCTTGTTAGTGGGCCAAATGGAACGTGAAAAAGCTCTATTGCAATGGGCTTGGCGGAGAACCAGTTACTTGGCTGGTCATCGAATATTGGTGATTATGTCAAACATTGAGAAGAATCTGGATGGATAAAAAAACTTCCTCAAGAGGCAATAGAACAGGAAAAACCATTACTATGAGAAGGAAAATTCACAGACAATAAATCTGAGTGGCAGATCAATGTGCCAGGATGTTCAGGGCATTGTTCAAGAGTTCAATATCCGAGTGGGCAATTTGACATAGTTTCTACTACAAGACAGGGTATGTGTGTTTGCCAAATTAACCCCGTACAGTTTTTTGGAAGAGACTGAAAAGGCTGTGGGAGATGAAGAACTGTTTAGGCAACATAGGGGTCTTATAGAGAAAATCCTGGAGTTGAAAAGATTTGAATTAGTTACACAGAGTGAGGAAACCCTGATTTGATTCTATGGGAAAAAAAGTTACCATGGCTGAAATAGAACATGAAGAAAAAGGAGAAGAAGAGCCTGGCAAAGCTCCAGCGAGATGAACTAGCAAAATTTATAGCAAAGCAGAAAGCTCTCATAGAGGAGACTAAACAACAGAAATCTAAACGTAGGGAGCATGTAACCAGTAACATAGGCTTGAATGATAAAAGACGCAGCAACATCATACAGACTGAAAATCAGCTTAGCGTACAAGTCTGGGCAAAAGCAAGAGAATTTGAAGAGGTTAAAAAACGAGAAGAATCTCGCCAAGAGAGGATTGCCAGAGCCAAGGATGATCTTACTGCTGCTAAAGCCGAGCTTGCAAATTAGGCTGTCTATGAACCTCCAAAAGAGGAAATAGAAAGCGTTGGGGCTCAAATATGGGAGCTGGAGATTTCTGCCAATGAAAAGCGATCTCAAAAAATAGAAAGGAGTTAAATCATTAACAAGTGTACCTAGGATGTGTACCTAGGATGCAAAAACTAGTACAAACTGCCCATTTGAGCAGCTTGTCAGGGCTACAAGTCAACCCAATACTCCTCAGTGCTTTTTATTGACACCCAAACTGCTCCAGAATATACAAATGCTTGTAGCGTATTTTATGAATGGACTTGAACAAGGTAGAATAAGTATTGTTGGGTAGTTTTAGGATTTTAACTTTTGTTGTTTTTTTTTGATATCAAGGAAATTGGTTACATCTTTTTCATCTTTAACAACTGGGTGCGGTTGTTAAACATTTTCCCTTAGGTTTCTGCCTCGGAACACAGGCCTCTATAACCCGTTTCTCCTCCGTAAACACGTCCTAGAGTGAAGAGACAGTCGGTGGCTCAAGGTTGGTACGACTATCTTCAAACTGGCGCACATTCAACGGATTCAAGTCAGGCTACTACCTTTGCCCCTTATTAGACATGCTCCTAAGGTTTGAACCTAAGTTTCTGTTTAGTAAATACCCAAAATTTTATCAATCCACCTAATCTTTAAGGACACAAAATTTAAATTCTGTTTAATAATAAAAGAAAAGTAGATATAACCAACTCTATATTAAAAAAATATATTATAAATGTACCCTCGATTGACAAGTGTGATCAAAAGTGCGTGGAGTAATGGAGTAAATTGGGTGTCTGTTAAACAAATGCTGTCGCAGAAATCATAACTGGATTTTGTATGAGTAGAAAAGGGAAAGGTTTATTAATGGCCATCTTTGATTTGACTTTGCCCCAGCAATCTTTTTCATAACTGGATTTTGTATGAGTAGAAAAGGGAAAGGTTTATTAATGGCCATCTTTGATTTGACTTTGCCCCAGCAATCTTTTTCTAGTGCATTGTATTTACGCGGACGTACAGAGAAGGCATCTCTTTGTTTTCTGTTTAAGTTTTTAAATTTTTATGTGTTTAAAAGATAGATAAATAGATATTATAGTGAACGAAATTTCAATCATAAAATATACTTAAACTTGCGTTATCACATTAATATATTACTAAACATACCACTAAAAAATAAATAAATATATAAATAATATGAGACTGTATGTAATACTCAACTATATTTAAACATAACTATATTTAAACACTTGGATATCTAAAATTTGATTGGGTTGAGCATACCTCAAATTGTGTAAAGTGAGATAACTGAAACTTGGATCAAACAGGTTAATGATGCCCAGAGGAAGTGCATCTTATATATTGTTCATAAAATATATAATACTCTTTAACAAATCATTGAAAAAATATATACAAACAAAAACTATGGAGATTATGTAAATTAAACAGGGGTTTTATATAACAATATCAACGGAAACTTCAACATAAAGACTAAACCACTTAAAATAAAATTTAACTTAATTGTAAATCAAAGAAAAATACTAAAAACAAATAACAGTTTTTACCTGAAAATTTGAGCCAATGTGCTCTCCCTCCTGAGCCCCGTGATCTTATTGTCTATAATAAATTATCCCATTCAATCTTACCAGAAATGAGATTAAAAGAAAATAAGGAAAACATAAAATGACATGATCATTGGCAAAGCATTTCAAAACAAACAAATCAAAACAAATCTCTACAGAGCAAAGATAAAAGAAGACAAAGATCAAAGAGGGCAAAACTCAAGACAGAATTGAAATGTAACGGACAACTCTTTAATACATTTTCCTACAACGTCTTCATCATCAACGAATACACTTTTAAATATCAATTATGCAATGCCATTTTCAAACATTTATATTGTAGTTCGGCAAGGAATTATTGCAGTCACAGGATTAGAATTTAGTTTACATAAAATTAAACTTCTGTATCAATCCTGGCCCCAAAGTTAGACCAGAAACTTAAAATTTTATAGGCCCTGGTGCGTCAGCTGCTTGCTTTGAAGCAGGTGCTGCTTCTGCACTTTCAGTACCTGCCTGCTCTGCCGCAGCTACTGCTTGTGCACTCTCCGTATTACGAAATCAGTGTCAGTGTCAGTACGTACCTGAAAATCCATTATAATGTTTGAGTATTCATTCACTGGAATTTTAATTTGTATTGACACACCTTGCCTTCAAATTGAACTCGTCTGTTGCACCATGCTCTAGTTCCTAGAATCCACAGAGCTTTGATCAATGTGTAGCTTGCAAGGGCAATAGTAGCTACAGACGCAATTCTGGACATCCAAGAACCCATTTGTCTAGATGGAAGAGGCAAATTCAGAAGTAAGTTAGGACATCGCAAAATGGAGGTACTTGCCGTTACTTGAGTCTCACAACGTTTCACAACCTTCCACAACTTGATGACGTCTGGAGTTTGCACATTGGATTCTCACAACCTTGCCGCTACTTGAGTCTCATAACCTTCCAGAACTTGATGACGTCAGGATTTTGCACAATGGAGTCTCACAACCTTGCCGCTACTTGAGTCTCACAACCTGCCGCTACTTGACGTCAGGAATTTGTCACAACGACCATAATCAAGTCGGAACTTTGCACGTTAAGAATTCAGAATTAAAGATCTTTGACTAATTTGAGTATAGAAATATTTTTTAATTTATAATTTTAGGTTTATTTGATTGTCTAGGTGGTTCAATGGTTGGGGGTAAATTCACCAACAAGGCAAATGCACCACGACAACCGCTTAAGAATAGTGGCAATTTTGGGCATTGGACAGCAGATTTAGAATATGGGCAATTTCGGGCATCTAAGTATTCATTTCGAACTCACGAAGCTCGCTAATCCAAAAGAATAGCAGATTAAGAATTAGTGAACTTTAATTTAAATAATATGAATATCGTTTTTTTTTAAATATAAATTTAGATTTATTTTATTTTTTACGATTTGATTGGGAGGTGGTTAAGGCTAGGAGTTTGATTCATATTTATTTGTATAAAAAAATAATTATAAATAATTAATTTTAAAAGTTGATATGCAGTAGTTAAAGGTTATGAGTTTGTTTTTAAAGAATCACGGTATGATTTATGTTTATGAACTAGCTTATCAGTTTGTTTTTAAAGAATCACGGTATGATTTATGTTTATATTCATAAACAGACAATTATGCTAACACTGTCCATCGTAATAATTAGTTTTAAAAAAAATAGATAATCATAAATAATTAGTTTTCCAATAGTTGTAAGTTTATTGTAGTGGTAAGGGTTTTGGTTTTTATTTGAAAGGTCAAACCCTATTGTAGTGGTAAGGATTTTGGTCTTTTTTTTTTTTTTTTTTGAGAGGTTCAAGATTTAAATCCTAACTAGTAGGAGGGGATTCCGACCTCTTATTAAAAACTGTGTAAAAGAAAAAATCAAGTATTTAAAATTTTTGAATTGAAATTAAAAAAATCTTAACCAAGTATGTATGTATAAATAAATAAAAGGTATAAAAGTAACTTTTGTCATATCATGTGGGGCATTTTAATTGGGATTGTCCTTAGAAGAAAAAACAAGCTTTGCGATGGCAACAAAAAAATGATAGTGGAAATAAGGAAGGTTCAAGAGGGACATCAGTTTGAGAAGCAAAGGACTCTGGTATGGAAAATATGCCCTCGTCCAATATGGAGGAGAAAGAGTAAGAAGAAGGAGAAATTATAGAAGAACCTCAATAGGTCAGTAATCTCCTTGATATTCTTCATGTTGCTTCAATTGATTTAGTTGTTCACAATCCTTTTGGATGCCTCCAAATAATCTTATAAGACATGAGAATGCTTCAGTTTTTTATCATGAAGAAGAGCAAAACATACATGAAGCTAAAACCCAAATAAAAAATGATTTCCCTCTTACCCTAGAGGAGAATATTGGTATTCAAGATAGATCACCCAAGGCTTAGGAACCTAAAAAGGAATAGGGGAGCCCTAATCGAGTCACCAACAAATCTAGAAAAATTGGGGTGGATATTGGGCATGAGGCAAAATAGGGAAGACCTCAATAAAAAAACAAGGAAGGGGAAATTGCGAAAGAGGTTGTGAATGGAACATAGATGACCCTCAAATTGGGTAGTTAGGATAGATTAAATAGGGCTCAAGAACCTAGGAAGGAACAAGGGAGCCCTAATCAAGTCACTAGGAGCTCTAGAAAAACTAGGGCAGATGTTGGGCATGAGGCAAAAAAGGGAAGACCTTCTCGGTAGCAATTAGGGAAAGGAAAATTGTGAAAGAGGTTGTGAACGAAACACAAACTGTAATGACCCTCCTCACATGGATATTTGAAGATAAGTAAAATTATAGTAACCCCACCTTTTCTTGTGAATTGTGGTACCGTTGATAGCTAGCTACTGTGAATGCAGGACCAGGTTCAAAGTCGTCGAGGAAGGGAAGTTAATCGACGAAAAAGGTAATAAAGAAAGTGATGATTCGGCTCACGAGTACATGGACGTCCACATACTTGCATATCATGTAGATTCCTTGTTTGATTGAGTTTTATGTTTGGTTTGAGTGGCGATGATGATGAGAGCCATTGATTATTTCAATATGCATGTAGTTTAAGTTAAAGGAAAATAAATATAAAATAGGAATGCAAGTAATTGGACGTATGCATGGTTTTAAGAAGTCCAATTGCAAAAGTATTATTATTGATGATATGTTTCAATAGTAGCAAATATGTAAAATTAAATTAAATGAGTTTTTCTTTACCATGGAATGGATAGTCATGGGGTGGAGATCAACTTAACTACATTAGCACATGGTATTAAATGTCATAATGATTTCTACCCTCTCCATAATCGAGATCCGAGAAGGGAGGAAACGGGCTTGAGGGAGAAGCGAGGAAAAAGGAGATAGACATCTTGAGTCTGTGTGCGGTGGTGTTGTTGGGGAGCATGGTGAATTGTTTAAAAAAAAAAGAGAACAAGGAAAGAACATATTGGCGGTGGAGGATCTGGAAGTGTCAGAAAACTATTGGATAGGATAAGTGCTACGAAGGACTCCAGGTATATCATCCATAGTAAATTTCCTTGTATGCTTTTGATTCTTAAAAAAATAGGAAGATGTGAAAGTATACGTGTATTTCTATGTGGTAATGAAACGGGAAGAATTATGTTGATAGTGCATCTGTTTGAAAATATATATTTTATTTTTGTTGTGCATGTTATTGTTGCTTGGAAATAAGGAGATGTTTAAAGTGATTCACATGCATTAGTATTTCAGTATGTAGTGTGATTTCTAGTAAACGTCTGCATGTGTCTATTCTGTATGATTTTAGTAATACATTCATAAAGAGTAGAACTGAAATCTGATCCCTTCACTCTAGAACCTTAAACCGTCAAGTTTGGAAGTGAAACCAACATGTGGTGTGAAGAAGGTCAACAAGGGTGGTGACAACCGAGTGGAGGACTGTAGCCATCGAGTTGCATGTTTAACAATATGATAGTATATTTATCTTCATATAATTATATTCCAACAAGAGTTGTGGTACATGCAAGTGCAGGACGTGCATGAACAATTGTTGTAAGTCTGAATTGCAGTGGATATAATGTATGGAAAAATATTTTGGTGACACCCTATCCGGTGTTAGAGATTATTTGTGTATATATCCGAATCTCAAACTCAATTGTTACATCTGTGAAGGATGTTTTGTTATAATGTGACAAATAAATTTTGAAACATGTTGAACTAGCAAAACCTTAATGTAGTTATCCATTTTTATGTCCAATGTATTCTAATAAAATTTATAAGTATGGGTTTGGGTTAAAACGTCTTAAGTCTATTACGTAAATTAAATAGAAGCCTATGCAGTGTTAATACTGTGTGAATTCTGAGCAATGGAATTAAATCAATGGTGATAAAATAATTAGATAGATGAATCTTGCGAATAGTGGATAAAACATTGTGAACTTTTTTTTAGTTCGTAATTTATTTACTCATTTATTTGTAAACAAAGTTAAACCGTACCTTAGGCTTGGGAATAAAAAACCTAGGTTACTCTGCTTCTCTAATTTGTTAAATAAAGTTGTTGTAGCCAAAGTCATGTTGGGAGAACAACTTGAACCTTGTTTCTTAAAAATAAAACTTTTGCATATGTGTGTGCAGAGGGGCTAAGCTAAGATGGATTGGTAAATATGTGGAAAGATTTATACCAAAATTTGTAATTAGTCGTTCAAAGACTTTGTTGTATTTTTCTACAAGTTATGCCGTCATGAGTTACTAATGTGATGGTTAAAATAGTTATTGGATATCCTGTTTGGTTAGTTACTCATGATATTGTCATTTAACAGTGTGTCGTTATGGTGCCAATGATCTTTATAGGATTGTCCATTATCTTAAGCTGCGATATACTCTCAAGCGAAAGGTTAACCGAATCCCTTGGAGTAAATAGATAAAAATGGCTAAACTTGTATTTAAATATAAGAATCCATAAGGCATTGGAAGTTGCTTAGTTGATAGCAAAGATGGAGTTAAATATAGGGGTATGATTTTATTTATGCAATTTTTATTTGAGATTATGATGAATTAAGGATATGTTTATTTTAGTCTGATTTATTTATGTCAACAGAAGATGAGAAATGAGAAATGAGAAATGATTAATATGGAAGATGATACATCTAATAATTTGCTTATGCTTTTTTGAAAGAATTCAAGAAGGTTGTTAGAGTTATATTACCTTATTTGGTAATTAGTTAATTCTCTTAGAGTAGATTACTTTTACTTTCTACCTAGGTTATTTTGTTTCTATCCTAGGTTAGATATCTATCGATATTTCTTATGTCAACATATATTATTTAGGATATTTTAATTAGTTGTTAGTAAGGCTATCTTTAGCCTTAGTTGTATATTTATTTAGCATACAATTATCAATAATATCATCACATTTTTACTCTGCCAACATGGTATCAGAGCGGGCAATGCTCCGAGATACCCACTCAATAATTCTGATCTAAATAATTTATCTCAGATCTGAAAGAAACCTCGACTGCCTCTGAGACTATACACAGGTCTATCTCAGAACCCATGAACAACCATCAGGCTGATAGGATTGGGAGACGGGACTATTGACAAGATCTGACGTGAAGCATCTCAAAACCCGTAAAAAACCATTGGGCTAACAGGATTGGGAGACAAGACTGCTAACAGGATCTAATGCAAAGCATCTGACGATGGGCACCCTACCCGAGGTAGGGCTGGACCTGCAACTCGAGCACACATCTCAAGATGATGCAGGCAAACTAGCCAACAAATACGAACTGTCCTAGCATAAAGTTCGAGACTGATCTCGACGGGTGATGGGACTGGACACGACAGATCGAGGTGGACAACGTTGTTGTCTAGGGTGAAAGACTTGACATGGAGGCCTGAAGACCGACGCAGACTAAACACAGCTGACGAGCTGTTGACGCGAACAAGGACAACACGTGGCATTTCACCATTGGACGGACATGACGTAAATGACTGATTGGAAAAACTAGGCTTGAAGGTCGATCGAAGACGACACAATGGACATGCTAGGGATAGCGTGGCCCCTAGTGAGGTAGCCAACGCGGGCCAATGCCTGCAAGGATCCACTGTCCTCTCGGGTAGAGTCTCCTCAAGAGGAGACAACTCAATAGGGGGTGTAAATATTTTTCAACCCTATTTTGTCCACCCTCCCATGAATGTGGTGTAAATGTTTTTTTTAAGCTAAAAAAAACCAGGCATCAACCCGTCAATTTTTTGCGTTGATTCCTATTTTTTGTTACCTGTGGCGATGATCAAACTAAGATTTTTTTTCTTGATGCTCATCAGGACTGAATTTTGGATAATTTGGGTAGATTAAAATTTTGTTTTCATCTTCAGATCACCTTAGATCATCCCTTCTTGACCTCACTGGTCGTCACGAAAACACTACAACATCAGTTTTTTTTGCAGATCAGTAGACCATGCGAGAAGGTTTTGCAGCTCTACCTGTGTCGTAGGCTCGCTAGTAGGAGAGAAGGAGAGGTGTTTATGTGTTCGAGACAAGTTTTTTTGGGTTTGATAAGGGATCACAGACCTCTGTCTATCGTAGGCTCGTCAAACGTAAAGCTGCCACCGCCGCCCCGCTCGCAAGTCGTTGCCTCGCTCGTAAGCCATTGCCTCGCTCGAAAGCCGCCCCATCGATTGAACACCATTGCTGGTGGAGCGAAGGTCGAGCATCACTTGTTCATGATCTTACCGCTTGGGATGGCTATAAGGTGGATGTGCTTCACCTTTGCTCATGACAGGTGAGCTACCGTAGCCGGTTGAAGGCCAGGCGGTAAGGCCTAGGGCCACAAGGTAAAGGGTTCGAAACCCTTCGACCCACATCGAGGTAAAATCAAATTTTTTTGTTTTGGTTTTTTTAAAGGTTAAGTTTTTTTTGATTAAATTGAAATTTATTTATTTTTTAATTAAATATCATTTAATTTTTTTTTAAAGTATTTTACTTTTAAAACAAACAAGGATTTTTTTTTATGATGTTTAATTAAATTTAGTTCATTTTTTTCAAAATCTACACTTTTCCTTTGGAAAATAAAACATACAAGTCATACCTCTTGTGGATGAACTTGAAAAATTTGCAACTTGATGAATTTTGGGTGGATAATTTTTTTTCTCCACCCAAGCGGGGATATATTTTTTGCAACAAGGGGGGATACTCATTTTTTTCCTCAAAGAACATTTTGCAAAAAGGGGGGATCAGCTTGTAAAGGTGCATTTTCGACAAAGACCAACACCTTAGTCCATTATTTTACAAAATTCATTGTAAAAGGTGCATTTTTGGTAGCGATCGACACCTTAAAATGGGTAGATCAAAGAAAAAGCAAACCCCCAAACAAAATGATGCATGTGTTACATCAATTAAAAATCCTTATTTTCCACCAGAGATGGATGGTTTGGATTTTTATGAGGGCACATTTCTCACACTAAACAATGGTTTAGTAGCCCTCCTTGATGATTATAAGTCTTGTAAAGACCTTCAGACAAATGGTGCTCGATTCACTATTAGCGTTATAAGGGGTATCTACCTGTTATTTGTTGCACTTGACCGTACCCAACACAAAGTGAAAAGGAACATAAGTGAGGAAAAAGAGGTCCTAATGGTCGATGCTTTTTGTGACATAAGTGATATTCAACCCATTGTGGTGAATGCTTATTGTGATACGAGTGACCTTCAGCCAGTTGTGGCAAATGCTTGTTGTGATAGAGATGACCTCCTACCTTCAATGGTAGATATCAGTTGTAGCACGGGTGATCTCATCTCAATAGCAGATTTTTCTTGTGACACTAGTGACTTAAAAATTGAACCTCCTCAAAAAGAGCTCCATAATCTCATCATTAGCAACAAATACAATATTGTTAAAAGCATTGATGAAGATGATAAAATTAGGTGTTTTGAAAAACACACCAAAGGATTTGGTTCCAAAATGATGAAGAAAATGGGATTCAATGGTGAGATATTAGGTAAACAGGACTAAGGCATTAAAAATCCTATAATGCTAAATGTTAGGGCAAAGAATGAAGGCCTTGGCTATATTGGACATGCAAGTACCAGTAATACCATGTTTGTAAAACCTAAATCTCCTACAACTCCTAAAAATCATTGTTGCAGTCATTATGGAAAGATAGGACATGTTGTAGCTAGATGTTGGAAATTACATCCTTGTGATTCATGTGGATGTACAAATCATTCTTCTTCCAGTTGTTGGTACAAACTGAAAATGTCCAACAAGGTTCATATCGATTGTGGATGGAAAGATCACACACAATGGACCATGATGAAAGCAATGTTGTATGGCTTCTATCGAAAAGGTAAAACCTATGGTATATCCCAAGGCAAATCCAATGAAAGATTGAGTGGCAGTCCCATAGACAATGACCTAGTGACAGACCTAAAGACAGACTCGGTGACAAATTTCCAGAGGCAAATCTACAGGCAAATCTAGAGGCACTAATCCAGAGGTAGATTCATAGGCAGATCTCGAGATAGACCCAGAGGTACACATCCAGAGGTACGCTTAGAGCTAAAGCCAGAGCTAGATCCGGAGACAAAGCACGAGCCAACATTATTTCATTTCTTCTTCTTCTTCACTGTATTGGGGCAGTTATATACTTTACCTAAATATTGTTATATAAGAGAATATATATGTATTACCCAAATAATGTAATAAGGGGGGATGTTAGAGTTATATTACCTTATTTGGTAATTAGTTAATTCTCCTAGAGTAGATTACTTTTACTTTCTACCTAGGTTAGTTTGTTTCTATCCTAGGTTAGATATCTACTGGTATTTCTTATGTCGACAGATATTATTTAGGATATTTTAATTAGTTGTTAGTAAGGCTATCTTTAGCCTTAGTTGTATATTTATTTGGCATACAATTACCAATAATATCATCGTATTTTTACTCTGCAAATAAAGGTTGGATAGGATTGTAGCACAGGGGTGTAGTATTCCTGATGGGGAGGTGTTTTCCAAGGCTTAGAATGATCAATTTGCTAGTTCTAATTGATGGACCAAATTATACAATTGTACAGTCTTTACAACTATCAATTTGTGATAATAAAACAACTACACCATTTGCTCTCCAAATGGTTATACAAGTTTTGACATGTCTTGTGGGGTCTTCCTTACCCTCACTTGTATACAAGGAGGACATCTCTATTTGGCTGCCTTATTAGCCATCTTCAGAGAATCATCCTCATCACTTGAGGTCTCCCATTGAATATCTGTCTGATTCCTCCGTGGGGGTGTTTTACTACACGCATTGTCAAAAGTTTCTATCCGAGGTATCTTATTCTGTCCCACCAATCATTGACCAAACTCACGTGCATCTTCACTTCATGACTTCCTTAACTAATGTGAGGGAGAAGGTCTTGGTCCTTCCTCTTGAGACCTCGCGCCCTGTTGCTCGGGTACCTGAATCTCATCCTCTACACTCCCTTGCAACCCATTCGTCACTTTATCAGGTATCACCATCCACTCTCCTTCCTTATCCACTACTTCTTTGTCAAATCATGCCTCTATGCTAAGTGGTTATGGTACCTCCTCTTTTATCTCTATCAATAGCGCTTTGAAATCTCCTTCTTTAGATGCCCAAACTTGCTCTATTTTTTGTTCATGTGTACTATGGTCTAATTTAATTTCATTATCTCTTTGAGAAATTTGTGTTCTTATTATTACTAGAATTTTCTCTTGTACATCTTGTCTCCTATGCCTTTGCACATTGGTGTCTATCATTCACCTCCGATTTTGTAGTATTCTTTACTTGTCAATTTGACCTGTTTTAACCAAAATACCAAGTTTTATAAGGCAACAGTGCCAAATGTAGCATAGGGGTACAGTATTCCTGGTGACGAGGTGGTTACCAAGGCTTAGAATTATCAATTTTCTATTCCCAATCAATGGACCAAATTGCACAATCATACAGTCTTTACAACTATCAGTTTACGACAACAAAATAGCTTGTACGAACCCCAAATTGTACCATTGTATGATCCCAAATCGTACAGTGATGGAGCTTGTATAATTTCACACTCAACCAATATTTTAGATTTGATTTTGTATGTTTTCATACACATTTTAGTAACTAAACTATTCGATTTTACAATGCTGCCAAATCGGGTAAATTTCCCTCAATCGCATAAACTGCCAAATTAGGTAAGTTTCTTCTGTACGATTTATAAGAGCTATAGTGTACGATTTATAAGATCTCTAGTGTACGATTTGTACAAATAAAGTAGAGACAAGTTCCAAATTGCATATTCTCCTGGACCAATCTCTCTTAGATAATTTTTGTAAAGGTTTAATATGGCAGTTAATCTTATTTCTACCAACATGCAAGTTACACTATCTTGGTTTGAGAGACTTCTATTTCTAATTGCAACATTTAGAAATCATACAAAAACCTCCAATACATCCTCATTGATATCATCATTATCACAGATCATTCATCAGGTCCACACCAGTGCTGGTTTAATCCCATTCTTCCATAGCAATGCATTAAGTAGCCATAACAACCAAAAATAAGTACATGCAATAGAGATAAATTACAAAACACTATTCTACGTGAGAGAAAACTAAGAATTGTGATTATTCTCCATTACTAATCAATAATGTCATACAATCACTAAAAGGTAATCACAATGCATCAATACTCCATATTACTTAGACCAAAACATAACCAAAACTCATAAGCATTCGCAGACTAACCAGACTATCAAAAATGAAAATGGGTCTTATATAATGTTGCCCAAGATTTTCCAAAGTGATTCTTGAGGCAATTCATTATTTACAACTGCCCATGAATAACAAAATGCATAATTATGACTTTTACTAAGTCTAAACACCTTATTTATCAAATTCATGCGTAATTACAACTTAAATTGCATTTATCGAGCATTTCATTTTATTTCATTGCACATTGTATGGTTTGCCCTTCAACTTGTACAGTTTACCTCATGCTTGTATGATTTACTCGTACCTATACGATTTTACAAAACTTGTCAAAATTGTCAAACTGGGAAAATCCTCTTATCACTTCTTCTGGGAGGTGGATTTGTTGCCTACATTCGTCCTTCCCTTTACTTTGGTCAATGTCCTCACTGACTCGTATTTCTATTTCAATCGCACCTCGTAATCTATGACTATAAATTTTTGGGTTTTCCACCTAGGTGTGAAGAATTGCACGTTGATTCTTCAATTTGGTTGCGTAGTTGCCCATTTCTACTGCTTTCAACCCATGTTGATTGGATTTATTTTAGGTAATCTTTAGGAGTTCCCTTAGTTGTTTTTCGTGCTCAGTGGTACTCTTCTTCAAATTCTCCTAAAAATGTGCATTTTTTTGAGCTACTACTTGCAATTCCTCATTCTTATCTATAATGGTCTACAAATGGTGATTAATATATGCCTCCAAAGCATGAACAATCTCTTCATTAGCACTCACTTGCACTTGCTTATCCAAGACCATATCATTATATATATTTTTGTCCTATGTGAGCTCTTCTACCTGCTTAGCTTGTGTTGCTAGTTGCTCATATTTCTTGGTCAACTAAATTTTCAACTGTTCATCCTTTGATCTGAGTTGAGCTTCCAACTCCTTAATATTATCTTCTATCATTTGTGAGACATGTCGCTTCTCCTCTTCAAGTGAACTAATTTTGGCCTCAAAATTAGCCCTGTTACTTAGCAGTTTTTCTTACAATTTCTTTAGTTTCTCTCCTACCAAAGCCTTACTCTTCTACAATTCTTCCTCCATTGCAATTATTTATTTTCGAGTGGGATCCATCTCCTCTTTCTGAGATTCATTGAGCTAATAGATCTGCTCCAATAATATGCTCGACCACTCTATCGAATGTGTTTGGAATTTCAACTTCCTTAGAGTGATAACCAATCCTGCAGTGACCCTCTTATGTTCCAACTTCGTTGTATTCATGGAACAAGTTGAATAATTGGCTCTATCCAGGTACAACCTCAGATGCTGCATATAATTGGTTCTCACTCCGTCTAGAAAGTCATCTCTTCCCAACATTGTTGTTACCTCTTTCCTGGTAACTTCCATGGGTGTTGTACATGAATATTCATAATTTTCCTTGTACGCTCCTCACTGTTCACCTATTTTATGATCTTCTCCAACTTGATAAACACTTGTTCTTCCCATAACTTCAACTCTCCCACACGTCCAATAAAAAAATGTAATTTGGTGCTAGCCACGATATTACCTATCTGAGAGAAGAAGTGTTCCACCTGGTCTTCTATCCTTGTCGCATCCACCTCGGTTTCAACTTTTGTGAATTACGGTACCTCCAAGAGGTAGCTTGTTTGCATCCTATACAGTTCATCTATAGGATTTCGTTCTTCCTCCTCTTCCATGTGGTGGCTAGAGCTTCCCCCAAACTCTATTAATGCTCTCTCTGTGTTTATATTTTCTCGTGGTGGAGTTTTTTCCACAGTCCTCTCCACCTCCACATATTCTTCTACATTCACAATCTCCTATTGAGATTGTTGTTGTTATATGGATTATTGGGCTTCTTTTTTTTCAATCAAGCCCACCTGTTGTTCTTCTATCACCTACTCTTCTTCCTAATTTTGTTGTATCTTCATTGTTGTGACTTGTTCAACAACATGTTCATATTTTTTCTGTGATGCCTTCATCTCTTCATGTACATCACTTTGATTATTTTTGTTTGAACATCCCCCCATCACGAATTTGAAGCGAGGCTTCTTCTTTTCTCTAGACTCTTCCTCTAAGGCTTCTACTCTCACCTTGACTTTCTCTTTTTCCTCCTGAGTAGTGGCTTCTACTTTATGTGCTATTTGCCTCACTTTTGTATCCTCCAACATTTTTGAAGAGTCCAAAATTTCAAATTCATCATGCTAGAAAATTTGTGGGGATTCCACCATCTCCTCTGCTTCTGTCCAATTCCAATCGTGCAAATCCAGCTTCTCCAAGCCTGGATGTTCTTCTTCTTGCTGATTCTTTTGTACAGACTTGGCTTATTTTTTTTGAATAGGATTATTTACCATTCTTTCTCATTGTCTCTTTGTTCTTACTCATATTGGGCTGGATTGCCTCCCCATAATTTCCTTCCTTTCATGAATTAACAACTACTCATGTTGTCATTTTTGAAGTGCTTATTGTTCCAGTTCAGGTTCCAACTCCCTAGGTATTTTCCTTTGAGGATGTACATCCTCCTTTGAAGAATTATCCTTTTGTATTATAGTGGCATGCTGTTATTTCTTTATTTGAGACTTATTTGGAGTCTCCTAAATCAGTATTGACTTTGCCCACCTCAAAATGGTTGGCTATCCTGCCTCAATGTTCCTAGGTTCTAGAAAGTGGATTCCCTTATATGTAATAGCATTTAATAGCAATCCAATATCATGGAAATTCATCCCAAAATTCTTAGGCCTCTTTGTAAATACTTCATACATATTTTTCTCTAAATAGGTACCCAATCATACCTAATTCCTTTGGTGATACCCTCCACATATTGAGCCATCTAGATTGGCATCTTTGTGGCTCGTGTATCCTCTGACAGTCGAGCCATCACAATACTCATGGTACATGGTCAATATTTCCCTTTTAACTAGCTATGTTTAATTCCTCGAGTCCCTGCACCTGAGATCTTTGCATCGATCAGTGGTTTCACATTGGTAAGTGAAGTGATGATGCGATGTGTCCCAATCGGATCAACCAACTTTTTAACTACCTCTATGCCATATGTTGATAATCCGTTATCCTGAATGCCTCTACTGTAAGTGCTACTTTCACTAATCGCTTACCCATATTGACATAGGTAATTTTGGTTGTAGGATTATACACCTGAACCATATGTAATAGACAATTATAGAAGAATATCTTCTGATGTAGTGGCACTTGTTCTATTATAGCTACACTAGCCTTCTCAAACTATCTCCTCCATGGGTGGTTCTTATTTTCTTCATTACTCCACTTTTTGCATGTCTCTACTCCATGTTGGACGAATGATATATTCATTACCTCAACCTGGTTTTCCTCAAGTTCACTACTCAGATATCCCTCTAAATTTGGGTAGTGGACTTCACTTCTCAACTCCCTCCTCGGGATCCTATTATGTGCCATTTATTCCTCTCAAAATCTTAGTGGTGTCCTTATCCGATCAACCCTTCAATACCTTTGTCCTCTCCATGGCTTGTATCCTACTCTCCTCCAAGGATAAGTACCACACCAACCATAGGACTAAAAATTTTGCCCTTGGTATTGCCATGAGCGTGACTCTCTCTCATGTAGAGGTCTTGGTGATCATTCCACTTCGTTGGCTATAATTCTTCTTAACTGGTATCTGAAATCTTCAGTTGAAATCATTTTCATGCCATTCCTTTGGTTAGCTTGCTATTTAAAATCACTTATTCTATAACTAGAAGTTTTCTAGAAATAATACAGTATACTATAAAACATACAGTACGTCCTTCAACTTGCTCTACATGGTATCCAGTTCAACAACCACCTCTAGATCATACAATCTCCTTAATTACTTCAAAATGTTCAATATTATGTAAATCGTACATCTGCTACACCAAAATGTATAGATCCCATACCACTCCATACAATGTCCCTATCCAGCTACTTTCCTTCACCGAATTTATACACTTTCATATGATTTCATACGATTTGCTCAAAAAGCTTAAAACAATCCCAAATTTGCCTGAAATCGCATAATCTTCCATCGAGATTGTAAAATATACCCTCCAAATCATACAATACATACTTTGAAACCCTTGTTCACCTGAAACTCATATTTTTCACTTCTCCTCCATGATTTCTCACTGACCCAGTTGCCGAAATGTCCTGATCTATCTTTTCAATGCCATTCAGGAGCAATTCTTTAATTTTTCATCACTTGGTACAATTTACCTCCAAAAACAAAATTTTTGTGGTTGTTTAGTAGGGCTATACGGTCTTATCATTCCTTTTATTTGCCTTCTCCAAATTTTTATGGCCACTTTTATCATATTAGGGTTTGTAATGGCATTTCTCTTGCAATTTCTTTACTCCGACTCCAATCCTCAACTTACTCGAACCTTGGTGTACATTTTTCCATAATCTGGTTCATTCTTGAATGCCTTCTATTGCAAACCATTGTTTCTCTTCAGCTAAACTCGAAATCTGCTTTTAATGGAGTCAAATCCCTTGCTTTTCTTCTCCAATTCAATTTTCTTGAATGCAAAAATTCTCCTTGGTACACATTTAGAAATGGGTCATGCAATCTTACAGTTCACTGATGAATTTTAATGTCCATGCAGTCTATGTTGTTCATTTGCACGCTTTTCACATTCATTTTCCTAAAAAATTTGAATTCCTCTTTGTATGGTTTGTAAAATTGCTCAAGTTGGTCGTGTATTTAAATTGTTATCAAACCCTAACCGCTCCAAATTTAAAATTGTGCCACTTTGCATGTGTTTTCATCTTCCTTTCCCATATGATCGAAAAATCATCACTTTCCCATGTGATTTTAACTTTTTCCTGCACTTTTTTGACAACACATTGTTCCACACATGCGAACATAAAATACAATGGTTGAAAATCGTACAACTGCACCTAGAATCATACACTGTATGATCTAAATCATACAACATGCTTCCTTGTATGATTTACATGCAATTTTTCCATTTTTGCTTGTACGATCTTCCACTTATGCTTTTTTAGCTTTAAAATTGACTTGTACGATCTATCACTTAGAGAATTTTTCCATTTTTTCTCTCTTGAAGAGGTCATCGTTTTCGGTTTTCAACACACTTCCTTCTTAATTGCATCCCGAGGGATTTCACAACTTAGGAATTTTATTTTTTTCTCTTTCTTTTTATTTTTCTTTTCTTTATTTTTTTTTAAATTTTCTAACCTATTTACACTTACCATTGTGGAAATCACATAGTGACATTCACTTGTACGATCCCATCTAATTCTTCTCTTGGAGGTTTAATCATGACATTTCAAGTGATTGTGTTATCTAGTACCACTTACTCTCTAGGGTAATTCATCTCCACTTGTGATGTTACCGAGTTCCCTAGCATTTCAATACCATGTGTACAATTTGGGATTGTACAATTGCAAGTTAGAGTATCTTCACCTGGTGTCCCTTCCTCTTGTTGTGTATGTGATTGATCCCTTGGTAGCAGTGCCCTTACTAATTTACTATCATTTGAGTGACTTCTCTGCCTATCTCCTCGTATCAATTCTTACTCCAAACTTGGTGATCGAATCCTTTGTTGTCCTTGGTTTCTTTCATCTACAAAATGCACTCTTCCTCTACTAGTAAGACCTTTACCACAAGAGTGTCTTCCCCATCCTATTCCTCTTGACATCGGGCTTCTCTGTGCTAGTGGTGATTCCTCCCTTTCTTGGAGTAATCCTCTACCACCTATCACTCTTTGGGGTCCTCGTCAAATTGGGGGTGGTCATCCCAATGGATACTGCCTTGTGGGGTTTGGTAAGATCCATCTCATCCATGGTATACCCTACAAATTTCTTATCCATTTCAAATATGCTAAGGGTGCATATCTCGATCATCTAGGAGTAGGGAATTAGAACATTCCTTGTCCTCTTCCTTCTCTAGCTGTAACATCACCTTGACCTCGTTCATTCCATTTTTGAACACCTCATCCTCTTCCTAGATGAAGCCTTAGGGGTCCTTGTCTATTCCTTCCTCTTGTTGCTTGGTTATTAAGAGTTATCTCTACCAACTCAATGTTGTCTAGTGGACTTCTACTTAGTATTACACTTGGTGATAATTATCGTAGTGCTCTAATTCTATGATCTGCATGTACTAAGAAATATCTCCATCTCCTTTTCTTGAAGCATATTTGTGGAGATGAGGTTGCCAAGATCTCTCTATATGCATTAGAAAAAAATATCTCAGAACTTGAGTCATTCTAATTATCTTCTCTCTGTTTCGCCCAATCTGTTGGAAAATTCATCAGTTTCTCCAATCTTCTTACTTCTATTCTTTGTCTTCTTAACTGTCGATGGGCTATTGTATATGCTTACACATCAAGGTTGGTCTGGCATTCCTATGATCTTCCTAGTTGCTGATGTGTTGTTAGACATGCTAGAGGATCATGGTCATCTTGAGGGTTCTAGGGATTCCCTAGGAAATTGTCATCATCACTGCTTTCTGTGTTAGGCTCCCTTCCTAGCCAAGGCATTATTTCATCACTGGAGTCACTCAAATCCACTCGTGCATTACCTTGTGATTCAAGTTATGTGGTTGCTTCCTTAATATATCACCACATTATCTCTGCATTTTCATTCATCATTGGTGGATCACTTGGTGGTACTTGTAAACTTATGCTTGAACCATAATTTCTTATACCACTCCTTGGAGTTATCCCCTCATCATCCTTAACTTCCCCTTATAGCTCATGTAGTTTAGCTATTCTTTGTTCATATAGCCTTCGTATTGTGCTATCCAATTCCTAGATGGTTTGTTCTCTTAACCTTGAATTACGACCTCACAATATCTAATATTCCTCCTATAGTTATTGTGTTTGCAATCACATTATATATTGTAATAGCCCTATCCGAGCTAATGGAGTAAGCCTAGCTAATTCTTCATCAATGGTCTCATTCCTATTCTCTTCTGGAACTTCCATTTTAAAAGTGTCCACTCTGTCCTCATATCGTACTGTTAATTGTATCCTTCTTTGTCCTTCAGCTTGTTGGGGTAGTTCTCTATGCTCCACCCGAGGATACATCATATTTTTGTTTACTTGGGATTATTCTTTTTGACTTACCTTATTTTTGGGTAACAGTACTATCTCCTAATATCCTCTTTCATTTGGAATCCATTCTTCATCTTCCTCTGTTACTTGTTCGATCCCATATGCAGATCTAACATGCATCCACAATATTCTTCTTTCTCTAGGTCAAGGTGCCAACTCTTAGTGTTCTATGGTTGGTATTGTATCCTCTCCTTCTATGAGTAAATGTGTGAGTCCTGTGTTAGGCTCTTCCTATGATGGACGTTGCTCACCTTGAGTCCTCCATTGAGCTTATGCTTGTCTTCTTTGTTCTATCTATTTTGAAGAAATGAATAAGCAATGTACTTTGTAAGGCTTCAACTTTGATCCATTTACAATGTCGGGTACCTTAGTCCCATTCAAGTTTTGTAACTTGACTGCTCCATTATTCATTACTTCGACCACTTTGTAGGGACCAAGCCATAAAATCTTCAACTTATCGGGCTTGATTTCCCATTTTTCATTAAAATTTAGAACCAAGTCACCCGAACTAAGTTCTAACTTCCTCAAGTGTTTGTCATGCCATGACTTCCTTCTTTTTTGAGCTACCTCAATTAACCATTGTGCGATGAATCTTCTTTCATACAACTTGATCAGTGCTGAAAGTCACTCTTCCAAACTTTCTTGATCACCCAAGCGATGCTCCATCATGACTCTCAAACTTGATATCAAGAATTCAACTGGCACCACTACCTCCTGTCAATATATTAACTAGAAATATGTGTTGTTGATTTAAAATTTGTTCGGTATACCCACAAAATAGATGGTAACATTTCCTCCCAATCTACTCCTATTACACTGGTTTTATACAAAGTAGATACTAGGACTTTTTTTGTTGCTTTCGACTGCCCATTTGCTCTAGGATAGTACAAACTATACAATAAGTGCAAAATCCTAAATTATGTTGTCAACATCTTGATGATTTTATTGATAAATTTTTCTCCTCAATAACTCGTTATCTGTAGTGGAATGCCAAATCCTGTAATTACCTACTCGCACAAGAAACTTGTTGTACTTTTAGCTGAGTTATCACATAATGCTATCACTTCAACCCACTTTGTCAAGTACTCCATTGCTACCACAATGTACCTACACTTTCTTATTCGAGATGTTTTCAATGGTTCAATGAAGTCCAATTCCCATATTTCAAATAATTCCTGGGGTTGTGATGGATGTAATGGTATAAAGTCCCTCTTTACTGGCTTCCTTTTCCTTTGACAAGTATCACATGCTTTTACATACTCTTTTGTGTCATTATATAGTGTGGGCCACCATAATCCTGCTAGTAATATTTTCCTAGCAATCGCATCTGTTCCCATGTGCCCTCTTGCTAAGCCTTCATGATCTTCTTTCAATGTCATTTTGACTTCTTTATCAATCACACATCTTCACAAGATACCATCACTTACCATATTATACAGCAATCATGCTATCAACTGGAAGGGTGCTGACTTCATAATCACTTTATTTTTCTTGGTTGCCATAATTTCTTATGGAAAATCTCCTATGGAAAGGTACTGGTCAATAAACTTGTACCACGAATGAAACAACGTTGATGGCTAATAACTATGCATCAGGGAATTCATCTAGAACCCCTGTTCCTACAGGCTCTCCTAATCGTATCTGAGGTAGATAGTATGCAATTACATGCTTCTTACTAGGTTTCACTGCTACTTAGAATACAAACTCCTATAGGGTGACGAGTCACTTGCTGACCCGTCCTTGTATCACCAATTTGTTTATCAAGTATAATAGGGCTTGGTGATCTACATAAAAAGCAAAGGTATTTACCAGTAGGTAATGCCTAAACTTTTGAACTACATATACCATTCCTAAAGCTTCTCTTTCTATTGTACTATAATTTCTCTCTACCCTTGACAATAGGCGACTAGCAAAGAAAATAGGTTGATCCAACCTAAACTGTCCTTCTTATACCAAAGCACATCCGATTACAAAATTTGAAGCATCAATATGGACATGGAATTCCTTATCCCAATTTGGGAACACCAAAATTGGGCTACTAACAAGCTTGGCCTTCAACTCCTCAAAGGCTCCTTGGTGCTCCTTTTTTCATATGAAATGAATATTCTTCTTCATAAACGAATCCAATGGATATGATACATGTGCATAATTCTTGATAAACCTTCGATAATACCCTGTCAATCCAAGGAAGCGTTTAGGTGAACTCACATCATATGGTTCTTCCATGTACAATATCACATGGATCTTATCAGGATCTATTTTTAATCCTTCACTGCACACTATGTATCCTAACAATTTTCCATATGGTACCATTAGGTAACACTTCCTAGGGTTTAATGAGATCTATGAATTTTTGTACCTACTCATGCATTCATTGAGGGTAGGAATATGCTCATTGATCTTCCCATAAATGGACCAGTCATCTAAAAATGCTTTGAAGTTACCTATTGCCAACCAATAAAATACATACAGTATGATGCACTAAAATATAGTTGGGGTATTACAGAGTCCAAATAGCATTTTATTGTATACATAGATGCCATTCTACACAATAAATGTGGTCTTCAACTTATCCTCATCGACTATACTTATTTTATTGTAACCTAAAAATCCATTAAAAAATGAATAGATCTCGTATCCTGCGACTTCCTCTAGGATGGAATCCATGAAGGGAATAGGGAAGGGGTCCTTAATAGTTACTACATCTAGACTCCTAAAGTCCACATATATTCTAATTTTTTCCACTTCCTTATTCAAGGTGACCACTATAGGTGATACCCACTCACTGGTCGTAACCTTAAAGATAATTCCTACCTCCAACATCTTCTCTATCTTTGTGTTCACTAATGTAGCATATTTTGGGTTTATTCTATATGGTCTCCTCTTTACAGGTTGTGCTCTAGGTATTAGTGTAATCTTGTGGACACATAACTCAGGTGGTACTTCCTTCAAGTCCTTGTATGTCCATGCAATGATATCCTTATATTCAAATAATATCTTAAAAGTTGTCACCTTTAGTACAGGGTTCCAATCATCACCATAGTGAATCATCCTAGGTTCATCCTCCGTCCTTAGATTGATGTCCACTATCTGGGGTCCTTCGTATTTGATATTCTCTGGCTCACTTGATGCTTTCTCCACATTCTTTGGGTGTGTTTGTCTTGCATCAATTTTCGCATATCCTAATGTATACTCTACAAAACATTTTGGAAATGTTTATTTCTCTTTCGCCTCCTTCTTAGGTTCATGGCTGACTTTGGTTTCATCTTGTTTTTCCTTGATCTCCTCTGAGTCAATACAAAGGTAGTTGGGCTAAAATTTTTTGTACTCCTCCATTTGCCAATGAATAAGTCCATTATCAAATCTAGCTTCATCTTCACTACATTCATCCAGGTACAACATTCCTTCTCCATATGGTTCATATCCTTCATCTCTCGAGGAATTTTTTGATTCATCGATCGTAGCTACATCCTCATTGACATTTTGATTAGTCAGATTAATCATATATTTGTTTTATCCTTTCTTGAAAGTGATCTGATTCTTTCCACAATTGTGATTAATTTTTCTACACATAGCCATCCTCTTCCCAATAGAGCATCATATGCAAGCTTCTGCATAGTAATCACAATGAAATCCAAGACAAAATATTGGTTAGCTATCACCACTTGTTATGCCATCAAGACTCCCTTTGTTTCAATACCATACTGGTCAGCACAATATAATTGAAATCTCAATGCCCATAGATATGGAGTGCCCATTTCTATCCAGGTCCTTTCAGGTAGCACATTGATGATGGATCATCCGTCCATAATAACTTGTATCAATTTGTGCCCTAGGATCTCCATATGAACTAATGCAGGTTTCTTTCCCACATCATTCATCAATATAGTAGGATCAATGAATTGGTCTTTCTAGTTTCTTTTCCTAAATTTGTTGACTCTGCACTTCCATCATCTTATACGGTTGTATCTCTTCCACCATCACTTTTTGTAGTGATGGGATAACTTCCAACAAGTTAGCCACTTTAATCTCTACTTTGGTGTCCAAAACCTGTACTTCCAGAATCTGCACAATTGCCTTCTCTTCTAATGGTTTTTCAGTTCCTTTTCTTCTGCTAAATTCATTTGTTTAACCTTTTGTGCTTCATCCTGTAGTATTTTATTTGCTACTTGCCAGTGCTGCTTTTCCTTTACTAGCTCTGGATACTTATCCTTTTTTATCCTGATTCTTTGTCATGGCTAAAACTTCCTAGGTTTCCTCCTTAACTTAAGGAACCTTGATATCTAAATAATTTTCATTCTATGGGTTATTTGAACTCGCCTGCTTAGGGAAATTTGCTTCCTTGTGGTTACCCGAACCACACCATCTACACATATGTGTAGTATTCACTTGTTGTGTCTGATATCTCTGAGGTGAAGGATAATTTTTTGTAAAATGCCCCCACTCTTGGCAATTGTGATATTGTATGATTGGCCTCCCTTTCAAATCATACTGCAAACGACTTTGTCCTCCTTGTTGATTACCCTAGTTTGGCCTTCCACCTCATCGAATATTTCTATAACTGCCACTTGTTGCTTGTTGCTTACTTCCTAGGATCTTCAATTTCTCTTCCTGCTCTTGGATTGTCAGGACTTGTGGACATACTCTTGCATTATATGAACATAGCATCACCTCATGTTCCATCACATTATAGATATGACAATAGGCATTTCTTGGATACTTTACATTTGTATGACCTTCAATCTTGCATTCTATGTACCAAATGTCATTCCTATCAGGTTTGCTTCTTTATTCTTTCATGATTTTGTCAAAATCCTGACAAAATGATGCTACTATCCTCTATATAGTGTCATCTTCTTCGCTATCTAAATCATTGGACTTGGAATGAGATAAAATTCTTGTGTACGTATGTTTTGATTCACTTTCAAAATCCTTTTCATGCTTTATCGCTTACTCATACATTTATGATGGTACTGCCTTCATATTTTTCTTATATTTTAATAGAAATCCATCTACAAACCATTGCTTCACTAATATATATGCCAAATGCATCTGCATATTATCTACTAATTGCTTTAGTCTGTGATTATATGATTTTACATCTTTATCAGGCTTTTGCTTCGTCATACAAAGTTCCATAACAATGTATCCATCATCCTTCAAAGGTCAAAAATATTCAATGAATGTAACCTTCACTTGATTCCAAGTTCAAAAATCTATTGTATTTTCCCTTTTCAGATACCAATCTATCTCCAATCCTCTCAAGGTAGTAGGAAATAAAGTTACCCAGTCATCTGGTTGGTCTACACCATTTGCTCTCCAAATGGTTATACAAGTTCTAATATGTCTTGTGGGGTCTTCCTTACCCTCACCTATTAAATGTGGACATATCTGTTTGGCTACCTTGTTAGCCATCTTTGGAGAATCATCCTCGTCACTTGAGGTCTCCCATGGAATCTCTACCTGATTTCTCCTTGGGGTGTTTTACTACACTAGTTGTCAAATTTTTTTATCCAAGGTATCTTATTCTATCCCACCAATCGTTGACCAAACTCATATGCATATTTCACTTTGTGACTTCCTTCGCTGATGTGAAGGAGATGGTCTTAGTACTGTTGACAATTTTGTCACATTTCTCAAGGGGTAGAAAAAGAAACAAGTTTTTGTATAGTGTTGTGTAAAGTTTTGCTTTGTTATTTTTATTTTGAAAAGTTGCAGCAATTTTGGCTTCCAATGCCACCCATTTGTACATAAAGTAGAAAAGAAAGAACTTCATTGGAAAACAAGCTAGAGAAAAGAGCTTCGTCGAAGGAAAATAAAAATAGCTTCGCACCCGAAGCATTTCCCGCATTACTTTGGGTAAAAGTTTTGCGAAGTAGTTTTCGTTGAAGTAAAACAAAAGCAAAGAGAATGAAACTACTTCACGCTCGAAGCACTTCCAGCAGCTACTTCGTGCAAAAATGAGCGAAGCGATGTTTAGAGGAAAAGAGAGCTTCACACCCGAATCATTTTCAATACTACTTCGGGTGGAGTTTTTGCGAAGTAATATCACCGAAGTAAAATACAAGGATAGCAATAGAAGAACTTCGGGCCCGAAGCGCTTCAAGCAGCTACTTCGGGAAATATTTTTGCAAAGCAATGTGTCGAAGAGAAATACAAAGGAGAAGGCAAGAAATGTCTTTCCTCGTTTGTATGATTGGATGCTGAATCCTGCGTCCGATGTGTGATCGGGGAATGTACCCTAAAACTCGCCTGAAGGATACATAGGAAAAGTGATATTGCGTTCCTTTTGTTTATCTTTGGTATTCCTTGCTTCTATTCAAGTTGCTAGCTGGTGATCGTGCTTCCTGTTCTCTCCCACCTTACATCACCTATTTCTCTAACCGTAACTCCTTTTATCTCTTTCCTGCACTCTTGTCTTCAAACACCCAAGTAGTTTGGTATAGGAGTCGACCTTTCTTCAGATATTGGCACGAGGGGCATCTCTTCCCTTCGGCCTTTCAATGTTGGTCCAGGTCTAGGGCTCATACATTTACTCAAAATCCTTACCTAGGCAGATTTGATGACCAACAAGTACTTCCTCTTGAGACCTCGCATTTCATTGCTCTGATGCCTGACTCCTATCCTTTGCACTCCCTTGCAACCCTTTTGTCACTTTCTTAGGTGTCACCATCCACTCTCCTTCCTTGTGCACTACTTCTATATCAAATCGTGCCTCTATGCTAGGTGGTTATGGTACCTCCTATTTTTTCTCTATCAATAGCACTTTGAAATATCCTTCTTCAGATGCCTAAACTTGCTCTTATTTTGGTTCATGTGTACTATGGTCTGAGTTACTTGTATTCTATCTTTGAGAAATTCTTGTGCTCCTTATTATTGGAATTTTCTCTCGTACTTCTCATATCCTATGCCTTTGCACACTGGTGTCTATCATTCACCTCTGATTTTATAGTATTCTTTACTTGTCAATTTGAGTCGTTTTAGCAACAATGCCAAGTTCGATAAGGAAACGAAGCCAAATGTAGCATAGGGGTGCAATATTCCTGGTGGGTAGGTGGTTTCAAAGGCTTAGAATTATCAATTTGATATTCTCAATTGTCAACTATCAGTTTGCAACAACAAAACAACTTGTACGGACCCAAAATAGTACCACTGTATCATCCTAAATCGTACAGTGATGGAGCTTGTATGATTTCACATTCAACTAATCTTTCAAATTTAGTTTTGCAATATGCCATACACAGTTTTGTAACTAAACTGTTCGATTTTCCAATGCTACCAAATTGGGTAAATTTCCCTCAATCGCATAAACTGCCAAATTATAAGTTTCTTTTGTATGATTTGTAAGAGCTTTGATGTACAATTTGTATAGAACGAAAGTACATCCAAGTGCCAAATTGGATATTCTCCTGAACCAATCTCTCTCAAATAAGTTTTGTAAAGGTTTAATATAGTAATTAATCCTATTTCTACCAACATGCAAGTTACACTATCCAAGTTTGAGAGAGTTATATTTTCAATGGCAACATTCAAAAAATTTACAATAGCCTTCAATACATCTTCCTTGATATCATAATCATCATAGATCATTCATTAGGTCCACACCAGTGCTGGTTTAATTCCATTCTTCCATAGCAATGCATTGAGTAGCCATAACAACCAAAAATAAGTACATGCAATAGAGATAAACTACAAAACACTACTATACCATTCTAGGATTGTACAATACGTGAGAGAAAACTATGAATTATGATTATTCTCCATTACTACTCAACAATGTCATACAACCAATAAAATGTACTCACAATGCATCAGTACTTCATACTACTTAGACCAAAACATGGCCAAAACTCACAAGCATTCACAGACTAACTAGACTATAAAAAATGAGAAGGGGACCTTATATAATGTTGCCCAGGCCGATCTAAAGTGGTTCTTAAGGCAATTTATTATTTACAACTGCCCATGCATAACGGAATGCATAATTATGACATTTACTAAGTCTAAACACCTTATTTATCAAATTCATGTGCAGTTACAACTTAAATTACATTTCTCATGAATTTTATTTCATTTATTTGCACATTGTACAGTTTGCCCTTCAGGTTGTACAATTTACCTCCTGCTTGTGTGGTACACTCCTATGTGTACAGTTTTACAAAACTTATCAAAATTGTCAAACTAGGCAAATCCTCGTCACTTATTTTTGGGGAGGTGGATTTGTTGCCTAAAAGGATGTTATGCCAAAATTTTTCTTTTCTTCCAATCCTTGGATCCAATAATAACCATAAAATGGAGGAGATTGCTTATAACCATTATTTATTCTAAGGCAAATAAGTGTGTAACCATTGGTATCTTCCTAAGTTTTTAGTTTATATATAGGTTTCCTTGAGAAGCATTGGTCTATGCAAAAATTTAAACTTGTTAGGTTGGGTTGAAACTCTAGATTTGGATTTATAGTTGGAACTTGAAACTTGAAACCAAAAACTTAGAATGGTTAAGGAATCCTAATAATAACCATGAGGTCAAGCATTTAGAATGAAGGATTCTTGAAATTCATCCAAAGACTATTGATGTGCGGGTAGGTGCTGAACAATATCCAAAGCAACTAATGACTAAAACAATGGGTTGATTAAATTGACTAGGTCAATTCTGGTAATGAGGGGCGGTATGGGATGCCTTTTATTGGTTGCATCCAAAATAGTACCTATGATAGATCCCATGTATCTTTGACCAAGCTGGTTAAAGCTCGTTGTATGGTATGGGACATACAAACATCGGTCAAAAGAGCATGTAATATGAAGACCAAGTCCAGTGTATTAGCATGGCTCTAACTGACTCTATGAAGAGGATAATCAGCTAGACATTGGGTATAAGTACGGTATTTTCCTTTCATTTGGTATGGGAACATGAACGAAAAATAGTCGAAGGTTCGAAATGATAAGGGATAGGGAAGCCAAGATCCATCCTCTAGTTGTATGGACCCTAGAGGATAATCCCTATCATGGATTGACCCTCATGATAGAAAATGAGGACGTTAAATGAGACAAGTCAATTCCACTAATGGCACCTTTACAGAATTTGGCTGATCTCGTCCACTTGGGTGATTGGTCTATAGAATTATTGAACCCAAAAGTAGAGTAATATACCTGTACTAAATTAATCCAAATCCTAGAGGTAAACTTATGAGTGAACTATTATATAAAAATAAAAAATATTAATTCAATATTTAATATATGAATTTTAGTGTGGTACAACCAAGTGAGTAGATTTAGGTTGTTACATATGGTATAAGAGAAAAAGTATATCTGAATTGTAGACTATGATTGTGGATTTGTATTAAACTAATAGGTTACATCTCTTTTTTTTGTAGATAAGATACTATAGTATTAATATCGGGTTTTACAGGTTGACCCAAAACCTTTTACAAAAATTAGCCTAGGGTTGTTGATGAACATGTCCTTACTAAGGATCCTATATATGTAAAATCTACATGCTGCCAAAGCCATTACATCCGGTAAGGCACATAGCCTGTTATCAAAAAGAAACTTCCCATACAACATTTTGGGTATACCCCGAGAAAACACACCTATACCATAATTACAAAAAAAGAAACAGACATAAATCCCTTCCTTGAAAAAGTGGAAAAATAAAAAGCTGCAAACACACATAGCAGAGTACTAAAAAAAACTCCCACAAGCTCTGTATTGACAGTTAATATTAATAATTCTTTGGTAATTGCTTTCTTTTGTATATGACATGCTTTGGGACCACATCTCGTCTTGGCCAATCAGCCTTGGAGAAATGAACCTGTTGGCTAGATTTATGGTGGTGGCTATCTTGTGGTCCACGTGGCTTTAGTTCAAAGTCTTATATTGTCGTTTCTTTCCTACACTGTGAATATAAACCAACCTTAAATTACTAAGATGACTAGGAGCCATGTTATCTAACATGTGACTGTCCCCATTAGTCTTTGTGGTATTTCCAAGCAACATCCACCAAGACTGACAACTTGGATAATTTTTATTCTAAGTCCATTTCAAAAGAGAGATGGGAATACTCATAGCCTTCGAACTTACAATACCTTCCCTATTGGTAAATTTGACTATTAATCTTAGCGTTCTTGTTGAATAATCTCCTCTACTTCACTCGGGACACCGTGTTCCCATTTGAAAAGTTCGTCACTATCGACACCCAAATTTGCCAGCTTATCAACAACTTTGTTAGCTTCCCGAAAGACATGTTGGGTTTTTCTGTCCTGTCTTCCTTGGAAAAAGGATCCTAGCCTCTTCAACAATTTTTTTAATCCTCCAAGGAGGTGTTTTTCAATTATTGAGAAGATTTATAACATGCATAGAATCTCCTTCTATGATCAAATTGCCTTCTAAGTCTTGAGTCATTTGAAGGCCTCTCCACATAGCTCTAGCTTTAGCTTCGTTGATCGTCCCTATTCCCAAATATTTAAAAAATGGAAGCATCATAATCCCATTATGATCTTGCACAATATCGCCAAAATCTGCTCTGCCATAATTGTCCTTAGCCGCTCCATCAAAATTAAGCTTAAACCAACCCGTAGGAGGTGGGGACCACTTAACATTGGCTCTGGGATTGACTACCCTAGGCACAGACTCATCTAACAAGGTTAAGATTAAATATTGAGCAATCGTGGTCTCCTGCAGATGAGGTTTACAACTATCAAAATGTATAAGGTTCACATTCTCGTTGGCAAAGGATAGGATCCTGGCAATGATAGTTTGATGATCATGGATAGACTCATTAAAGACTCTATGGTTCCTTTCTAACCACACCTACCAAAGATAGTTATTGAGACAAATTTTCCACATGTATCTAAGTATTTGGCTTGAAAAGGGGTAAATCCACTGGATGAACAAATTAAGTACGATGGCTGGTTTTAACCCAAGAAATATTGAAGGCCTGGAAATCCCCACTTATGACATTCAAGGAAAAAGGGCACTCACAAAAAATGTGATAAATGGTCTCCCAATTAGCCCTGCACAGATAACAACGATTAGTGATACAAATACCTTTACGCATCATATTATCAATGGTTAGAATTCTTCCTTGGATAACCAACCATGAAAATACTACAATTTTTGGAATTAATTTTTTTATCCAAACTAAGTCCTTTTGGAGGAGAAAATCCTCGTCATCAAGTAGAAGCTTGTAAGCTGATTTAACAATGAACTGCCCATTTTTCATAGGAGCCCAGGTCACTTGATCTTCCCTGGGTCTCATGGGGATAAACTGTTGCTCGAGAATGTTATAAAGATCATTTGATTCCGCTTGAAATCCTTGAATCCTTATTTTTTCCACTTCATTCTGCCTCTATCCTCAACCATATAATTGAAGACTTTTCTATCAATGAGTTCTTTCGTGATATCTCTAACTCGGGCTAAGTTAGGATATTGCGTCAGTGGTTCGTCCTTAGCCCACATGTCATTCCAAAAATTTATCCTCTCACAATTGCCTAAAACCCATCTTAAACTTTTTTTGATGATTTCCTTACAATTGAGAATTGCTTTCCAAAAAGCAGAACCTCTAATTGGAACTGAGTCACTTAGAAATTCCATATTTTAAAGATACTTTCGTTTGATGATAGTTGTCCATTCATTTTATTCACCAAAAATGAGGCACCACACCTGCTTAGCTAGTAAATATAAATTCATATGAGTAATTCTCCTTAGACCTAAGCCCCAATTTTCCTTGGGTCTGCACACTTTGGTCCATCCTACAAGGTGTATCATTTTTTTCTCCTCTGATCCAGTCCATAAAAATTATTTTTGGAGTTTCTCAATTTTCTGAAAAACCTTCACAAGGGCTTTGAAAACAGAGAGGAAATAGACTGGAATGCTCTGAAGAGAGGCCTTAGTGAGGGTCAACTTTCCTGATTGATATAGAAGATGACCTTTCCATCCAGTAATTTTTTTTTGAATTCTTTCAATAACCTTGTCCCGCATTGACTCTTTCGGAGAACCAATGAAAAGAGGGAGACCAAGATACGAATTGGGGAGGTTTGCTATATCACACCCTAAAATTTTTGCAATCCTTCCTTGCCTCTGAATGGGGTTGTTCAAGAAATATAACTTGCTTTTACTTAAATTAACTTTCTAACTAGCAGCATCCTCGTAGAGTTGCAGGATGTATTTAATTATTTTGGCCTCAACCATCGATGCCTTAGTCAATAGAAGGGTATCATCAATGAAGTATTGGTGAGAAATAACCCTAGTGAGATATGTTGCCTTGATTCCTGATACTAGCCTTGAACTGCAAGTATTTTCGATGGTTTTACCTAAAGCTTTTGCCATAATGATAAATAACATGGTACTGATAGGGTCCCCCTTCCAAATTCCTCCACAACTTTGAAAGTAACCACCAGTTGTTCCATTAACCAAAATCAAGAACCATGCTTTAGAAATATATTCTTTGATCAAATTAACCCATTGGTGGTGAAAACCAAACTTAAGGAGGACATCAATAAGAAAGTACCAATTTAGCCTGTCAAATGCTTTGTTCATATCAAGCTTGAGGGTAAACATAGACCTGTTAGTCTTATGAGAAGAGTGTAGAGCTTCATGAACTGTGATAACTCCAATAAACCACATACAGGTCAAATGACACGAATGCTATGAGGTGGATCTTCAGGAAATCCTGCAGGAGGCAGGGAGGAAGAAACCACCGAAGGACCTACTAGAGGACTAAGGTTAGGAATAAGACAAGAAGTACCTTAGCGTAAAAGAATGATGAAAATACTGTATGAACCCCCTCTTAATGAACCTTTCAGATAAGGGTAAGATCTTGCTAAAGTTGTTCAATTGTTGCAAAATCACATGGAACAACAATAGGAAGAGATAGCCCTACAAAAAAATCATATGGCCTAGCAGCAAGAATTTATTACCCAACAACAGAGGGTCATACAAGAATTAGGTAGGGAAAGAGATATTGGATTAAGCAGGATTGAGAAAGTATCAAGAGAACCCGAGGGATATATTACTAAAATGTTTAGGGTGAGTAAAGAATTGGATAGGAACCTGAGAAAGGTTGTAATATCCAAAATCAATGGAAAGGATGATGGTGATTCATTGAAAAAGTAGCTAAGTGAACTAGTCATATTTTTCTCTAGTAGTGCTATCCTCTGAATCTAAGACTACTTTAGCAATTATGAACATGACTGAGGTAGCCCTTGATTGGTGGAAATCATATAATAGAAGGCACATAATAGAGGCTTCAAATCTCAAATGGGAGAAGTTTACCAAAGAATTCAGGGATAGATTCCTAACTAAGCAATATTATGTGGAGAAATTTAGGGAATTTTCTAATTTGTGTCAAAAAATGTGTTAGTGTACAAATACCACCAAAAGTGTTGGAAATTTTGAGTAGTTTTGTTGTCATTGATGTCAAGAGAGTATTGTTTCAATTTTGTCATCATTAAGGACATGAAGTGGTTTTTCCAAAAGCACGAAGGCCTTGAAAAGGAATAGGATATAATATTTATTTTTAATATTAATACCTAAAAGGGCCCAAAGGATGAAGACCCAAGGAAGTAGAAGCAAGTTTAAATTAAATAATAATATATTATTTAATATTATCGAACAAATTGATGAGGAGAAGTAAATTGGGTCCAAGATATTATTAAAATAATTTATTCTTGAAAAGACCCATGAAGCAACTTGCAAAAGATTTAAATTAATTTATTTAAATTAAAATATTTTAACCCATGGTTAAAATTTTAATTTAAATAAATAATGGATGGCAAAGGTTTTTAAATTTAATATTTAAATATAAATTCAATTTTCAAAATTGAATGATGAGATGACGAGTTATGTGCAAGTAAAAATGTGTATAAAAATGGAAAACAAATTCTCATTTTATTACCTTTGACCTATGTTATAAAGTGTTATGCAATGCTTATATAATTTGTGCGCTTCGTATTTTGAGAGAAGAGGTTTTCGTGCTTTGGAAAAAGAAGACAAGGAGCTATTTTGAAAATTGTGCAAGTCAGAATTGAGGTAAGTCTTGGTGAAGACTTACAATGCAGAATTGAGGCAAGTCTTGAAGAGGCTTTTGTGATAGATTGAGTTGAGTTGAGTAAGCTTTTGTGGAAGCTTACAATGCAAAATTGAGGTAAGTCTTGGTGAAGACTTGTTGAGCATATTGAACAAGTTCTAATGAGGACTTGTTGAGTAGATTTGAGGTAAGTCTTGGTGAGGACTTGTTGAGTAGATTTGAGGTAAGTCTTGGTGAAGACTTGTTGAGTAGATTGAGCAAGTTCTAGTGAGAACTTGTTGAGAAGATTTGAGGTAAGTCTTGGTGAAGACTTGTGGATAGATTAGTGTGAGCTTTTGTGAAATATTACAATGCATATTTAAGGTAAGTCTTGGTGAAGACTTGAGAGAAGTTAGATCAAGTTCTAGAGAGGACTTGTGGATAGATTTGAGGTAAGTCTTTGAGAAGACTTGAGAGCAGAGTTGATTGATTGATTTGTTCAAACCTTGAGTTAAGATTTGGGATAGATCTAGCAGAGTTGATTTGTTATTGAGTCAAGCTTTGTGTTAAGGCTTGAGGATAGATTTGAAGATAGATTTCAGTGTAGATTTGAGGATAGATTAGGACCAGACCAGAGACAAATATTAAGTAGATTTGTGCTAGATCGAAGGATTGTGTTTAGTGCAGATTTTGAGATAGATATTGAGTAGATTTGTTCTAGATCGAAGGACTGTGTTTAGTGTAGATCAGAAAAAGAGATTGAGAATATTTGTACTAAATCGAAGGATAGTTTTTAGTGCAGATTAGAGATAAATATTGAGCAGATTTGTGCTAGATCGAAGAACAATATTTAGTGCATATTAGAGATAAAGATTGAGCAAATTTATGCTAGATCAAAGGATAGTGTTTAGTGTAAATTTGAGACAAAGATTAAGTAGAGTTGAGAGCAATATTTTAAGGTGATAGAGCAGAGGATAGTTTTCTCAAGTGGATAGAGATCCATTAGCTAGGGCCATGAGGATAGAGTCTTATGAGTGATATTTGATGAATATCTTTGATAGAGATCCACTAGCTAGGGCCGTGAGGATAGTTTCAATTTCATCA
Organism: Wollemia nobilis; assembly: GCA_028583015.1. Taxonomy (NCBI): domain Eukaryota; kingdom Viridiplantae; phylum Streptophyta; class Pinopsida; order Araucariales; family Araucariaceae; genus Wollemia; species Wollemia nobilis. The sequence continues at coordinate 2,936,820 of JAQPPZ010003507.1, read as the reverse complement.
TCATTAAGGACATCAAGTGGTTTTTTCAAAAGCAATAAGGTCTTGAAAAGGAATAGGATATAATATTTATTTTTAATATTATATGCCTAAAAAGGCCCAAAGGATGAAGACCCAAGGAAGGAGAAGCAAGTTTAAATTATATAATAATATTATATTATTTAATATTATCGGATAATTAATGAGGTGAAGAAAACTGGGTCCAAGAGATTATTAAAATAATTTATTCTTGAAAAGACCCATGAAGCAACTTGCAAAATATTTGAATTAATTTATTTAAATTAAAATATTTTAACCCATGGTTAAAATTTTAATTTAAATAAATAATGGATGGAAAAAGGTTTTTAAATTTAGCATTTAAATATAAATTCGATTTTAAAAATTGAATTATGGGCCAATGAGTTATGTGCAAGTGAAAACGTGTATAAAAAGGGAAAACAAATTCTCATTTTATTACCTTTGACATATGCTATCAAGTGTTGTGCAATGCTTATATAATTTGTGCACTTCATGTTTTGAGAGAAGAGGTTTTCATGCTTTGGAAAAAGAAGACAAGGAGTTGTTTTAAAAAATGTGCAAGTCAAAGGAAGTACCACCGATGGCGATAGCACATGTGGCAGTTGAGGCCAAGCGAAAGCATTGAGAGGGCAAAGACGTGGGTTCGATTCACACCATGTGCTTTGCAAGGGAAAACATTTTGGTTTTACATGCTAGAGAACATAAGACATAAGGGAAAAAATGTAAATCATGTGTCTTGAGTTTTGTGTGGGCTCATAGCCCAACCGATTGCCTAGAATTGGGCTAGGGTGTTGAGGAAGCAAGGTTGTGAGTTCGAATTTGGTTGGAAATATTTTTGGGCAGAGTGAAAATAAAAGGTATGCAATTTATGATTTGATTTTTCAAAGGTTTTTGATATCCAAAAATTCACTTTAAAGGTTGCATGAAATTTGAAAGGATAGCTTGTGAGTTTTAGGGAGATATAAGGTGTAAGAAAATTAAAATATTTTATTTTAATATTGGTGGTTAGAATTTGTTCAATGAGATAGGAGTTATAAGGTTTGCAAAGGAAATTATATTTTATTTTGAGATAAAGCTATGACGTGTTAATTGTTTTAAAAGGAGAAATAAGGTGACTAAAGAAAATTATTGTGGTTGTTATCTTTATCAAAATTGTTGACTTATATTTTGAAAGTGTGGAGATTATAAGGTGTATTTAAGACTTGTTATTTTTATGTGGAAAAATAATTATTGGCAAAATATTTGCAAGGAGAGTTTGAGAAATATTGTTGTTACCTAACATTAGTATTGGCAAATAAAATTTGATTATGGTTAATACAGGTTTTGAAGACATATCTCCATCAAAACAAAAGGTATGGGCATATCTTCCTATGAGTGAAATATTGTTGGAATGAATATTGTGAAATGCAAGGTTGGAGTGAAAAGGATTGTTTGATAAGCATTGTTGGAAATATTTGAGTGAATGTTCATATGCATGATTAGGGTTTGTGAAAGATCATGAGTATCATTGTTATGTGAAGTTGAGAATAATCTTGAACTAGGGTTTGTGAAAGAACTTGAGTATCATTGTTATGTGAAAATTGAAATTATCTTGAGTCAAGGTTTGTAGTGTGAATTATTGGAAGTATAGTGAAATGCTTGGTTAGGGTTTATATGCAAGTTGTGTTTTATTGAATGGATGATTGAGTAAAGTTTATTGATAATTATTGATTGAGAGAATTAGTGTGATAGTTCAAGATTCATGAAACAAATTGTTCTTTATTTTTGGATTGAGTTGAAGGAGAAATTGAAAGTGATTGAGTGTTTTGTGAAACATATTGAGTATCTAATCATCCTCTATATATTTTTGTGATAAAATATGAGATATTGAAAGTGATTGAGCATTATTGTGAGTGTGAAACATATTGAGTTTCTAACCATTCTCTATATGTTTCTAAGGTCAAAAAAAATTCTGAGAGAAATTTTTTTGTGTGATTAAGGAGGTTTTCTGGAAGAGATTAAGTTGAGTTTTGTAAGTGTGAAACATATTGAGTCTCTAACCATTATCTATATGTTTATGAGGTCAAACAAGATTCTGTGTGAAACTTGTTTGAGTGATTGAAGAGGATTTTGTGATATATTGAGTTGAGTTGAGTAAGCATTTGTGGAAGCTTACAATTCAAATTTGAGGTAAGTCTTGGTGAAGACTTGTTGAGTAGATTGGACAAGGTCTAGTGAGGACTTGTTGAGCAGATATGAGGCAAGTCTTGGTGAGGACTTATTGAGGAGATTTGAGGTAAGTCTTGGTGAAGACTTTTTGAGTAGATTGAACAAGTTCTAGTGAGAACTTGTTGAGTAGATTTTGAGGCAAGTCTTGGTGAAGACTTGTGGATAGATTAGTGTGAGCTTTTATGGAAGATTACAATGCGGATTTGAGGTAAGTCTTGGTGAAGACTTGAGAGTAGTTAGAGCAAGTTATAGAGAGGACTTATGGATATATTTGAGGTAAGTCTTTGAGAATACTTGAGATCAGAGTTGATTGATTTGTTCAAACCTTGAGTTAAGGTTTGGGACATATCTAGAAGAGTTGATTTGTAATTGAGTCAAGATTTGTGTTAATGCTTGAGGAAAAATTTGAAGATAGAGTTTGGTGTAGACCTGAGGATAGATTAGTACCAGAACAGAGACAGAGATTGAGTAGATTTGTGCTAGATCGAAGGATTGTGTTTAGTGCAGATTTGAGATATAGATTGAGAAGATCTATGCTAGACTGAAGGACTATGTTTAGTGCAGATCAGAGACAAATATTGAGCATATTTGTTCTAGATCGAAGGACAATGTTTAATATAGACCAGAGATAAAGATTGAGTAGATTTATGCTAGATTGAAGGATAGTGTTTAGTGCAGATCAAGGATAGATATTGAGCAAATTTGTGCTAGATTAAAGTACAATGTTTAGTGTAGATTTGAGACAAAGATTGAGCAGAGTTGAGAGTAATATTTGGAGGTGAAAAAGTAGAGGAAAATATTCTCCAATGGATAGAGATTCATTAGCCAGGGTAGTGAGGATAGAGTATTCTGAGTGAGGATAAATGTCTTATGGGGAGAGAGATCCACAAGCCAGTGTAGTGGAGGTAGTAGTCTTTGAAGATATCACCAGCCAGAGCAGAGGAGAAGGAGTTCTACTATGGATAGAGATCCACAAATCAACAGAGGGAAAATAGTTCTCCTATGGATAGAGATCCACAAAATTGATTAGGGGATTGGTGTCTCCTTTGGATAGAGGTCCATAAACATTGTAATAGGGAAGGATTCCCAAGATATTTGTTGAGAAAATTTTAGTGAAAGATTTTATTCATGGACATAGCCCACATTGGGTGAACCACGTTAAATTGGTGTCTCTATTATGTGTGATCATTTATGCATTACTTTGATTATTTCTATTGATATTGCCATTGAGATATTGGATAATGTTGTTTGAGAAAATAAAAATAAAAAGTGATCTTATACTGTTCACCCCCTCTCGGTATAAGCTTGTGTTCTTCAAAAAGTTCATTCAGTTATTGAAATATGCATCCCAATATGAAAGTAATGAGGAAATGAAGACTCAAAAATTTATTCTAGGATTACATCATAGAATCATGATGGTGGTAAATATGCACAACCCTAATAACTTGCCTGTAACCTTTGATTTAGAAAGAAAGGAGGAATCCAATCAAGAAATAAGAAAAGCATATTTTAATTATCAAAATCTACATAAGAAAGAAAAAGATGAACTTGCAAACAAAAAGGTAAAATCACTTTCACCATGGCATGCCTCCAAAGTATTCTTGTCTATTTCCTTTCTTTGTTCAAAGCTCCTACAAGTGTTTACCAAAAAATGAAAAAAATTCAAAAGCACTTTCTTTGGACAGGATCTGAAAACAAACACAGATTCCATTTAGTTGCTTGGGACAAATTTTGTAAACCCAAATATCAGGGAGGTTTAGGACTCAGAAGGATCTCTCTTCTCAACATTTCCCTCCTTGCTAAGCAAGCCTGGAGGCTCATTTCCAATGAAAATGTTGAGTGGGTCAAGATCATGAGAAGGAAATATCTTCAGGCCTCTGAATTTCTCTATGGTGAGGTCCCCTCTATGGGGTCTATTTTTTGGAAATCCATATGTGAAGCTCACTCCCTTCTACAAAAATGACTCCGATGGCAACTTGGGAATGGAAAATCCATTTTCTTCTGGGAAGACAAGTGGATTGGAGATAGTCCTCTTATTCAAATTCCTATGTTTCAAAGGATAATCAACATAACCAAACATCTGGTTGGTCCTTTAGTTGCTAATTTCATATCCTATATCAATGGTATCATGTGTTGGAAAAGACTTGATGTCCTAAACCATGAGGAAGAAATTTCTTGTTTGCAAGCTCAATTATCTTCCATCAAAATTCCAGCTGGTGATCTTAAGGACCAACCTATTTGGGAACCTACTGATTCTGGAGAATTTTCTGTCAAATCAGCTTATTTGCTTTCTCTCAACAATATTGAAACTCCTATTCCTTTTAATCTGGTTTGGACCAAGTACCTGATTCCCAAAATTGCCTCCTTTTCTTGGTTGTGCATTCAAGATCGTATCCTTACTACAGAAAACTTAATCAAAAGGGGCATTCCTCTTCCTAATAGATGTTATCTCTACCTTTCTGATTGGGAATCTACTTCTCACCTTTTCTTGTTTTTTCCTTTTTCAAGAATGGTGATAAGCAAGCTTTTTCTTAATTTCTAGCTGGTTTGGGCTCAACCACCTTCCATCATCGAGCTATTCCATCAGTGGCCCAATCCTTTCAAGAACCCAGTGCTTAAAGGACTTTGGAAATTCTGCCTACAACATTACCTGTGGAAAATTTGGCTTGAACGCAATAGAAGAATTTTTGACAAAAAATCCTTACATGCTGATATCATTGCCCATAAAGTTATCCTATATGCCAAGGAGAATGTCCATGTTGCCCCTTTTGATCCTTTTCCTTGCTCTCATTTTGAGAAAGTCATTCTCAATTCATGCAATATCTTCCTCGATACTTCAAGACCTATTAATCCTTCATCTTCGAGGACCAACATTAAATGGCATCCTCCTCCGATTGGTTGGGTCAAGCTTAACTTTGATGGAGCAGCTAAAGGAAATCCTAGCAATGCTGGAGCTAAAGGAATTCTACGTGATCATTCTGGTAATTCTATTTTTGCTTTTTCCAAACCTTTGGGCTTCCTTTCCAATCATTCCGTTGAAGCCAAAGCTATTTGGAGAGGCCTCCAATTCATCAAAAACATTCCAGGGAACATTATTGTGGAAGGAGATTCTCTAAATGTCATTAATTATTTAAAAACTTCAAAACCCAGTAGCTGGAGGATTAGAACAATTATGGAAGAAAGAAAACAAATCCTTGGTCAACAACATAACACCATTGTTCAACATGCCTTTAGAGAGGCTAACTCTATTGCTGACAGATTGGAAAATATTGGAGCTAACACCCAAGGACTGCTGACGTGGACTGATACTCTTCCTCCTGAGGTGGCAGAGCTTGTCAGAAGTGATCAAAATAATGGTAATCATGTTGAATCTTGAAAATCTCATTCAATTCATTGCCCAACATTCTGCCTTCCATGTGAAGCATTGGGTTCATGTCCTAATTCCTTTGTTATCCCTTCCTTCAAGGAATATGCCTTACTTTGAAATTTGGACTCATGACCCATTGTGTTTCAATTTTAAATTACCCATTTATGCATGCACCTATTTCTTGATAACCGATTCCTCTTGGAATCCCAAGGTAAATCCTAGCATGATTTTTAATCATACTTCTCCCATGTGTTTTGATATTCATAATCTTGTTTCATCGAGAACCATCTTCCACCGTCTGGCCAGTTCCATTGTCCCAAGACTTTATTGGGTGAACATCCCAATCCTTTCTGTGTCTTGTGCTAGACTCTCTTTTTGGTTTCATTTTCTGAACATCCTCGATGGTCAACCTTTTATTTTGATGTTGGTTTTCTCGACTATCTGTCACAATATTCGATGCCTAAAAATCTGCCTTGTTATCTGCCCTAGCCAATATCGTTCCTTCAGGCGGTTTTTTCCCCTTTCCAAGCATCCTCTCTGGCTTTTTTGCAAAACCTAGAGTTGCAACAACACTTTCCTTTTATATGACACTTTGCATGCTCTGCTTACCTATCAGTGCATTGATTCTTTTCCTGTTTATCCCTAGCCATTTCTTTTGTTCTCCTTCTTGCTATTTTCTATCCACAACCATGAAAGAAGGAAAACCTGTCTTCATTGAGCCTGAGGTGTTCGAGCTTGAATCCATTGTCAGAGACATGTGGAAGGACAAAGGAGCACTGATTGATTTTTTCAAGTTGTTTTCTGGTGTTGATGAGGAGGTGACAAAAGCCTTTGTTGAGTCCTGGAACAAGGGCCTGGTTACCATTCATGATGTGGAATTTCAAATTAATATCGAGCTACTGACAAACCTGACGAGACAACCTATGGATGATAAGGTGATCAGAAGGAACAAACATAACTAGGAAGCAAAGCTGATGTATTTTGAGAAATCCTCGATGATCCACAAGATGGTCAAGAAAGGTTTGTACCGTAACCATCTTTCCACTCCTTGGAAAGAAATTCTGAAACCTATCATGCAATACCTCACTTGTGATAATCCCGAAGCCCAGCTCTGCTGTTTCCATTTGGCTTTCATAAACCACTTCCGTGAAGCCAAAATGATGAACATTCCCACTGCCCTCTTTTGGTCCATAGATTACACCATAACCTCCTCCCAAAAAAAGGAGGGTTTGCCCTATCATCAAGGGCTTTTTAAAGTCCTATACAAATTTCTCCTTTTGAAATTCCCCAAAGGTAACATCCCCGTCCCAGAGTCTGATGAAGAAAATTCTTCCTCAACTCCTAGTCCTAGAATTTCTAGACCCAAGAGGAAGGAGAAAAATGACAAACCTCTTCCTGATTTCAACGTCAGAAAAAAGGTCAAGGTTGAGAGTATGCCTATTAGATGTTCCCAGAGGCTCAAGCTTAAAGAAATTTTTGAAACCCCTCCTTCCATGTCTATTAAACCCACAAAGGATCATTCCAATTTGCCTGATATTGTAGAGAAATACCTTCATAAACTTGCAGTCCAGGCAACCTCTGCCACAATTGATCATCTGGAAACAACCCATATGGCCATAGGTAAAGCAATTTCAAGGCTAAAGGATCAGCGCCAAGCTCTCAGTCTCCTATTCTTCTATGATACGTTCAAGGACATTCCTACCTTTTCCATTGTTGAGGGTCCCTATGATGCCAAGGGTGATGGCAAATATGAGGACGTGGTGGATATTGCAAAGGAAACGTGTATTGATGTTCTGAAGGATGTTCCTAAGGACACACCGAAGGATGAAGCAAAGGATACCATACTGGAAACTGCTGCTACTTCTCCTATGCATATTGACATTCCTCTCTAAGCGAGGATGTGATTCCACCTACTGTTGTATTTGTCTCGTTCCTTCGATCTGAAGGTTTTGGTCTGGTTTTGTCCTATGGGCTGTAGGACTGTTTCTTTTTGTTCCTTTTTGTTCGAGGTTGGCTTCTTTTTGTTGTAGCAAGATTTTTGCCTCTTTGTTGTGTTCCTTTCAGGTTTCCTCTTGGGTTCCTCTTCTTGTCTCACTATTGTACAAGGCATTGGGGTGCCTTTCAAATGCCCCCTTTTGATAATTAAAATTTTTAACTTACCAAAAAAATAAAAAGATGAACTTAGAAAGTAAAAAAGTTTTGGGTTTATAATATGGGAGAAAGATAAAAATAAGAAACCCAAAGGGGAAGAGCAAAGTAAGCAACGTGGAAAAAAATAAACTTAACTACCAAGGTGGTAAGTTCAAGCGAGATGGTAAAGAGTTTACCAAAAGGTGGGATAAAAAACCAATAGAGCAAGATAGGTCCAAAGAAGTTGCAACTCTGGACAGAAATGGGAATAGCAACAGATCAAATAGAGCTCCTTCGAATGGATGTTATGTATGTCAAGGGGCTCATTATGCAAGTAAATATCCCCTTAGAGCTAATTGATGATAGAAATCTCCAAATGAACATGCTCATAGGATCTTTGTAGCCATAGGTAACCCTAAACTTGATGGTCAAATTACCCATTTTTTATTAAATGGAAAAATGTTTGGTAAGAATGTGCAAATTTTGATAGATAGTGGTGAAACTGACAATTTTATATCTACTAAGTTAGTGAGGGACATACCTGTTAGACCTGGAATTTTGGCCAATGGTTGGAAGGTATAATACAAGTCAGGGTAATCCTACCAAGTTAACCAATGTCTGTTTGACCCTCACATTACTTTGATATAAGGAAAAACTAATGTGCATCTGTATGTGGCACCTTTTCATGCATTTGATATCATTCTAGGAGTTCATTGGTTGAAGGCACATAAAGATCTTCTGAATTTTGAAGTAATATGGGTAGAATTTATGGATGAATTTAATCAAAGGGTTAGGATTCATTGTGGTCAAAGTGAATTTAAACCACATTTAATGACTACAATATAGATAAAGGAAATTGTTGGAAATAAAGGGATGGTCTTCATAATTAATATGAATAAGAAAGAAGAGACAAAAATGGAATCTGATCTCTTCCAAAAGCATCAAGTACTGGAAGAGTTTAAGGATGTGTTTTCTTAGGATCTGCCTAGATTACCATTTTAGAGGGAATTTTATTTTTATAATTGAGTTTCTACCGGGAGCAGCGCCTATTATAAGGGCACTATATAGGATGACTCCTATAGAGCTATAAGAGCTCAAAATGTAACTACAATATTTTCTAGAAAAAGGCCTAATCAAGCCAAGTGTGTCACCTTGGGGAGCTCCTATCCTATTTTTAAAGAAAAAATATGGTACCTTGAGGTTGTGCATCGACTATCGAATAATACATAAGGTAACTATTAAAAATAGATATTCGTTAGCTAGAATTGATGATTTTTTTGATCAATTGTGAGGAGTAACCATCTTCTCAAAGATATAATTGAGAATTGGTTATCATCAGTTGCAAATACGAGAAGAAGACACTTCTAAGACAACATTTAGAACAAGGTATGAATATTTTGAATTTACTATTCTACCTTTTGGGTTGACTAATGCTCCAACTACATTCATGAATCTCATGAATAGTATCTTTAGGGAGTAGTTGGACCAGTTTGTGCTTGTATTTTTGGATGACATACTGATCTATTCCAAAAACAAAGAGGAACATGATCAACATATGAGAACTATACTTGGTATTATGAGGAAGAATTAGATTTTTATGGAAAGTTATCAAAATGTGAGTTTTACACTCTGTAAGTATAGTATTTGGGACATATTATCTCCATGAAATGGATTGCAATAGATCCCAAGAAAATTGAAGCAATAATTTATTGGCCAACACCTACTAATGTGACAGAGGTACGAAGTTTTATGGGTATTGTAGGGTATTATAGGTGATTTATCAAAAGGTTTTCAAGAATTCTCCAACCAATTACAAATCTTCAAAGAAAAGGTAAAGACTTTAAGTGGACAGAGTAATGTGATAAAGCTTTTCAAGTTTTGAAAAACTATTTGATAACTACACCGATCTTGCAATTATCTAATCCTAATAAGTAGTTGAAGGATTAAGGGGAGTTTTGAGCCAAGAGGATGCAATTATTAACTATGAGTCTAGGAAAATTAAAAGGCATAAAGTAAATTATGCTACCCATGATTTGGAGCTGGTAGCAGTTATTGATGCCCTAAAAATTTGAAGACATTATTTATTGGAAAAACCATTTGAATTGAAAAAAGATCATCAGAGTCTAAGGTACATATTCACGCAACCCTTATTGAATGCCAAAAAAATATGCTAGATGAAATTTTTAGCTGAGTATGATTTTGGCATTGAGTATATTAAGGGTAAAGAGAATAAGGTAGCATACGATCTGAGTAGGATATGATGCATTACTGTAATGACAAAATGCAAATATGATCTACTAGACCAAATTAAAGTGTTGCAAGCAAAGGATAAATTTTTCCAATCATGTAAGGTTCAAATTGAGCATGGACCTAAGAAAGTTTTAGACTTTGTAATTAGATATGATCTACTATTTTATAAAAATAGATTGGTAGTTCCAAGTTCAAGAGGGTTGAAGGAAAAAGTCCTTAAGGAAGCACATAATACCCCTTATTTGGCACATCCAGGAGGGAAAAAAATGCGTGAGAATTTGAGGAAAACTTGTTTTTGGCCAGGTATGAAAAATTATGTCATCAACTATGTGGCTAGATGCTTAGAGTATCAAAAGGTAAAAATAGTACAGTTACATCCAGCTGGAAAGCTATACCAACATGAGATACCTAAGCAAAATTGACAAGTGGTATTAATGGATTTTATAGTGGGATTGCCTAAAATAAGGTTTAGGCATGACGCTATCTTTGTAATAGTGGATAAGCTTACTAAAGTAACACATTTTATACCATGAAATGTGTAATATGATGCTCTTGTAGTAGAAAGTAAGTTTATCAAAGAAGTGGTAAGGTTGCACAGTTTTCCAAAGGTGATAATATTTGACAAAGACTCTCGTTTTACCTCTAAATTTTGGCAAGCAATGCATTAGGTATTGGAAACCAAATTGAATATTAGTACTACTTATCATTGTGAGACTGATGGGTAGACTGAAAGAGTAAACCTGGTTTTGGAAGATATGTTAAGAATGTATTGCATGGATCAGTATGCAAAGTAGGAAGACTACTTGTACCTAGTAGAGTTTGCATATAATAATAGTTATGATGTATCACTAGGTATGGCACCATTTGAAGCTCTTTGTGGAAGAAGGTGTTGAAATCCCTTGTCTTGGGATAATCCATAAGATCGGGTAGTGATCAAACCAAAAATGATAAAATAAATGGAAGAAAAATTAATAAGAATTTAGCAGAAGCTGAAAGAGGGTGCAAATCACCAAAAAAATATGTGGACCTTAAAAGGACATCAAGGGAATATTTTGTGGGAGACAAGGTATTCTTAAGGGTGAAACCAACAAAAAGTTCTATAAAATCTTCTAAACTGGACTCCAGATATGTAGGTCCATTTGAAATTGTGGCCAGAATAAGCCTCGTTGCTTATAGACTTGCTCTACCACCAAGCCTATCCAAAATTAGTAATGTCTTACATGTGTTCCTCTTTAGAAAATATATTCCTGATCCCACTCATGTTTTGGATTTTCTAAATTGTAGATGATTGACCCACTCAAAATTGAAGTTTGACCCGTTCGTATACTTGGTTTTAGAACCAAGAACCTAAGGAAGAGGAATATAGAGCAATATCAGGTCCAGTGGGACCACTACTCAAATAGAAATGCCACATGAGAGGACATGGTAGATATGCATGTTGGAAATTACGGGTGGTAAAAAGTGTTTTACCACAGTAAGTTTTGGACCCTACCTTTTTACCTCGTGGACGACGGAGTTTGGACGGTATGGGCAGCAGAGAGAGTTCAATTTCAATTTCCTTTCCTCTTTTCCTCCCTATTTTATTTCTCTCTATTCTCTTCCCCTAAGTTAGGCTTATGGTTTATTTTATCTTTATTTAAACCTTGTAACCTATTGTTTTATGTTAATGATTAATGAATATTATTTCTGACTCCTTTGGTTTCTAACCCTAAGCTCCTAATTTCAACATCTAGTATCAGAGCATGCTAGAAGCAATGCTGGAAGGCATTGCATAGGCAAGGCATGGATCTCGAGGAGGAGGTCAACTTAGCCCATAGCTTGTGAACCGAGGTGACCCTGGAGGCACGTAAATCGAGGAGCAAACCAGAGGAGGACACGTGGCGGATGGACGACGAAGGACAAGTGGCAGACGAACGACGCACGGGAGGCAAAAGGTGATCCCGATTGCCCGTAGGTAATCAAGAACATACCTGCACCCAAGGGTTTTTAAACCCTCAAAGCATCATCCGCACTGTGGATGTGGGACTAAAGTCCCATGATTTTTTTATAAAATCGAAGCGTCGAGTGCTTCAAATACATTGTAGCTCCCTGTGGCCTTCGGATTAGCCACAGGGGTTGACTGGAATTTGAGCGCCAGCTAGGGCGCTCTCTCCCGCGAAGACGTGGGATCGAATCCCCGCGGGAGTATTAAATTTTTTTTTAAAAGAAAACCTTAGCATCTTTAAAAAAAATATAAATTTTTATATATTAAAGTTTTTTTTAAGTTTATTTTTTGATAAATTAAAGTTTTTTGATATAAAAATTAATTTTATTTTTTTATCAAATTAACTTTATTATTAAAATATACTTAAAATTAATATTTTAATACATTAAAATTTTATTTTAAAAGGGGTTTTTATTTATCAAATTTGTGATAAAATTATTTCCTAAGAGGAAATATATGTAAAAAAAATTCACGCTTTGAAAGGTGAAAATTTAGAGAAGTTTTTTAAAGATATTTCCTAAGAGGAAATAAGTTGTAAAAAGAAAATTTCAAGGATATTTTCTATAGGGTAGCTAGATGATAAGGTCGAATGGATGTTATCATGCTCTCTGTAATTTTTTACTAAGAACGAATGCCGAAAACTTTGAAGAACATGTGCGTACGCTTGGCCTAAATATTGTATTTTCTCAGTTACAAAATGCAGTAATATCACATCAAAGGAATCCTGATTTAGGCTACGAAGCAGACTCAGAAGATAATTATTTTGGAAGCAGATTTGAACAATCTGAATCAATCCCAATTGCCCCAAAAGAATTGGAATATACTCATTATAGTAATTCCATAGAAATCCTTGAACCTGCATCACCAAAAATCATCTTGATCAGTGACGATGAGGAAGAAGTTGCTGACAATTTTGTGAATCCAGAAATAGCAGAGTCTCATCGAGAAGAATAAGCTATTTGTGAATGGGTAAATCAAGCAAGGCTTGATCTTTGTAATTTCCTTTATTTTCTTGTAATTGCACAATAAAAGTAGTTTTTTGTTCTTGATTGTAATGACATCAAACTACAATCTACCTATCCCTGAATTTGATGGGGATGATTATGAGTATTGGTCCATAAAAATGAGGACATTACTCATTGGAAAAGGCTTATGGGACATAGTAGAAGAAGGCTACTCAACTCCAACGGATTGGAATACTTTGAGTGCAGCTGACAAGAAAAACCCTAAAAGAAGCCCAAAAGAATAATTCTTCTGCCCTATCCCTACTTCAAGAGGCATTAGTTAAAAGTATATTTCCTAGGATTGCATCTAGCACAACTGCTAAAGATGCATGGAAGGCCTTGCAAGAAGGTTTTCAAGGAAATGATAAAGTGAAGCAAGTCAGGCTTCAAACACTGAAGAGAGATTTTGAAAATCTCAAAATGAGAGAAAATGAAAGAGTCGGAGATTACTGCGTGCGAGTCAAAGCCGTAGTCGATATGATGCAAACCTTGGGTGATGACACAAAACCTGAAATAGTGGTGAAGAAAGTGTTGAGAACACTTCTTCCTAAGTGGAATCACATAGCAATCATAATCGAAGAATCAAAAGACCTTGCTACTCTCACATTTGATAACTTAATAGGATCATTAACCTCTCATGAGGAGAGGTTACAAGGGGCACCTTCAACAAGCTATGGAGGTGAAGACAAAGCCTTCACTTCTAACGAAGCCACAGGGTGAGGACAAGGAAGAGGCAGAGGGAGAGGACAACAACAAAGAGGCAGAGATCGAGGTAACTCAAGAGGATCTAACTCCTACAGAGGAGGTAATCAGAATAGAGGAGGTAATCAAAATAGAGGAGGCAACCAGAATCAAGGCGGAAATACAGGCTGTGATGGAAATCAAGGACGAGGAAGTACCAAGTCCAAAATAGATTGCTTCAATTGTGGTAAACCAGGACACTTCGCTTGTGACTGCTAGTCAAAAACTTCACAAGGACAAAGCAGTCCGTATGGTTCCTTCTATGGAGAAGAAGAAGACCCATCTAATATTTTTCTTTCATATGGACAATCAGATCAAAATCTAGATGATACATGGATTTTGGATACTGGTTGCTCCAATCATATGAGTGGTAAAGAAGAACTCTTTGCTACTTTAGATTCGAATTATAAATCCCATATTAAGTTAGGGGATGATAAAACATTGCAAGTAGAAGGCATTGGAGCCATGGAGGTTCCAACAAAAGAAGGCCTTAAAAAAGTGAATGACATTTATTTCACTCCAAAGCTCCAACACAACTCGCTAAGTGTTGGGCAAATGATGGAGAAGAATTACAAACTTGTTTTTGATGAAGGCAGATGTACAATACTTGATAAAAACAATTGTAATAGAGTCATTACACAAGTACCTATGACCAAAAATAGGTTATTCCATCTGAAATTTGGTGAGCTAGGGGGAGCACAACTTGCGAATGTTGCTATTTCAAATCCAAGTGTATTGTGGCACTTGCGATATGGTCACCTTAATTTTGCTAGCTTGAAATTGTTAAATTCTCAAGCTATGGTGACAGGACTTCCAAAAATTCAAGATCATAAGAAAGTGTGCGAAGGATGTGCTTTGGGAAAGCACTCAAGATCAAAGTTTCCAAAAGGACAATCCTGGAGAGCCAGTTATCCTCTTCAGCTAGTGCATTCAGACATCTGTGGTCCTATGCAAACTAAAAGTATAGGAAACAATTCATATTTTCTTACTTTTATTGATGATTTTTCCAGAATGTGCTGGATTTATTTTCTGAAACATAAAGATGAAGCATTTGATTGCTTCATAGATTTCAGAAATAATGTAGAAAAAAAAAGTGACTACTATGTAAAATGTCTTCGGACAGATAGAGGAGGTGAGTACTCCAATGAATTCTTGCACTATTGTAAAGCAAATGGGATTAAAAGGTAGTTCACCACTGCCTATACTCCACAACAGAACGGTGTGGTAGAGAGAAAAAACCGCACCCTTGTTGAGATGGCAAGAACAATGCTTCAAACTAAGCATCTTACAAACACATATTGGGCAGATGCAGTTCGAACAAGTGCATATATTATAAATAGAAGTCCAACTTCTAGTTTAGATGGTATCACTCCTTATGAAGGATGGTACGACAAGAATCCAAATGTAAAGCATTTCAGAGTCTTTGGTTCTTTAGCCTATGCACATATTCCAAAAGAGAAAAGAAATAAGCTTGATCCCAAGATTCAAGCCTGTATATTTGTAGGGTACTGTGAATCCACAAAAGGATACAAACTTTACAATCCCAAGACCCATAAAATAATAATCTCAAGGGATGTAATTTTTTATGAAGGGGGAGAATGGGGTCACCAAAAATTTGTTGATGTAGGATCTAATTCTGAAAGTTCCTCACAATTACATCCAAAGAATAGCAGTGGTACCCCACCACAAAGTCCTCATAAGGAATCTTCTTTGAGTACATCTAGTGGTACACCAAGTCCAAGCAGAACTCCTTTGAAGGCCCCCCCAAATTCTCTAAAAATATTTTGAAGATCTATTAGTGCTCCAAGTCCTATGGATATTGATCCATCTTCTCAAAGGAAAGAGACCAATAAAGGAAAGAGAACACTACAAAGTCATCCATCTTCTCAAATGTTGGATAGGAATTTCCAACGAAGATACACTAGAAGTCAAGCTAGTGAGATGAATGACATATTATCCAGACTTGAAAATCTACACATGTTCGGAGATGATGAATCTCACGAACCAAGAGGAGATGTAGTCAATTATGCTTTATTGGCTACTGCACAGCTAGAACCATCTAGCTATGAAAAGGCATGTACAAAAAATGTATGGCAAGATGCCATGAAAGAGGAGATATCCTCTATAAACAAGAATGATACTTGGGAGCTTGTGAAGCTTCCCAAAGGTAAAAAATGTGTTGGTTGTAAATGGGTCTACAAGACCAAGTTCAATGCTGATGGAAGCATTGAGAGACATAAGGCAAGACTAGTTGTAAAAGGTTTTACTCAAAAATATGGTATTGAATATGAGGAAACCTTTGCTCCTCTAGCAAGACAGGAGACAATTAGAATAGTTCTTTCCTTAGATGCTCACAAAGGATGGACAATACAACATATGGATGTTAAAAGTGCATTTTTAAATGGATACTTAACAGAAGAGGTGTATGTTCAACAACCTCAATGTTTCCAAGAACAATGAAAAGAGAACCTTGTTTATAAATTGAAAAAAGCACTTTATGGCCTCAAGCAAGCACCAAGATCTTGGTACTCACGCATTGATGGCTATTTTAATGAGTTTGGATTCACTAAAAGCAAAAGTGAACCAACTTTGTACTACCTCAAGAATGGAACAGACATCCTCATAGTTTGTTTATATGTGGATGATCTCATATTTATGGGTAGTAATAATAAAATGAATATGGAGTTCAAAAACTCCATGATGAATCAGTTTGAGATGAAAGATCTCAGGTTAATGCGATAATTCCTAGGCATGGAAGTACACCAATCAGAGAAAGGGATCTTCATATGTCAACATAAGTATGCTCGAGACATGAATCCAGCTGAGCAAAGATGATGGAGCACCAAAGGTTGACATGACCACTTTTAGGAGCATGGTTGGGAGTCTGATGTTTCTTACCAACACAAGGCCTAATATACAATATGTTGTTTCTCTAGTTTCAAGGTTTATGGCAAGTCCATCTAAGCTGCACCTTCAAGCAACTAAAAGAATTTTACGATATGTAAAAGGTACATTGGATTTTGGAATCCATTACCACAAATGTAACTCAGTGAAGTTAGTTGGTTTTAGTGACAGTGATTGGGGCAGCAATATAGATGACAAAAAATCTACATCAGGGAATTGTTTTAGTCTAGGTTCAGGACTAATAACTTGGAGTTCCAAGAAACAATCTTTGTAGCATTATCATCTACTGAAGCAGAGTATATCACCATTACACATGTTAGTACTCAAGTCCTCTGGTTGAGAAAAATCCTTGAAGAGATTGGCGAAATTCAAAGTGGTCCAACAAAATTGAATTGTGATAATATTAGTGCCATTCAACTGGCATATAATCCTATCCACCACAAAAGATCAAAACATTTTGATATGAAGTATCACTTCATACGAGATATGGTGGAACAAAAGATTGTTGAGCTTAAATATTGTAACACTTTGGATAACATTGCTGACATATTCACCAAAGCAATGGATAAAGCTCAATTTATAAAGTTGAGAGACTGTATAGTCAGTCCTCTCAACTTTAAGGGGGAGAATTTTGGAAATTACGGGTGGTAAAAAGTGTTTTACCACGGTAAGTTTTGGACCTTACATTTTTACCTCATGGACGACGGAGTTTGGATGACATGGGCAGCAGAGAGAGTTCAATTTCAATTTCCTTTCCTCTTTTCCTCCCTATTTTCTTTCTCCCTATTCTCTTCCCCTAAGTTAGGCTTATGGTTTATTTTATCTTTATTTAAACCTTGTAACATATTGTTTTATGTTAATGATTAATGAATATTATTTCCGAATCCTTTGGTTTCTAACCCTAAGCTCCTAATTTCAATAATGCAACAACAATTTCCCTATCTGTTTGAGTAGATTTAGACTTTTATTTTACTTTAAAAAAACATCATGTGATTTGATGATATATGTATATTTACAAACATATATGTGACTGGATACTAAGTAGAGTAGATTATGTTGGTTTGAGTTACTAAGTAGAGTAACTTGTATGTGTTTTGCATAACTTAAGATAAGTGGTTTTGAGCTTGTGTTGATATATGTTTTGAATGAATATAATATGACATGTTACATGATTCAAATATATGCCATATGAGAGTCATTGTGATTTTATGATAAATATGATGAATGGGATATTATATATGAAATAGAAATCATGGATTCATTTGATTACTTTGGCATTTACTAAATCCTTATGCAAGATTTTGTTTTTTCAATTGTGCACAAAACATAGGGATTGTGTTTGTCCTAAGTGGGGGAGGATGTAACGACCCTCCTCACATGGATATTTGAAGATAAGTAAAATGGTAGTAACCCCATTTTTCTTGTGAATTATGGTATTGTTGATAGCTACTATGAATGTAGGACCAGGTTCAAAGTCATCGAGGAAGGGAAGTTAATCTATGAAAAATATAATAAGGGAAGTGATGATTCGACTCACGAGTACATGAATGCTCGCATACTTGCATATCATGTAGATTCCTTGTTTGATTGTGTCTTATGTTTAGTTTGAGTGGTGATGATGATGGGAGCCACTGATTATTTCAATATGCATATAGTTTAAGTTAAAGGAAAATAAATATAAACTAGAAATGCAAGTAATTGGATGTATGCATGCTTTAAATAAGTTGAATTGCAAAAGTATTATTATTGATGATATATTTCAATAGTAGCAAATATGTAAAATTAAATTAAAAGAGATTTTTATTCACCATGGAGTGGATATTCGTGGGGTGGAGAAGCGGTTAGCTTAACCACATTAGCGCATGGTGTTAAATGTCATAACGACTTCTACCCTCTCTGTAACTGATATTTGAGAAGGGAGGAAACGATCTTGAGGGAAAAGCGAGAAAAAAGGAAATAGACATCTTGGGTCTATGCATGGTGGTGCTGTTGGGGAGCATGGTGAATTTAAAAAAAAAAAAGAACAAGGAAAGAACGTATTGGCAGTGGAGGATCTGGAAGTATCGGATAACTATTGGATAGGATAAGTGTTACGAAGGACTCCAAGTAGATTGTCCACAGTAATTTTCCTTGTATGCTTTTGATTATAAAAAAAAGGAATATGTGAAAGTATGTGTGTATTCCTGTGTGGTAGTAAAATGGGAAGAATTATGTTGATAGTGCATCTATTTGAAAACATATATTCTATTTTTTTTGTGCATGTTACTGTTGCTTGGAAATAAATAAATATTTAAAGTGATTCACACACATTAGTATTTCAGTATGTAGTGTAATTTTTGGTAAACGTCTGCATTTGCGTATTTTGAATGCTTTTAGTAATGCATTCATAAAGAGTAGAGCCGAAATATGATCCTTTCACTCTAAAACCTTAAACTATCAAATTTGGAAGTGAAACCAGCGTGTGATATGAAGAAGGTCAGCGAGGGTGGTGACAACCGAGTGGAGGACTATAGCCATCAAGTTGCATGTTTAATAATATGATAGCATATTTATCTTCATACAATTGTGTTTCGGTGAGAGTTGTGGTACATGCAAGTGCGGGACGTGCCTGAAAAACTGTTGTAAGACTGATTTGCAATCGATATAATGTATGGAAAAATATTTTGGTGACACCCTATCCAGTGTTAGAGGTTATTCGTGTATATATCATAATATCAAACTCAATTGTTACATTTGTGAAGGATATTTTGTTATAATGTGATAAATAAATTTTGAAACATGTTGAACCAACAAAACCTTAATGTGGCTATCCATAATTATGTGAAATAGATTATGGTAAAATTTATAAGTATGGGTTTGGTTTAAAGTATCTTAAGTCTGTTATGCAAATTAAATAGAAGCCTATGCAAGCATGTGTTAATTTCGTATGAATTTTGAGCAATGGAATTAAATCAATGGTGACAAAATAATTAAATAGTTTTATTCCTACGAATGGTGGATAAAACATTGTGAACTTCTTTGTTTTAGTTCATAATTTGTTTACTCATTTATTTGTAAATAGAGTTAAACCTTACCTTAGGATTAGGAATAAATTATGCTGGTGAAATATCTCAAACCTAGGTTACTGTGCTTCTCTAATTTGTTAAAGAAAGTTGTAGCCAAAGTTGTGCTGTGAGAACATCCTGAACCTTGTTTCTTAAAAATAAAACTTCTGCATGTGTATGCAGAGGGACTAAGCTAGATTGATAAAGATATGAAAATATTTCTCCCAAACTTTGTAATTATCATTCTAAGACTTTGTTGTATTTTCTTGCTTGTCGTTATGTCGTCATGAGTTGCTGATGTGATGGTTAAAATAGTTATTGGGTATCTTGTTTGGTTAGTTACTCATGGTACAACCATTTAGCAATGTGTCGTGATGGGACCAGTGATCCTTTATTGTATTATCTATTATCTTAAGCTATGATATACTCTCAAGCAGAAGGCTAACTAAACCCCTTGGATTAAATAGATAAAACTGGCTAAACTTGTACTTAAATATAAAAACCCATAGGGCATTGGAAATTGCTTAGTTGGCAGCAAAGATGAAGTTAAATATAGGAGTATGATTTTATTTATACAATTTTTAGTTGAGATGATGATGAATTACAATTTAAGGAAAGGTTTATTTTAGTCTAATTTCTTTATATTAGTAGAATATGAGAAATGAGAAAGGATTAGTATGAAAGATGAAAAGTCTAATATTTTTCTTATGCTTTTCTTGAAAGAATTCAAGAAGGATGGATAGGATGTTATGCTAAAACTTGTTCTTTTCTTCCAAACTTTGGAGCCATTAATAACCATAAAATGGGGGAGATTGCTTATAACAATTATTTCTTCTAAGTCAAATATTGGTATCTTCCTATGTTTTTAGTTTATATATATATATATATGTATATATATATATATATATATATATAGGTTTCCTTGAGAAGCATTGGTCTATGCAAAAATTTAAACTTTTTGGGTTGGGTTGAAACTCTAGATTTGGATTTTTAGGTGGAACTTGAAATCAAAAACTTAGAATGGTTGAAGAATCCTAAGAATAACCATGATGTCGATCATTTAGAATAAAGGATGCTCGAAATTCACCCAAATGCTATTGAGGTGTGGGTAGGCGCTCAACAATATCCAGAGCAATTAATGACTGACAGAATGGGTCAGTTAAATTGACTAGGTCAAGTCTAGTAATGAGGGCTGCTATGGGATGCCTTCTCCAAGTTGCATCCAAAATAGTATTGTGATAGATCCCATGTATCTTTGACCAAGTTGTTTAAGACTCATTGTATGGTATGAGATATACGAATGTGGGTCAAAAGAGCATGTGAGATGAATACCAAGGCCAATGTATTTGCATAGCTCTAACTGACTATGTGAAGAGTATAATCAACTAGACTTTGGGTATAATTACGCTATTTCCATTTCATTTGGTATGGGAACATGAACAACAAATAGTCGAAGGTTCAGAATGATAAAGAATAGGGAAGCCAACGTTCACCCTTTAGGTGTATAGGCCCTAGAGGATAACCCCTATCATGGATTTATCCTCATGCTAGAAAATCAGAACATTAAATGAGACAATTCAATTCCACTAATGGCACCTTTACAAGATTTGACCGATCTCATTCACTTAGGTGATTGGTCTGTAGCAGTCTTGAACCCAAAAGTGGATTAATATGCTTGTACTAAATTAAGCTTATGCTAGTGAAAATTTGGGTGATGCAATTTTACTATGATCTTGGAGGTAAAATTATGAGTGAAATGTTGTATTAAAATAAAAAAATTAAGGCAGTACTTAATTTATGAATTTTAGTGCGGTACAACCAAGTGAGTAGATTTGGGTTGTCACACAAATGACCCTCAAATTGGGTGGGAAGAAACACCTAACCAAAATTAAAAAATGAGAATCATATCCTAGAATGTTAGGGGTCTCAATGCCCCTTCCAAACACCAATTGGTGTCATCATTAAGGATGGACCTAAAGCCTCAAATCTTGTTGTTACAAGAAACCAAGTTGGATAGTCAAAATATGGAAAAAAATAGGAGAAGTATTTGGAAAGAAGCTAATTTTATTGCTAGTGCAGTGAAGGGTGTTGCAGGAGGGATATTTTGTATGTAGGATGACAAATTTGTTGAAGGAAGGGTCATATCAACTTCAAATAAACTGGTCAATGTGCTCTTCCACTGTAAAGAAACTAAAATTATATAGGTTTTGACCAATATCTATGCACCCAACACCTATATAGGGGAAATACAATTATTGATGGATTTAACTTCAATGAGGAAGGCTTTTCATGACATTGCCTGGTTTTTAGTTGGTATTTCAACACCTCTTTGTATCCACCATACAATAAGGGTATAAACCCCAATACCTTTGAAGGAATGGAATATTTTGAGTAGTTTGTCTCAGAGAATGGCTTGATTGATATTGACCTCAAAGGATTTAAGTATGCATGGAATAATAGAAGACATGGTATATTCTTAATTTCTTAAGAAGGGCCAATTAAATTTGGAGATACCAATCTGACCGTACTCCCCAAAGTGTGATCTAACCATAACCCTCTAGTGTTAGATTTCCAAATTGGTAGAAGGAGGTTTTACAACCCTTTCAGGTTTTAGGCAATGTGGCTTAAAAATGAAAGCCTTGAGCATTACATTCAAGAATGGTGGGGAAAAAAATTCACTAATAATTTGATGGTTCAAATTATCAAAAAGCTTAGATTTATCAAGCACAAACTCAAATATTGGAACAAGATTATTTTTATGATGGTAGAGAAACCACAAACTACGATGCTAAAAAAGTGACCACAAAATGCTACGACAACATAAATACCATAGGTATTGGCTATTGGTAATATCCTTATAGTGGAAAAATTATTCAACCACATGAGGTTGTTTAGGGTTATGTATTCCTTGGTTAAATTGCCACAAGATGTGGTGGAGCAACTGCAAACTACTGCGATGATGGTGCAACCACAAACTACTATGGTAGTGGTGGCAATGTTGGAACAACCACATGTGTCAATTGTTGGTAATATTCATGCAAAATTCATCTTGGTAGATCTGGAAGTGGTATCTCTAGCTATGTTAGGACCCATGTCGATTTAGTGAGCTTGGCTTAATCGATGATATCAATATAATCAAGATAATAGGAGGATAATCATTGCATTGAGATCTAAAGAGATGATAAAGAGAGTGGAAAGGATGGTCAGATTTCCTATTTCTCCTTTGTCAACATGAATCCTGGCTATTTGTTCTCTTGTTATTATCTTTGGTTTGATGTTCTAACTTGTTTATAGTTGCTATTTAAGTTGTATCCTTTGAAGGTTGCATATTTTTTTTTGTAAAGCAATTTGAGTATGTCCCTTTGTGTTGGTACCAGTTGGTGGTCTCTTGATATATATTTTTGGATGTAAAAGGGTTGGGGCCCTTTCAAAAGCCCCTTTGCAAAATTAAAAAAACAATTAAAGAATGTATTATATTAAAGATTGGATTTAAATTATTTCTAAATAAATAATATTATTTATAAACTTTAAAATTATAATATTATTTAAAGATAAAATATAAATTGATTTTTAAATCCCTCGATATTCTTGTAATATTTTTAAAAATATCATAAATAAGTATTACACATCTAAAATTAAATGTGCTTTGTAGTTAAATAATGTTATCTTGTCAATAAGAGTTGTTTGAAGACATATTTATATACTATTATTATTATACTTAAATGATCTATATAACTAATTATTACCATTTAGGACTTTATCAGTAGGGGGGATATAGTTGACTTAGCATTGTAAGACAAGATAAAAGATCCTAAACTAATCCTTGTCTTACCTTTGAGATATGCGTATCTGTATATATACCCTAATCTATGTTTGATGTGTTCATCAAAAAAGTTTTGGAATATATTACATTATTTAGTACATGTTAATGCACCATCATGGGTACATTTTTAGATGAGGAGTTTGTCTTAGATTAGTGTTTGAGTATTTACTTAATACAATATAATAAATGTATAAGTATTCTTAGATTGTGCAATGATGTAAATGTGCATGTTGTCCATGTGTACATGAGTCTATAGAATAGGAATATAGTGAGTCATAGGAAGATGGAAGGTCAAAAGTCATACTTCATTATATATTGGCATTTTTAGTAGAGAGTTGGAATTGATAGAGATGAAAAGAGTGCAATAGCACATTAGAGTAGAGTAGTGCTCAAGTTAGATACAACTAGAGCATGAAATAAGAAAGGAGCATTTGAGGTCTCCATATTTTGTATGAAGATATCTTTTTCGTGAGCTTTCATTAATGACTATTTTATGAGTTATTTCAAAAGTTTATCATGATATTTATATTCTTAGTATATTTCCATTATAATAGATTTAATATTGGATGCTTATTTTTATACCTTGTGGTTGTATTTCCTTAAATATATAGCATAAAAAGCTAACCGTGGTATTAGAGCACAAGGTAGATTGATAGGAAATAGAGAGAGCCACAAGAAGATCGAGAGGAGATAGGGAGATTTCATTTTAGGATTTCTAAAATTGCTATATGGCTAGATTATTTCCATAGGGTTGTAGAAAATATTTTGAAGACTAGGACTCAACATAGATCTCTTTTCACTAGATTGAAGGATAACTAGTGATATTTATTGATTTATTAAAATCTAGAGATTTGCATGGATTTTCTTGCTACTATCTAAGTTTTTTTGCTGAAAAAAATTAGTTCTTAGAATTTAAAATCTTCCTACAATGGATAGAGATGAATTTCATCTTCCATTTCCTGAAATTCTATCTACTTTCCTTATGCAGGGATTAGTTCTTTGTTTCAAAAAAATCAACATTGAAGAAAGAGGAGACTCAAGGAAAAGGTCTCCATTGAATATTGGAGATAGAATATTGAGGAGACCCGATAAGGAGGTCCCTATAGAATATTGAATACTGCAGATCAAGGAATAGGTCAAATAAAGAAGGCCATATTGGAGATTGGAGAGAAACATTGAAGACCCAAGAGAATATATCTCAAGAAAAGTTGAAAGGAGAAAGAAGAAGAAGGCTAGAGAAGCCCTACTTAAAAGTTGAAGAAGTGGTCATTGGAGAAGATTTGAAGATAGCTAAAGATAGAAGATTGCAAGGAGTAGCTCCTAAAAAGAATAATTTGGGACATCGCCATTCGATAACAAGCCCAAAAGGAAGAAGGATTTGACAAGAAATTTACGAAATTTTAGAAAGGGATTCTTGAATATCTCAAGAAATTTAGATTATTGAGAAAAATGCCAACTAAATAGGCCGAAGTTAAACTTTAATACGATCTAAGAAGGAGAAAGAAGGTAGAAGAGATGACCAATTTGAGAAAGTTGAAGACTATCGTTAAAGGCTTTAAGGATAATTTCCAAAGGAGAAGATTATTGATTTTCATAGTAGGAGTTGAAGAGTCATAAGACAACGACTTGAAGGAATTGATTGTTATATTTGGAAAACAAGATAAAGGTAAATAAACTAGAGCAAATAAAAAAATTTGGACTATATTATTGGGCAGCATTAGAAAGAGAAAATATAGTTGTGATTTGGAGAAACTCAGAGCAAATTTTCAAGGAGGATTGGATAGCATTTGGTCAAGGAAAGGTGTTATAAATTTCAAAAGTTAAAGGCAGCATTGGAAGCTGCAAATTAGATAAGTTTAAGACAATAAAATAAAGGAGAAGTATTCAAGCATTTAAATCAAGAGTTGGTAGAAACTTAAAGGAGTTATAGAGCTGCAAGATTAACAAGTTTAGAGCAGCAATTTTTATAAATTTGGGGCAGCAAATAGGTGAACCAAATCACCAAGAAATCTAGCTACAAAAGAAGACCAAAAGTTATGTAATATTGGTGCAATAAAGGTTTATTATTTGAACATTTATATTAGCTTATTATTAAGTCTTTAAAAGCACCATATTTAAGTTTTTAGAGTTTCAAAAGAAAATATCTCAAGTTTATATCTTCAAGGTTGAATAAGATAGCACTCACAACAGATTAAAACTTTAAAAAAAAAAGAGAAGAAGATATAAATAATATAAGGAAAGAATCAAATCCTTACTATCCCTTGGAAAGTAAATAAGTTACAACAAAAAATAGGAGCATTATTTGGAGTCCCCAAAGAAATCACCAAGCTTAAATACAAGGAGTCATTTTAGAAGAGTAGCCAACAAGGAGAACCTATCGAAGGAGAACCAACATTACCAAGTCTTGGCAAAGAGAAGAGGAACCACCATATTGTATAAGAAAGATCCATTTCAAGAAAGCTAGTGTAATTGAAAATATAGGGGGCACATAATTACTATGTTCTATCTAAAGCTGGCCATATGTTACAACAAAGAAGCACAAATTTTTATTCAAGTTAAGCACACAAGATTAGTGCCATTTACGTAGCAAAGTTCCAAGTAAGTCAACTTCTAAGCAACAAGATAAGAGTGCCATCAAGAAGATGATATCAACCATTGCCAAGATTGAGCAACCACCAAACAAGTGGAAGAACCACTAGGCCAACGTAGAGGAACTATCATCATCATCAAAGAAGGATATCTAGAATACCACCACCATTCAACTAAGACCAAATAAGGGGAAGAACCGCCAGGTTAATGTAGAGGAGTCGTCATCTTTATCAAAGAAAGTTACCTAGAGTGCCACCATCATATAGAGAAGAACACATATAAGGAATATTTTCATCATCAAATACACATTAGTGAGTTAAGAAAATACCATTAGGGTTCCACAAACTCCATAACAGACGATTGAAAGGATGAAAATGAAGGTCCTATCATCATCTGATATAATGCTCGTTGTATAATACAAAAATAAGGTAAAATTTTTGAGTTGTAGCTAATATAATGTATATAGAAGAAAGACCAATAAAAGAGGTTGGATATTTCTCATTAATGAGAATTACATTGGAAGGAGAAGCAGTGAAGAATCTAGCAATCAGATGTGAAAATATAATGTTACAATATTCCATTTAGCAAGTTAAAATAGAGCACCAACCATCGTGAGGAGAGTCTAAGCACTAAGGAAGAAAAAAAGTCATTGTAGAGGGAAGTGCAATGATAACTAAAACGTTATCAAGGAGGTAGAAAGTTATAACATCCATCTACAAGTACTGTAGTTATAAAAGGATAATTGTCACCAAAGATACAAAGAATCAACAACTAAGGAGTATCTGTGCACCATAGAAGAAGCACTACTCCAATCATCACGTAAGTAACATGTTCTTCAATCCTTAAGCATAGTGCCAACTCAAATGCCAAACATCTTGTTAAAATAAAGTGATAATATTTACGTAACGTAACATCTTATGCATGCATTAAAGAGAAGAATGAGAGATAATTTGAAGATTCAACAGTGAACATTAAGAACACAAAGAGAAGACAGTAAAGAGGAGGGAATGAAGCACCTAAGATTATGGTATATGCACTAGATTGAAGAGAAATGAAAGATGAAAGTTTCAAGAGTCAAAGCTTTGGAGTTTGAGCATAGAGTGCACTGAATGCATCATAGCGAAAGAAGAGTGCAGGTTGTAGTATAAATTGAGCAAGCTAAAAGCTTTGGAGCGCTATATTAAAGAGGTAAGAAATATTTAGTATAATCTAAAACCATTGCAAAGATACAAGCCATAATATTGGAGTCAAGTTAATTTATTTACTATACTCAAGGTAGTCTAATAAAAGGAGAAATAAGGTATAGATTTAAAACCTTTGAAGTATTATTGAATGCCTTGGAAACATTTGAAGAAATCAGTATTTATAAAGGTTTTTGAAAATAGGTCATTCAAATTTCATAGAAATAAATTTACAAATAGATTAACTTGGAGGTATAAGGATTACTACAAAAAACTAGAAATATTATATTTACAAATACCTTTGTTTCTAAATTTCTAATTAGGGAGTTATAAGGAGTTCAAAACCAAATTAAATATCTTGAAATTTAGAAAATATATCATTGAGAATTAAAGGATATAGGAAGCAAACATAAAGTTATTAGAAAGTTGTAAACCTACATTGGAATTAGTCTCTTGATCAAATTAATGAGACATAAGGAATCCAACTTTAAAGTTTTGAAATAGAGAACATAAAAATTGAAAGTGCATCAAAAATATTTTTAGCTTTCCATTCTTAAATAGAGAGAAATAAGGTGAATAATAGAAGTTGATCACTAGGGAGATAAAAGGGATTCAACTCAAAGGAATGTTGGAACATATTATATTATTTAGTACATGCCAATGTACCACCATGGGTACATCTTTAGATTCAGAGTTTGTCTTAGATTAGAGATTGAGCATTTACTTTATGTAATGTAATAAATGCATAAGTATTATTAGAATGTGCAATAATGTAAATGTTGGACATTTTGAGTGTATGAAGTTGTCATTGATGTCAAGGATGAATTGTCATTGATGTCAAAAGGTCAAAAGGAGTAATGCAAAATATTGGTGGCAAAAGAGCTTCATAATGTTTATTTTTAAATATTATGTGAAGCACAAAATAAAAGGTTTTTATTAACACCATAGTTGGGAAAAATAAAAGGTTTTTATTAAAACCGTGGTTGGGAAAATCAAAAAGGTTTTCTAAAACCTAAGAAGGTTTTTAGTTTAAAAAGCCCAAAGAAGATCTAAATATTTAATTTATAATATTTAAATTCTTTTGAATTTAAATAATTATAAATAAATATATTTCGAAGGTAAAATTGGAAGTGTCGACGACAACATTGTTTCCCCGTATCTCCTCTCCGCCGACGTGTGTGACAAGGAAGGCATATGGTATTAATACCATAATCGTTCCTAATATTTGGTATCCTTTTCATTGCATCCACCTTAAGTGAAAAAGCTCGTGTAATTTTGAAACTTATGCCTCCCGAATATCGCAGTGTGTGTTTTCGTCGGCATCGAAGGAAGAGCCAAGGGCTCTTAAGGGTTTGAAGGAGTCAAAGTGCATGGTGTGCTTTGAGGCTCCAAGTGGAGCACGTGGATCACATGGCATGGAAGCCATGGTGAAGGCATTATGGAAGTATTGTGCAAAGTTTGAGCCTTGCGGATTGCGAAAAGTGGTAATACTTTTTGGAAATTATTTTAATTTGTGTTGCTCAGGTTTAGGTGATATAAGGTGGAAGTTAAGTTGTGTGTTGAGGAATTATTTTTATATGAAGGGTTAGATGTTGCTAAAGTAAAAACTATGGTAATTTTGTTTTACCTTAGAAAAGTGAGAGATTGACTTATTGTATTATTTTATAAAGTGATTTATTTAATTAATGCAATATTAAGTAGGGAGTCATAAGTTGAGTTTGGATTATTTTTTAGATATCTTTTTGAAAAGGGTTATGATGAAATTGAATTATTAAGATGTTCTTTTGATGAGTTAGAGTTTTGGAAGAAGTTTTTTGATTAAAGATTTGTGGTGTTGGATATTATTTTAAGAAGGAGAAATAATGTGTAATTAAGTTTGATTAATTTTTGTAATTGAGGATTATTTTGTGAAGAGGTTAGTGTGATATTTTATCATCTAAATATTTAGAAAATTGTGATTGAGATAGGTTTTCTAAGGTCACTTCTACATCAAATAAAAGGTATGGGCATATTCTTATTTGTTTGAAACGATTTATTAAGGTTTTTTGAAAACAAGATTGGAGTGAAAAGGAATTTGTTTATAAGGAATATTTTCTCCGTGGAGTAGCCCACATTGGGTGAACCACGTTAAATCATGTCTCTCATGTGTGTGATGCTTTGTGTGATGTTTATTGCTTTAATATTGTTGATGGTGTCATATGGATTAAAAAGCAAAAAGTTTTATCTTATACTGTTCACCCCCCCTCTCAGTATAAGCACATGTTCTTCAATTGGTATCAGAGCGGGTCTCTCCGTGAAAAGACTAACAGCTTGGAGGAGGATCCATCAACAACACACATGACTTCAAAAAATGAAGAAGAGACCATGTTTGATATAAAAGAGGAATTATTTACTGCTCTCAAAAAGTTGGAAAGAATTAGAGAGAAGAACTCAATCTTGAAGGAACAAATTCAAGAGGATGAAGAAGCAAGGATGGAACTTCTACAAAGTCTCACAGAACTCAAGATAAAGGTAGAAGAAGGAAAGAAAATTGAGCAGGATATGACAGATCTGTTAAGAGCAAGAGAAACAAAATGTGAAATATTGGAAGCAGAAATTTTTTATCTAAGGAATGAAGTTGAAAGGACCAAGGTACTACAAGATATAGAGTATGAGAAATAGAAAGAGGAGTCAAGTCTTCAAGAAGCAAAAACTTCAAACAAAGATAGGCAAGCAAAGGATACTTCAAAATAAAAAGACATCAGAAAGGAAGAAAGCAAAGAAGAACCTTGGATGAGAGTTAATCACAAAAGGAGAAGCACTCAACCACAATCTCAAAGGCATCCAAACAGGTTACATAATTTCTTCCATGGTCATTGCTTTTCTTGTAACAAATATGGTCATAGAGTTGTACATTGTATTGGTCATGCAAGAAATAATGTCAATAGAAATTTCAATTCTTTTGCACCTCTTATGGATAATGATATTATATGTTACAAATGCAATAATTTTGGGCACAAGGCTAGATGGTGTAAAATGATACTTCCTGAGTCTAGTAAAAGAAAAACAATTTCAACAACTAGGAAAGATGAAAGGGAAAATGTAAAGGCTAGATCAATGTTAGTTCAAACAACCCTTCATGCTCAGGATAAAGAAGAACAATGGTATCTTGATAGTGGTTGCTCTAGACACATGACAGGAGACAAAGACAAATTCATTGTACTAAAAGAAACCAATAGAGGATCAGTAAGTTTTGGTGATAATGGATCAACAAATATTGGTGGAAGAGGAACTCTGAGTTTAGATAATGGGAAAACAAGAATAGAAAATGTGTTGTATGTTAAGGGGTTAAAACATAATCTGCTAAGTGTAAGTCAACTTTGTGATCAAGGGCATATGGTTACATTCCACCCAGATAGATGTGAGATAAGAAAATCAAAAACTGGAAAAGTCATTGCAAATGCAAGAAGAACTCCAAACAATCTATACATGCTTAGTGAGATCAAAGGGGAAAAGTGCTTTCTATCACAAGAAGATGAGATTTGGTTGTGGCATAGAATATTGGGTCACTTGAATTTTGACAACATAGTCAACATAAGCAATAAGTAGGCTATCAGAGATTTACCCAAGATAAAAAGGCCACAAAACACAATCTATGCACCTTGTCAACATGGAAAGCAAACTAGAACAAGATTTAAGTCAAAAGGATATATGTCATCTGAGCCATTAAGTCTAATACATACTGATCTATGTGGTCCTACCAGAACACAGAGTATTCAGGGTGAGAGTTACTTTATATTGTTTATAGATGATTACTCCAGAATGGTTTGGGTAGCTTTCCTGAAAGAGAAGTCAGATGCATTTGAAAAATTCAAAGCATTTAAGGAATTGGTTGAAAATGAAACCGACAAGAGGATTAAGTGTTTGAGATCTGATAGAGGAGGAGAATTTACCTCAAATGAATTTGTAGAGTTTTGTGAACAACATGGGATCAAGAGAGAATACTCAGCAACAAGAACTCCTCAACAAAATGGAGTAGTTGAAAGGAAAAATAGGACTATTGAGAATATGGCTAGAGCTATGTTAAATGAGTCCAAAATCTCAGATGGATTTTGGAGGGAAGCAATCAACACAATAGTATACATAATCACTAGGGCTCAAATGAGGGTAAACCATCACAAGACTCCATATGAGCTTTGGAAAGGAAGACCGACCATTGTAAAACACTTCAAGGTTTTTGGAAGCAAGTGCTACATAAGACGAGAAGATCAAAACTTAGGCAAGTTTGACCCAAGATGTGATGAGGGAATTTTCCTTGGTTATTCCTCTAAGAGTAAAGCCTATAGATGCTTCAACAAGAGAACATGCACTATTGTAGAAAGTATAAATGTAACAATTGATGAGAAGATAGATTCAAGAGAACCAGTTCAACAAACTATGTATCAAGAAGATGGAAGTTGTCAAGAAGAGTTTCATGAGGAATCATATGAAGAAGAAGAAGAAACACAAAGACTTCTTCCTAAAACTCCATCCAGATATGTACAAAAGCATCATCCAAAATATCTAATCATTGGGAATCCAGATGAAAGGTAGACAAGGAGAAGGATAATAACACCATCTCAACAAGTAAATTTTTCCTTGCTATCTAAGATTGAGCCAAAGGACTTCAATCAGGCAAGTGGAGATGAGTTATGGATTAAGGCAATGGATGAGGAATTAGATCAGATAGAGAAAAGCAAGACTTGGGAACTTGTTCCATGACCAAAGGACAAGAATGTGATCGACACAAAATGGGTATTCAAAAATAAGCTAAATGAATATGGACAGGTAGTAAGGAATAAAGCAAGGTTAGTGTGCAAAGGTTATGCACAGGTAGAGGGAATTGAATTTGATGAGACATTTGCTCCAGTTGCATGACTTGAAGCCATAAGAATATTTTTAGCCTTCTCAAGTTTTAAAAACTTCAAGGTATATCAGATGGATGTTAAGTCAACATTTCTAAATGGTGTTCTAGAAGAAGAAGTCTACATTGAACAGCCAGAGGGATTCATATTAACAGATAAACTAGATCATGTATGCAGATTGAAAAAGGTACTGTATGGTCTAAAGTAGGCTCCTAGAGCATGGTACTCAAGATTGGATAAGTATATTCAGGAACAGGGATTCAAAAAAGGAATAGCAGACAACAACTTATACATCAAAAATGAAGGGAATGATCTACTAATTGTGGTTGTTTATGTTGATGACATCATTTTTGGGGGAAACAATGATAAGATGTGTAAAGAATTTGCAAAGAACATGCAAAATGAATTTGAGATGTCTATGCTTGGTGAGTTGTCCTTCTTTCTTGGACTTCAGATTTCACAATCAGAGAAAGGAGTATTTCTTTCACAAACCAAGTATATAAAAGAGATGCTAAAGAAATTCAGATTAGAAGATTGCAAACTAGTAAGTACCCCCATGGTCACAGGATGCAAGTTAAGTAAGGATGATGAATCCCCAGAGGCAGATCAAAGACTATATAGATCTATGATTGGCAACTTGTTGTATGTTACAACTACAAGACCATACATAGTGCAGTCAATGGGATTAGTGGTAAGGTTTCAGGAAGCACCTAAGGAAACACATGTGGCAATAGTAAAGAGAATTCTCAGGTATCTAAAAGGGACTATGGATTTTGGGCTCTGGTATCCCAAAAGTGATAGTTTCACACTCACAGCATATACATATGCAGATTGGGCTGGCAACATTGATGATAGAAAAATCACAAGTGGAGGAGCATTCTTTCTTGGAGACTATTTAGTCTCTTGGCTAAGTAAGAAGCAGGTGTCAGTATCCTTATCTATAGTAGAAGCAAAATATATTGCGACAGTAGCCAATTGTACATAGGTATTATGGATGAAGCAAACTCTAGAAGACTTCAAGATAAAACATGATCATCCTATTCCCATATTATGTGATAATACAAGTGCTATAAGTATCTCAAAGAATCCAATGATGCACTCCAGGACAAAGCACATTCCGATCAAGTATCATTTTCTAAGAGAACAAGTGATAGATAAACATGTCAGGTTGGAATATGTTACTACAAAGGAGCAGATAGTAGATATTTTCACTAAGCCACTTTCGAAGGAAACCTTTGAGTATCTTAGAGAAAAACTGGGAGTAATACTCCCACCCCAGAATTAACCACCTCAAGAGGAGGTGGAGGAGGGGCTAAGCTAAGAGACTCATTCTTAGCCCCGAGCCCCAAAGGTGACCCTTTGCCATTGATGTCAAAGGGGGAGATATTTAAGTAAAGGGGAGAGATTTAAGTAAGGGGGAGATATTTGATTTAAGAAGAGAGCATTGAGTCAGGGGGAGCAAGACAGAGTTAAGAAAATTTGAAAAGATAATTGGGTTGCCATCAATGACAAAGGGGGAGATTGTTGGACATTTTGAGTAGATGAAGTTGTCATTGATGTCAAGGATGAATTGTCATTGATGTCAAAAGGTCAAAAGGAGTAATGCAAAAGGTTGGTGGCAAAAGAGCTTCATAATATTTATTTTTAAATATTATGTGAAGCACAAAATAAAAGGTTTTATTAAAACCATGGTTGGGCAAAATAAAAGGTTTTTATTAAAACCATGGTTGGGCAAATCAAAAAGGTTTTCTAAAACCTAAGGAGGCTTTTATTTTAAAAATCCCAAAGGAGATTTAAATATTTAATTTATAATATTTAAATTCTTTTGAATTTAAATAATTATAAATAAATATATTTCGAAGGTAAAGTTGGAAGCGCCGACGACAACATTGTTTCCCCGACGTATTTTCCTCTCCATCGACGTGTGTGACAAGGGAAGGCATATGGTATAAATACCATAGCCATTCCTAAGGTTTGGCATCCTTTTCATTGCATCCACCTTAAGTGAAAAAGCTCATGCGAATTTTGAAACGTGTGCCTCCCAAATAGCGTAGTGTGTGGTTCCATCGACGTCGAAGGAAGAGCCAAGGGCTCTTAAGGGTTTGAAGGAGTCAAAGCACACATTGTGCTTTGAGGCTCCAAGTGGAGCACGTGGCTCACACGGCATGGAAGCCATGGCCAAGGCATTGTGGGAGTATTGTGCCAAGTTTCGAGCCCCATGGATTGTGAAAAGTGGTAATAATTTTTTGGAAATTATTTTAATTTGTTTTGCTAAGGTTTAGGAGGGATAAGGTGGAAGTTAAGTTGTGAAATTAACCTAAGTGTTGAGGAAATATTTTTTGATATATGAAGGGTTAATTTTGCTAAAGTAAAAGCTAGGGTAATTTTGTTTTACCTTAGAAAAGTGAGAGATTGACTTATTGCATTATTTTATAAAGTGATTTATTTAATTAATGCAATATTAAGTAGGGAGTCATAAGTAGAGTTTGGATTATTTTTTAGATATCTTTCTGAAAAGGGTTATGATGAAACTAAATTGTTAAGATGTTCTTTTGATGAGTTAGAGTTTTGGAAGAAGTGTTTTGATTAAATATTTGTGGTGTTGGATATTATTTTAAGATGGAGTAATAAGGTGTAATTAAGTTTGATTATTTTTGTAATTGAGAATTATTTTGTGAAGAGGTTAGTGTGATATTTTATCATCTAACTATTGAAATTGGAAAAAGAGAAAATTGTGATTGAGACAGGTTTTCTAAGGTCACTTCTACATCAAATAAAAGGTATGGGCATATTCTTCCTAGGTTGAAATGATTGATTGAGGTTTTATGAAAATAAGATTGGAGTTTTGTTACGTTTTCCTTGTTGAGTGTGTTTTGAATTAATTCTTCAAGTTTTTCTGGAATAGAGTTGTTAAGGATAAGTAACCTTGTTTGATAAGCATTGTTGTTGAAGTGATTGGTTGAGTGAAGAACTTGAACTAGGGTTTGCAAAGATCATGAGTATCATTGTTATGTGAGATTGGTTGATAAGCATTGTTGGAAACATTTGAGTGAATGTTCATAAGTTTGGACTAGGGTTTGTGAGCAAGGATTATTTCATTGAGTGAGTGATTGAGTAGAGTTGGTTGAGCCTAGTCAAGTGGATGTGTTGATGTGATAGTTCAAGTTCTGTGAAACAAATTGTTCTATATTCTAAATTGATTTGAGAAAGAGGTTGAGTGTTGATGAATGTGAAGCATATTGAGTCTCTAACAATTCTCTATATGTTTCTATGATTGAAAGTGATTGAGAGTTTGTGAATGTGAAGCATATTGAGTCTCTAACAATTCTCTATATGTTTATGTGATAAAAGAGAGATTAAAACCTTAGGTGTTGCCTGAAATGTTGGAACATATTATATTATTTGGTACATGCCAATGTACCACCATTGGTACATCTTTATATTAGGAGTTTGTCTTATATTAGAGATTGAGCATTTAATTTATGTCATGTAATAAATGCACAAGTATTATTAGAATGTGCAATAATGTAAATGTGCATGTAGTCGACATGTACATGAGTCATAGGAACATGGAAGACCAAGAGTCATATCTCATTATATATAGGCCTTTGATAGATGAGTTGTTATAGTGTGATATAGATAATATAGAGAGAATTGAGTAGAATAGTAGTAGTTACAATGTAGAACTTGTATGAAGCAAGGAGCATTGAGATATCCTTATTTTTTATCAAGTTGAAATTTTTGTGAGCTTTAATTAATGGCTATTTCATGACTTATTTCAAAATTCTCTCATGCTATTTACTTGCTTATTATATTACCATTGTCGTAGATATAACATTTCATGCTTATTTTAGTTCTTGTGGTTGCATTTTCTTTAATATATAGCATCAAAAGCTAAAAATGGTACTTGGGCACAAGGTAGATTGCTAGGATATAGGGATATCCACAAGAGAGATTAAGAGGAGATAGGAAATCTCATTTTCATAAATTTTGAAATTTTATGTTGGCTAGAGTCTTTCCATAGAGTTGCATAAAAACTCGTAAAGACTATAACTCGAAATTGATTCCACTAGATTGACAAATAAACTAGTGAAGTTTATTATATATATATATATATATATAAGGAAGTTTTCATTATCATTTTATAATACTTTGTTGCAAATAATATTCAAAGAAAGTTGAGAAGTTTCCTACAATAGCTAGGAAGAATATATTTTTTGAAATTGTTCCAGTACTTGAAGCATCAAGTTGAAGATTGAAGTTTTGGGGGGCCAAAGAGAAAGGTCCTATTGCAAAATTTGCAAAATAGAATATTGAAGACTCCATATTGAAGAATAAAGAGTCTCAAAATGTTAAAGGAATTATAAAGTTGTAAATCAGGGGAGTATATGAGTTGTTCTTTGATAGCAATAAGAGTTGTAAGATTAACAAGTTTAGAGTAGCATGGCAATAATAATTGAAGCAACAAGTTTCATGAAATAGGAGTAGCAAATAGGTGAACCAAATCACCAAGAAATCAAGCTAAAAAAGGAAACAAAAAGGTATGCAATATTGGTACAAAATTTTTATAATTTGAACGTTAATATTAGCTTATTATTAAGTATTTAAAAACACCAAATTTGAGGTTTTAAAGTTGCAATAGGATAGGTTTCAATTTTATGCCTTCAAGGGTGCATAGGATAGCATTTATAAGTGATTAAAATCTGCAAAAAATAAAAGAGAAGTTAGACAAGGAAAATGAGGGTATCAACTTATCACTATCTATTGAAAACAACCCAATAGAGTATAGCAAATATTTGATATACTAAACTATACAAAATATAAAGTGTTGGTATGGAAATATATCACCAATTATTGAGCAAATGAGGAGCCATAGTAAGAGAATAGATAATGAGGAAAATATGACTTGAAAAGAAACTATTGTTACCACATCTTGGTGAAGAGGCATCGTCATTTGATAAAGATAGAATATCAAGCTATATAACATAACATTCATTAAATATATGTAAGGATTGCAACATAAAGAGATGCATGAATTAAAGGTTAAAGAGTGCCTAAGTTCAAGAATTTCAAGAGGAGATAGTCATCATCATTTGTGAAGCATCACGGTAATACCATAATCAAAGTCACAGGAGCTAAGAGGAAACACAGAGAGCCCACAAATATTGAAATAAAGTTTTGCAAAAGTAGAAACAAACCAACCATAAAGAGGAGGATTCAAATAGTGTTTGAAATTGCACCATAAAGAAAGAAAAAGTAAATTCGAGCACTGCAGCATTGGAAGTAGCCAAGCATAGAAGAATCACCGCATCAAGCCATCATTGAAACTGCCAAGTTAACAAAGTCATTGGATGTAAGATAGAGCATTAGGTTTGAGTGCCATTGGAGAGAATTAGAAGAAACACATCAATTGAAAGCAAGAAATTGCACCTAGGAGTTACTAAGCTCATAATAGTCAAGAGAACATAAAGAGTGCAATAAATAGTTGGAGTGTTAGGGCAAAGAATTACAATTTGAATGAGCACCACTAATCCTGAGCAAGTGAAGAAGCAATTTATTGCTTTGTAACATTGTTATAAGCAAGTAAAGAAGCTAGCCAACACTTGTCATATCACAGGAGAAGGAGAATCAAATATAGTTGAAGAAAACTCATCATTGAAGCGTTACAAGGAACAACATTTATAAACACACCTACTTGGTTGGTAAACCAAAGCAGAAAAGCTATTATCTACCACTTGGAAAAATAGAGGAGTACAACATACATGGAGGTTCCTTTAGCACCTCAAGCTCACTAAGAAGAGTGAGAGTCACATTGAAGAATGAAGAGGCATTGGAAAAAAATATTAGCCATGTTGGAGAAGAGCAAGAGTTATGTTGATGAATGAAGAGGCATTGGAAAATAAGATTAGCCAAGTTGGAGAAGAGAAAGAGTTACATTGGACTACCCTAAAAGAAGCATCTAGCTGAGTGAAAAATATCCACATAGAACAAAGCACCAACCACTATATCCATAATTCCCTAGTGTATACATTAAAAGTATGAATTAGATATTAATGCAAGGTGAAGGAAGATCTATTAAGCAAGGAGTGCAAGGATAGAGAATAAGCACTACAAGTAAAGGAGGAGATCCTATTGGAGAGTAAAAGTTTGAGAACCAAAGGAGCATAACATAGGTCGTATAGTAGCATGTTGAAGCCTTAAGCACTGCGTTTGAGAAGGTAAGAAATATTAAATAAGCCTTTGCAAAGCATAAGGAGAAATAAGGCATAATTTCATTGAAGTAAAGGTTAATTAATTAACTAATTATATTGAAGGTTATTTATGAATAGGAGAAATAAGGTGATAACCTTAGAGAAAATATTAAATGCTTTAAAAGGTAATTGAAGAAAGTAGTTCCTTGAAAAGGTATTTGAAATTACTCTATTCATGCATGAAATTAATATTGCATTGAAATATTTGTAAAAGATTAACTTGGAGAAATAAGGACTTGCTACACAAAAATTGAAATATTATTTGTAAATATCATTATTTCTAAATTTCCAACTAGGGAGTTACAAGGAGTCCAACATCAAATTTAAGCTATCGAAATTTAGAAACTATATTATTAAAATTTGAGACAAGCAAAACATTGTATTGCTAGAAAGTTGGAAAAATTATTGATATTAGTCTCTTATACAAATTGAAGGGACATAGAGAATCCAACTTAAATATCTTAAAGATATTGAGAATTTTATCAATTCAAATTGCATATTTATATTTCTACAACACAGAATAAAGTGCTTATTTTAAAGGTTAGGAGTTGAACATTATATCATAAATTGTCATTAGGGAGACAAAAGGATTTCAAATAAAATGGAACCTATAAAGCTAAAAATTTTATCAAGACCTTACTATAGTCAAAATATTTTGTAGACACAAAATATTCTACAAAAATTGATATTGAAAAGATGTTATCAAATTTGATCTTATACTAGGGAGCCAAAAGGGATACTACCTAGAGAATTGAAAGATAGTATTTTATCTCTAAACTAGGGAGTCATAAGGTAGAAAACTTCAAAAAAAAATTAAAGATAAAATATTTTATTAAAGTTGTTCTCAATACTAAAAGAGCTAAAAAAAAATCTATTTATAAATTTGGCCATTGATTGATCAATTACTACAAGAATTGAAGGTTAGAATCTAGAAGTTGAAATGGAATACTACAATTTCTTAAGATAATGGATAAATTAGCAAGAGGAACATATCATCACAAGATACACTATGAAAGGATTCAAGATCAAAATCCATCCAATATTCCATATCAAAGATGCAAAATTACTTCTAGCACAAACAATTCTACAGGTCAAAATAAAAAGGATATTTGGTATATTGATTTCGGTGCAAGTCATCACGTGATAGGAAATTTAAAATGGTTTGACTACCTTGAAGTAACTAACAATTTTAGGTTGAAAATTTCAGATGGGAAAACCTATCTTATACATGGATATGGATGTGTAACTCCTAATACTAGATT
The DNA here is from genome assembly GCA_028583015.1 of Wollemia nobilis. Taxonomy (NCBI): domain Eukaryota; kingdom Viridiplantae; phylum Streptophyta; class Pinopsida; order Araucariales; family Araucariaceae; genus Wollemia; species Wollemia nobilis. The sequence continues at coordinate 2,897,184 of JAQPPZ010003507.1, read as the reverse complement.
CCCAAATGTTTTGTTACATGATGTAATATATGTTCCCGGATTAACATCTAATCTTATTTCGGTAACCAAGCTGGTAGAGAGCAAAAGTATGGTTGATTTTAGACACATAAATAGAGATAATATGTGTCTCATCATAAATCAAAATGATATAGAAGCTACTATATAAATCCACAAAGATATATATGCTCTAGATTCAATTAAGATTTCACAAGATATTATTGTATTTCAAAACAACACTAATGCATTTTTCTGAGGTACAGATTGTAGAAAATAAAAAACCTATAAATCATAAAAGTTGATAGGGGAATAGAATATTTAGAATGATAAATATGAGAGGATAAAATCACTATGGATTACTTAGCCATCTATAGATTAAAGAAAGAAAATAAGAGCTCGAGATCTAGAATCAAGAAGAAGACCATATCAAAGACTAAAGTCTTCAATACCCAAATAATGTAATACAGGGGTATTGGAATATATTACATTATTTGGTACATGCCAATGTACCACCATGGGTACATCTTTAGATTACAATTTTGCCTTAGATTAGAGGTTGAGCATTTACTTTATGTAATGTAATAAATGCACAAGTATTATTAGAATGTGCAATAAGGTAAATGTGCATGTAGTCCACATGTACATGATTCATAGGAATATGGAAGGCCAAGAGTCATGTCACATTATATATAAACCTTTGATATTTGAGTTGATGTAGTGTGATATAGAGAAGATATAGAGCATTGAGTAGAATAGCAGTAGTTACAATGTAGAACTTGTATCAAGTATGGAGCTTTGAGATCTCCTTATTTTGTATCGAGTTCAAATTTTTGTGAGCTTTCATTAATGGCTATTTCATAAGTTATTTAAAAAGTTTCTCATGTTATTTAATTGCTTATTATATTGCCATTATCATAGATATAATATTGGATGCTTATTCTAGTTCTTGTGGTTGCATTTCCTTTAATATATAACATCAAAAGCTAACAAGGAAAACTAATAAAGCTAAGAAATTTATCATGACCATACTATATCCAAAAATATTTGAGAGATACAAGGTATTCTACAAAACTCAAAAATTGAAAATATCCTATCAAATTTGATCGTATACTCAAAATACTAGGGAGTTAAAAGGAATTCTACCTAGAAATTTGAAAAATTACACCCTTGTCAAAACCATTGATTGAACATTAGAATATTCAGGGTATCCTACAAATTTGAAAATTAAAAAGAGTTCATTGAATTTGATCTCCAAAGTAGGGAGTCATAAGGTATTCAACCTCATTATTTTAAAAATTAAAAGATTCTATCAAAACTATTCTCAAAACATAATACTAGGGACCTGTAAGAAACTCCACTTCAAAGATCAAATCAAAAGAAGCATGGATGAAATAATGAGGAATGCATTTAATAATGAAGAACTATTTCATGAATTGAAATTTTATTCACAAAACTTAATAGATACTTTTGATGGATACAAATATTTGTCTACTAGTAAAAAAGAAATATTCTCTTTGTTTCTCAAGGAAGTAAAAGAAGAAAATTGTATGACATTAATTGCCTATCTTCATGAAATAATTTTCAAATATTGGTGGAATACTCAAAACATAGTTATATTTACATCAGAATAATGTTTGATGATATATCTATCATTAATTGTTTTTGAATTCTTTCAAAATATGAAATAAAATGAACATATTAGCAATGAAATACTAAATCCCAACCAATACTATTGTGATGATGAACTAACTCATCATGAAGAAGATATATCACTAGTAAAAATGTAGAAATGAAAAAGAAGAAGGAAGATGAAGCATGACCAAAATGAAAAGATGAATATGAAAGAAAGTAATTTCAAGATGAATATAGACCAAAGTGAACTAAAAGAACAAGATAAATATGATAATTATTTGCATGATCAAAATATAGCTAGAGAGCACAATGAAGAAAGCAAAAAAGAAGAGCTCAAGTTCTAGATTCAGGAAGAAGACCATATTGAAGACTGAAGTCTTCAATAACCAAATAATATAACACAGGGGGTGTTGGAATATATTACATTATTTGGTACATGCTAATGTATCATCATAGGTACATGTTTAGATTAGGAGTTTGGCGTAGATTAGTGTTTGAGTATTTACTTAATGCAATGTAATAAATACACAAGTATTATTAGAATGTGTAATGATGTAAATGTACATGTTGTCCATGTGTACATGAGTCTATAGAATAGGAATATAGTGAGTCATAAGATGGAAGGCCAAGAGTCATACTCCAGTATATATTGGACTTTGTAGTAGAGATTTGGAATTGATAGAGAGGGAGAGAGTGCAAGAGCACATTAGAGTAGAGTAGTACTAAAGTTAGATACAATGTAGATCATGAATAAATAATGGAGCATTTGAGGTCTCCATATTTTGTACAAAGATCCATTTTTCGTGAGCTTTCATTAATGGCTATTTTATGAGTTATTTCAAAAGTTTCTCATGATATTTGCATGCTTAGTATATTTCCATTATCATAGATTTAATATTGCATACCTATTTTTATGCCTTGTGGTTGCATTTTTTTAAATATATAGCATCAAAAGTTAATAGAAACACCTAAGATTTTAATCTAAGATCTATATTTTAAGTTTTTCACAACTAAATCTTAGCCTAAATTGTAGCAAACAAATATGCAAACATAAAAAATCTAACCTATATGATTATTTTTTTAATGCTTACAACAAAGTAAAGTTTTTTCTTTTCTTTTAAAAGCAAGGGTCCAAGAGAAATGCATCAAACAATATCTAGCCTAAATGCAACTAAATGCCTTTCAATTTGATAACTAGAATAAAAAATAAATTGTTTCCTTTAAGTCTTCAAAGACTAAACCAAATTCCTTAATTTCTCCATTTAATGTACTAAAATAGAAAATAGAATACCTAGGATACAACACCCAGTAGGAAAACTAAACTATAGAAATAAAAAATGCAGTTTATGGACCAGAATCACCTGATTTTGTAGTCACGATGAATTTGCTTTCTATAGTCAAATTTACTACTAAAAACATTCATTGTCTAGAACTGAGTAACCAATGAATTGGTAGAAACCTATAAAATAGCAAAACTAGAAAGTGGGGTTAGTTTTGGGGGTTTTACCAAGCTTAAAAGGAGAATGGAAACTTCCTAGATTGACTGGTTAGACCCATTGATTCTTTTTATAAAATGAAATAAGACCTTTAAATACTACAATCCCTATGCTTACATCATTTATTAGGCTTAGTATTTGCTACATTTTGTATTTTTTAGTTTGATTTCTTTTGTATCCTCCCTTTTTATATTTCTTGAGCTAACATATATCATTTGTGAGCATGTTCTTTCTCTCTTGAAAGTAATTTTTAGGAACCTCTTAGGACACTAGATTGTCTAGAATACCACTTCTCAACTCCTCTCAGTAGTTCATCCTAGGAATTGGCTTTCTATCCTCCTACATTTTCCTCAAAGATGAATGCACTAGCTACATTGTTTCACGTAGTGAATTTGTTATTGGTGATATTTTACCCTCCTTTTTACATGTGTGTAGTCATTCTATAGACAAAAAATACTATAAAAAATAGATTAATAATTAGGGTTTAAAAGAAAACTAGAAATGATAAATTTGATGCCTGTAAATGGATAGGTAGCAAACTTATTTAATAGATTAGATAGAAATGCAAGAGGTTATTGTTAGTTTTCCAAGACTATTTTCTCTCATGAAATTTATCTCTCATCAAGAATAAATCACATAAATGACTCACATAAAATAATAATGAATTATAGAAATGGAATATATCACAAATATATCTCAAATATATTATATATCACAAGATTACAAGAATGAGATTGATTGATTACATTGCATGGAGATAGGTCTTCAATATATAAGTTCATATGACTTTTCAGTACTCTGGTTGTTGCTCCCTCTAGCAGCTAGGAGATGCATCCTTTCATATTCTTCATATTGACACATACATTACATAAAATATAAATCAACCACCAAATTAATATTTACAAGGGGGAAAAATAATTTTATACTTCCAATAGTTATCTCCAAATGTGTATGGACTAATCTAAGGAGGAAGTGTCTCTGGACTGTAGAATGACTATACACATGTCAAAGGTAAGGTAAAAGGTCACTAATAAGGAATTTTATACATGAATCAATGTAGGTAGAAATTTTTTCTATGAGGATAATGTAGGTGGACAAAAATCCAAGATTTGAGAGGAACTATTAAGGGGAGTTGAGAAGTCTTTCGGATTTCTACTATCTTGAGAGGTACATGAAAAACACTTTCAAGAGAGAAAACACATGCTCACAAAATGATATATGTTATCTCAAGAAATATAAAAAGGGAGGATGCAAAGGAAATCAAAGCAAAAAATAAAAAATGTAGCAGATTCTAAGCCTAATGAACTAGATTATGATATCAAGTGATTTATTACACAAAGTGGCACTACGAAGTAGGGTATCAATGATTTAACTATTTTGTGAAGGAAGTAAGATATACATGTATCTTAGAAAAGTATTAAATTGAGTCATAAAGGCTAAGGCACAAGGATATGGTTGATTATGTATGAAAGTGTTAATGCCAAGGTTGATCGATAGACATTAAACAATGGATTTCCAAGGCTAGACATCAAAACAATGCTACACATAGATAAAACTCATAATACTAGTTCTTGATGTGTCTACCTTATCACTAGAAAAAATACATACGAGCCAATGTGGTAAAATACACTACGCACAACACAAGCATAAAATGTATATATGTAGAACTGAACACAAGCAAATACCCATGAGATTATAACACTTATAAGTATTCATAATATTTTGATAGAATCCAAACTAGATCATCCTTTTACATAAAAATAAACAAATAGAACTCTTGAAACATCCTTTAAATCTCATCTATTATTTATTTAAGGTGCTCTTTTTCAACCATGTTGGTAAAATAAATCTATTTTCTAGATTTGTAGCTCACATTAATGTAAAATTTGACCTTTTAAATTTTATAGGCTAAACAAATTTGAATACAAAATTGCATTTGGATGATAAATAAGAGTATAAGTCTTCAACCAAGCATCATACCAAAGAGTTTTGGAATCCTCCTCATGGATTAACATTTAATACATTTCTTGATCGATTTCAAACTACCTCATATGAAGTCTCATATTTTTGAGCCTGTAGTTAGGGTTCTTGTCTTGAATAATTTTATTGTGTCAACATAACATATATTTTTGGAGTAACATTTTTACTAACTCTTTCCTTGATCTTTAAATAATCTCCAACCATATTTTGACCCTAATTTGATACTTGTAAGTTTATAATTTCACAAACCCTCACCTCTAATATTATTTCCTTTGTAAATTTTATCTCTTACAACAATAAAATCTAAAATTTTTCTCACATCCTTTCCAAATAAATTACATTTGAATTTTATTCAATTTAAATGATATACCTACTAGCAATCTTGAAAGTGATATATCAGCGCTAATAATTAAGATTAATGTATACAATTATTTTGTAACAAGTGTTTTGTAAGCTTTCATAGAGCTCAAAATTACATTTTTTTTGGTAGATAAGATACTACAGCATTAATACCGGATTTTACAGGTTGACCCAAAACCTTTTACAAAAATCAACCCAAGGCTGTTGATGAACATGTCCTTACTAAGGATCCTATATATGTAAAATCTACATGCCGCCAAAGCCATTACATCCGGTAAGGCACATAGCCTATTATAAAAAAGAAACTTCCCATACAACATTTTGGGTATACCCCGAGAAAACACACCTGCATCATAATTACAAAAAAGAAACAGACACAGATACCTTCCTTGAAATAGTGGAGAAACAAAAAGCTGCAGACACACATAGCAGAGTGCTATAAAAAAATCCCACAAGCTCTATATTGACAATTACTCTTAATAATTCTTTGGTAATTACTTTCTTTCATATATGACATGCTTTGGGACCACATCCCATCTTGGCCAATCAGCCTTGGAGAAGTGAACCTGCTGGCTAGATTTATGGCGATGGCTATCTGGTGGTCCACGTGGCTCTGGTTCGAAGTCTTATATTGTTGTTTCTTTCCTGCCCTATGATTTTCAACCAACCTCAAACTACTAAGATGACTAGGAGCCATGTTATCAGACATGTGACTGTCCCCATTAGTCTTTGTGGTATTTCCAAGCAGCATCCACCAAGACTGACAACTCAGATAATTTTTATTGTGAGTTCATTTCAAAAAAGATATGGGAATACTCATAGCCTTAAAACTTACAATGCCTTCCTTGTTGGTAAATTTGACTATGAATATTGGAATTATTATTGAATAAGTTCCTCTACTTCGCTCGGGACACCGTCTTGCCATTTGAAAAGTCCATTACCATCAACACCCAAATTGGCTAGCTTATCAGCAACTTTGTTAGCTTCCCGAAAGACATGTTGGGATTTTTTGTCTTGTCTTCCCTGGAAAAGGATCATAGCCTCTTCAACAATTGTTTTAAGCCTCCAAGGAGGTGTTTTCAAATTATTAAGGAGATTTATAACATGCATAGAGTCTCCTTCTATGATCAAATTGTCTTCTAATTCTTGAGTCATTTGAAGGCCTCTCCACATAGCTCTAGCTTCAGCTTCATTGTTTGTCCTTGTTCCCAAATATTCAAAAAATGCAAGCATCATATTCCCATTATGATCTCACACAATGCCACCAACGCCTACTCTACTAGGATTGTCCTTAGCCGCTCCATAAAAATTAAGCTTAAACCAACCCGTAGGAGGTGGGGACCACTTAACATTGGCTCTGGGGTTGACTATGCTAGGCACAGACTCATCTAACAAGGTTAAGCTTAAATATTGAGCTATCATGGTCTCCTGCAGATGAGGTTTACGACTATCAAAAGGGATAAGGTTCACATTCTCGTTGGCAAAATATAGGATCCTGGCAATGATAGTTTGATGATCATGGATAGACTAATTAAAGACTCTATGGTTCCTTTCTAACCACACCTGTCGAAGATAGTGATTGAGACAATTTTTTCACATGTATCTAAGTCTTTGGCTTGAAAAGAGGCAAGGCCACTCGATGAACAAATCAAGTACGATGGCTGGTTTAACCCAAGAAATATTGAAGGCCTAAAAAACCCCACTTAGGATAGTCAAGGAAAAAGGACACTCAAGGAAAATGTGATAAATGGTCTCCCAATTAGCCCTGCACAGATAACAATGATTAGTGATACAAATACCTTTATGCATCATATTATAAATGGTTAGAATTCTTCCTTGGATAACCAGCCATGAAAAGACTGCAATTTTTGGAATTAAATTTTTATCCAAACTAAGTCCTTTTGGAGGATAAAATCCTCGTCATCAAGCAGAATCTTGTAAGATGATTTAATAGTGAACTGCCCATTTTTCGTAGGAGCCCAGGTCACTTGAACTTCCTTGGGTCTCATGGGGATAAACTGTTGCCCAATAATGTTACAAATATCATTTTATTCTGCATGAAAGACCTGAATCCTTATTTGTTTCCACTTCATTCTGCCTTTGTCCTCAACCATATAGTCAAATACTTTTCTACCAATGAGTTCTTTCATGGTATCTCTGATTCAGGATAAGTTAGGATATTACGTCAATGGTTCATCCTTAGCCCACCTATCATTCCAAAAATTTATCCTCTCACCATTTCCTAAAAGCCATGTTAAACCTTTTTTGATTGTTTCCTTACAATTGAGAATTTCTTTCCAAAAAGCAAAACCTCTGATTGGAACTGAGTCACTTAGAAATTCCATATTTTGAAGATACTTTAGTTTGATGATAGCTATCCATTCATTTTCTTCACCATAAATGAGGTGTCATGCCTGCTTAGCTAGTAAAGCTAAATTCATATGAGCAATTATCCTCAGATCTAAGCCCCCATTTTCCTTGGGTCTGCACACTTTGGTCCATCCTACAAGGTGTATCCTTTTTTTCTCCTCTGATCCAGTCCATAAAAATTCTTTTTGGAGTTTCTCAATTTTCTAGAAATCCTTCACATGGGCTTTAAAAATGATGAGGAAATAGATTGGAATGTTCTGAAGAGAGGCCTTAGTGAGGGTCAGCTTTCCTACTTGAGATAGAAGATGACCTTTCAATCCAACAAGTTTTTTTTGAATTCTTTCAATAACCTTGTCCCACATTGACTCTCTCGGAGAACCAATGAAAATAGGGAGACCAAGACACAAAGTGAGGAGGTTTGCTATATCACACCCTAAAATTTATACAATCCTTCCCTACCTTTGAATGGGGGTGTTCATGAAATATAACTTGCTTTTACTGAAATTAACTTTCTGACCACCAACGTCCTCGTAGAGTTGCAGGATGTATTTAATTCTTTTGGCCTCAACCATTGACGCCTTAGTCAATAGAAGAGTATCATCAATGAATTGTTGGTGAGAAACAGCCCTAATGAGAGATTTTGCCTTGATTCCTAATATTAGCCTTGAACTGCAAGTATTTTTTATGGTTCTACCTAAAGCTTCTTCCACAATGATGAATAACGTAGGGCTGATAGGGCCCCCCTACCGAATTCCTCTATGACTTTGAAACTAACCAGCAGTTGTTCCATTAACCAGAATTGAGAACCATGCTTTAGAAATGTATTATTTGATCAAATTAACCCATTTGTGGTGAAAACCAAACTTAAGGAGGACAACAATCAGAAAGTCCCAATTTAGCCTATCAAATGCTTTGTTCATATCAAGCTTGAGGGCAAAAATAGACCTGTTACTCTTATGAGTAGAGTGCAGAGCTTCATGAGCTATGATAACTCCATCCAAGATTGACCTAATCTAGACAGAGGTTCCCTGGCATGGATCTATGATGTAGGGAAAAACATTTCTCATTCTATTTGCAATGGATTTAGTTAGGATCTTGTAAGAAACATTGTATAGACTGATTAACCTGAAGTCAGCCATAGATTTAGGTGTTTGCTTCTTAAGAATTAGAGAAATAAAAGTAGATTCGAGACCTTTTGGGATATGATTGCTTGCTTGGAATTCTCTAATAGTAGAAATTACATCCTCACTTACGATGTCCCAAAAATCTTGATAGAAGCCAGGGGAAAAGCCATCGGGTCCCGAGGCTTTGTCTAGCTCCATGCTAAACAAGGCTTCCTTAATTTCCTCATCAAAAAATGGAGATAGAAGCTTAAGGTTTATATCCTCATTTATTATGCTAGGAATGGATTGCAAGAGAATATCTTTGGCCTCCTCATTGCACTGCAATTCCTGACCAAGGATAGAATTGAAATAAGTTACTACCTCCTTTCTAATTTTTGTTAAGTCTTGAGTAATAGAACCATCTACTTTTTTAAAAAAATTTATCTTGTTATTGCTTCTATTTCTAAGCGTGGTGATGTGAAAAAACTTGGAATTTGAATCTCCATATTTCAACCAAATATCCCTTGATTTTTACCTCCAATAGATTTCCTCACAAGCCAAAATGTTATGAAACTCTGCTAGTTTTTTCCATTCCTCCTGCCTATTAGTTTTATCAGCATCACCATGTTGAATCCTCTGATCAATTATCTTCAAAATTTCAACAACTTGTTTTTTATTTTCAAATAGGTTCCCAAAGACCTCTTTGTTCCAATTTCGAAGCTTTTCCTTAACAAACTTTAATTTTCTAGCAAGTTTAAAAGATGCACTACCCCTGACAGGCTCTGCCACCACTAAATTAAGTTATCTCTAAAACTGGAATGTTTGATCCACATAGATTGAAATATGAAATGTTTCTTGAAGTACAGAGAGTTAGGGATCTCCAACAAAATAGGATTATGATCAGAGGCAATTTTAGGAAGGGCTTGCAGGGTAGAATCACCGAACAGAGTTGTAGCCTCCTTTTATAGAAAAAACTTGTCAAGCTTTTCTTGAATGATATGACACCCTATCCACCGATTGCTCCAGGTATAATTCGCTCCTCTAAGTTTTACATCCATCAACATGTTGGAGTTCACAAAGTCATTGAACTCATCCATGCTCCTGATAGGTGGTCCATTTCCATCCATTTTTTCCCGAAGGGTAAAGAGGAGTATTAAAATCCCCAGCCAGAATCTAGGGGACATTATGGAAGATTTCACTCAGATTGCCTAAGTACTCCCACAGTAGAGCTCTCCCTTGAATTGAAGTCAAGGCATAAATATTTGAAAGGATCCATGACTTGTTGTTGTTTATTTCCTTAAATAAAACACTAAGAACCCTGTCATATTTTTGAATAATGGTGCCTTCTACTATCCTAGGATTCCACAAAGTCATAAGGCCTCTAGACGCTCCTCTGGCTGATTTGCAAACCATATCCCCTTGATTCCAAATTTTTTTGCTACTTTTTTTTATTGAATCTCATCAATTTTTGTTTCTTGCAACATGATAATAGTTGGATTCACTTGATTTCTTATTGCACTAACTTCCCTGTGTTTGGGCAGGCCATTGAGGCCTCTCACATTCCATGAGAGGAACTTCATTTAGATTTTTTAGTATTTATTCCTCTCCCCCTCCCTTGAGGGGGTTTTCCTAATTTGTTGTCTTCAAAATCTGAAATAACCTATTGAAACAAGGTTCTCTATTTTCCATTGACAATTTCATTATTAGTTTTAATTTTTTGATGCTCAGCATTTGATATTCTCCCTCTTCTTTTTTCACTGCCAAAATCTATAGGAGACTTCACAATGCTCCTGGTTTGTTTAGGACTAAACTGGGGGGAGGCAATTTTTTACAGAATCGAACTGCCATATTCCTCAGTCTAAAGACTTTCACATATCTCCACCCCTACATCCAAATCTTCTCCTTTTTTCCTGTATTACCCTGGTCTACGGGATGGCCCCTTAGTAGGATTCACCTGGCTCCTAGTGATGATGTTAGGGAGATGAGATTTTTTATTTTCCAATGCCTCAAATTTCTTCCTAAGTTCTTCAACATTAGGGTTTGGATTTGGGATGCCCACTGGGCTTGAAGTATTTTCAGCATTGGGGTTTAAGGATCCCGACTTGGATGGGGATTCTAGAGATTGGGCATTAGGGTTTGAGGATCCTGAATTGGATGGGGATTCTAGAGAGTCATAAAGGTTAGCCTGAAGGTTTTGGGCTTCCATGTCTTTCGATAATCCTCCTACTCCCATATTGGATAGAATTGAAAATTTATTTGAAACTAGAGGATTGGAACTTACCTGAGTATTTTGGTTGCCAACAACCTATTATTTTCCTTTGTCTTGTTGGGACCCTGCACCCTCTCTTTTATTTTTTGGTAGACATAGTTTGCCTTATTAAAATCACCTTTGCCATGCAAACTCCTCAAATTTCCTCTGTCTAGCATTCCCTACTTTTGCTTTTCTCTATTCATTGCCAGGTTAGGGCACTGATTGCATAGATGTCCTTGATTTTTACATTCTGCATAGAATGTTGGTCTATTCTTGTATTCTACCGGCTATTTTTGATAGTATTCTCCATACTCTAGCTCCACAAACCTTGGCAATTCATTATCCAAATTAGCATTTACGCAAATTCGTGCATGAGTCATCCTTGTCTTGGCCAAGGTCGCATGGTCAATGGAGATCAGGTCCCTATAGTTATAGCTATGCCCTACAGCCAATATTCATTGAAGAAATGGTCAGGTAGACTTGGGAGACGAACCCAAATAGGGGCAATGTTAATATTTTGCTTTTCAAGGTCGAAATATTCACCCCATCATTTGAGAAAAAGGCTCATTTTGCCTAAAAACCAAGGACCTCCTATTAAAATGCGGTTAGCATCCTCCATATTGTTAAAACGGATAATGAAGAACCCTCAAGTTAGATCTACCAACTCCAATCTGCCTACTAGTCATCATTTACCCATCGCCCAAGCCCTGATAGTCTCCATGTCCGACCTACCTCCCAAAAACTTGCCTACTAGGGAGAATTCTTCCATTGAAAGAAAAGGGCTCATGGAACTTGTCGGGGCTGAAATTTTATTATTTACTAGAACTAGGGGCAGAAGAGAGAGAACCTCCTTTCTTTTTCCTCTAAGAGTCTCAGCAAAAGACAACCACTTCTTGGGCCCCACATTGTCCTTTGTATCTTTTTTATCAAGGTCTTTCTGAGGAGGGTCGGGCCCCCGCGTGATGCCTACCTCTAAATCTGTTGCAACCTGACTGCCTTACTCTGGATCCTCGCTTGATCCATGCTTGAGGTTCCCACCCTCCCCTTCCGTACCTACTCTACCTCTACCACCTTGGTTGAGATTCCTGCCCAAAAAATTCAAACCCTCACTCCCATCGCACTCGCTAAACTCAGCTCACTCATTCCAAATATCTAGAGAAATATGGTTGAGATTCTTTTTGAACTTTCTTTTTCAACTCAAAATTACATTCATCACCCCTAACTTTAAATTAAATTACACTTTTCATGTAACTAATGTTTTCAATATGGATTTTCACACTCTTATGCAACTCTTTAAACTTCATTATACTAAAAATAATTCATACCCTAATAAATTGGGTATATTATGGAAGATTAGTTAGATAAAAATGTAGGCAAGTTACTGAAGAACATAAGCTTATACTGAGGGGGGGTGAACAGTATAAGACCGACTTTCACTTTTCTTTCCCAAACAATATTATTCAATATTATATATGGCAATATTAATAACAGTAATAAAGCAATGCACAAATCATCACACACAATAGAGACACCAATTTAATGTGGTTCACCCAATGTGGGCTACTCCACAAAGAAAATATTTCTACTAAATTTTTTCAACAAATCTTCTTGGAAATCAATTCCTTATTACAATGTTTATGGACCTCTATCCAAATGAGACACCAATCCCCTATACTCTAATTTGTGTTTATCTCTCCATAGGAGAACTCTTGTCTCTTTGGTTTGTGGAACTTGATCCAAGAGACCTCTATCTCCTCAATTGGTTCATGGATATCTCTCCATAGAAGAAATCTATCTTCCCATCTAGTTCACGGATCACACCCCATAGGAGAAATATTTCCTCTTGCTCTTATTTGTGGATATCTATCCACAAGAGAACTCTTTCCCCTCTACTCTAGCTAATGATCTTCTAGAAGACTTTTGCCCCAACTGCTCTGGCTTATGGATCTCTCTCCATAGAATACCTTTGTCCTCACTACCCTAGCTAATGGATATCTATCCATTGGAGACCGCTATACTTTGCTCTATCACCTCCAAATATTACTCTCAAATTTATCTTAAATATACACCAAAATTTGTCCCAAGTGTAGTACAAATCTACTATAACTCTGCTCACAAATATATGCACAAATATCTATCTCAAATTTGTCCCTAAGCCTTAACACAAAGTTTGATCAACTCTGCTTAGATTTATCCCAATCCTTAACATAAAGCTTGAACAAATCAAAGATACTTTCAATGTTGTCTCAAGTCTTCACAAGTCTTACTCAAATATTTCTTTAAGTCTTTCACCAAGACTTGCTCAAATTTACCTTCAAGTCTTCACCAAGACTTGCTCAAATCTATCTTCAAGTATTTCACCAAGACTTGCTCAAATCTGCTCTCAAGTATTCACCAAGACTTGCTCAAATCTACCTTCAAGTCTTCACCAAGACTTTCTCAAATCTGCCTTCAAGTCTTCACCAAGACTTGCTCAAATATACTCTCAAGCCTTCACCAATACTTGCTCAAATATGCTCTAACACATGCTCAAAATAACTCACAAGATATGCTCAATCAATCTCAAATATTGCACACAATGTTATCAAATGCTTTATATAATCTTCAAAGTATTTTCTTTAACTTGAAGTAGTCTAGAAATATTCTATTCAAAAACATTTTAACCTCTAGAACATATAGAGAATGGTGTATTCTATTAAAAAATCAATATGTTCCACTCAATCATTAAGTCGGTCACTTTCACAAGTATGATTTCTAATGTTTGTACATTTACTTTCAATATCACTCAAAACCAATGCTCAATAATTTCACTCAATCATTCAACCAATGAAGCACAACTTGCTTACAAACCCTAACCAAGTGTTTCACACTACTTCCAACAAAGAGCACAATATAGGTCTCAAACCCTAACTCAAATAATTCATAATCTTTATCTCAAATGTTCTCCAAACATTCCACAATGAAGCACATAGAACTCACTCAAATATTTCCAACAATGCTCATCAATAATCCTTTTCACTCCACCTTATATTTCACAACCTTCAATCCAACAAACACTTCAAACAAAAGATGATGTGCCCATACCTTTTTTCTTTGATGGAGATATATCTTCAAAACCTGTCTCACTCACAACAAATTCCTTTTGTGTCATACCAAGGTTAGATAACAATAGTCTATCTCAAAACCTCCACATGAATATTTCCTCAACAAGATGCTCAAAGAATTCTGAAAATAACATTCTAGAATTTTTCTTTAGTTTTCATGAATAATGTAAAAACTCTCTCAACAATTTCTCCTTTTGTAAAAACAAGAATTACAATCATATGAAAAAACTCTTAACACCTTTTATTTCCACTCTTTTAAAATAATTTCCACTCCAATTTATTTCCAAAGATAAAATAATTACAATGATACATAAACCAACTACATACTTATCATTTCAATCTCATAAAATAAATGCCATTCAACCTTTAAAATAATGCAAAAATATTTCTCCTTATATCTCCTAAGTTTCAACTATAGGTCAAATTAACATCCGCCAAATATACTATAGCCAACAATCAATAATGCAGCGCATACCTTATAAACCAAACAAAGGAGCATACCTTAAAAAAATATTTCCTTTGCTTTGTTGTGAATGGGAATCGACCCTCCGACCTCAGTCCACCTAGTGCAACACTCGACCACTTGCGCTAGCCAAGTGATTGAGGCTAAGCTTTAGCCTCATCCACTATATACTTGTTGCCTCTGCAAATTTTAAAAACAAAACCTTCAATTGGTGCTGGGGGAATCGAACCCTGTACCTCCCTTCTACCAATGACCAATGCAGGACCCACCTGCCGCTTGGGCTACCAACCCTTGGTGCATGAAAACACTCACCACCCTTTCTTTGTTCCTTTGTGCTCGTTCAAAAAATGAGAAACTCCCACATTTCTCCTCTCTCCTCCATTCGATGCGCTTCCACACTTAGCATTCGACTTCGTTCGCATGCACTTATTTCACCAAGCATTAGTATCATTAAATTTAATTTATGTTACCTCCTTTTATATCCTCCAATGTAGTGTTATTAACGTCAGCAAAAATATATGCCTCCAATATTAAATTTGAATTTTTTGCGCCTAAGCCAAATTCAAAATTTAATTATATTATTAATAAATGTTTAACTTTAGGTTAAATATTATATTATCTAATCTAGTATTAAGTAATAATTTTGCATGGGGTTTTCATCAATTTTTTTTCTTCTTTTTATTAAGCCCTCCTGGCTTAATTATTATAATATCTCCCTTTCTCTTTAAAACCATGGGCATAATATTTTGTCTTCAACCATGTTAGCCAACCTTTTTGGCTTATAATATAAAATATTATAGCTAGTTATTTTACCACTTTGCTTGTACCGAAATGGAATTTAACTTGCACCAAACACTTGACATCAATGATAACCTTATTACTCAAAATTTCCAACAATATCCCCCTTTGTCATTGATGGAAACCACTTTTTTTAACCATTCCTTTTTCCTTTTTCAATTTTGCTCCCTTGAGAAACTGCTCCCCTTGATTGAATGCTCTTCTTCTAACTTAAATCTCTCCCCCTTTGTCATCAATGGAAAAGGGACTCCTTTGGGGCTAAATATAAGACTCTTAGCTCAACCTGCTCCCCACCTCCTCTCCTTGAGGTGATTAGTTTTGGGGTGGGAGTAAAACTACTCCTAGCATACAATGCTCTTTTCCTTTGTCAACCTTATTTCTCAACATATCCTTTTAATTCTTTTGGATTTCATTGTTCTTTCTTGTCCCTAGAAATTTTGTTCTACACCACTTGGCCATATGCCCAACATTATTTTTGGAAATTAGAGCAGTATAAAAAGGTAAAAAAATTGTTTATAATGATAAGCTTTGGACCTTACCCTTTTACCTTCTTGGACAACAACTAACTGGGCATATTGGATGGCATGGGCGGTAAGGCATTCGACATCAATTTCCCTTCCTCCTTTCCTCCCTATTTTTCTTCATTCCCTAACTTCTCCTATATTTCTTAAGGTTGTTAAACCAACCCTATTTAAGCATTGTAATTTCTAAGTTTCATAAAGTTAATGAATAATATTTCTTATTTCCATTTTGCTCCAAGACTCATGTGCCACATCTGGTATCAGAGCCGATGTCGAAGAGGGCTCGAAGATCGAGATGAAGGAACCAATAGCATGAGCACCAAAGCAAGCAAGGTTAAGTGGTGCCCATAGCACATGATCCGAGGTGAGGTCGAAGAAGGCCCACAAATCATGAATCGAGGAGAGCTCTGGAGAAGGCTCGCACAATGAGCACATGAGGAGGAGGAGAAACCTAGGAGAAACCAACTGGAGAGCACCATGTGGCAAGAGGAGAGTAAGGTCGACGTAGACCAGATGACACAGAACCGACATAGATCCGATTACGTGGCAAAAGGAGAACCAACAATGTGGTTAATGAAGGGTTACATGGCAGAAGGAGGCGACAAGCAACATGGAGACAGGTGATAGGCTAAAGGAGGCAAAAGGGCAGTCACTGATTTCTCGAAGGCAATCAAGTGACTATGCGAGTGTTGAGGGTTTTAAACACCTCAAACGCACTCGCATGGTCGATGTGGGACTAAAAGTCCCATTTTTTTTTCTTTTGGTACGGTCGCGAGAAGAACAAGGCAAGCTTCCCTTGCCTTCCCATTGAGCCACACAGCTCGACTGGCTCGAGGAGCCAGTCGTAAGGCACCTGCCTTCTTGCAGGTCATGGGTTCAAAACCAAATGATGGAAAAGGCTTTGATTTTTTTTATTATTAAAAATCAGATCCAAAATAGCATAAAATTGTATTCATTCCCTTTGGTTCTCATCGGCAGTGGTGGCCGAATTGGATAGTGTAATTTGTTGATGCCAAGAGGTCGCAGGTTCGATTCCTGCAGACCATAAATTCTTTTTTATATATAAGTTCTTTTAATTTTTTTTATATTATTAAAACTACTTATATTATATTTAATATATTAAATATAATTGCTTCTTTAAAAAAAATTTAGGGCAATTATTTTTTAATTTATTAAATAGTAATATAGTTTTTTTAATATTATAAAAGAAAGGAAAATATTGTCTAAGAGACAATTATTGTAATCAAAGGGTACTTATTTTTTTTACTTGATTCAAGGAATCACAAAATGTAGAACTCTTGTGTAATGAGCCTAAGAGGCTTAGTTTTTTTTGTAAAAGATACCAAGGATCAAATTGTAAAATTGTAAATAGGCATTGATGATAAGACCAAATGGTTGTTATCATGCCTTATGTACAATTTTAGCAAGAGAAGGTGCAAAGAGGTTTGATGAAAAAGTAAGAGGTTATGGACTCAACATTATGTTTATCCAACTTGAAAATGCAGTGATAACACATCACAGGCATCCTGACTTAGGGTACAAGGTAGACTTTGAAGATAACTCATTCAGGAGTCAATTTGAACAATCAAAATCCATACAAGTTGCACCACAAGAATCAGAGTATACACACTATAGTATTTCAGTGGAAATATTAGAACCAAAATCACCGAAAATAATATTGATAAGTGACGACGAAGAAGTAGCAGATAATTTTGTGAATCAAGAGATAGCATCCCCACATCAAGAGGAATAAGCAGTGAATGATAGAGTAGAAAAATTCATATTTGACTTAAATTTGTAATGTCTTATTTATTCCTTCTTCTTTCCTTCTTTCAAACAATAAAGTACTTTATTATAACCATGAAATAAAGAGAGTTTTTTGGTAACTATGGCCTCACACAATAGCTTACCTATACTAAAATTTAATGGTTACGACTATGAGTATTGGTCTATAAATATGAAGACCTTGCTCATAGGAAGAGGTTTGTGGGACATAATAGAAGAGGGCTACACAGAACCCTTAGACTGGACAACACTAAGTGTTGCAGACAAGAAAACACGAAAAGAAGAGAAAAAAAACAATTCTTCTACTCTTTCTCATCTCCAAGTTGCATTGGAGAAAAGCATATTCCCTAGAATCACCGCTTGTACAACTGAAAAAGCTGCATGGAAAGCATTGAGTGATGTATTCTAGGGTAGTAATCAAGTGAAGTAGGTAAGGCTTCAAACACTGAAGAGATATTTTGAAAATCTCTGAATGAAAGATGATGAAAATGTTGATGATTATTGTGTTAGAGTAAAATCAATTGTGGATAAAATGGTTACACTAGGAAAAGAAATCAAGCCTAAGATAATTGTAACAAAAGTGTTGCGAACACTTACACAGAAATGGAACCATATTGCCATAATTATAGAAGAATCCAAAGATCTTTCCCTTTTAACATTCGATGCATTAATCGGATCGTTAATGTCACATGAAGAGAGGTTTCCTGAAACTCCTTCAACCAGCTATGGACGCGATGATAAGGCCTTCACTTCCAATGAAAACAATGGAAGAGGATGAGGAAGAGTTCAAGACAAAGGTAATCAAAGAGGTAGAGACAAAGGCAACTACAGAGGAGGCAATCAAAACAGAGGAGGAAACTAGAACAAAGGAGGCAATTCCAATAGAGGAGGCAACTCATACAAAGGAGGCAATCAGAAAAGAGGTGGAAATTAAAATCGAGAAGGAAATCAAGGACAAAGTGGAAATCAAGGGCGAGAAAGTGACAAGTCAAAATTAGCTTGTTTCAACTATGGCAAGCTAGGTCACTTCGCTCGCAACTGCTGGTCAAAATATTCACAAGGCAACAGTAGTCAATATGGTAATTATGGAGAAGAAGATGATACCTCTAATATTTTTATTTCATATGGACAATCAGAACAAAATCTAAATGACACATGGATTCTGGATACTGGTTGTTCAAACCACATGAGTGGCAAAGAACATTTATTTGTTATTCTAGATTCCACTTATAACTCCCAAATCAAATTAGGGGATGATAAGACATTGCGAGTAGAGGGTATTGGAGCCATGGAGGTTCAAACCAAAGAAGGACTAAAGAAAGTGCATGACATCTATTACACTCCAAAGATCCAACACAATCTGCCAAGCATTGTACAAATGATGGAAAACAATTACAAGCTTGTATTTGATGAAGGACAATGTATCATTTTTGATAAAAATAATTGTAATCGTGTTATCACACAAGTCCCCATGACCAAGAATAGGTTATTCCCTCTCAAATTTGATGTGCCAGGAGGAGCTCAAATTGCAAATGTAGCTATAACAAATCCAAGTGTGCTTTTGCACTTGCGATATGGTCACCTTAATTCCGCTAGCTTGAAACTTCTAACTTCTCAAGCTATGGTGATAGGACTTCCCAAAATCAATGAACAAAAGGAGGTTTGTGAAGGATGTGCTTTGGGAAAGCACTCAAGGTCAATGTTTCCAAAAGTACAAGCATGGAGAGCCAGCTATCCACTTCATTTAGTACATTTAGACATATGTGGACCAATGCAAACACAGAGTCTTAGAAACTATTCTTATTTTCTCACTTTCATGGATGACTTCTCTAGAATGTGCTGGATTTATTTTTTGAAACATAAAGATGAAGCTTTTGATTGCTTCATAGATTTTAGAAACTATGTAGAGAATCAAAGTGGAAATTATGTAAAATGTCTTAGGACAGATCGAGGAGGTGAATACTCCTCAAAAGTATTCTTGAAATATTGTAAATCAAGTGGGATTAAAAGGCAATTCACCATTGCCTATACCCCACAACAGAACGGTGTGGCTGAGAGAAAGAACCACACCATAGTTGAAATGGTGATATCGATGCTTCAGACTAAGCATCTAACTCATATGTACTGGGTAGAGGCTATAAGAGCCAGTGTATATATTCTAAATAGAAGTCATACTTCTAGTTTATATGGTGTCACTCCTTATGAGGGGTGGTACAAAAAGAAACCTAATGTAAAGTAATTCAAAGTGTTTGGTTCTTTAGCATATGCACACATTCCTGATGACAAAAGGAAGAAGCTTGATCCAAAAATTCAAGCTTGTATATTTGTAGGGTATTGTGAGTCTACAAAGGCATATAGACTCTACAATCCCAAGACTCATAAAGTTATACTCTCCAAGGATGTAATTTTTGATGAAGGGGGAGAATGGGGTCATCAAAGAATTTTATTGATGACGAGTCCCAAGATGTAAGTTCTTCATAGGTACAATAGGTGTCTCCAAATAAAATCAAAGGCACACCACCCCCTCCAAGCCCATACATGAGTACTACATCAAGTAATTCAATTGCCACTCCAAGTCCTTCTCCACAGAGATCATTAAGTTCTTCATTGATGGAAATTGATAGATACTCTCCATCGAGAGGCAAAAAAACATTACAACATCATCCATATTTTCAAATGTTGGATCAAAATTTCTAGAGAAGATTCACTAGAAGCCAAGCTAGTGAGATGAATACAGTTTTGCAACAACTTGAAAATTTTCAATTGTATGGAGATGATGGCTCCCATGATCCTAGGGGATATGTAGTCAATTATGCTTTATTGGCTAGTACACAGCTAGAACCATCTAGCTATAAGAAGGCATGTACTCAAAATGTATGGCAAGATGCCATGAAAGAGGAAGTAACCTCTATAAACAATAATGATACATGGGAGCTAGTAAAGCTACCCAAAGGAAAAAAATGTGTTGGGTGTAAATGGGTCTACAATACCAAGTACAATGTTGATGGAAGCATTGAGAGGCATAAGGTGAGACTAGTAGCAAAAGTTTTTACTCAGAAATTTGGCATTGACTATGAGGAAACCTTTGCTCCTATTGCACGACAAGAAAAAATCAGATCAGTTCCTTCCTTAGTAGCCCATAAAGGATGGAATGTTCAACACATGGATGTGAAAAGTGCTTTTCTGAACGGATACTTAATAGAAGAGGTTTATGTTCAACAACCTCAAGGTTTTCAAGAACAAGGAAAGGAGAACCTTGTTTACAAATTGAAGAAAGCACTTTATGGCCTCAAGCAAGCACCAAGAGCTTGGTACTCACGCATTGATGGCTATTTCAGTGAGTATGGATTCACAAGAAGCAAAAGTGAACCAACTCTATACTACCTAAAGTATGGAGTAGATATTCTCATAGTTTGTTTGTATGTAGATGATCTAATATTTATGGGTAGTAACAATAAAATGAATATGGAGTTCAAAAACTCCATGATAAAACAGTTCAAGATGAAATATCTTGGTTTAATGCTATACTTCCTAGGGATGGAAGTGCATCAATCAAATAAAAGGATCTTCATATGTCAACACAAGTATGCTCGAGACATGATCAAGAAATTTGCCATGGAGTAGTGCAAATAAGTTGCAACTCCAACTAGACATGGGATCCAATTGAGCAAGGACGATGGAGCATCACAGGTTGACATGACCACTTACAGAATCATGGTTGGGAGTCTGATGTTTCTCACCAACACAAGGCCCGATATTCAATATGTTGTTTCTCTAGTTTCAAGGTTTATGGCTAGTCCATCCGAAGTCGCATCTACAAGCAACTAAAAGAATCTTAAGATATGTAAAAGGCACATTGCATTTTGGAATCCATTACCAAAAATGTATTCTGTGAAATTAGTTGGCTTCAGTGACAGTGATTGGGGCAGCAATATATATGACAGGAAATCTACATTAGGAAATTGTTTTAGTTTAGTATCAGGACTAATTACATGGAGTTACAAGAAAAAAATTGATGTAGCATTGTCATCGACTGAGGCTGAGTATATAGCCATCACACATGCTAGTACTCAAGCCCTATGGTTGAGAGAAGTTCTTGAAGAGATTGGATAAATTCAAAGTGGTCCAAATAGAATGTATTGTGATAACATAGGTGCCATTCAGTTGGCATACAATCCAGTCCACCATAGCAGATCAAATAATTTCGATATGAAGTATCACTTCATTTGAGATATGGTGGAACAATAGATAGTTGAGCTTCAATATTGTAACACTTTGGATAATATTGTAGACATCTTCACCAAAGGTATAGCTAAAGCTCAATATATAAAGTTGAGAGACTGTATAGTCAGTCCTCTCAACTTTAAGGGGGAGAATGTTGGAGATTAAAGCAGTATAAAAAGGTAAACAATTTGTTTACAACGGTAATCTTTGGACCTTACCCTTTTAACTTCTTGGACGACAGCTGACTGGGCAGATTTGATGGCATGGGCAGCAAGGCATTCGACATCAATTTCCCTTCCTCCTTTCCTCCCTATTTTTCTTCATTTCCTAACTACTCCTATATTTCTTAAGGTTTTTAAATCAACCCTATTTAAGGATTGTAATTTCTAAGTTTCATAAGGATAATGAATAATATTTCTTATTTCTATTTTGCTCCAAGACTCACGTGCCACAATTATTACACTTATAACACTTAATGTTGTGGTTCCTAGGGGGTGCAAATGTCTTGAAGTTCCTTTTGGTGAAGCCATACCCATTCCTATCATGAACCCTACAATGAATTGTTTTATGACCAAAATAATTGCAAGAGTAGCAATACCCTTGAAAGAGATGTTCATATTTGAAGTTCCTCTTAGTAGTTTCATACTCCTCCTTTCAATGTGTCCTGCACTGCATAGACCTGTGACCAAACCTGTTACATGAGAAGCAACGTCCTTTGAAGAAATCTTGCCTTGGACCCATTGGTCTCTTAGTCCTTTCTTCTCTGTGATGATCCATGTTCTCTGTTTGTGCATTGTCTTCTTCCTTGTTACTTTCATTTCCTGACTCATCATCATAAATCTTAGATTCTTCTTCACTCTCTTCTTTTGATATTTCCTTTCTTTTGGAGCTTGACTCCCCTTTTTCATGTTGCCCTTGTCCTTCTTCAAAACCAAGTCCTATTTTGATAGATGAAGGTCTTTGTGCATTGATAATATTATCTAAGATATTTGAACTTTTCACAAACTTGTGTAGCTTATGTTTAGAATTTTTCATTTCCTTTCTCAGAGAAACTACATCTTGTTCTAATCTTTCACATTCTAATACTTTTACCTCTAGTTTTTCTTTAAATATCCGTGCTTTAGCTATTGAGTTTGTTAGATCTTGTATAAGCTTTCCTTTCTTCTCATCACATTAATGAAATTGAACTTTGAATATTGAATTATGCTTTCTGATATTTTTCAATTTTTTTAGAGCAACAATAATTTTAGCTTATCGATCTACTAAACCTTCCTCTTCATTATCTAAATATTTTTCTACTTCTTTGTATTCAAGAGCATCTTCATACTTTTTAGATTTATATTTACTAGGAACACTTCCTTCTTCCTCTATTGTCAAGAAGAGAATTTATTCTTATTCACTATCTGAGTATATTTCATCACTATCACTTGAAACCTTGTCTGTCTTGTCCACATAAAAACTCTTCTTATGCCTCTGAAAAAACTTCTTTTCATGCTTGTTTTATCCATACATGTTTTTCTTTTCATACCTAGATTTTCTTGCTTCCTTTCTCTTATGATCTTGTTTCTCTTCACTGCTACTACTTCTAGCTTCTGGATAGTTATGTGCATAGTGACCATATTTACCACAATTAAAACACTTAACTATTTTTTTACCTTTGTGCTTTCTTGAGTCCTTGTTCCTTCTGCCATAGTTTACTTCTTCATCACTGGATGACTCATCACTTGAATCTGGCTCTTTATCTTTTGTCTTCTTTGCTACTTTGAAGGCTATATTTTTCTTGGGGATAGGATCCTTTATTATTCTTATCTCATAAGTTGTGAGAGTTCCATGTAACTCATACATAGTCAAGGTTTCAATATATCTTGTTTCTTCTTTGATTGAAACCTTTTCATTAGACCTCATAAGGAGTGACCTTAAAACCTTTTGAGCAACATTGGATTCTTCTATTTTAAAACCAAGTCCTTGCATGGTGTTAACAACCTCATCCACACAAAATAAGTATACAATAATATCTTTCTATTATTTCATTTTCAAGTCTTCAAATGTCTTTTTGTGATTTTGCAATTTTTCCATTTTGACCTTTTTGTCTCCCTCATATGTTTTGCTTCAATTTATCCCAAATTTCCTTTGCTGATTCGTAATGCATGACTTTTACAAACTCTTCTTCACGTACACCAATTAATATTGCATTAATTACCTTTACATTATACATATGTAGGAGCTTACCATATTTATTTATATGAAGACTAGTTGGAGGTGTGTATCCATCCTCAACTGTTTGCCATGTCTCATATCCTTGTGCCATCAAGTAAGTCTTCATTATTATAATCCAGAAAGTATAATTGTTCATATCGAACAATGGTGTCTTATTTTTTAAATATCCACTTTGAGATGCCACCTGTGTTCTTGTATACTTTTATTTCAAGCTATTAAATTGTTCCAAAGTAACCCTCTCTGATACCAATTGAAGAACACAAGATTTTACTGAGAGGAGGGTGAACAATATAAGACCAAATTTCATTTTTATTTCCTAAACAATATTATCCAATATTATCAATGACAATATCAATAACAATAATTAGGCAATGCACAAATCATCACACACAATAAAGACACAAATTTAACATGGTTCACCTAATGTGGGCTACTCCATAGAGAAAATATTTCTACTAAATTTTCTCAACAAATCTTCTTGGAAATAGATTCCTTATTGAAATTTTTATGGACCTCTATCCAAAGGACACACCAATCCCCTATACACTGATTTGTGGATCTCTCTCCACATGAGAACTCTTTCTTCTTTTCTCTGGTTCGTGGAATTTGATCCAGGAGACCTCTATCTCCTCAACTGGTTTGTGGATATCTCTCCATAGAAGAACTCTATCTTCCTAGCTGATTCAGAGATTATACTCCATAGGAAAAAATTTCCCCTTACTTTGATTCATGGATCTCTATACACAGGAGAACTCTTTCCCCTCTAGTCTGGTTGATGATCTTCTAGAAGACTTCTACCCCCACTTCTCTAGCTTTTGGATCTCTCTCCACAGAAGACCTCTATCCTCAATACCTTGGCTAATGGATCTCTATCCATTGGAGACTATTGTCCTCTAATATATCACCTCCAAATATTACTCTCAACTCTGTCTTAGATCCGCACCAAAATCTATCCCAAGTGTAGCACAAATATGCTCTAACTTTGCTCACAAATATGCTCATAAATCTCTATCTCAAATCTATCCCCAAGCCTTAACACAAAGCTTTATCAACTCTACTTAGATCTATCCCAAGCCTTAACACAAAGCTTGAATAAATCAAACCTGCTCTCAATGTTGTCTCAATTCTTCACAAAACTTATTGAAATCCATCTTCAAGTCTTTTGCCAAGACTTTCTCAAATCTATCTTCAAGTCTTTCACCAAGACTTGCTCAAGTCTTCCAATATTCACCAAGACTTGCTCAAATATTTCTTCAATTCTTTCATTGATACTTACTCAAATATACTCTCAAATATTCACCAAGACTTACTCAAATCTACCTTCAAGTCTTCACCAAGACTTTATCAAATCTACCTTCAAGTCTTCACCAAGACTTGCTCAAATCTGCTCTCGAGCCTTCACCAAGACTTGCTCAAATCTGCTCTAACACATGCTCAAAACAACTCACAAGATATGCTCAATCAATCTCAAATCTTGTACACAATGTTATCAAATGCTTTGTCTAATATTCAAAGTAATTCCTTTAACTTGAAGTAGTTTAGACATATTCTATTCAGAATTCGTTTAACCTCTAGAAAATATAGAGAATGATGTATTCTATCAAAAACTCAATATGTTCTACTCAATCATTAAGTCTATCACTTTCACAAATCTTATTCTAATGTTTGCAAATTTACTTTGAATATCACTCAAAACCAATGCTCAAGAATTTCACTCAATCATTCAACCAATGAAGCATAACTTGCTTACAAACCCTAACCAAGTGTTTCACACTACTTCCAAAAAAGAGCACAATATAGGTCTCAAACCCTAACTTAAATAATTTATAATATCTATCTCAAATGTTCTCCAAACATTCCACAATGAAGCATATAGAACTCACTCAAATATTTACAATAATGCTCATCAAAAAATCCTTTTCACTCCACCTTATGTTTCACAACATTCAATCCAACAAACACTTCAAACAAAATATGATGTGCCCATACCTTTTTTCTTTGATGGAGATATGTATTCAAAATCTGTCTCACTCACAACCAAGTCCTTTTGCACCACACCAAGGTTAGATAACAATAGTCTATCTCAAAACCCCCACATGAATATTTCCTCAACAAGATGCTCAAAAAATTCTGAAAATAACATTCTAGAATTCTTCTTTAGTTTTCATAAATAATGTAAAAAATCTCTCAACAATTTCTCATTTTGTAAAAACAAGAATTACAATCATATGATAAAACTCTTACACCTTTCATCTCCACTCTTTCAAAAT
Organism: Wollemia nobilis; assembly: GCA_028583015.1. Taxonomy (NCBI): domain Eukaryota; kingdom Viridiplantae; phylum Streptophyta; class Pinopsida; order Araucariales; family Araucariaceae; genus Wollemia; species Wollemia nobilis. The sequence goes on along the minus strand of JAQPPZ010003507.1, from coordinate 2,870,613 downwards.
AATTTTCACTTCAATTTATTTCCAAAGATAAAAGAATTACAATGATACATAAACCAACTACATACTTATCACTCCAATATCATAAATTAAATGACATTCAACCTTTAAAATAATGCAAAAATATTTCTCCTTATATATCCTAAGTTTCAACTACAGGTCAAATTAACATCCGCAAAATATACTATAGCCAAAAATCAATAATGCAGCACATACCTTATAAATCAAACAAAGGTGCATAACTAAAAAAATATTTCCTTTGCATTGTCACAAATGGGAATTGACCTTTCGACCTTAGTCCACCTAGTGCAGTGCTCGACCGCTTGCACTAGACAAGTGGTTAAGGCTAAGCTTTAGCCTCATCTACTATATAGCTGCTACCTCCACAAATTTAAAAAATAAAACCTTCAATTAGCGTTGGGGGGAATCGAACCCTGTACCTCCCTTCTGTCAACGACCAACATAGGACCCACCTGCCGCTTGGGCTACCAGCACTTGGTGCACAAAAACATTCATCGCCCTTTCTTTGTTCCTTTGTGCTCGTTCAACAAATGAGAAACTCCCATGTTTCTCCTCTCTCCTCCGTTCAATTCACTTCCACACTTAGCATCGACTTCGTTCGCATGCACTTATTTCACCAAGCATTAAATTTCATTTTTGTTACCTCCTTTTATATGCTCCAAGGTAGTGTTATTAACATTGGCAGAAATATATGCCTCCAATATTAAATTTGAATTTTTGGCGCCTTAGCCAAATTCAAAATTTAATTATTTTATTAATATAATATTTAACTTTAGGTTAAATATTATATTATTTAATCTAGTATTAAATAATACTTTTGCATGGGGTTTTCATCAATTCTTTTTCTTATTTTTATTAAGCCCTCCTAGCTTAATTTTTATTATATTTAAGATATTATAATATCTCCCTTTATTTTTAAAACCATGGGCATAATCTTTTATCTTCAACCATGTTAGCCAACCTTTTTGGATTATAATATAAAATATTATAGCCAGTTCTTTTACCACTTTTCTTGTACCAAAATGGACTTTACCTTGCACCAAACACTTGATATCAATGACAACCTTATTACTCAAAATTTCCAACAGTTACATGCATCATCAATTATGAGTGAAAATACAAAGTACAAGAAAAATTATATCATTCCATCTATTATACCTTTTCCTCATTTAAATTGTTCTTAGAAGAATTTTTTATTACACTTAACGATAATACATATAAGTTTAAGTCTATATTTACATATATCAACATTTCCTTCATCTTTGGCGTTTGAATTAAAAATTAAATGATTTAATGCCTAGCAAAAAATGAAATAAAAAATTAAATTTCATAAATTAAGAAAAAATATTCTTCATGTATAAAATATTTATCCACATGAAATAATGTATATTGTATCAAATTATTAAATAAAATGACCACTTGTAACCATATATATACCCTTTTCAACATGTACATCAAAGGCAAATTTTGTTTCCCATAAGTGATGTAATCTTAGTTTATAAGCTAAGTAGCATGTGGCTAGAAGATTATAACACTCAAACAATTTACATGTATACACTTTCTACATCCCATTTCAATACTAGATCAACAAAAAATATTTAATTAGTTTATTAAGTTGTTTTCATATGTTGATAACCATCATGATTTAGCATCTATTTGCATGCCTTTCAACCCAATTTTCAATGTTGAATAAAATTTTACTCCTTAGAACTGTTGACCTTTTGTTTCTCAAGTGATTTAACCATAACATTCATATTATTTTATAATTTTCACTTTAACTCCAAAAGTGAACCCATCCTCTCATTGCTAACTTATTTTTTTTAAGTATATCTTCATTTCTTATAGACTAATGAAGAATTGACTTTTTAAAATGCCACATGAATCGAATATATTTTAAAATTCCCAAATAAAATTTATAATAACTTCCAAATTGCTTCCATCTCTTTCAATTTCCACTTGACCTATCACATGAAATATTTAATATTCACCAACTTTATCAATAGTTTTACAAAAATACCAAGCTCTAAGTTCTTTCCATTTCTATTTTCATTTGGTACCATACCAATGTTGTTATTTATATCCCTTCTTAATATCAAAAAAGTTTTTCTTAATAGAACATCCTATTTATAATAAACTTGTCATAGTGAAACTAGTATTTCTTAATAAAAAATATAGTTGGCTTTCATATAGCGGATACAGATTAATATAATCAAATGGATTCTTCTCAGGTTTACCTCTTTCAAAATAATGGGCATAGGAGTATTATACTAGATTCTAGAAAATCATTTGCATTCTCATGTTTGGGAGTAAATTGTTCAATGAACAATGTTGTCACTATTAAATTGAGTGTTAATATGGGATTTAATAACCTATTTGCAATATTACTTGAGAAGAAAATTATCTAATGTATCAATAAGGCTTGCATATTTGGAAGAAGAATGTTATGGAAAAACCTTGTAAGAATAATGGAAAATCAATTAACCATGGATAAATATTTATGAATTTACTTTCTACTACACGACACCAATATATTTCAAACTTTTCACCACAAGTAATGAGTCATTGGTATAATTTTTCATGGCATTTTGCATATCATGTTCCAATCCTCATGGTTATATTTAGTTATTTTTAATGATAATATTTATTTATTTTGGGTGAATGAGCTACCCAACTATTGAACTTGAGTAACATTTGAACGTAGTATATAATGTCAATATTGTTAGGTTGATAAGAGAATGTCCTACATATAATAAATTCATAAAGATATTTGAAAGAAAAATGTTTGTATATATTTTTATAAGTTGAATTATATTTATAGTACATGTTTTAAAAGGGACCCAAATTTTTTTTTACATAAATGGCTAACACGCTAGAGGTATTAATAAAATGTTACAAGGAGGTTTGGGGAACCTTTGCAAACTAGAAACAAAACCATAATAGGAATTAGCATGAAAAAAAAAGTAGAAATACTTTTAAAAAATATAAGGAAATAGCTTCAGCATCGAACGTGTTAACTAGACCACACCAAAAAAATAGAGAAAAATCGAGGGCTCCCCAAGGCGTCAGAGGGCCCAAAAGGAGGGACCAAGGCCAGTCATTTCTTAGTATCATCCTCATGCATTGTTGGGAACCTACAAAAATTTTGGAATAGCGATACAACATCTTGATTGCATCCTCCAAAGACTTTGTGGAAGCAATCAAAGTCTTGATCACAAGCTCCAATAGCATCTTGGAGCAGGGGTTCTTCTTTTCATTTTCAGAATCAGAGATTACATGCGTAGATAAGGAAGACTGCTCCTTGGGATTTTTAAGCCTAGATGACGATCTAGGTATCAGAGGAGTGTTCTCTCCTATCGTACGCTTTCTCTAGTTAATCCACTGAGCATTTTTGAGAGGAGATGGTTTTTTATGGGCGCCAGTCGAGCTAGGGCTAACAGGGGTGTCACCAGGATTGGTTCCAAGGTTGGTGGAATGGGAAGGGATATCGGGGGAGGATTGGATGATGTGGGATTCATATTATGGATGGGGGGCGAGTGGCGATGGTATGCTTGATAATAATAAGCAGGAGGTCTTGGTGGAGGGATTTAGCATTGGACTTCTAGAATTTCTCTATGGTAAGGGTAAGGGAGTGCAGTAGAAAATTAGAAACACAAACAGGTTTGGCTTCCCAAATATGGTTCACAAAATTAATATGGAATCTTCTCAATGGCTTATCTGGGTCATAAGAGGTAACATACTGCATGATAGGAACAATTGCAGTGTTCTAGGGAGTCGAGAGGGCAAACCAAAATAGATTGGACTTGTCCCAGCCAAGGCTCTTGCCCTTATTAGGAAACTGATCAGTATCTTCCTCCCAATTATGCTTGTCATAGAAAATAAACCAACCGATGTGTGGGATACCAGTGATATAAGCTAGCATCTCAATAGTAACTTTGAAGTGAACTCCTTGGACTCTAACCTCACCCTAGTTCCATGTTTCAACAAAATATTTGGTGATATGGTCCTTTACCCCAGTAAATTTATGCAGAAAGGGTGTGAAGACTTTCTTGTCCATGAAAACTTGGGTGGTGGGGTGCAATTTAAACTAGATCAACTTGACATAAGCCATGTTTAGTATTAGAGGGTAGAGAGGTAAGAAAGTGATAAAATTTTGGGCAGGAAATAGGGGTAAATATGAAACAACACTCACAGTAGCCTTACTAGACTTGAAAACAAAAAGAGCATGAACTAAAGGTACATGATCACTATTGATTAAAAAAAGTTAGGGTGAGTCAAGGGAAGAAAAAAAGTTGGTGACAAGCAGAGTAATGATGTATTGGGATGAAGCAAGACTAAGGTGGTGGGAACGCTTGGGAAGAGATAGACCAACAACCCAATGCAAATGGTGAACGATGAGACACCTAGGATCTAGCCTGACATTATTATGATTGGAGCATGGGTGGGTTACATGGTGGAGGGCCAAAAAAGGAATGTCTTGGATGAACGATGGCCATTGGGAAGAGCATTGGACAAGTTGAAAAAATTGATTACTAGGGTGGTGATAAACGACATGATCTAAGAAGTGAATACAACGATGATTGTCTGACTTCCCATACTTGGACACATCATTAAGTACTCGATGGGGGATGATCCCTCTTACATAAAACAAGAAATCTTTGCCAACATGTATTTTTTGGCTTTGCAATCATAGAACCAGTAGAAAACAAGCATGTGATGAAAATTAAGAAATCTCCATGTTTTGGTGTCCACCAATTCAGCACTAGAATTTATGGATTGAGCTTACAACACCACTTTGGAACCAAGTGTAAGAATATCCATACTTGGAAAGGTGTTTTTGATGGATCTAATGCTGGCTGACCTGGGTACCTTAAGAGATTCTACCTCGAATCCTTTTTCATTGATGTCGATGACCCTAATAATTTGACTTTTCATTATTTGCAATATTCGTGATATTCTAGGGCAAGCTGGTGCACCACACTTTAATATTTGTAGAGGATACTTCCAAATTAACCATAAGATTAGCAACCTAGTTGGCATCCCTATAAGTATGTTGGATGATCGCTTGAGGATGGTTTTAAATATATTTTGGGATTCTTGAATAGTTCTAAACACTCTCCATGATGGGTTCTTGTTATATTTTAAATAGTTGATGATGTTCAAAGAGTCTCCCTCTATGATTTTCCACTTGGGATCCTCTTTGAGAAGGAAAAGTCCTCTTCAAAGTGCTTTAGCTTCTACAAAGTGGTTGGTTTGAGACCCAAGGTGTTCAACATACATGAGGATCAACTCACCTTTGTGGTCTCTGATAACTCCTCCTGCACCCATTGGGCCTAGGTTTTCTTTGGAGGCCCCATCAAAGTTGAGCTTAATCCAACCCTTCGAGGGAGGTTTCCACTTGATGTTAGCTCTGTGATTAGGGTATTCTTGCACTCTAGGGTCTTGTCTAGAAATGCAAAGGGTGTTGAAGAGGGAACATTATAGGGCCAAAGTTGGGGCCATGGAGCAAGAAATAATGTGGACATTTTCGATAGCATAGGCAATGGCTTTAGAGGTAACAGTCAAGGGATCCTTGGAAGAGTTTGAGAAGGCTCTATTATTGTGCTCAAGTTAAATTTACCATAGATAGTGGTGGAGGCAGAAGGTCCAAAGGAAGTGGAGCCTAATATTGCTAAAAGAGAATAATTCAACAATAGAGTTGGGCCGGACCCACTGGATGTGAAAAGAGTTTAGCAAGTGATCAAGAACAGAGGAGGAGAACTCATAGTTTATGAAGATGTGATCGATGGATTCCCAATCAAACATACATAAGTAACAATGATTGAGGATCATGAAATCTCTTTTGGCCAAGTTTCCAATAGTAAGGATTTTGTTTTGGATTACAAGCCAAGAGAAGAAACCCACTTTGGGAATGAGTTTCTTCTTCCAAACCAAGTTGAAAGGAATGATGGAAGCTTGGGAAATTTCTTGAAGGGTATAGGCTGATTTGACAATGAACGTGCCTTCATCAGAGCCTCCCCAAATGGGCCTATCCTTTGCATCCTTAGTAGGAATGGTGACTGAATTGAGCATCATGGATAAGGTAGCAGCTTGGTTGGGGAGGTTAATAATATTGATAGGCTTCCAACCAGGGTCTCCATTGGAGTGGTTAATGAAATCAGCAACCTTGTTCCCTAAAAGGATATCGATGAAGGTCTTGAGGACATAAAGGGTCATATTCTCAATCTAGGATAATGCACAAGGGGTCAGACCTGAAACGTACTTGTAAAAAATAGGTGAATTTGTTTTGAAACTATGGTGAATCCTGACCAACTTGATGTTGAAGGAAATGGTGAATTACCTTGGTTTCTAGAAAAAAAATGGGAAAAAATGGTGACTTTGATAGTTTTTGACGAATCGGATTTTGTTTGATGCATAACTAGGTCTGGATCCAGTATGATGCATACTAGGTTTGGATTCGATCTGATGCATAGCTAGGTCTAGATATGGTCTGATGCATAACTAGTTATAGGTCTAATTTGATGCGTAACTAAGTTTGAAACCATTCTGATGCATAACTAATCTCAAATCTAGTTTGATGCATACTATAGTTCGAGATCGGGTCTAATGCATTATAAGGTCTGAGTGTCGGGTCTGATACATAATAAGATTTGAGGATCCGATATGATGCATAATAAGGTCTGGGTATCAGGTCTTATGCATAACCAAGTTTGGGTGTCGATTTTAAGGTATAATAAGGTCCCAGTGTCGATTCTAATGAATAATAAGGTTCGAGATCAAATATGATGCATAATAAGGTTTGGGTGTTGGGTCTGATGCATAATTAGGTCTAAGGTTGTATTTGATGCATAATAAGGTTTGAGTGTTGGTTCTGATACATAATAAGGTTTGGGATCAGGTATGATGTAGAATAAAGATAGGTGTTAGGTCTAATGCATAATATGGTCTGAGGTTGGGTTTGATGCACAATAAGGTCCGTTATAGGACTTGATGCAAAATATGGTCTGATATTGGGCTTGATGTACAATATGGTCCATCTTTGACCACCTGCCACATGTCACACAATCGATCATCGATATTGCATGTCCAATACAATTCTACCACTTGTTGACTCTATCTATTCTGTCTATAAAAAGGCATCAGTATAATTTTTCGAGTTCATTTTTGTGATTGCACCCAACTAGATCAAACCCTTATCAAGCAACCAATTTCTCCTATTTTTCTTGTTTCAAAGTTTCCAAATTCTAGCAATGGTCACCACTTCCACCCCTAATCCAAATTTTAAGAACCCTTCTTGCACGTTAATTTTAGATTTATTAATTACCCTAGGTACGGACTTATCGTGGTTAGAAGATGCAAGTTTGACAATCTCGGTGTTAATGCCACATTTTAAAACTAATAAAGTCCTCTTACAACATATTATTAGTGATTATGACCATGACAAGGCCATTTTCAAAATGAAAATACAAAATAGAAATCTATCATTCACCATCACAGCTGCAAATATTAACAGATTGACAAATCTTCCTTTCCATGATTGTCATCCAGTATCAGAGACCTAGAGAAAACATACCAACTTAGCACAGAATATTTGGCAGGTATAATTCTTGTGTCTTAGAATTTGTTAATGCTAAAAAATTTCAAATTTGTAAATTGTTATCTAATTTTTTATTTTTGCAGCTTCCACTGCCAAGTCAAAAAGAGGGTTAATAATCATCGATGTTAAGAATGCAACTCTAAAGGCCATTATTGAGTTCTTCCAAGAAATACTAATTCTTCTTAGAAGATCAAAAAAAAAAATTGGGCACTTTCGTATGTTATTCGTTGTGAGCATCATGAGAGGTTCGATTGGTGCACCTATATTGTATATCGTATTAGGGTTGAGCTGCATGCGGTGAAATTGCAAAATAGCACAACACAGTCCATTGTGGGTACCGTTAATTATATTTTAGATCTTTATTTTTAAATTTTTCATAATTTGCAAGATACTCCTACTCCTACTATAGTGCATGCAACACTACAAGCCATTGCCTTGACACCAAATGAAGTGAAGGTAATCAATCCATATTTGACAACCAAAAGTATTTTATATTTTAGTATATTTTAATTTTTAATTTTTTTTCATCTAAATGTAGGGTAGGGCAACCACAATAATGAGTACACAAAATGTTACCAATAGGAGTCATAGGCTAGAGCAAACTAGTGATTTTGAGGACACTGAATCAAAAATTTCACCATTACAAAGGGCATAAAAATGTCTGAGGTAAGCTCCTTCAACTGGTGGATCTCGTATGCCTAGGTATGCACAAAATGTACAGGCTGAATCTTGTGTGGCCACACCCTACCCCATAGATGCACAAATTCAATATATTTCATCATCTTCAGGTAAAACAATATGTACTTACTTTGAATTAATTATTATGGTTGTTTTCTATTTAATTTTCAAAATAATGTTAGAAAATTTTCTTTATGTTTCCAGTCACCTCTCATAAAAAAACTACAAGAATGAGAGGCCATATGGCACCACCACTTCCACTATAGCTACTGCTTCCACCACAATAGAAGCACCAACAACAACAACAGAAGCAATAATATCAATAGTAGCAGCAACAGTAGCATTTGCGTTCACAACAATGACAGGCATAGGCACAACCTGGCCCTACACAGATGAGAGGTCAAACACGGGTTGGAAAACAACTTTTTCACAGAGATCACAATCAACTCGAATTTTCAGGCATAGGTTCTCATCTTTTACATTTCACACTTCTTCACAAGTTCCAAAATTTTCATCTGTTGGGTTGGATAATATCCAACTTGATGACTATTTTCTATTACAGGGCTTCAATATCCACTGGATGAAGCACAACAATAGGAAGCCCCTGCACCTGAGCATAGATCATTCCCAAATCTGGAAGGAAATGACCCTCATCCTCAAACTGAGGATGAAATTGTTAATTTTGATGAAAATGTTTTAATGGTTGAAAAGATAGAAATAACAATAAAACAAATTGTCCTTCAATATTTGCAAGAAATGAAGGATTGGGAATATCAGGCCAAGGTTCTAATAAATCAAATAAACACTCGATATAATAATTATGCAAAAAGAGATTCAATCTATTCTTTGGTTCAATATAAACAAAAAAAACTTAGTGGCCTGCTGAGTTAGGCCACAATAGGAATAGTAAATTATAAAATTGTTTATGATGATGATGTTTTAAATGTTGTTGGTAAAATATTAGAGAATATTAATACTAAAGCCCAAACTTTTTATAACCAATGGGATTTCGATAAAGAAAACATTGCACTTGCTGAGTCTGCCAAGGATGTGGCTGAGGTAAGAAAATCTTTATTTATTTTTCATATTTCAATTTTCTTTAAAACAAGTAACAATTTTTTATATAGCTATTTTGAATGATTTACCATTTTATTTTTTGCAGTCAAATTTTGAAAACTTAAAAATACAAGTTAACAGCATGCAAGTTAATATCAATGCGACAAAAACTTTTTTGCTTAATGCAATGGAAATGAAGAAAAAAATGCAATTAAAAGTGGTAAAATATAATCGTTTGAGAAAAAATATCAGGGAGAAGCTCCATGAAGATCCGAACATCGTACTACAACAACAAAAAGAAAAATAAAAACTTCCAACAATACTCGAAGATCCAAACCAACAAGAAAGTGCATTGTTGGGAAGTATTGTGAAAGGTCAAGAAGATCTAGTCAGACTTGGTGCACTGCCGGAACAAGGAGCTAAGCAAAGAGATAAAGGAAAAGAAGTCATTTTTGCAAGTGAAACTAATGTAGCTATGCTAAAATAAGACATTTTACAATGTTAAAATATTTTTAAGTTGACTGTAGTCAACGATTTTGTACAATGTAATATATTTTCAATCATATTAATGAAAACTATATTTTCTAAATTTGTGTCTTCAATCATTCAAAGGTTGTATGCATTTATAATTTTGTGTTTCTTTTCTAGTATTAATCATCAATATTATTTACTATCTTCATCTCAAACATCAAAAGAATATTTTTGTTGATCATAATTGATACATTAACAATACAATACCAATATTGTGATATAAAATAAAAGACAACAATTTATTAAGGTAGTTCAAACAGTATGATAAAAAACATTCAATTTTTAAAAGCATAATGTGATATAAAACATACAATTTTTATAAGCATAATGTGAAAAAGTAATTTTTTGAAATCTTGTACATCTGAAACAACACTGTGAAATTTGGAATGAACAATTGTGAAATATAGAATGAACAATTCTCAACTTGTAAAACAAAATTGTGAAATTTGTAATGAACAAATATTGTGAAATCTGATAACAAAGAAAGTCAAAAGTTACATTGTTGTGAAACATTGGAAAAATCAAAATTTAGGTAGCTGAAATGAACATGTTTCAACTTGTCCAGTATCAATCTGTGAAGACACCATTTTATCACCAAAAGCATAATTATCCTTCTTATTTGTCATATTCATAATACCCCTTATGTCTGCAATTGAATTCTAGTATGCTAATGCTCTGTCATATGGAAATTTGTCTAGCTAATATGATGACACATAAATTTTATAAAATTTTCTAGATTTTTTTCCAGCCTATTGCAGAGCTTATATTTAACAAATATGGTGCACTAAAACCCTCTCATATTCCACACATTTCAAAATCATTGTTTGACATAATTCATATAAACAAAATTATTCACTAATCATATCTTGTAAGATACTACTTAGATACAACTTTTTCCACAAATGTGCAATGGAACTAGTCTCATTGATATTACTAAAAAGTGATGCTTTATGAACCATTGTTCTTCCAAAATGTTGTGACTATTGTCTTAAAATATCTTTGTTGAGTATACCTTTTATTTCAACACCATTGACTTCCACAGTTTTACTGAAATGCTCAATAAGCCCATATATTTAATAAACAACTCTTGTGTAGATTTTTGATTATTGCAAGAACCCCAAAACAAAGGGTTAACAACACCCATTGACCTCAAGAAACTCATGTCTTTGAAACCGATCTCTTATATATTTTGTCAATTATTTTGCTATGTTGAACAATTTTTTTTGGTATTGTGTAAAAAAAATTCGTACCTATTGTGTGTTACACAAACTCTTTCAAAATTGTTAGTAACTTCACTTAAATACATTTCATAAAAATATAAAGGTATCATATTTTCATGAATATTAATACAAAGATTATCATTAATAGCAAACTTTGATCTGACCAATGGGAACTAGGTAGGTTTTGCACATCAACTAGTTGATAAAGGTGTTTGCATGAATAACACAAGCTTCTATTGAGAGGGGGGTGAATAGTATAGCATCTACTTTTTACTTTCTTTCCAAACCAATATCAATTAGTGTCCTTAATTACAATAACCAAATATAGCAGTGTGCATTAATGACATAGATAGAAATAGTAAACAAGTGCACAAATCACCACACACAATTGAGACATAATATTTAACGTGGTTCCCCCAATGTGGGGTACTCCACAAGATAATATCCTTATAATATTTCACATATAAATAAGTATCCTTATCCCAATACAAATGATTACTTTGATCTACTCAAATCTAGGCAATACATTGATCTACTCAGGTAGGCAATCCATTGATATGCTCAGCTAGGTAATCCTGATATGCTCAAGTAGGCAATCCACTAATCTGCTCAGTAAAGCAATTCTGATCTGCTTAGGTAGGAAATCCACTGATCTGCTTCAGCAAGCTCACCAAGAACTTGCCCAAATACGCTCTAGCAATCTCACCAAGAACTTGCTCCAAATATGCTCTAACAAGCTCACCAAGAACTTGATCAAAATTGCTTCAGCAAGCTCACCAAGAACTTGCCCAAAATCTACTCTAGAAATATCACTAAGAACTTGCCCAAAACTACTCAACAAGCTCACTAAGAACTTGCTCAAAATTTTCTCAAAAAGCTCACCAAGAACTTGCTCAAAATCTGCTCAACAAGCTCACCAAGAACTTGCTCAAAATCTGCTCAACAAGCTCACTAAGAACTTGCTCAAAATTTTCTCACAAATCTATCTCAAAAGCCTTCTCAAAGGCTCAATCAATCATACACAAAAACTACCACAAATCTATCCCAAAAGCCTTCTCAAAGGCTCAACTAATCATGCTCAAGTAGCACTCAAATCTCATCCACAAATCTATGAAGTCAAGGCTCAATGATGAATTCAACAATAAATGGTAATGCACTCCACAATGGATGACAACAATGATCCACAATGATCTCAACTCAACTCAAGTCTTATAGAAGCATAAAGAGAATTGTTAGAGACTCAATATGTTCTAATCTCAAAGCTCAATCTCAACTCAAATCAGAATTATAGAATAGTTTTTTTCATGGAACTTGAAAAACCACATCACTCAATCACTTGAATAGGCTCAATCAGCTCAAATCAACCAATCACCATAAGGGATAACTCTTTCTCACAAAACCCTAGTCCAAGCATGTATCAACCAACTCAAATGTTTCCAATAATGCTCAACCACAAATCTCACATAACAATAATACTCATGTTCTTTTCTAACTCAAGTTCTTCTGCATAACCAATGGGCTTCAATAACTATGCTTATAAAACAAGGTTTAAATACTACTCTCAAACCAAAAAACCTTGAAGCATTCAACCAACCATCTCTCCAATGATATTTCAGAAATCAACCACCATAACAAAGTCAATGGAGAATATTGCTCATACCTTTTGATGCCTTATTGGATGTCCACTAAATATGCCACACTCAACAAACTTCTTTTTCAAATTTTAATAAGGGTTAGATATCATGGTTAATATCACAACAATAATATCCAAATAACACCTTATCACTCCTACTCAATAAAATACAACATGTCCCCTCATGAAAGAATTAATCACCTTTGAAAAATAACAAAACAACCTTCACTTTTGAAACCCTTTACAAAATCATAAATATCTCTTTACATACATATTATTTCTCCCTCTAAGTAAGTTAATCAAGTAGCCCTAAAAATAATATTTCCAATGATATATAATATGATATACTTTCAAAAGGAGAAACACCAGAAATCTCTCTTTTTCTAAGCATGCATCACAACCCTTATTCCTCCTAGGGCAACTTTAGAAATATAAAATATATTAAAAAAATTATTAACTTGCCTCTGTCCCTGATGGGATTCGATCTCATGATATCTCCTTGCTCAGCACTTTAACCACAGCCAGTCTACCATTGGGTCATACGCCCTCACGTGTCCAAAGGGACATGAACAAAAACTTATATCATAAACTTATGCACCCTTCAAAAAACTTAATAGCGCTTTGAGCGCTTCAACAAAGCAAATAACCACGATGGGACTCGATTGCAGGACCTCTTGCGTAATACACAATGCATGAACCACTAGGCCAAAGATTCCTATGCGTCTTATTAAACTCCACGAACGATTTTTCAATAGACCAAAGTCACACTTCTCTCTTTTTTCGCAATTCGTTCCCCAATTGAAGGCATTCGAAAAATAAGCGCTAGGAGTCATGAAGTCTAAGCTTTTGTTGGCATATATATATACCTTTCCTATTTATTTAGACATCGGTGCTATAAATTAATATAGCCTTTCCTCCTTTCTTTAGTCGGCACTATAATTAATATATTTAATTTTAAAATTTTAATTTTAATTTTAAATAATTTAAAATTTAAACTAAATATTTAAAATTAAATATCTCCATCACCGGGGCACCTTTTTTGACGAAACGAAAAGCCAATCTGGGTTTTAAGAAAAAACCATTTCAAATTTTCCATTTATGGTTTTAAATAAAACTTTTTATTTTTCCTGCTTTGGTTTTCACAAAAACCTTGTATATATCTATGCTCTCCAAAATATCATAAATGCTCATTTATGAAATGCTTTGGCCACCAAAACTCAATGTGATCAATGTGACATCAATGACAACATAAAATAACTCAAATTTTCAACAATCTCCCCCTTTGTCATTTATGGCAACACTTCTAATGCAAAAACCACAATCACTACAAAAACCATCTCTGAGAATCAAAGCTGCTCCCCCTGACTCAATACTCTCTATGGAGGCTACTCCCCCTAACTCAATGCTCTCTTTGGAGGCTACTCCCCTAACTCAATGCTCTCCCCCTTACTCAAATCTTTCCCCCTTTGACATCAATGGAAAAAGGGACACCTATGGGGCTAAAAGATATGACTCGTTAATCTTAGCCCCCTCACCACCTTCTCTCTTGAGGTGATTAATTTTGGGGTGGGAGTACTTTTACTCCCATCTTACATTGTTTCTTTCCTCTTTCAACTTCCTTCCATATTTTTTTGATATCCTTCTCTTGATGAATTACTTGATCTTCTTGTATTGAACCTGTTTGACCTTCTTGCCTTAAACCTGTTTGGAATTGAGTCCTACACCATTTTGCAATATGTCCAAAGTTATTGCAATTAAAACACTTGATATTGTAGCCTTTGGATGGTGCCCATATTCTGAATTCTTTCTTGAAATAATTTCCATATCCATTCCTTTCCTGAACCCTATATTGTGAAGTTATGTTTTCATAATCATTATGACCATGACTTCTAAAATGTGTAGCTCTAAAACCAAAACCATGTTGCTCATTTCTTTGTACTGAGAAGCTCTATGACCAATCCTATTGCATAAGAAGCAATGTCCCTGAAAACCATACCTTCTTCCTTTGAAGTTTCTTCTAGCAAAATCAAACTTCCTTGATCCATGGATCCTGTAGTGTATAGCCCTGTGTCCAAATTCATTACAAGAAAAATAATGTCCTTGAAAAGCCCTTTGTTCATGCCTTGGTTCCTCATACCTTTCTTGACCATTATCCTTGTGATCATTTTGTGCATTGTATCCTTGAACCTTCTTTGTAGTATCTAAATCCTCTTCCTTAGTTTCTTCCTTGCTTTCCTCTTCAAGAATTTCTTTTCCTTTTGAACTTGATTCACCTATATCAAAACAAGATCCAAAATGAATGTTTGAAGCCATAGGAACTTTGGAAATTTCTTCATAAAACTTAGGTGCTTCCTTGCTTTCATCTTTTAGAACTTCCTTTCCTTTTGAGTGTGACTTTTCTTGGAAATATGATACAACTTTAAAATAAGTTTCCACTCATTTTTTAATATTTTCATCTAATGTGTCATGTTTTGCCATTATTACCCTTAGTTCTTCATTCATCCTTTCCTCTATCCTTTTTGCATTTTGAAGCTCATCTCTTAGATCACTGATTGTCTGAAGTTGTTCTTCTCTGATTTTTACATTTGTTCGAATCTTATTTTCAAGATTCCTGATTTCTTATTTTAGCCTTTTGACTTCTGTTTTTTATTTTCTTGGCTCATCCTCTTCTTTTTCTATTACCAAAAGTGAGACTTCTTCATATTCACTATCATTGAGGTCATTATTATTTTTCTATAGCAAACAAACTCTCGTGATTTATTTGACCATGCTTGTTTCCCTTATGTGTCATCTCATCTTCACTATCACTGAAACTATTACAATATCTTGATCTGTGATATCTTTGACCACACACAAAACATTATTCTATTTCACCTTCTATTCCAAGGAATATATGTTCTTCCTTTTCATCATCTGACTTATCTCTATCACTGTGATCTGAGCTATCACTTGCTTCTACAATGTAGTAAGTTTTCTTTGTCTTATGAAAACTTTTCTTCTTCTCATACATGTTTTGCTTGAATATGTCATCTTTTTCATGCTTATGATTTCCATCTTCTTTTCTTCTATGACCCTACTTTTCATCATCATTGTTTTCTTCATGTGGACACTTGTGTGCATAGTGACCAAAATCACCACACTTGTAGCATTTGACTTTCTTCATATCCTGTAATTTCTTAAATCATTTTTCCTTTTGATGAAGTTAGATTCCTCATCATTATCTGAATCTCTTTCATAAGTATTCCACAACTTGGTCCACATTTCATTAGCTGAATTACATACCATGACCTTTACAAAATTTGTTTCATGTAGCCCACTCAAAATATAATTCATTGCCTTTGCATTGATCTCAACAAATTTCCTGATAGTTATCTGCCTTGGGATCACCTTCAACCTTATACTCTATTTTAACCATCTTCCATACCTCATATCCTTATGATATCAAATAGTTCTTCATTCTCATGTTTAAAAAAGCATAATTTTTATCGTCAAACAGTGTAGCCTTATTTGTAGATAATCCATTCTGTGAATCCATTTGTGTTCTTGTAGAATCTACCCTCAAGTTATTAGCCTTTCTGAAGGAACCCGCTTTGATACCAATTGAAGAACACAAGTTTATACTAAGAGGGGGGTGAACAATATAGCACCCACTTTTTACTTTATTTCCAAACCAATATCAATTAGTGTCATTAATTGCAATAAACAAATATAGCAGTGTGCATTAATGACATAGATAGCAATAGTAAACAAGTGCACAAATCACCACACACAATTGAGACACAATATTTAACGTGGTTCCCCCAATGTGGGGTACTCCACAAGATAATATCCTTATAATATTTCACATAGAAATAAGGATATTTATTCCAATACAAATGATTACTTTGATCTATTCAAAGCTAGGCAATACACTGATCTTCTCAGGTAGGCAATCCACTAATCTAGTTAGCTAGGTAATCTTGATCTACTTAGGTAGAAAATCCATTGATCTGCTCAGCAAGGCAATCCTGATCTACTTAGGTAGGCAATCCACTGATCTTCTTCAGCAAGCTCACCAAGAACTTGCCCAAATTTACTCTAGCAAGCTCACCAAGAACTTGCCCAAAATCTGCTCTAGCAAGCTCACCAAGAACTTGCTCAAAACTGCTTCAGCAAGCTCACCAAGAACTTGCCCAAAATATTCTCTAGCAAGCTCACTAAGAACTTACCCAAAAATTCTTAGCAAGCTCACTAAGAACTTGCTCAAAATCTGCTCAACAAGATCACCAAGAACTTGCTCAAAATCTTCTTAACAAGCTCACCAAGAACTTGCTCAAAATCTGCTCAACAAGCTCACTAAGAACTTGCTCAAAATCTACTCAATAAGCTCACTAAGAACTTGCTCAAAATCTGCTCACAAATCTATCCCAAAAGCCTTTTCAAAGGCTCAATCAATAATATGCAAAAACTACCACAAATATGTCCCAAAAGCCTTCCCAAATGCTAAACCAATCATGCTCAAGTAGCACTAATTCTCAAGGCAAGGCTCAATGATGAATTCAACAATGAATGGCAATGCACTCCAGAATGGATGACAACAATGATCCACAATGATCTCAACTCAAATCAATCTCAACTCAACTCAAGTCTTATAGAAGAATAAGAGAATTGTTAGAGACTCAATATGTTCTAATCTCAAAGCTCAATCTCAACTCAAATCAGAATTATAGAAGTTTATTTCATGGAACTTGAACAATCACATCACTCAATCACTTGACTAGGCTCAATCAACTCAACTCAACCAATCACCACAAGGGATAACTCTTTCTCACAAAACCCTAGTCTAAGCATGTATCAACCAACTCAAATATTTCCAAAAATGCTCAACCACAAATCTCACATAACAATGATACTCATGTTCTTTTCTAACTCAAGTTCTTTTGCATAACCAATGGGCTTCAAAAACTATGCTTATAAAACAAGGTTTAAACACAACTCTCAAACCAAAAAACCTTGAAGCATTCAACCAACCACTTTCGAAAAGGAAACCACAATCAATCCTTTTCTCTCCAATGATATTTCAGAAATCAACCACCATAACAAAGTCAATGGAGAATATTGCTCATACCTTTTGATGCCTTATTGGATGTCCACTAAATCTGCCACACTCAACAAAATTATTTTTCAAATTTTATCAAGGGTTATATATTATGGTTAATATCACAACAATAATATCCAAACAACACCTTATCACTCCTACTCAATAAAATACAACATGTCCCCTCATGAAATAATTAATCACCTTTGAAAAAGAACAAAACAACCTTCACTTTTGAAATCCTTTACAAAAATAGAAATATCTCTTTACATACACCTTATTTCTCCCTCTAAGTAAGTTAATTAAATAGCCCTCGAAATAATCTTTCCAACGATATATAATATGATATACTTTCAAAAGGAGAAACACTAGAAATCTCTCTTTTTCTAAACATGCATCACAACCCTTATTCCTCCTAGGGTAACTTTAGAAAAATAAAATATATTAAAAAAATTATTAACTTGCCTCTGTCCCTGACGGGATTCGAACTCATGACGTCACCTTTCTCAACACTTTAACCACAACAAGCCTACCATTGGGCCACACGCCCTCACGTGTCCAAAGGGACATGAACAAAAACTTATATCATAAACTTTTGCACCCTTCAAAAAACTTAATAGCGCTTCGAGCGCTTCAACAAAGCAAATAACCACGACGGGACTCGATTGCAGGACCTCCTGCGTAATACACAATGCACGAACCACTAGGCCAAAGATGCCTATGCGTCTTATTAAACTCCACGAATGATTTTCAATAGACCAAAGTCACACTTCTCTCCTTTTTCGCAATTCGTTCCCCAATCGAAGGCATTCGAAAAATAAGCGTTGGGAGTCAATGAAGTCTAAGCTTTTGTTGGCATATATATATACCTTTCCTCTTTATTTATACATCGGTGCTATAAATTAATATAGCCTTTCCTCCTTTCTTTAGTCGGCGCTATAATTAATATATTTAATTTTAAAATTTTTATTTTAATTTTAAATAATTTAAAATTTAAACTAAATATTTAAAATTAAATATCTCCATCACCGGGGCACCTTTTTCGACGAAACGAAAAGCAAAACTGGGTTTTAAAAAAAAACAATTTCAAATTTTCCATCCATGGTTTTAAATAAAACCTTTTATTTTACCTACCTTGTAATTTAAAATTTAAACTAAATATTTAAAATTAAATATTTCCATCACCAGGGCACCTTTTTCGACGAAACGAAAAGCAAAACTGGGTTTTAAGAAAAAACAATTTCAAATTTTCCATCCATGGTTTTAAATAAAACCTTTTATTTTACCTACCTTGGTTTTCACAAAAACCCTATATATATCCATGCTCTCCAAAATATCATAAATGCTCATTGATGACATGCTTTGGCCACCAAAACTCAATGTGATCCATGTGACATCAATGATCTATGTGACATCAATGAAAACATAAAATAACTCAAATTTCCAACATTACAATCAATAAAATCGGGCATGGGTCTACCCTTTTTGAGAATACTAAATACAACAACAAACTGCAAATTTTTTTAAGTTAAAATGGTCTTCTACATTTTATGAAATTGGGTTTCAATCATTCCACCTTTCTTAAAAAGGGATTATTGTTGCTTTAAGTGATTCTCATAATCTATTGCATATCTGACATCATACATTCTGATGCATCCTTCCACCTAATGGATTTTGTAATTCTACCATCACTTCCTATAACTTTTACATATACTTTGCCAACATATTTTTCTATTGTATCTTTCTTAGTTTGCAACTTGTGGTCCTTACCTAGTTTCCAACTACAAATTTTGCATATGCATTCTTTTTTATTGACTTGGTTTTCTTCAGTCAAATATAGGAAAAAATTTCTATCCATTCATTCTTAAATGATCTTCCAATAATCCAATTAGAATCTATCTTCCTCTTTTAAAAATTTTTGCTTGAAGATTCATAATAAGGTTGTAGTGTATTTGATTTATCGCTTTCATTTTTAACTTGCATATCTTTGCCAAGAATATCTTCAAGTGATTGTTCTTTAGAAGGCATCTCTTGGTCAATAGGGTATTCTGCATAGTAGCATACAATAATATTCTCTACTATTTTTGGATTTTAAAAAAACTAACTTATAGACAGAAAAAAATTCATATCGATGAACACATAGTGACAACTAACTATTTGAGGAAGAAAGGAGTATTGAAAATTATTACAAAATATACAACTAACTGTTTATAAGCCAAAAATTATTTATACCTAGAATTTGTACCGATGTTGATGGCTTGTTTGATTTTGATGTATGACTAAAATATTTAAGGATACTCTTTTCAGAAGAAGATTTGGTCCCCTTGTTTCTATTGTCGGTGGGTGACATTTTACTTGTAAAGAAAGTGTTTTTATTTTTATAAAAGTAATAAAATATTAAAGAGATGTTACTTCTCATAGGCCTCAAGATAATATTGTAATTAGAATAAACAGATGGTCATCGCTAGAAAATAAATACATGTTTATTTCCATGTTTTATTATGATTTTGTTAGTGTATGTGACTATTGCATTTTTTGGTGATAACACTTGTAACTAATAACAGAAAACAAATATACAATATATAAATTTAAATTAAATTCATAAAATAATTTCTCTATGCAAAAAATAACTAGAGATATATATTCAAAAAATAAGCATTTATCAAAGTATTTACCTATTTATAATCTTATCACAGAAAAGTAGATCTGAATAGAACAGGGTAAAATATAGAACGTGGTTTGGAAATATATTCTGGTATAGAATAGGGTCCAGAGATTGGTACTGAAGACATGCAAAATAGGGAAAAATAGAGAAAAACATGGGAAACAAAGCATTGAAATATTTTCAATAAATGATAGAAAAATAACAGAAGAAAAACCTACAATTAGCTGATAGAAAAACAAATCTTATTAATATATTTAGAATATCTTAAGAGAAACAGACAACCTGGTGTAGAATGCAATCTAGAAGTCAATCTTGGTGCAGAATAAGATCCAGAAATTGACCTTGAGTAAACAGGGTCCAGTCTATTGCAAAACTAGGTCTGATCTATTGCAAAAGTGGGTCTGAATATCGGTCTATTGCATAAATGAGTTTGGATGTCAGTCTATTGCAGAATTGGATCTGGACTATTGCAAGACTAGGTTTGGTCTGTTGCAAAACTAGGTTCAAATATCGGTCTATTTCATAACTGGGTCTAGTTTATTGTAAAACTAGGTCTGTTACAGAATTGGATCCGATCTATTACAAAATTGGTTTCGAATGTCAGTTTGTTGCAAAACTAGTTTTGGATGCCGGTTTATTGTAAAATTGGGTCCAAATATCGGTTTGTTGTAGATATGGGTCTGTATGTTGGTCTGTTGTAGAAATGGTTTTGAATTTCAGTTTGCTATAAAACTAGGTTCGAATATCGATCTATTGTAGAACTGGATCCGATTTGTTGCAAAAGTATCATTGTCATGTTAGTTTTATATAGTGGTATACTTGGCAAACTTGGTGGGATAATTTTAAAAAAATTGGGCGAAAAGTGTCCTCATTCTGGCAAAAAATGATGGCAATTTTTTATAAAAATCCATAATACTATTATCAATGGACGGCAAACAGAAACCTTTAAAAAAATCCAAAAATTTTGGGTGAAAGGGCCAACCTCCGGGCCCCCAAACTCACCAATTTGATTTTTTGAAAATGCAAATATTAGCCCAAATGGTGAATATTCACCGTTGTGCATAACCCTATCTCAATCAGAGGTTCATATTGGAGCCATCCATCATACCTGAAGTCAATGTTGTTTCCATTTCCAAGGAGCCATATGAGGCCTTTTTGAATGAGATGTCTGGTTTGGGTGATAGATTTCTAGAATGTGGATCCCGCCCATGGGGACTCTTCATTCAAAAATTGATGATAGTGCAGATACTTCTTTTTTACTATATCCACCCATTCACATTTTTTGTTAGTGAGGATCTTCCACGCATGATTGGCTAAGAGAGCTAAATTTATTTTGGATAATATCCTGAGCCCAATGTGACCTTGATCTTTGCTTTTGCAAACAATATACTAGGACATAAGGAGATTATTTTCTTATCTTCGCTTCTAGACCATAGGAACCTTTTTTGAATTTGCTTAATTTTATTGCTCACAAAAATCAAAATATTGAAGATAGAAAAGAAGTACATCGGGATGCTCTGGAGATAGGCCAAGGTGAGAGTGGATTTAGCTACTTGAGAGAGAAGGTGGCCTTTCCAAGAAGTAAGCTTTTTTTGAATTCTCTCAATGACATTGTTCCACATGGACTTCGAAGGGTTGCCTGAGAACAGGGGGAGCCTAAGGTAAGTGGTGGGAAGAGCATCCATAGAGCACCCAAGGATCCAGGCTATTTTTATTTGTCGAGAAAAAGGGGTGTTAATGAAAAAATTTTGCTTTTGAGGAAGTTTATTTTTTCTCGGCAGCACTCTCATAGAGGTGCAAAATGTGCTTAATGGCCTTCGCTTGAGAAACTGAAGCATAGGTAGACAAACTGGTGTCATCCACAAACTACTAGTGAGTGATAAGGTTGAGACAGGTAGCAGCTTTTATTTTGAAAATAAGCCCTCTTCTGTTAGCATCTTTGAGGGACCTTCCAAGTGCCTCAGCTAGGATAATGAAAAGGATCAAAGATAGGGGATCTCCTTGTCTCAATCCTCTTACATTAGGGAAGAAACCATCATGAGACCCATTGACTAACACTAAGAACCAAGGAGAAGATATGCAACCCTTTATGAGATCGACCTTGTCCGGATGAAAGCCAAATTTGAGGAGGATATCAAGGAGAAAATCCTAATTGACTCTATCAAAGGCCTTATTCATGTCTAGCTTAAGAAGAAAGGCAGGTTTCTTGGCAAGGGTGACAAAATGTAAGGCTTCATGGATGATAATGACTCCATCAGTTATGGTTCTCCCTTTGACAGAGCTCCCCTAACAAGGGTTGATGATGAGGGGTAGGATCTCCTTTAGCCTGTTGGCTATAACTTTGGTTAAGATTTTGTAAAGAACATAGCTTTAGTCTGAATAGGTTGTTGGTTTATATATATATATAATTTTTAATATAACTTGGAAATTATAAATCATATTATTTTAATAGATATTAAATAATATCAAATCAAAATATTAATTAAAAATTACATAATTCTTTAAATATATTATATAAAATTTGATATGATAAAAAGTACAATATTAATAAAATATATGAAAATATCTAGGGGACAACATAATGGTTCAAGAATTGACTCTTCTTTGGGAATTTCAATGTTTAAACTTCAATGTGTGTGTATGATTGTGTATTAATCCCTATTGATAAGCATAGATCGTGGCCTTATGAGGGGTCATGGCTAGAAGGGGATTGCTCAGCCCTATGTGTCAATCGTAGGGGTTTATGACACTACCCAAATAAAATAAAATAAAAAAATATGAAAATTAAATTTAAATCAAATTAAAAAAATAATATAAATCATCATATATAAAAATAGTGTCAATTGTAGGATCAATAGAGTGAGCATACTAAAATCAAGGGTTTATGACATGAAATTTGAATATGTTCTCAATATATACCATAGAAATCTAGAAGACATCAAAAACTACTTTGATAAGAAGATCCATGTGTTCAAACTATTTTGAATGAGACAAGTCTCAAGTGTATGGGTGAGATGTGTATAAAATTGAGACTTGTACCTTGTATATCATTTGGAGTCAATTTTAAACCTTTAAATACGTGAATCATTTTTTTCTATTTTATTTTTTTCTATGACTAGATGGTAGGTAATTTCAACAAAAGCTACAAGAATATCTTTGAGAGTTTAACAAGGTAAGGGTGGGTAGCTCTAAATACTCTAAATGTTAGTTCTAGAACTATTTTAAGGTGTACTAATGGTTGAATAGATCCCACAACTATAGTTGTTTCATCTTTCATGGTTGGTACTATTGGAAAAGTAACCTTGCACCTATACTCTTGTAAGTAATCTAATACATCATAAAAAACATGCCCATAGCTCATACCTTCCCATGAATAAAGCCCTCATTGCTCATTATTGTAATGTCTATAGATACCTACTTTTATCCCTATCCCTATGGCTTGAACCTGATTTGATCCCACCATAAATACCCCTCCCTCAACTTACCACTCCAATTCTATAAATACCCCTCCTTAATCCTCCTACCATCACCACCCACCATATCCCCTATCCTCATATACCTCCCATACTAACACTACTATCAATGCACTCATATTAGCCCTACTTCACCTTCTTTTCTATCTACCAATTCCACGATTGAGTTACCCCTCTACCATCATTACTAATTCACTATAATCACCACCATCTTCACACCCCCTCATACACCACCATGACCTTATTTCATGTCCATTTTGATCCCACCATATTAATACAACCATAAAATTATCAAGCATGTTGTATTAGTTCTATGTTACCTTCTTACTTAGATGCCTCCATCAGGTATGGATAGTGGATTTACCTTCTCAATGCATTAGATTTAACACCATGAGATCTAGATGGAAAAAAGAGATTAATAAGGTGAATAAATTATTTGAACCCCTAATAGATATGTAAATAGTGGTAGATTCAAGAAATTAGGTGAAGTTGATAACTCACACTTAATGAATATCCCATCAATCTTCTTTGATAAAAAATACTTGTAGCAAAAAATCAACAAACTCTGCTACAAATTAGTAATAAATTCTTGGGGAATAGATTATCCTTTATAGATATGGAGAAATTGATTCAACTTAACTAAGAATCCTATGAAAATTTATTCCTCATATCAGGGGATTTATTTCTTATCATCTACAACAATAGAGAGAAAAACGAAATAATAGTGAGAGGAGATCCATGACATAGTAAGACAGTAGGACTATATGTAAAACCATGATCACAAGGTTTTCCTACTTGACTACGAATTTGATAACCATAAGTTGAAGTGGGTTTATCTCTAGGATTTACAACAAAAAATGTAAAGAGTTGAATTATTATATGCAATTGGTAATACTTTAAGTAAATGTATTTGCTTCACTTGATCTATAATTATAAACCCTATAATTACTTGTCTAAAAAATTTACTTTCAAGCTACACCAAAAATTATTTTATCTAAAGCCATTAACATCATGTTTTTCCAAAATTTGTAGTAGGAGTCCCTTAATACTAAAACCAAATACAAGTACCTAAAAATTACTTTTTTGGCACGTCAGCAAGAATAATGTTACACATAAGCTCTCATAAGGAAGATTGAAGAAGGTACGAAATTCCAAATACCACACCTAATCATAGTCTAAATCCTAGAAGGATTAACATTAGTACTACTTCCTCAAGTTAAAGAAAGATATCATAGTTGGATCTATAGAGTAATTGACTGGCATTAATAATATTATGGACTTCCAAGAAGTAATCCTAGAAAATATGTTTGATAAAACATGAGATAAAGTATCTCAAAATGGGGCTATCAAATTAATACTAATAGGAATTAGATCTCTGCTAATTATTGATCCATAAACTAGTTCCTCCCTTCACCTTTTTCCTCAAGCACAAAATATTGTTACAAGTGGTTTCTCAGAACACCTTAGGTATGGATACAACAATCTGAATGCTCAAGCACCATTCATATATAAATCCTTTTATGTTGACCCAAGACTTGTATCAGTACTGATTACCATTAGTTAAAAGGATAACCAACACTTAGACCAAATGCAAATCCTCAAGCTCATTGTTTAGAATGAATAAAGTATTCATAACTTGGCCCCATACATATATATTAGCTCACAAGGTAAGTATAATATAATAAACTCACCACCTAAAGGATTCAGTTGATGTGGGCCTTACATCTAGAAAGAAAGATAAAATATTGAAAGAAACAATTGGATATAAATTCCTTTGAAGGAATCTATTTTGAAAAATAAATTTAGCTTGTCAATATCCTATATTTTGAGTGGGTAAAAGCATCCTTATAGGAATGATGACAATCTAATCTTGGAATACCAAGAAATTGTGCACCATTCACAAATATCTGATTCACATCTAGATAATATCCTACTACTTAGAGATATTGTGTCTTAACATATAAGAATGAAAATTGTTAAAATAATAGAATGGAATACTAGAAAATGGAAGAAAAATGAGTATTAAAAGCATTTGAGCACTTGAGGTTTTAGGGGGGTAGTCCACTTTTTGGAGATCCTTCTTGGTTTTGGGTACTACAGTCAACTATGGCAGTTGTTGAAGCACAATAAACTTCAAGTGGTACTATCATAATGAATATGTCATAGTGATGAATGTCAATGGACCATTTATTTTCATTTATGAGCTTTGGGTATAGAACAAATTGAGAATATTTTTAGAATCCCACAAAGGATATCTTATCATACTAACATAAGATTTTACTATCATTTTAAATACAAACAATAAACTAGGTAATGTGTAAAATATCATAAAATCATAAATATACTTTGATGAATTTGTACAACAATCATCATTATGGGATGTTATTCTCAAGAATGCTACTTACATGTAGACTAGCAAAAGGAAGGGGTTCACAACTATAGTAAAATGCGTTGATAGGTTCCTACTATATGTAAACTAGTTAGATGTTTACATATTTATTAAATCTATGATATATCAAGGATGCATATTAGACCATGCTCCTATTTTATTCCATTTTGAACAAGATTCACAACACGAAATAGTCCCATTCAAATTTGAATATATGTGGCTCTAAGATGAGAACCTCTATTGTTTGATGAATTATTGGTTGAAGAGCTTCACTAAAACAAGTGGGAGAAGAATGTATAAGTTTTCTTTCAATATTTATTATAAAAAGAGTAGAATATTAGAGTAGAAAAAAATTGCTTTTAGCAATATATTTGACCATGATGCTTTGTCATAATTTAATACTATATGGAAACACTTTATCATGACTAGTAATTTGCTAGATAAAGAACAACAATTGCAGAGTGCCCTACAAGAGATATACGATAGAGAAGAACTCATTTGATGCTAAAATTTTTTATAGTTATGGGTTAAAGATGTGGAGGACTACAATACACATTATTTTCACCAATTTACTATGGCCAAATAATATGTAAACCATATATCTTATATTTTCTCTAATGAAGAATTCCTATTGATATATTTATTGGGTATCAAAATTAGACAGTAAATTAGTTTAAAGGTATATTGACCATAAATACAATTGTGGACTCAAAGGCTAGACATCTCTCAAAAATTATGAAAAATTAAAATAGTGATAACGTTATGGATCTCATTTATCCATCAAAGGCTTGGAAGAAATTATTTCTTTTTAAAGGACAAATCTCTATGGATTTATGGGTTCCTCTAAGTTTTCTCCAACACTTTTAGGAGATTATGGGGACAAACATTTTTCTAGCCTTCAATAAAAGCATAAATTCATAGAAGGTTTAGAAGGAATGGAATAACATATCCATTACACTTATTGAAAAGTGTGAAAAGCCTTAGGTATCACATATGTGAGCATTCCTTATTGTTGGAATTCTCAATATTTTTTAGAAATGAATAGAAGCAATTCATCTACTCAAATATTATTCAAAAAGTGTAAAAGGAATAATGAAAGGAAAAGAGATAGATATTTAATGGAACCCATAGGCATCATAAATAATCATTGAATTATGCATAGATAATATTTAAAACACTAATTTATTTGCTTTCCCCTCCAATAGTCCTACGAATCCCCTGCTAGGTAGATCTTCCTATTATTTTTCCAGGACCTCCCTGGGATCCTCTTGGGGCTCCTTAAGACGTGTTTTTCCATTAGACATGAGTACATTTGCTCAGCTAAAATGTCCCGGAGATTTTTTCCATGGTGACCTTTAGTGGTGGTTGGCTTCTGGTTGATTGGCTTGGGATCCGTGGCTGCAGATCCTTTCTTGGTGAACATTTTTGGGTTTTTGCAAGGGACCGCGTGCTTCATCATTGTCTGTAGGGAGGGTTTTCTTCATTCTATCCTGGGCTAGGATTTTGTAATACGGCTCCCTCTTTCCTATTTGCCTATTCTATTGTAGCCTAGGGTTTACTCTTTGTGCTTTTCATGGTCTTCGAGGTGGACCACGTGGTCATTGACCACAACTGAGTGGCTCCTAGGTTTGTTTATGGGATGGGCTTTCTAGAGTGGGCTCGATATCTCTTAGTAAATCTACTTTTTATCATTTTTGGCGTTCTCCTATGGCATCCTTCCCTACAACTTCTTTCTGGTCCTCAAGCTGGACATTATACTTTCTTGTGTAGTTATGGTTGAATACACCTTCAGATCTCTTCCTGGATGGACATCTGGTGGAGTTGGGTAGGCTCTAGGATGGGTGATTTTTTGAAGAGTGACTTTCATCTACAATCTCTTCAAGTCCTTGGGTGAGGGATCTTAAGCTTAGGTTCTAGTTACAGACGATGATCTCTTTATGACAATCCTTGTGTTGGATGTTCTCTTATAGTCATGAGACGTCAAGGTGGACAATTTTTTTTTTAACTTTCCTACCTTTCGACTGTGCTCTTTGTCTCTTTTGTAGTGATATCTCATGACCTATGGAGATCTCCTCATCTTGTTGATCCATATTTCAGGTCCTCAAAAAACTCCTCTTTATGGGGTTTTTAGTTTCATTTTTGAGCAATATTGTTCCTCTTGTTGTGTTATCTTTGTAAAAGGGTCAGGGTCCCTTTCAAAACCCCTTTTTTTCAACCAAACAAAAATAAATTACAATACTAATCATATAGATGAGGAGTGGTTGGGGGGTATTTATACCAATACCAAGATTATAAATACATAAAAGAACTTAACCTTAAGTTGACATAACAAGAAAGACTTTAAAATTAATTACAAGTTTATAAGGTGTGTCTAACATAACAAGGTTAACCATGGACTATAGGGATTATATAATAAAACATTACTATAAATTCATTACATTGTATAATGTTTACTCAATATTACATCATACAATATAGGCCTTGGCCATGAATCAAATTACACTTTCAACACCCCCTCATATTATGAATTAGAGGGTCAATAAGAGAAGCAATTAGTGACAATAATATCTTCCTTAATAATGGATGCTCTATTAGGTCTTTGCATTTTGAGGTAGACTCATATGAATCCCACTTACCATCTAAAATATGTTGTTGCAAAAATACTTATTATACAAAAGTCCCATTAGACTGGATTATAGCCATCACTATCATTGTTAGACACTCCCACACATATCCAAAAGCACTTCTACTAAGGCTTAAAATGAAGAATGATAGAAAATATCACCCTCTCCTCTAAAGATAAGTTCCTTCAATCTTCCATGGTCATTTAAGGCACGACTTAAAGGTATATATTTTCCTTTTATAGCATACATCACCTTATGTGTAGACTTACCTTGCCCATAGATGCCTTATTTCAGTCACCAAAAAGGTTTTGCATGAACCTATTTAAAAGAAGATCTTTAACAAACTTCCAAGAGTACTTGGACAAGAAACAGAAGATAAAAGAGATCATGAGTAATTAGATATGCATGAATAAGCTGAATCAATTGCCTAAATAAATAAGAGATACTAACTAAAGCACATCTTGAAATGTTTTCCTTAAACCTCTAAAATGCTCAAAATCTATTGCAACTATCACAAAATTCATCTATATCTCCCAAAACATTAGGCCAAAGATTATGATTACATAGAATACAATAAATTCTCCCTTTCAAAATAAGGTAATAGGGCTTGAGGACTATTCGACATGATTTAGATTCTAACACTAGAACAAGTTTATAAACTAATGTATCTAATGCATAGAGCTCAAGAATCATGCAATTTGAATAAAACATAGTCAAAATGTTTTTGTATGGAAAAGTTATGACCTCTAGAATATTTGCTCTAGTAATCTTCAAATAATAAAAAAATTAATTCACCAAATCTTAGGAAAGCAAAATATACTTGCCTACTACCACCTAGTCATCTATTGTTCATTAATATCTTCTACTTATCATTTTCCACATAAATACCTCTAAACATATGCGGCAATGAAACTCAATTGCTTTCAATTTGTTGAGTTGGTATATATGAAAAATAGATTTGACATAGCACAAAAGATGCACATCAATAAAATATCTATTGTATTTATTAAAAAAATTTAAAAGTGGGACTCAAAATTGGGTTTTTGAATGTTGGGCACTTTGTCTAGATGGAAGAGGCAATAGTAGCTACAAACACAATTCTAGACATCTAGGAATCCATTTGTCTAGATGGAAGAGGTAAATATAGCAGGACAACAATTATGGACATCTAAGTATTGTGCCTAAATTCGCCCATACGAGTATCCAAAAAATCAAAACCCAACAATGCTCAAACCTACACCCACCAACGCAGTCGTTTAAACCTTGAACCTCCCAAAAAAGAACCAAAACCTATACCATTACCCTCATGAGCACACACCCATCGACGCCGCCTTTTGAACCTTGGACCTCTTAGACCTCCCAAAAGAAAAAACCAAAACCCACACCATTGTCCTCTTCCACTGGGATAGATGTTTGACTGATTTGAGTAGAGAAGGTTTATTTGATTTTTTAGGTGGCACCATAGTTGGAGGTAAAGTCACCAAGAAGGCAAATACACCACAACAACAGATTAAGAATAGGGATAATTTTTTAGGCATATAAGTATTCATTTAGAAATCACAAAGCTTGCTAATAATCCAAGAGAATAGTAGATTAAGAATTAGTGATCTTTATTTTGAATATCATTTTTTTGTTTTTTTAATTTTAAATTTAATTTATTTTTTATAAAAAAAAAATTATTTGGTTATTGTGAGAAATATTTATGACCAATGCATAAGGTTGAGGAGGCTCCTCCCAATTATGACCCCTCGTTCAAAATCTTTGCTTATCAATAAGATATTTAACACACACCCACTAAGTTTGATTCATATTTATGTGTATAAAGAAATAATTGTAAATAATTAATTTTAAAGGTTGGCAGGGAGTAGTTAAAGGTTATGAGTTTGTTTTTAAATAATTATGGTATAATTTACGTTTATATTCATAAACAAATAATTATAAATAATTAGTTTTCGAGTAGTTGTAGTGGTAAGGGTTTTGGTTTTTTTTTAGAGGTTCAAGGTTCAAACTCCACTCAATATGAGGGGATAAGGACCTCTTATTAAAACCTATGTAAATTTATTGAAAAAAGAAATCAAGTATTTAAAGGTTTTGATTTGAAATTTTAAAAATCTTAACCAAGTATGTATATATAAATAAATAAAAACTATAAATGTAACTCTTGCCATTGTGTGAAGTACTTTAATTAGGATTTTTCTCAGAATCAAGCTTTACGATGGCAACAAAAAAAGGATAGTGGAAATAAAGAAGGTTCGATAGGGAAATCAATTGGAGAAGCAAGGAACTCTGGAATGGAGATAACGTTGTCGTCCAATATGGAGGAGAAAGGGCGAGAGGAAGGAGAAATTATAGAAGAACCTCAATAGGTAAGTAATCTCCTTGATATTCTTCTTATTGCTTCAACTGATTTAGTTGTTCACAATCCTTTTGGATGCCTCCAAATCATCTTAAAATATTTAGATCATAATACTTCAATTTTTATCATGAACAAGAGCAAAACATCCCTGAAGCTGAAACCCAAATAAAAAATGTTTTCCCTCTTGCCTTGGAGGATAACATTGAGATTCGGGGTAGATCACCTAGGGCTTAGGAACCTAGAAAGGAACATGGGAGCCCTAATTGATCCACCAACAACTTTAGAAAAATCTATATGAATGTTGGGCATGAGGAAAAATAGGGAAGACTTAAATCAAAAATTAGGGAAGGGAAAATTGTGAAAGATGTTGTTAATGGAACACAGATGGCCCTTAAATTAGGCAGTTAGGATAGATCACATAGGGATCAAGAACCTAGGAAGGAACAGGGGAGCCCTAATAAAATCACTAGGAGCTCTAGAAAAATTTGGGTAGATGTTGGGCATGAGGGAAAAAAGGGAATACCTTCTCAATAGCAACTAGGAAAAGAGAAACTACAAAAGAGGTTGTGAACGAAACACAAACCCTCAAATTGGGCAGGAAAATATATTCGACCAAAATTAAAAAATGAGTCATATCCTATAATGTTAGGGTTCTCAATGCCCCTTCCAAACACCTGTTAGTTTCATCATTAAGTATGGAACTGAAACCTCAAATATTGTTGTTACAAGAAATCAAGTTGGACAACCAAAAGTTGGAAAGAATTAGGAGAAGTATTTGAAAAGAAACCAATTTTATTTCTAGTGCAGTGAAGGGTGTCGTAGGAGGTATTTTGTTTATGGGGATGCCAAATTTATTGAAGTAAGTTTCATCTCAACTTTAGATAGACTGTTCAATGTGCTCTTCCATTGTAAAGAAACTAAAATTAGCTAGGTTTTGACCAATATCTATGCACCAAACACCTGTATAGGGCGAAGACAACTATTGAAGGATTTAACTTCAATGAAGAAGGTTTTCCATGACATTGCTTTGGTTATAGTTAGGACATCAACACCCATTTGTATCCATCATACAAGAAGAGTAGAAACCCCAATACCTTTGAATGTATGGAATACCTTTGAAGGGTTGCATATTTTGTTTTGTAAAGCAATTTGAGTATGTCCCTTTGTGTTGGTCCCAGTTGGTGGTCTCTTTATATATCTTTTTGGATGTAAAAGGGTTGGGACCCTTTCAAAAAACCCTTCGCAAACTAAAAAAAGTAATTAAATAATGTATTATATTAAATATTGGATTTAAAATATCTTTAAATAAATAATATTATTTATAAACTTTAAAATTATGAGATTTTTTAAAGATAAAATATAAATTGACTTTTAAATCCCTCGATATTCTTGTAATATTTTTTAAAAATATCATAAATAAGTATTACACATCTAAAATTAAATGTGCTTTTTAGTTAAATAATTTTATCTTGTCAATAAGAGTTGTTAGAAGACATATTTATATACTATTATTGTTATACTTAAATGATCTATATAACTAGTTATTACCATTTAGGACTTGATCAATGGGGAAGATATAGTTGACTTAGCATTGTAAGACAAGATAAAATATCCTAAAATAATCCTTGCCTTACCTTTGAGATATGGGTATGTGTATATATACCCTAATCTATGTTTGATGTGTTTATCAAGAAACTGTTGGAATATATTATTTGGTACATGCTAAAGTACCATCATGGGTACATGTTTAGATTAGGAGTTTATCTTAGATTAGTTTTTGAGTATTTACTTAATGTAATGTAATAAATGCACAAGTATTATTAGAATGTGCAATGATGTAAATGTGCATGTTGTCCATGTGTACATAAGTCTATAGAATAGGAATATAGTGAGTCATAGGAATATGGAAGGCCAAGAGTCATACTCCATAATATATTGACCTTTGTAGTAGAGAGTTGGAATTGTTAGAGAGGGAGAGAGTGCAAGAGCACATTAGAGTAGAGTAGTGCTCAAGTTAGATACAATGTAGAGCATGAATTAAGAATGAAGCATTTGAGGTCTCCATGTTTTGTATTAAGATCCCTTTTTCGTGAGCTTTCATTAATGGCTATTTTATGAGTTATTTCAGAAGTTTCTTGTGATATTTGCATGCTTAGTATATTTCCCTTATCATATATTTAATATTGCATGCTTATTTTTATACCTTGTGGTTGCATTTCTTTAAATATATAGCATCAAAATCTAACAATGGTATTAGAGCACAAGGTAGATTGATAGGAAATAGAGAGAGCCACAAGAATATTAAGAGGAGATAGGGAGATTTCATTTTCAAAATTTCTAAAATGGCTATTTGGCTAGAGTATTTTCCCAGAATTGCAAAAAAACTTGTGAAGACTAGGATTCAACATAGATCTCTTTTTACTAGATTGAAGTATAACTAGTGATGTTTATTGATTTATAAAGATCTAGAGATATGCATGCATTTTCTTGCTATTATCTAAGTTTTTGGCTGCAAAAAATTAGTTCTCAGAAGTTGAGAAGCTTCCTATAATGGAAATAAAATAATTTCATCTTTGATTTCCTGAAATTCTATGCTTTTCTCGTGTAGGGATTAGTTATTTGTTACAAAAAAATATACATTGAAGAAAGAGGAGACTCGATGAAAAGGTACCCATTTGATATTGGAGATAGAATGAGGTCCCTATAAAATATTGAATATTATAGATCAAAGAGGATATCCAAGAAAGAAGGCCCCATTGGAGATTGGAGATAGAAAATTTAAGACCCAAGAGAAGAAGTCTCAAGAAAAGAAAGGAGAAAGAAGAAGGCTAGAGAAGCCCTACTAAAAAGTTGAAGAAGTGGTAATTGGAGAAGATTTGAAGATAGCTCAAGATAGAAGATTGCAAGGAGTAGCTCTTGAAAAGAAAAATTTGGTACAATTATCGCCATCCAACAACAAGCCCAAAAGGAAGAAGTATTTGGCAAGAAGTTTGCTAAATTTTAGAAAGGGATTCTTAAAGATCTCAAGATATTCAAATTCTTGAGAAAGAGGCTAGCTAAATAGATCAAGTTTAAAGTCAAAATTTGACAAGAGTTGAGGAGAAAGAAGGTAGAAGAATCTATAAATTTGAGAAAATTGAATATTATCGTTAAAGGCTTGAAGGTTACTTTGCAAAGGAGAAGATCACTGATTTTTGTAGAAGGAATTGAAGTGTCACAAGACAGCAACTTGAAGGAATTGATTGTTTTTTTGGACAACAAGATAAATGTAAAGAATTAAGAGTTTTGAGAGCAACAAATAAAGAAATTTGGACTGCAATATTGGGCAACATTAGAAGGAAAAAGTATAGCTACGATTTGGAGAAAATCATAGTAGATTTACAAGGAATATTGGACAGCATTTGGTCAATGAAAGGTGCTGCAAATTTTAAAAGTTAAAGGTAGCATAGGAAGTTGTAAATTAGATGAGTTTAGGACAATAAATTAAAGGATAAGGACTTGAGAATTTAAAGCATGAGTGGGCAACAAGTTAAAGGAGTCATAGATTTGCAATATTAACAAGTTTAGAGCATCACTTTTTACAAATTCGAGGTAATAAATAGGTGAACCAAATCACCAAGAAATCTAGCTACAAAGAAGACCAAAAGGTATGCAATATTGGTGCAATAAAAGTTCATTATTTGAGCGTTCATATTATCTTATTATTAAGTCTTTAAAGCACCATATTTAAGTTTTTAAAGTTGTAAAAGAAAATACCTCAAGTTTATATCTTCAAGGTTGGAGAAGATAGCACTCACAAGGGATTAAAACCTACAACAAAAGAAATAAGAAGTTAGAAATAATATAAGAAAATGAATCAAATCCTTACTATCCCTTGGAAAGTAAATAAGTTACAACAAAAAATAGAAGCATTATTCTATTTGCAAGACACAAGGTTTCACATGGATTAGAATCTTGGAGTCACCAAAAAAATCACCAAGCATAGAGACAAGGAGGAGTCATTTTGGAAGAGTAGACAATAAGGAGAACCTATCATAGAAGGAAAACCTCCATTACCAAGTCTTGGCAAAGAGAAGAGGCACCACCATATTATATAAGAAAGCTATCATTTCAAGAAAGCTAGTGTAACTAAAACTATAGGGGGGCAAGCAATAGTTATTGTTTATCTAAAGCTACATATAAAAATTAGCAATATGTTTCAACAAAGGAGCATAAATTAGGTCCGAGGTGTAGACCAATTGGTTCATCCAAACCCCATAAGGGGCGAAGGTCCAAGGTTCAAATCTCGGGCCTCGTCGGACTGAACGCTTGTCCCTTTCCTGGTGCTTTCAATGGCGTAAAAGGTTTAAAATGATTATGGCATGATGGTTATAGGGGCGTAATGCGCCAAGATCTATGTGGCGGATTCTGGGGTGGATAGCACAGAATATTGTGGCAGCCATAAAATCTGGACAGCCTGCCTGGATTCGTGGCGGCTACCGATTCCACCATGTAAATTCAAAAAAAAAAAAAAACAAAGGAGCATAAATTTTTATTCAAGTTAAGCACTCAATAGTAGTACCATTTACTTAGCAAAGTACCAAGCAAGCCAACTTCCAAGCAACAAGATAAGAGCACCATCAAGACAATGATATCAATCATTACCAAGATTGAGCAACCACCAAACACGTGGAAGAACCACTAGGTAAACATAGAGGAGCCGCCACCATCATCAAAGAAGGATATCTATAGCACCACCATCATTCATCCAAGAACAAAGAAGTGGAAGAAATACCAGGTTAACATAGAGGAGTCACCATCTTTATCAAATAATG
Source organism: Wollemia nobilis (assembly GCA_028583015.1). Classification (NCBI taxonomy): domain Eukaryota; kingdom Viridiplantae; phylum Streptophyta; class Pinopsida; order Araucariales; family Araucariaceae; genus Wollemia; species Wollemia nobilis. The sequence continues at coordinate 2,834,485 of JAQPPZ010003507.1, read as the reverse complement.
TTACCTAGAGTGCCACCATCATACAACCAAGAACACAGACAACGAAGAGTTTCATTATCAAAGAAGCATTAGTGAGGTTAAGCAAACACCATTAGGGTTACACAAAATCCATAATAGACCATTAAAAAGAGGATATTAAAGGTCCTATCATCATTTGATATAACACTCATTGTATAACGCAAAAATGAGGTAAAACATTTGAGCTATAGCTAGTATAACGTTTATAGAAGAAAGAGAAATAGAAGACGTTGGATATTTCTCATTAATGAGTGTTACATTGAAAGTAGAATCATTGAAGAATATAGCAATCAGATGTGAAAATATAAGGTTGCAATCTACCATTTAGTAAGTTAAACATAGAGTGCCAACCATTGTGAGGAGATTCTAAGCACCAAGGAAGTAAAATAGTCACTGTAGAGGGAAGTGCAATGATAACTAAAATATTATCAAGGAGATAGCAAGTTATAACGTCCATATGCAAGTGTTGTAGTTATAAAATGACAAGTGCCACAAAAGATACAAAGCATCAACAACTAAGGAGTATCTAGGTGCCATAGAAGAAGCACAACTCCAATCATCATGTAAGTAACGTGCTCTCCAATCCTCAAGCACAATGTCAACTCAAATGCCAAGCATCTTGTTAAAATAAAGTTATAATATTTATGTAACATAATGCTTTTTGCATGCATTAAATGGGAGAGCAAGACATAATTCAAAGAGTTAACAGTGAACACTAAGAACACAGATAGAAGACAGTGAAGAGGAGAGAGTGAAGCACCTAATATTAGGGTATATGCACTACATTGAAGGGAAGTGAAAGGCATAATTTTTGAGAGTCAAAGCTTTGGAGTTTGAGCATAGAGTGTATTGAATGCATCACAACATAAGAAGAGCACGAGTTGTAGTATAAAGTGAGCAAGGTAAAAATTTGGAGCACTATATTAAAGAGGGAATAAATATTTAGTATAATCTAAAACCATTGCAAAGATACAAGGCATAATATTAGATTCAAGTTAATTAATTTATTATACTCAAGGTTTTATAATATAATGAGAAATAAGGTATAGATTTAAAACCTTTGAAGTATTATTGAATGCCTTAGAAACTTTTGAAGAAAGAAGTATTTATAACGGTTTTTTAAATTAGCTCATTCAAATTGCATGAAAATAAATTTGCAAATAGATTAACTTGGAGGTATAAGGATTACTACACAAAACTAGAAATATTATATTTTCAAATACCTTTGTTTCTAAATTTCCAATTAGGGAGTTATAAGGAGTTCAACACCAAATTATATATCTTGAAATTTAGAAACTATTTCATTGAGGATTAAAGGATATAGGAAGCAAACATAAAATTATTAGAAAGTTGGAAAACTACAATGGAATTAGTCTTTTGCTCAAATTAATGATACATAAGGATTCCAAATTTAAAGTCTTGAAAATAGAGAAAATCGTCAAGATTGAAAGTGCATCAAAAATATTTTTAGCTTTCCATTCATAAATAGGGAGAAATAAGGTGAAGAATAGAAGTTGATCATTAGGGAGATAAAAGGGATTCAACTCAAAGAAATGTTGGAATATATTATATTATTTGTTACATGCCAATATACCACCATGGGTACATATTTAGATTAGGATTTTGTCTTATATTAGAGTTTGAGCATTTACTTTATGTAATGTAATAAATGCACAAGTATTATTAGAATGTGCAATGATGTAAATGTGCATGTAGTCCACATGTATATAAGTCATAGGAATATGAAAGGCCAATAGTCATATCTCATTATATATAGGCCTTTGATATATGAGTTGTTGTAGTGTGATATAGAGAAGATAGAGAGCATTGAGTAGAATAGTAGTAGTTACAATATAGAACTTCTATGAAGCATGGAGCATTGAGATCTCCTTATTTTGTATCAAATTCAAATTTTTACAATCTTTCATTAATGGCTATTTCATGAGTTATTTTAAAATTTTCTCATGCTATTTACTTGCTTATTATATTGTCATTATCATAGTTATAACATTGCATGCTTATTTTAGTTCTTGTGGTTGCATTTCCTTTATTATATAGTATCAAAAGCTAACAGTAGTATTAGAGCACAAGGTAGATTGATAGGAGATAGGGAGAGTCACAAGAGAGATTAAGAGAAGATAGAAAAACTCATTTTTAGAATTTTTAAAATTCCATTTTGGCTAGAGTCTTTCCACAAAGTTGTAGAAAAACTCATGAAGACTAGGACTCAATATTGATTCCACTAGATTGACAAGTCAACTAGTGAAGTTCATTATCTATAGATATAAATAAGTGTTTATTATCATTTTCTAATACTTTGTTGCAGAGAAGATTCAAATAAAATTGAGAAGATTCCTACAATAGCTAGCAAGAATATCTTCTTTGAAATTATTTTAGTATTAAAGCAACAAGTTGAATATTGATGTTGTTAGAGGCCAAAGAGAAAGGTATCATTGTAGAATTTGTAGAATAAAATATTGAAGAAGAAAGAGGCTCAAGAGGAGTCCTATTGTAGATTGAATATAGAAGATTAAGGAGACTCAAGAAGGAGATCTTCATAGAAGATTGAAAACTGCAAATCAAGAAGGAGGTCCAAGAAAGAAGGCCACATTAGAGATTGAAGGTTGAAGATTGAAAAGGATAATACCCAAGATAGAGGTCTCATTGACGAACTTCCAAATTTGGAATATTGAAGGTAGAGAAAAACTAAAAAAGGTCCTATTGTATATTTTAGAAGAAAAATATTTTGGAGATCCAAGAAAGAGATCTCATTGCAAAACTTTCATAGTTGAAATATTTAAGAGATCAATTAAATATCTCATTTTAGTTTTGATAAGAAGACTTAAGGAGTTCCAGATTTTGAAGACCCAAGAGAAGAGGTTTCAAGAAAAATTGAGAGGAGAAATAAGAAGGCTATAAAAGCCTCATTGAATATATTAGAGTGATAATTGGAGGAGACTTAAAAAGAGCTCATTGGAAGAAGAGTGCAAACAAGGAGAAGCACCTAAAAAGAATAATTAAGGACAATTATCACCATCAGACAAGCCCAAAAGGAAGAAGGATTTGGCAAGTAGTTTGCCAAATCTTGGAAGAGTTTTTCAAAGATATCAAGACATTCATATTCTTAAGAAGAAGACCAATATTAAAGTCAGATTTTGACAGGGAGACTAAAGGAGAAAATAACTAGAAGAGACCACCAAATTTGAGAGTTTTAAGGACAACCATCAAGGAGTTGAAGACTGATTTGGAAGGAGATTGTTGGTTTTTATAGAAAAAAAATTGAAGGTTTCTAGAAGGTAAAATTGAGTCAAAATTGGGAGGAGTTGACAAGTAAATTTGAGAGATTTGAGGGCAAAATTTGGGCAGCACTAATAGCTACAAATTTTTAGAGTTCAAGAAAGCAACTTGGAGGAGAGTTGAAGCTACAAAACTACATACTTGGACAAGTTAAAGGAGTTATAAAGATGTAAATTAGAGGAGTTTATAAACTATTCTTTGAAAATAAGAAGAACTGCAAGGTTAACAAGTTTAGAGCAGCAAGGTAATAGGAATTGAAGCAACAAGTTTCACAAAATCAGAGCAACAAATAGGTGAACCAAATCACCAAGAAATCAAGCTAAAAAAGGAGACCAAAAGGTATGCAATATTGTTGCAAAATTTTAATTATTTGAACGTTAATATTAGGTTACTATTGTTAGAGTATATTACATTATTAGGTACATGTTAATGTACCATCTTGGTTACATTATTAGATTAGGGTTTTATCTTAGGTTAAGTAGTTACTTGAGGAAGAAGTAATAAATGCACAAGTGTTGGAATGTGCAATGATGTAAATGTGCATGTAGTCCACATGTACATGAGTCATAGGATAGATAGTTGGATATTGATGGGTAGAGTAAAATTCAAGAAACCTATGTCCCTATATATATGTACCTTTACAATAGATAGACAGATAAGAGGAGTATAGGTAAAATCACTATAGAGTAGTGAGTAGGTAGAATGTAGTTTCCATAAAAATTATGGAGTGTTCATGTCCTCCATTATATTGCATTGTACTATTTTCATAACTTTCCATTAATAGCATATTTTACCTTTATTGTAGAAGACTATTATCTTACTTTCCTACATATTTTATATCTTGTGATTGCTTTCTCCCATAACATACATTATCAAAAGCTAATAGTGGTATTAGAGCACACGATAGATCGATAGAAATAGGGAGATCCATAAGAGAGGAGTAAAAAATATCACTTGCAAAATTTTTGGAAATTACATTATCTAGATTCATTCCACAGAGTTGTAGGAAAACTTGTGAAGACTAGGACTCAACGTTGATTCCACTAGATTGATCAATCAACTAGTGAATATTCGTCACTTACAATTTCTTCTATTTCAACCCTAATACTTTGTTGTAGGAAAAGGATATTCGAAGCAAGTTGGAAAGCTTCCTACAAGAGAGCTAGGAAGAATATCATCTTTAGAATCAATCTAGCACCAAAAGCAATAAATGGAAGAATAGAAGATTTTAGGAACCTGAGGGAAGTCCTATTGCAAACCTGCATATTGCAGAAGTAAAGGCCATAGAAGCCTTGTTGTAGATTCGAGTAGAGACTCTAGAGAAGAGTCCAATAGAATATTAGAGATTGGTGATCTCCATTGTAGATTGTCGATTACATATTGAATACTTCTTCCAGAAGAAGCTTAAGAGACCCACAAAAGGTCTCATTGAAGAACTTCCAATACTGAAAGAGATAGAAAAAGGCAAACGAAGGTTCTGTTCCTAATTCCAACAACAGTAAATTTCTAAAATCCAAGAGGGAGATGTCATTACAACACTTCCATAATAGAAGGTTGAAGAAAATGTCTCATTAGGAAGATCAAAGAAGCTGCAATATTGAAGACCTTTAAGAGGTCTCAAGGAGAAGGCTTGGAGAGCCCTATAGCAGATATTTGAAGAGAATCATCAAAGGAGTTCTTAGAAGAACTCATTGGAGAATTTCACTACCAAGGATACATTCTTGATAATGAATAACTTGGGATAATTATCGCCATCCTACAACAAACCCAAAGGAGAAGGGTTTTACAAGTAGTTTATCAAATTTCGGAGGAGACTATTAAAGATCTCAAGACTTTCAGATTCTTGAGAAGAAGGCCCTGTTTGAAGTTATAATTTGACAAGGAGGTTGAAGGAGAGAGAAGATAGAAGAAGCCTACCAAATCCAAGAGATTTGAAGACTTTCTTTCATAGCTAGAAGGTACATTTCAGAGATAGGGGTTTGCTAAATCTACAACAGACAAATTGAAGGGTTCTTGAATAAAGTCTCAGTTGCGATTTGGAGGAGATCCCTACCAAATTTTTTAGATTCAAGAACAATATTTCAATAGAAATATTGACTACTAGAGGGCAGCAATCAAGACAAGATTACTACCTACAAAAACTTTAGATTTCTAGAATACATCTTGAAGGAGAAGTTGAAGTCATCTACTACATTTTCAAGTTAACAAGCTAGAAGGCTTCATAGCTGTGATTTGCTATAATTCTAGATAGCAACTTGGTGAATCAAATCATCAAGACATATATCATCTTCAGAGATTACTAAAGGTAAGCGAACTTAGGTGCAAAGGATTCATTAATTGAACACTTATATTTGGTTCATTACTTAGCTTCATTAAGCATCTTATTAGAGTTTAGAAGTTGAAAGGAGAAGGTTCTTTTTAAACTCTTCAAGGAAAGTGCAGAAAAAGTCTTTTAAGGTTATTACCTGCACATTAAAATAGAAGTTAGATATATTTCGATAGAAAGAAAAATATCATCTTCCTATTACATTATTCTTAGTTGAAAATTGTAAATATTATTGGTGCATTTGATAATTCTTTAAGAGTTATTATTAGTACACTGAAGGAGCAATAAGGTGAGACTACTATTGCACTATTCTAGATTGTCTAACTTATTACTCTTAAAGATTATTATGTGCATTGGTTGTTAACTTAAGGTGAAAACCAAAGGGCACAAAATCTACGTATATCAAAGTGTCTAAAGACACTATTCAGTGCACAACAACTGCAATTTATTGTGGCCTAAAGAAGCCACCAAACAGATTGAAATCCCTCCGAGGAGTGGAGAAGAAGGTAGCCATTGAAACCAGTGAGAGGAGCTACAAAACGAGACTTCGAGTGTCTTGGATTTAAGGTGCAAATAGTGGTTATTACAGGTTGTTATTTGAGCATCAAACTCGTCTCCTACTATTACATCAAATGGAGAGATTAAGGATACTCTATGTAGCTCTTGATCCTATCTACAAACATCCGCCAAAAGCACTAGCGAAAGTGCTCAAAGAGGAGCCATTCGAAATGGTCCAATTTGACACAGTTTCTACCACAAGACCAGGGTATGTGAGTTTGCCAAATTAACCCCATACAGCTCTTGGAAGAGACTGTAAAGGTTATAGGAGATCAAAACTGTCAAGGCAACATAGGGCTCTTATAGAGAAAAGCCGGGAGTTGAAAAGATTTGAAATAACTGTTACACCGAATGAGTAAACCCTGAGTCAACTCCAAGCACAAAAAACTGAGCAAGAAAAGGGATGTTGAGTAGGTTTGCCAAAGAGAAGAACTACTTCAAAAGGTTGATTCTATGAAAAAAAAAGTTACCATGGCTGAAATATCACATAGAAGAAAGTGCAATACATGGAGGCAAAGGAGAAGAAGAGCGTGGCAAAGCGCAAGCGAGATGAACTTGCAAAATTTATAGCAAAGCAGAAAGCTCCTATAGAGAGACTAAACAACAGAAATCTAAACTTAGGTAGCATGTAAACAGTAACATAGGCTTGAATGATAAAAGACGCATGTACATCATAACTTAAAATCAGCTTAGCATACAAGTCTGGCAAAAGCAAAGGAAATTGAAGAGGTTAAAAAACAAGAAGAATCTTGCCAAAGCCAAGGATGATCTTACAGCTGCTAAAGCCGAGCTTGCAAATTTGCCTGTCTATGATCCTCCAAAAGAGGAAATAGAGAGCCTTGGGGCTCAAATACTGGATTACTCGTTCATTGGTTCAGAAGAGACCAATCATAGAGCAGATGAAGCAATCAAGCTCGGAGGGATGGACTTTGAACTCCTGAAAATCATTATTGTTGGTCTATTTCTTGGTCTAGAGTTCACGTTTCAGCAAGTGTAAATCAAGTACAAATCAAGTACAGGGATCACAACTGTTTGCTTCCAACGTGGATATCCGAGAAATTAATGAGCTCTCTTGCAAAAGAAGAGAATGCAAAGAAAATATTGCAAAACTAGATGAATATGTTAAATCATTAACAGGTGAACAAAGACATTTGGAAAATGAAGCAGCAAAACTGCACAGGAAACGGGAGGATATTCTCAACAATACGAGATTAGAACGAAGAAGGCAATAAGAGATGGCCAATAGGATGAGCTTGAGCGGTGCAAGATATGAAGATAAGGGACATTGAAAAAGAAACTTAGGGAACCTGAAAAGCAGGGCATATAATAATATTTATCTGAAAATTTTGTGCTCTGTCTCCTTAGTTTTATTACTTTGTTTTGTGATCTAATTGTCCTCTTCAATTTTAACCTAAATAGAAATGAGATTAAAAGAAAACAAATGCGATCATTATTATATCAAAGAGGAAAAATATCAATACAGAATTGAAATGTAATTGACAACTCTTACAAAATTAAATATCTATTATGCAAAGCCATTTTCAAACGTTTATTCCCCAATCAAAGTCCCTGAAATTAAAAATATTTAATGTTAAGAACATTTAAATATCAATCCTGGCCCCAAATTAAGGGGAGAAACTTAATATTTTTAGAATTTTGACGGTCTATTATTTCATGTAGTCGCCTATTATTTCTTTTTGGGATTTTGACGGAAGCGAAGGATGCAACGCCTATTTCATGTATTCTTGTCTGGATGTTGACGACCCATTTATTTATTTTAATAAATAAGAAAATAGAGAATTGTAACATTCCTGGGTGGTTGGTGGTTTGGATAACTGTTACCATTTAAGTCATTTTCTTTGGGTATGTGGTGGTTTGAATTTTAGACAGCCTCTTTTGAGTGGTTTGAACTTTAGACGTCCTCTTTCGAGTATTTTGTGATTCCAAGACCTCATGGTGTGAACCTTAGACACCCTCTTTTAAATATATGGTGGTAGAGAGGTCACTACTTTAACCTTATGGAATAACATTTTTTTATGTTAAAAAAATCATTTATATAACAAACCTTGCTACAATTTAAACAAAATTCAAAACCTTAACTATTTTTTTTTGCGTAGTATACTAGAGGAATCGGTATTTCGTTACAACTTTTCTATGCTTTTTTGTGGGTTCTAATCTCTCCTTGTCACCACTATAACTTCCAATTGTATCGATTAAAATTTTTCCTTTTACGTAGCTGGTTACAACTTTTTATGCCTCTTCGTGGGTTCGAATCTTTTTTTGTTGCTACTATAACCTTCAGTTGCATCGAGTAAAACTTTTTACACCTCTTCGTGGGTTCGAATCTCGCTCCTTGTTATGCCTCTTCGTGGGTTCGAATCTTTTTTTGTTGCTACTATAACCTCCAGTTGTATCGAGTAAAATTTTTTACACCTCTTCGTGGGTTCGAATCTCGCTCCTTGTAGCTACTATAATCTCCAGTTGCATCGAGTAAACCTTTTATGTAACTTGTTATGTAGACGTAACACGCCCACCGATACTACGAAGCCCAAGGAGTTGAACCTTTATCTCCGTACTCCTACAAAAACGTTTATAATCATTGAGCCAAGCCCTCGGACCCACCAACAAAAGTAAATAATTACAGGTTTCTCCTGGTTTTGGTTTTGGTTTAGTATTTACAAGGTAGAGTTGGGTTGTGGTTTTTTCTTTAGTTTTTTAAAATTCGAGAGACGGAAAAGTTCCAATCTCAAAGCCCATGATGTGGTGTTAATCCAATATTTTGCTTTGCTAGTCGTTAAATGGTGATCGTCATAGTCCGTGGTATTGTGAGGGGTGAATCCACCTATTACCGTATATTAAATTACGCACTTATTATTATAATATCAGATTCATGTTTAACTATGAATCGTGGATTGATTTTAATATAGAAATATTTTTTAATTTATTTGATTTTTTATAATTTGATTCTTTACGTGGTTTTATGGATTTATTTTAAGTTATACAAATGTACGATATAGAAATATTTTTTAATTTATTTGATTTTTTATAATTTGATTCTTTACGTGGTTTTATGGATTTATTTTAAGTTATACAAATGTACTACAACAACAGCACAATAGAAGTTTAAGAATAGAATTTTTTTATGTTGGTTAGTGTAAGAAATTTTTATAATCTAACGTTTAGGGGTAGGATATTCTCATTCTTACTATGACTTCTCATAAGGATGAGAGTTGAACTTATCAATGGAGGCCAAACATACAACCATCATAAACCCACTTCCTCACACACTTGTCCATGGCGCAGTTTAAACCTTGGACCTCTTGACGAAGAGCCAAAGTCGTTCTTCTCCAAAGAACATTAAGAATAGAGATAATTCTAGACATCCAAGTATCCATTTTTATAGATGGAAATAGAAGTGATGAGGCTCACTAATCTACCAAAATAGTAGATTAAAAACTAATGATCTTATTCACATACTAGAATTTTAAAGACATTTTTAGGTTGAACAAAAAACCATAGACAAGAATGCTACCCCAAGAGGACCCAATGAAGGCACCTGTAGGTCCTCTTTCAAATAAATAGAGTTCATTTGTAGATTTGTTAAGGACAAACCTCAAACAAAGATAGAAAAAACATGAAAAACAACACTAAAAATGCTCTTTGCAACTTTTTTAAAAAGACCAATGAGCAAGAAGACACCTCAAAGAGTAAATGGATGTTTGCCACAATCTGAATCAAAATCAAAGATCGTCATTGAGCAGAGTATAGTAGAAGAAATGATCTTATATAGAGTCAATCATGACTTGCAAATTCATAGGTATTCACTCTACCTTGAACTTCTTGCATTTGTGGGTTCAACGGAACTGGGAGCCTCGTGGTGAGTACTCCTTATGGTTCATTAGTAATGGATTTTTTATTGTTAGCTTTTCCTTACTAGCTGACAGAAATAAGGCATTCAAATCAGAAAAGGGAAATCATGGCTCGACAAGATTATTTGGCAAGCCGTAAAGAGTGGAATTTGATCCTCAAATTGAACCCATTATTGGCTTAGTTTGGATCTGATTGTATGCATTTCCAATAGAGTTATTTCGGATCGTATAAAAGAAATATTTAACCATTGGTCTCATAATGGTTAACCTTTGGGGGTAGATTAAATTTTTTGTATTCAATCATTTAGGCCATGCTAGTCTATAAATTTTATATCATTGCTATCCCACATACCATATGGAAAAAGTTGGACAAGATGGCTAGAAAATTTTTATTGGGAGGAGTAAAAGGAGAGAGGAAATGGACGTTAGTAGGCTAGGAGAAAGTAAGCCAACCTAAGCCATACAAATGGAGGTTTGGGCTTGAGGAGATTGGAGCTAAATAATAAAGCTTTGGATAGAAATATTTGTTGAAGGTGGATCTCCCACCCAACTTCTTTATTTAGTAGAGTTCTAACTAGTAAATATTTAGGATAGGTGAACCTAAATGAGGTGAGTCGTTTCTCTTTGGATGGTAATGGGTCCCTAGTGTGGCAAGCACTAAAGCTGGAATCTCATGTAGTGAAAGATGAATTTATTTTATAAAGTGGGAAGAGGGGAGAAGGCACGATTTTAGACAAATTCATGGTATCAATACCTATCTATCATTGTTGAATTCCTTGTATTGCAACGAGTAAAAACAACCATAGAAAGCAGGGGTTAGATTAAGATTAAAAGTTATTTCAACACCATCGAACTGGAGGATTATATATTTAATCATCTTAAGAAATTGGATGAGTGGCCAATTTCAATCCCTTTAGAATTAGCATCCATCAAAACGATTTTTCACATGTAGAGATGAGGAGGAAGAATTAGCTTGGGGCTATAGGAGCCTCGAAGTCTACACGATGAATGATGAATATGAAAAGATCCTTCCAAAACCTCCTCCTCATGCATATCAAGTTGAAGATTGGAGAAATATTTGGAAATATAAGGGTTGACCAAAAATAAACTTCTTTACTTGGTAGTTCATGCACAATGGAATTCTTACCTTTGATAATCTGAGACAAGAGAATTGTTGGTCCATCCTGATGTTTTTTATGCTATAAAACTGAGGAAACCTCTTACCACCTGATGTTTGAGTATTCGTTCACGTGTTAGATCTAGGAGAGATTGTTTTTAGCTTATAAAATCCAAGCCAACAATGATATGAAATAGATTAATATTGGGGAAATATGGAAGAGGGAAATATTTAAATATAAAGCTCTTCATATCGGGTGAAAACTTAGATTAAACTTTATTTGGTGGTAACTATGGCTGGAGAGAAATGACAAAAAGTTAGAGAAACATTTTCATCCTTGGATGGTATCTCGTAGGTCATTTGGAGCAAATCAACGAAAACTATGGTAGTGTATGCTAAAGAGAAATATCAGGTTGATATAGAAACGATGGAGAAATAAGCTAAAGTGTAGGAGGGGAAGGATAGATATAGTTGGAAAACACCCCCAAAATACTGGATTAAAATTAATACTAATGAAGCTACAAAATGCAATTTGGGTAGAGTTGGAATTAGAGTGGTCTACAAGAATCATGTTGGGACAATGCTCTATTAGGAACTATAGGGCTTGGGCAAGGTCATGAAAAATGAATCAAAAGCCGTAGCTATCAAATCTACTTTTATTTGGATGGTAAGACAAGGTTTTAGAAGGATAATCATAGTATCAAATTCTCAAATCTTGGTAGGAACTTTAGATTGCATAGGAACTTTGCTTTGGAGATGTGCATATTGAGGATTATTGTCATCCAAATTAAGGAGTTGTGGAGGGAATTGGATGCTATGATCCAGATTTATGTTGGTAGAGCTCTGAATACAATGGTGGACTTCTTGGCTAAGATGGGTACTAAAAAGGAGGTAAGGGTTCAACGATATGGCTACTGAATATGAGAGAATTAGGCAGGTTGGTGAGCAAATCCAATGTTTGGCTAATTTGAATAGCCAATATAGACATATGGCTTAGGATATTTGGCTCCAATGTAGATCTCATTTTAGTGTTGTAACTAAAAGTGGGTAGTTCTTAGGATCTTGGGCTTTAGAGTTATGGAAGTTTTTCGAAAAGTTAAAAAGAGGCATGTGATCTTACTGGCTAAGGTTGGGAGGAGTCTCATCCCAACTTGTAAATAGTCTTGTTCTAGTATATTTTTTTCAAAAAAAAGAAAATAATTAATGATCTTTAATTTGATAAATTTGAATACATAATTATTTTCTAATTTATAAGTTTAGGTTTATTTGATTTTTTAATCCACCAGGGTTGCAGATTAAAAATTAATGATATTTAATTTAATTAATTTGAATAAAAAATATTATTTAATTCATAAATTTAGGTTTATTTGATTTTTTATAATTTGATTGTTTATGTGGCACCATGGGTTTATTTGGAGGTTGCTAAGGTTGTGAGTTTACTTTTTACTCATATTTATGTGTATAAACAAATAATTGAAAATAATTAATTTAAAAGGTTGATATGAAGTAGCTAAAGGTTATGAGATTGATTTTTAAGAATTATGGGTAGGATTCATGTTTATATGCATAAACAAACAATTATAAATAATTAATTTTCAAGCAGTTAAAGGTTTTGAGATGAAATTTTATAAATCTTAATCAAGTATATGTTTTTTTTGTTTTTTGTTTTAATAAATTGAAGGTATAAATGTAATTAAAAATTATATTTAATTAATTTGCACAACCTTAGTGTAGTCATAAGAATATTATGCTTAGATGGGAGTGATATCAAAATAGGAACTAACAGCGGGATCTTCTTGAGAAGTTGAAGGATTCGTTGAAGGAGGAGCGAGCGATGGTTTCGACGATCGAAGATTGGAACCCCAAGAAGCAGGTTTCATAGGAGGAAGAAGCCTGCAATGCCATGATGACGACAGGGTTTGACTGGATTGCAGCTAAAAATGGAGCCTCCCACAGCGACATTGAATGGGGGAAAAAACTTCTCGATAAATTGGGCGAACCAAAAAAATCTTACGCAGAATGTTTGCAACAAAATCCTAGACTGCCCCCTAGCGGATCGATGGATTTCATTCTGCAAGGCAACGATGTGTTGTGCCCTAAACACCTCATGGAAGATTATGCATATCGTGATTCCTTCTCATTAGTGGAAAATTTCGTAGGAGGGCGAGACATGGATGCGATTCGATGGTGGCCTACTTCAAAATAGAAAGTTGTGGGAAATTTGGGTCTTTCAGCAATGACCAAAGGTTTTTTTATGATTCAGCTGAATACTCGGGAGGATGTAGAGCATATTCTTTCTAGAGGTCCATGGTTCTTTGGAAGAGGAAGCCTGTTCCTCAAAAAATGGGAACCAAATTTTGACCTCAACTCTCAGAACATCAATTTTGCTCCTATTTGGGTCCGCCTCCCCAACCTCCCTGCACATTTTTTCTATGAGGATGCTCTTCGAGTTATGGCTAGGTATTTTGGAGATTTGGTAGCTATTGATCTAGCTACCCATGCCAGAACGTGCCTGACCCAGGCTCGCATCTGTGTAAATGTGAATCTGGAATCACAACTTCCAAATCACCTCAATCTTATATACAAGGATTTCAGGGGAAGGCATCCACTGATCTTCGAAAACAAACCTACTTTTTGTTCATATTGTCAGTCGCATGGGCACCTCCCTTCTCAATGCCCTAAGCATAGAAACCCTAATGAATATTCCCAGCCAAGTGGGCATCCACAACTAAGAACCAGTCAGAAGGAAACTAGCAGTCAATGGCAAGCCAGGAGGAATGCGCAGCAGAACCAGCTGCTTCAAGCTCAATCTCTCCAAAATGCAAGTTCCTCTTTCACCACTACTAATAAATTTGATTTACTTAAAGATTTTGGAACCAATGAGGTCTTTGAATAAGGTGAAATTCCTGTCCCTCCATCCTCGAAACATATCAATTCCCCTTTGGGGGCCCCTGACTCCATGCCCATTCAGAATATTCCATGTTCCCCCCTTCAGGAGCAGATCCCCAAGTCCAACAATGTCCCCCAGAGCCCATCACAAAAACCCCTTTGGGCATCATTATCCATAGCCCTGTACCCACCCCTTGAAGAGTCTAGCTTTTTGACTTCCCTATCCTCCTCTATCGATGTCAATTCTGATAGCGATCAGGCCACCCCAAAATCCCTTGACCATCAAAGTCCCAAACAAACTCGTAGCTTCAAAAGGTCCCAAATGGATGTGGGAGCAGACAGAAAGAAAGGTAGGCCTTTCGATGCTGAACATCGAAATTGGGACACAGCTAAGGATATAGCAAATGGTATGCAAAGAACCTTGTTCCAAGAAAATGTCAGTTCTATCAAGGATGAAAACCAAATACCCAAACCCCCTGCACAACAAGGCAAAGGGAGAAAGAAAACCTCCAAAAGTTCCAAATGAAAGTCCTCTCCTGGAATGTGAGAGAACTGAATTGGGCAGCCAAGCAGATATTGGCTACAGCCATGTGGAGAGATTACAACCCCATAATTTCTCTCATTCAAGAAACTAAATTGGACAATCAAATTTTGCCTAGGATAGCCAAAATCATTTGGAAATTTTGTGATTTTGTATACTCCCCAGCTTCTGGCACTGTAGGTGGGCTCCTGTGCCTTTGGAACCCATCTGTAGTCGAGGTTAGATTTATTTCTGGTCATGACAGGTTGTCTAATATCCTATTCCACGACCTCAGCTCCCAGACTTCTTGGATTATGTCCAACATCTATGCTCCCAATACTGCTCCGGGAAGAACGATGTTGTGGAACACCCTCACCTAAATGAGACAGACCTTTGCCAATATTCCATGGGTTCTAGCAAGGGATTTTAACTCCCCTCTTTAATTTTATGACAAGAAGGGAGGAAATGCAGTTACTAACAGGCATATAAAGGACTTGAGACAATTTGTTGACAGTAATGCCCTTATGGATGTTCTGATTCAAGGCCTCATATTCACTTGGAGTAACAGATGGATGGGAAACAATATTATCCAAGAGCACCTTGATCAGGTGTTGCTCTCCCAAGAAGCCCTCCCCATCTTCGGTGATGCCAGTTTGTAGGCTCTCTCGAATATTGGGTCTGATAACAGCCTGCTCCTCTTCGATACTGGTAGCAAGCCTCGGTTCAATACCCCTTTTCGGTTTGAATCCATGTGGACTCACCACCCGGATCTCAGAGCAGAATGGTGGCAGGTAAGCTTTTCAAGGACAGCCTCTAACCAGTTTATGCAAAAACTCAGATGGGTCAAAGAGAATCTCAAAGTCTGGAATAGAGAAACCTTCCAAAACATTTTTGAAACCAAGCAAAACATCAAAACCATATTAGGGCAAATTGAGGATAGTTTTCAAAGAGGCTAGGGTGATGATAGTCTCAGAAGTGAAGAGAGGATATTGCTCTCTGAATACCACAACACCTTGAGTAAGGAAGAAACCTTTTGGCGCCAAAAGTTGAGACAGCTCTGGCTCAGGGAAGGAGACTCCAACTCTAAGTTTTTTCACATATCCACTCTAAGGCGTAGGGGATGTAACAGGATTAAAAGCCTTACTAAGCAGTATGGGACCCTTATCTCTAATATCCACCACATCAGGGATGAAGTCGTCAGCCACTTTAAATGCCTCCTTGCCTCCCCCCCACTTCCTCCGCTACGACCATGGATTCCCTGCTTGAGAACATTTCCAATACTATTCTAGATGAAACCAATGAGTTCCTCATCAGCCACCTATCCCACAAAGAAATTCACCAAGCCCTCTTCTCAATGCAGCCTAACAAAGCTCCTGGACCCGATGGCTTTTCCCCAAGGTTCTTCCAAACCTTCTGGGACATCGTGGGACCTGACCTGTGCCTGGCCATCTCTGACATGCAGAATTCCAGATCCATTTCCAGAGACATTAATTCCACTTTCCTGGTCCTCATCCCGAATGGGTCCAATTCCCAGTATTTGTATGATTATCAGCCCATCAGTCTCTGCAATATAATCTACAAAGTTCTATCCAAAACCTTAGCCAATAGATTCACTAGGATCCTTCCTACCATCATTGACCACTGCCAGGGAAGTACTGTCAAAGGCAGAAACATCTTGGACTGGGTTATCACCATCCACAAGCTGATACACTCTGCCTACAATGCTAACTTTGCTTTCTTCTTTCTGAAACTTGATATGAATAAGGCCTTTGATCGAGTGAATCAAGAATTTCTATTCAAAATCCTCAAATTTAGTTTCCATGAATCTTGGGTAAATCTAATTTCTAATTGTGTCTCTTCTTCTTGGTTCTCGGTCCTGGTGAATGGGTCCATTGCCAAATATTTTCCTAGCACCAAGGGGCTAAGACAGGGGGACCCTCTTTCCCCCATCCTCTTTATCATCCTGGCGGAGAGTCTCAGCATAACCATTAAGAATGCTTGTCACAGAAACTTGATTTCTGGTATCAAGGCAACCTCGAGTTTAAATCCCATCACCCACCAACAATTTGTGGATGACACCTTGCTGACAACTAAAGATTCAGTCTCTGAAGCCAAAAATATCAAGGGTATTCTCAATTTGTATGAGGAAGCAGCTTGGCAAAAGATCAACTACACCAAAAGTAAGCTTCATTTCATCAGCACCCCTGCTAGACAACAGGCCAAGATTGCGAGCATATTGAGGTGCTCCATTGCTGATTTTCTAACATCTTATTTGGGCCTACCCATGTTCAAGGGGTAGCCTCAACAAAAAATGTGGAACAATTTCACTGAAAATATTCATAAGAAGTTGGCAGGATGGAAAGGGGCCCTACTCTCCAGTGCAGGCAAAACGACTTTGGTTAAGCCAGTCCTACAGAGCATCCCCACATACTTTTTTTTAGTGTTCAAAATCCCTGTTGCGATAGGATAAGCTATTGAAAAACTCCAAAAGCAGTTCCTGTGGTCGGGTAATGCTAATCACAAGAAGTTTCACTTAGTAGCCTGGAACAAAGTCTGCTCTCCTAAAGACATGGGAGGTATGGGATTGCGACGAATAACCATCACAAATCAAGCCCTCCTGGCTAAGCAGGCTTGTAAGGTGGTTACAAATGCTAAAATAGAGTGGGTGACCATTGTCAAAAGGAAATACCTGCAACAACACTCATTCCTTGAAACAGAGACCCCTTTCTATAGGTCCCACTTTTGGAAATCCATCAGCCACACTAAGTAGCTGGTTCAACAGGGATCTTGGTGGCAACTAGGAGATGGTAAGACCATCAATTTTTGGGAAGATGCATGGGCCAAAAAAGAACCACTCATAAGTGATCCCAACTTAGCCCCCATTAAGCACCTCATCGATAGGAAGTATGGAGCTCATGTTGTCGATTTCATCACTTCTGACCAAGGATCCCGTGGTTGGAAAAAGGTTCAGTTTAGAATTAAGAATGATGTGATTAACAAATGTCTCACCACTCTCATGGACATCTTCAAAGCTAACTTCATACCCTAGACCCTAAATAAGGATGAACGTTGTTGGAAGGGGTCGAGTGATGGGGAATTCACGATCAAAACTGTTGCCCAGATGTTAGAAAACACTTTTATTGGCACCAAGAAAGATGATAGCCAGACTCTAGCCAAGAGTGTGTGGCTCAAGCTGTTGATCCCAAAAGTGGAACATTTTTGCTGGCTTGCTGCTCATAACAAAATTTTGACCACTGAAAACTTGATTCGTAGAGGAATTATAGTCCCCAATAGGTGCTACCTTTGTACTAAAGCTTGGGAATCCACATAGCATCTTCTCCTGGACTGCCCCTTTGTCGACAATGTGTTATCCATTTTGATCAACAGATTCCAGGTCTGCTGGACTCGGCCCAAGACTATTGCTGAAATGTTCATTCAATGGCCAGGAATTTTCAAAAACTCTACACTTTGATTCCTATGGAGTTCCATGCTTCACCATGCGATCTGGAAAATTTGATTGGAACTTAATAACCTCATATTCAAAGAGGATACCAAGAATCCAAAATATGTTGTCAACAGAGCACTATCCCTAGCTATTGAAAATAGTAGTCTGATTCCATGCGAAGAGGTTCCCAACTATGGGTTGGAATCCCTTCTTTTTGCTTCCCTTAAGATTCCCACAGACTGTAGCAGAATCCAGAAGACTGGTAACTCCCGAACCCTGACTAAATGGACCCATCCCCCGTAGGGATGGCTCAAAGTCAACTATGATGGTGATTCAAAGGGAAATCCAAGGAGATTTGGGGTAGGAGCTGTCATCAGAGACCACACAGGAAGCATAATCAAAGCATTCTCATAAAATTTGGGGACCCAAACCAATAATTATGCAGAAGATAGAGCCCTATGGAGGAGCATCGTGGAAAGTAGAACCTTTCACAAGCCAATCATCTTTGAATGCAACTCATCTATGATTATTGGCCACATTACCAACAACAGATCAGGGTGAAAGCACAAGGATACAGAAGCAAAAAAGGAAAGACTCCAAGCACGATGCAAAAAATGAAACTAAACTTAACGCTGAATCCTATGAATTAAAATTGCATGAAATGGAGAAAGCATGAATTGAAACCCAAATGAAATAACATCCCTTCTCTTTTATTGATGTATTTCACAATTTGGTTATAATTCGCATCCTCCCTTTTTAGGGGCGAGGAGCGTTAAATTCATCTCTTGGTTACATCCATGGATAGCCTTCCTTCTTTTGCGTGCCCACATGTAAGATGGGCGGACCAAAACATCGCCACCACTTGTGTCTACGAATGTTGATTCCTTTATGCTCCTCCGATGTTTCGGTCCTGCGTTCAAAGAAACAAAAGATAATCAATAGCACCTACGGATAAAACAAAGCATGTAATCCCCAAGTCTACGATAAATGAATGAGAAAAATGAATTAAACTATGACTAAAATGAATCCAAATGCTCTAAAAATTTGACAGGGGCATCAGGACATCACCAAGAGGGCACTGCAAAAA
This sequence comes from Wollemia nobilis, assembly GCA_028583015.1. Classification (NCBI taxonomy): domain Eukaryota; kingdom Viridiplantae; phylum Streptophyta; class Pinopsida; order Araucariales; family Araucariaceae; genus Wollemia; species Wollemia nobilis. Next base: position 2,815,359 of record JAQPPZ010003507.1, on the reverse strand, counting down.
GAATAGTCGGGAAATTCCTCGTCAATTTGAATTCGCTCCGGGGAGGGACAAATTCACCTGCAACAAAACGCCGAAAAGGTACTATCCCAAATGTCCTGCCTAGGAAGCTCTAAAAGACCTGCAAACTTTGGTTAGCTAATTGGGGGTATTTTGGGAAGACCTAGATGGTTGTATTTTCCCAATTTGACCTCCCTCAACGAGAATTTGATGACGCTATCTACAAGTTAGTGGGGGCGAAAACGTGATAACATAATGGCAATTAATCAAAACAAAATGAAATCAAAATTATAAACTATCTAAGCAGCATAGAGATCAAATACAAGAAATGAAAATGAAAGAAATGAAAATCTGCTACATGTTCCCAATCGTTCCTAAAAAGGGCGATTAGGCCTTCAGCAGTGTGGAGGCGCCCTGGCGAGCCACCCACCGTTTGGGGCCTGATTTCGGCACCAATCCACTTGGGATGGGTCCAAAATCTCTTACAAGGTGTTGTCGGTAAATTGGGTGGTATGCTGTGGTCAAGTCTCAGGTTTTGGGTTCAAGATTCGTCCTTCCAATAGTCACCCAATGACCTCCTCTCTAAAAGAGATCAAGGATGTGAAAAAGGCACAAATCGCACAAGGATGTATGGGGAAATAAAACAGCAGCACTTCGTTGCTCAAAATGCTCTTTTTCTCTCCTCTTTGGGGATGAGGAAACTCATCAATTTATAGACTTGGAGGTCTCTTGGGATGAGCATGCAGAGGCGCCACTTGGCAACCATGCCCTTCCAGGGGAGGGAAGATTCCTCCCTGATTAGGGGCTTCATGACTACCCCTGTAACAACCTCTAATGCTCGAAAACGCTCACCCATGCTCCCATGAAATGAAGGAAGCATTAAGTGGTGGATTTGAGCTGCCATTTGTCAAGATTTGAATTTTTGCCCGTCAAACCTACAATTTGCCCCACCCTGGAGTGAATTATGAATTCGTCCCTGGGAGGAGCGAATCCCAGTTTGAATTCGTCCCTGGGTGGAATGGATAATGAGCAAAGTGCCTGAAGGTGCCAAAATGATTTCTGACCTTCCCAAAACTGTTGTGAGAGTGGTTAGGACCACTGTTTGACCTCTGGAGGCTGCCCTTGGGGTTGTGTGTGTCAATGCAATTAGTGTTTGCAGTCACATAATCGGATTGGTGTTGTTTTGGTGTCTACAGATGCCCCTTTTTGGGATGCGTTGTGCAAGGCACAACATCGAGCAAAAATAGATAACCAAAGCACCAATGATTAGGGTTTCTTAGTAACCTAACCAAATTTTGATGCCCCAAGTATGAAAATGGCATGCATTCTTGAATCCTTGCTTCTGACGAGCGAAGGAACTCAATTCAAGTGTTAACATTTTTCGGTGAGGTGTTACTTGAGCTTGGACATTGATCAGTCATGAATAGGCAAAGGGCGCAACCTTTTGTCTGTGGGAACCTTGAGTTCATGATTCACGAATGCCAAGCATTTGATCAGCTTGTGATTATTGCTTTTTTGCTTCCCCAAGCAGGAGCGTGATTGTCTTTGTCAATGATTCTTTGAATGCATGCCATTTCCATGATTGGGTGTGTTTTTGTTGATTGGTGACTAAGTGTGACTACCCCCTCAAGCGACGAATCGATGAGGGAATGACTTGCATGAGGAAAGCGACGAGTCGCTTGACCCAAGATGACTGAGGTAAGGGTGCCTTCAGATGTTTGATCTTTGAATGTGTGTTTTTTTCCCGACATTTAGACCTATTTTTGGTGGGTGTTAACCCTTTTGGTGACGCCTTTTTGGAGCTAAAATTGTCAAAAATCCATATTCCCGTGGAGCGGTCCGGCCAGGGTGGCCTTCTTAGGGAGTAGGGTAGTGACAATTTGTAACCCCAATGTCTGTTGTGGATGCCAAGAATGTCAGGCATGAAGGCACCTTCGTTCGGCAATGCTATTGCTATTTTTGGTTGGGTTTTGACCCTTTTGGTGACGTCGTTTGGGGATGAAATTCTCAAAGATCCGTCTTCCTGTGGAGCGGTACAACTATGGTAGCCTTCTTAGGGAGTAGGATAGTGAGGATTTGTGACCTCGACATCTGTTTTGCATGCCCGAAATGTCAAGTGCAAAAGCACTCTCATCGGGCAAGTTTATTGTTGTTTGTTGGTGCATTTTTGTGCATGTTTACTGTTTTTGAAATGTGTGCTCTATATTCATCCCTGGGTGGGACGAGTTCCTGTTGAGCATTCATTCCAGGGTGGGACGAGCGCTAACCAGAGCGCTCGTCCCAGGGAGGAACGATTACAGGCTCAAAAAGCCTATTTAAAGGCCAAAACTAGGGTTTGGGCTCATTTGCACTTGTTTTTTTTTGGCGATTTGGAGCTCTGAGGAGGAGGAGGTCAATTCTACGAAGCGAAGCGTTGCCAAATTTTTCCGCCACCATGAGTGCACGAACCGGATCGAGCGACGAAGCCAAAGCGAGACCAGTAAGTGAACTCCCTCTTTATTATTTTCTTGTATTATAGTTTTTTTTTTTTGAATTTATCAATTTGAGAGTATAAAACCCTAGGTTGACAAATTAAATTTTGTTATTTCTGAGTTTTTTTGTGTTTGTGTTAATTTATCAATTTTGAGAGTATAAAACCCTAGGTTGACAAATTAAATTTTGTTTTGTGTTTATGCTGTTTGTAGCTGTACACTATTTTTCATGATTCTAATGTGCTTATTTTGTTGTCTGTTGTAGGTTGTGAAGAGCCGGTATCGCATGCCGACTATTTTTGTTGAAGCGTGGGAGGCGCTAGCTGTGGCTGATTGGGAGTGGCTTGATGCCCTCGGGCTCAAGCAGGTGGCTCGGCTTGAGCTAGTGATTGGGGATCGGGCCTACCTGACAGCCCTGATCAAATTATGGGATCCTCGGACTAATACTTTCCATATCCCAATAGGGGAGATGACAGTCACTTTGGAGGATGTCTATCGGATTCTTAGGATTCCAATAGACGGATTGTCGATCAGGACGACGTCGCGGGATCAGCGGACAGTGGTGCTGACACACTGCTTCGAGCATGGGGAGGAGTTCGGGGTGGATGGTCCAGTGGAGAGGGCAGAGGTTGACTGCCAGATGGGCGGGATTCTGGTTTGATGGTGGTTTGAGAGGGGGGTGTTGGGAGTGAGGCATGCATTGCTTATGGGCCTCATTTCCAACATGTTGCTACTTGACTCATCAGGTGCGAGGTTCCCGTGGAACCTGCTGGATGTGGTCTATCGGCTGGTGGAGTGTTCAACACAGGAGCCTTTGGTCATGAGATGGGGACAGACGCTGCTGGAGCAGCTCTATGGGGAGCTATATGAGGTCCGTTGCTGAAGGCAAAATGGGATCAGCTGCAGCTATCTATTGCAGAGCTAGGGTTGGCAGCACAGTGGTGGAGAGACCCGTGGGGTTATCGTGGACGACGCGGGTGAAGATGGCAGATAAGGATATAGGGTACGCAGCTCTGTGGCGACGGTCTAAGGAGCAGGGACAGAGTCGACAGTGGGCAAGTGTCGTAGGGCACTATGCCGATGCCTTCGCTCGACTTGCTCCGGGTGAGGTGTTCTGGTGCACTTATCGGGACTTTCCAGCCTGGTCTAAGGCTGGAGAGTGGCTTCGGTGGGTATGCATGGAGCGATGGCTGATTTGGCAGCATGGGACTGAGCAAGAGTTCTTCTCGTACAATCGGGTGACATGATAGTTTGGGGTGCGCCAAGGGTTGCCTGGTGAGCCCGTGGTCTATCGACGTCGGGGGGACAAGAGGACTCTGGATCGATTGGTCATCGTGCCATTAGGCAAGGACTCGAACATGGTGATAGATGTCCTAGACATGGATGACGTCGAGACTATGCCAGAGTATGATCAGTTGTGGATACTACGGTGATGGCGTGGAGAGGGACCATTGGGAGGTGCAAAGGCAGGGGCTGGCAGTAGCCGCCCTGAGGGGTCCCATAGGACCCACCATACGGGGGGTAGTTCCCATCACACCAATCCTATGTGATCATGGTGGTCGACGCCCTAGGCTTGGGGGGCTTTGAGATTTTGGATTTTGTTGCGGGGTCAAAGGACCAGCTCTTTGTAGCCTACGGGCATTTTTGTTGATATATACAGATGACTTTATTTTGTTTATGTGCATGTGATGATTTGATTTTATGCATGATGATTGATGAATATGGATGTATGCATGTTAAGTTGTAGTGATGGATGCATATGTATTGATGGATGCAAATATGTCTAATTTATATGATATGCAAATGGAATGGATGAATTAAATTTGTAATGTTTGGTGGTCGCACCATAGACTATTGAGAACTTTATGGCTTTTTGTCCTAGGCGATGGCTGCGGTAAATAGCTTTTTATGTATACATGTTTTTTTGGTATTTTCTGATGGCGATGCAAGGATGAAAGATAGCAAGTTGGTTGAGAATGTATGTTAAGGTTTTTTGAGACTCAGATGTTTTAACTATCTAGCCAAAACTGTAGTTGTATCATACAAGACTTTTGACCAAGGTATGAATCGGACTTGTCTTTGACCAAGTTATTTCACATCCCTGTGTGTGTAATTGAGTTCATTTATGCGGTGTTTTTCAGGATACCGCCAGTGCCAGATAGGCTGTCAACCAAACCTGTACTGAGGATCACCTGATTAGCTCCACTAACTCCTTTGTTGTATTTAGTCAGATTAATCTACGTTGCTATCGTGGGATACCATAAGCTAGCTCATCCACATGCAAACATTGATCTGCACACAAGTTAATGTGACAAAAATATCGTCATGCAGGAGGTTTACCACCAGTGACCGATAGGCTATCAGCCAAATCGGTACTGAGGTTTGCCTCATGACCCATCTGAATGCTGAGAGTTCCAGGGATTCAAGTTCGACTCCCTTCTTTTCTTCAATTGTATTGGGATACTTGCTCTTTTGTAGTGATAAAAATCAATGTTTATTTTTTTTATTTTTTATTTTTGTTTGTTTCTTTTGAGCAAGGGATTTTGAATAGTGAGTGATGATAATCACTATTGTATGTGCTTTTTTGATGTATGCACTTTGGTTGTGAGGTCAAATTTTTGGAGTTTTGACTTTCTGCAAATTTTTATGATGTTTGCAACTTTTTGAGAACTTGGGATTCTTGGGGAATTGGGTAGGGAGGATGCTTGTCCTTTTGCCAACTCTCAGCATTCTTGGGGTCATTCGCACATGGGGATGAGCAAGATAACCGTTTCGCTTATGGTGACCTGGATTGCTTTGCAGGGTTCATCTTAGATTCACACAACTTGGGAATTTTGTTATGTGTTTTAAATTGTGTCGGGATGCTACGTAACAAGGTGTGATCCAAGTAGAATTCTACCTGCATAAAATCTGTCTGACTTGGTACAGTATGTGGCTAGAAAGCTAATGGCGACTGAATGACGAAAACTCTCGATACATGAGAAAACAACTGACTATGATGTGGTAAAATAACGTGAATAGCGATTATGGGCGATGAGCTATTGATAAAGCAAAAAAATGTAGGAGATGATGGTTTTGCCAAGTAATGACAGTCTATGGCGCTTTGACCTTTATGACCACAAATATGCAATGTATGGATGTGATGCTTAATGCAGCTATATATATATATTATTTTTATTTTATTTTTTTGTGCTTTTGAGGGATTGATGTTTTGTGAATATGCAGATGAGATGCAAAAAAACTTTGTATTGTTATGATGATTTTTGAGTATGCATGGAAATGAGATGCAAATTTTTGTTATTTTTGATGATTTTATTGTTTTTGAATTTTCTTGTTTTTGACCAAGCGATTAAGGAATCCTTGGAGCCTTTGGGTTGACCAAGCGATTATGGGAATCCTTGGAGCTTTTGGGTTGACCAAGCGATTATGGAAATCCTTGGAGCCTTTGGGTTGACCAAGTGATTATGGGAATCCTTGGAGCTTTTGGGTTGACCAAGCGATTATGGGAATCCTTGGAGCTTTTTGGGTTGGGCTATGGCTCTTTTAAATATGGAAGGGCTGCAAATGACTGATGTTCAAGGGTTCTAGTTCCTTGATTCCGTTAAGAGAGGCTAGCCGGTATGTTCCAGGTCCTATTTTACTATCAATGACATAAGGACCTAACCAGTTTTCCGTGAACTTGTCCCTTAAATGGGGCGGCAAATTAGAGTTCTACTGGTTCTCTTTCAAGACCAAGTCACCAACCTAAAAGTCCCTCAGGTGAACTTTCATGTTGTATGCTTTCTTAAGTCACTCTTGATAGATACGTAAATGCTCGAGAGCATTAATGCGTCGTTCGTCAAGCAATGTAAGCTGGTCTAACCAAGCCTGTCGCGTAGTGTCATCATCGATGAACTCGTGCATTGATATGCGCAGGGAAGGAATTTCCAACTCGAGAGGTATGACTGCTTCGGAGCCATACACCAATGAAAATGGAGTCGCCCCAGTGGGTGTCTGAATGCTAGTGCGATAAGCCCACAGGTCAAGGGGGATCTGAATGTGCCAATCCTTATGATTATCTACGACTGTCTTTTTGAGGATGGCGACCAATGTTTTGTTTGATGCCTCTGCTTGCCCATTTGCCTGCAAATAATAGGGGGTCAAAAAATTGTGCTGAATTTTGTACTTTGTGGTCAAAGCACGCACATCTTTGTTCTTGAATGACGTCCCATTATCCAAGATTATCTTGGATGGAATACCAAAACGACATATGATGTTATGCAAAATGAACTCCACAATGCGGGGTCTAGTCGTAGAGGTTAGCGGAACCACTTCCACCCACTTGGTGAAGTACTCTATGGCCGTTATGATAAACGTGTGACGGCCTGACGATGTAGGGGAGATCTTTTCGATGAGATCTAAGCCCCACTGCGAAAACGGCCAAGCTGACTGAATCAGCTACAAGGCCTGGGAAGGTACGTGTTTCAAATTTGCATGATGTTGACACTTCACGCACTTTCGCACATACGTGCAACAATCTTGCTCTAAATATGGCCAATAATAGCCCATGCGAAGAATGCGCTTTGCGATGGCCATACCGTTGAAGTGGCCATCGCATGTACCGTCGTGCGCTTGGGTGATTGCCCAAGTGGACTCTTGTTGGTCCAAGCAACGGAGGAGAATCCCTTCGTAGCTCCGACGGTACAAAATGTCTCCTAACAAGACATGCTTTGTCGCTTTCTATTTGAATGATCATTTTACGACGTGCGTCAATCCAAGCGGGAGGTTACCTAACTTGAGGTAGTCCCTGATGGGTGTATACCAATCCTACTGATCAGAATCCTCGACGGTATGAACAGCCAATCCCTCTTGAAGTTCATCCCTAGCAAAAGCTGAGCGGGAAAGAACTTGCAAGAATAGTGTTGTGTTGCTATTAATGGGAGTAGGGGGAACAAGGACCCCCATTTGGCGTGATTCAGACGATCGCGGATTCGAGAGAACCTGTCCGTGGACGGCTCAATCTGGATCAAGTGGATTCCTGGCGTTAAATCAGAGCTTGCTCGCTCCATCACTGATTGCGATAGTGTTTTGACTTGAATGGTTGTCATTTCACTAGAAATGTCTTACGGGATTAAGGACCCCAAGGAGGCCATAGTGTCCGCAAAACGATTCGATGATCGAGGGAGTGCCTCGATGTCGTACCATTCAAGCTTTGCTAGGAATTTATCCACTAGGGCTTTGTAGGCCTACAGAACTGGGCATTTGCATTGGAATACCCCTTTGACTTGGTTGATGATTAACAACGAATCACCAAAGATGTTCAATCGTTTAATGTTCATGGTGATTGATGTCTGAAGACCTATGAGCAAGGCTTCATACTCTGCATTGTTGTTGGTGCATGGGAAATTTAATTTAAATGATAGGGGCATTGGAGCGCCCTGCGGTGTGAAGAATACTATTCCCGTGCCACCACCTTGCTCACATTTAGAACCATCGAAGAATAGGGTTATGTCGACCTGTGACTCAAGCTCATCATAATCTGGCAATTCTGAGACATGGAAGACCCCATCATCGGGTAGTTCTATAGCCAGAGGTTGATCGTCTTTGAGAGGGGCCTCTGCTAGTTGATCGGCTATGACCTAACCTTTTATGGATTTCTATCCGATAAACTCTATGTCAAATTTCGTCAACAACATGATCCATTTCACCGTGCGGCTACTATGATAAGTATGACTCATCATGTACCGCAATGGATTCTCCTTAGACACAACATATGTCTTGTTGCTCAACATGTAATGGCAACATTTTGGTAGCAAACACCACTGCCAAGCAGAGTTTTTCAACGTATGCATAGTTAAGTTCATAGGCGACCGAGGTGCGGCTAAGATAGTAAGTAGCCTGTTCTCTGTGAAGTTCATTCTTCTGGGCCAACATGGCTCCCAGTGCCACCTCAGTAGATGAGATGTATAAGTAGAACGACACTCCTGGTCTAGGTGGTGCAAATACTAGCGACGAAGCCAAGTATTGTTTAATGTCATCAAAGGCTGACTAGCACTCATCATCCCAATGAAATGCCACCCCCTTGTGCAACAATTTTTTCATTGGTTGGCACTTGTCAGATAGCTACGCTATGAAGCGCTTGATCGACGCGACCTTTCCCTGTAGGCTTCTGAGCTGCTTGATGGTAGTTGGGGGAAGCATTTCAAGGATTACCTTGACTTTGTTTGGGTCCACCTCGATACCTCGTTTTGAGACTATGAAGCCCAAGAGTTTTCCAGATGTGATGCCAAAAATGCACTTCTTGGGATTCAGCCTGACTTTATGCTCCATGAGGCGATCGAGGATCTTGCTTAAGTCACCGAGATGATCCGGGCGCAAAAGAGATTTGGCCAACAAATCATCCATGTAATCTTCCAAAGTCTTGTGCATGTAATCGTGGAAGATGTATGTCATGGCACGTTGGTAGGTGGCGCCAGCATTTTTAAGGCCAAAAGGCATGACCTTATAACAAAATTTTCCCCAAGGCATTGTGAAAGTCGTTTTTAGTTGGTCCTCGGGATTGATACAAATCTGATTGTATCCCGAGAAACCATCCATGAGGGAAAGCATTTCATGACCCGTTGTAGCGTCTACCAATGCATCGATGCTCGACAAGGGAAAATCATCCTTAGGACTCGCTTTGTTTAGATCTTGAAAATCAGTGCATATGCGAATCCTCCCGTCAGGCTTCTTAACAAGCACCATGTTGGACAGCCATGGTGGATAATCCATGCAGATGACAAACTGTGCATCCAACAGACTTTTGCAATTCGTCTTTGACCATTAAGGCCACTTGTTGGGTGCATCTTGCATAGTTTTTTCTTAACTGGCTTGACTGTCGGATCAAGCGTTAGATTATGCGTGACTAGCTGTGGGTCTAGTCCCGGCATGTCTTTGTAGGACCATGCAAAAACCTCCTTCTTCTCTTTGAGAAGGGTAATGTAGTTGGCTCGCTCTTCGGGGGATAGACTTACCCCTAGCTTGATAATCTATGGATTCATTGGGTCTGAGCCGATGTCTACGTCAGTCGTCTCCTCGACTGACATGTGGGATCCATCCTCCAACTGATGTGGAGTTGGGATCAAGTGGATATCATTTGTTGAGTTAAGATCATCGTTAGGAACCTCGGGCTCCTCTTCAGCATGGAAGATATCCTGAGTTGGCCCAGGGGTAAAATGAAGCATTTCACCGAAAGGCCAGTACTCGGATGGGGATGGAGGGAAATTGGCGCGATCCCAGTCTATGGCATCTATGTCTAGAGACAATGACTATGTTGGATCGGCCGGATTATGGATGGGGGCGGTTAAGTCAATGGAGATCATGTTGATGAAATGGTTTTGGTCTCCATTACCGTGGGTGTGGTTGCTCGAACATTCTAGATGCTCTCTATGCTCGGGATCTGGTTCTATAGGGACGGGCATGAATGGATCGGCCCTATGTGCGGATAGGAAGATAGGGTTTGCCCTCGACACGGATGTCACTATAGGGTCTCTGGGTGAAAGGTATGCTTTGTATGCCCAGAGTAGCGGATCCAACACTTGGTCCCACCGCGTTGGGTCTACGTACCACTCATGCCCTGGCACTATGTTTAATTGTTCGAATATGTCGTTAATCTCCAAGGGGTATGGTCGTTGCATTTGTCGCATGTGATTAAGATATGCCATCTTAGTTTCGTCTTCATAATCACTATCGGAGATCCAAAGGCCTTCGTTGTCTCCGACTACTTGCGGCATTAAAGGCTCTCCTTGCTCAAGCAAATTGATCCGGCCCCATTGAGGTTGTTTCGCTCTCTGCGGTGGGGCCTAATTTCCTTGGAGTGGCGCCTACTCGATTGGAGCGTCTAAGGGGAACATTGTCAAGAGGCTTTCTTGACAATCATCCATGGGGATCACCTGTGAATGATCGCGATCTGATTCGAAGGGGTCATATGACGCTGGTTCATACTCTGACTTGTCCCCTAAGGACCCTTCTTGCCATTGTCTAGACCCTCCCTGAAAATGAGCTCTCGAGCTCTCTCCTCTCTTGAGCGAAGGGAAGGGATTGCTAGGGCCAACAAGGTTGATTGTCGTTAATGGGAGATAATCCCTCAATGTATATGTGGTATTAGGGTTGGCATATGGATCTGATGCCAATCCCCCCTTGTTGCCTATCCCTAGGCCTTGCATTTTCTCTACCAAGATGTCCAAGGGCAGGGGGTGGTTGAACCCTACTCGTGACTTGTCATATAGCATTTGGTATCTTGGTTGGCAAAGAACACGTATCCCCTGCTCATATCTGCCTAACCCATATCCGTGCCAATTGCATTGGCCAAGGTATCTCAGAGCAAAGTCTGGGTTAGACAAATAATTGACATTTTTAGCAAAAGGCTCTTCATCTTCGTCCTCTTGCGTGCATGGTGCAACGCCATGATCAAGGCCCCCATACACAAAATTTGTCTGGTTCGACGGGTAGCCTAGGGGAAAAATGGTGCCAATGGGGAGTCGAGGTCTCCCCATGTCCTGCATGGACTCTAGTGCAGGCATTGCTACAATATTTCGCACCAGATACTCCCCCAGGCCCGTATTGGCCATTTCAACGATGATCGTTGGCGGTTGAGGGGGAGGGAATGGAAGTTCTACTTGAGTCCACTCCATGTCGGGTGAACTAGGGGCCTCAACTTCCATTCGGCTAGGCAACTCCTCGATAGAGATAGTTGATACTGATGGCAGTGTCTCCTCCAAAGGTTTTGCCTCTTCCAGGGGTTTCTTCCCTTTGTCCTTCTGTTTGGTCTCCATTTATGGCGTCGTTGGTGGAGGACCAGACGATGAAGATGAACCCGACTGGGGTTTTGAAGAACTTGTTAATGGGGATGCCTGCGAAATCGAACCCTGTTTAGATGGATTTAACTGGAAATCCAAATGCGTCGATGGCAGGGTCAATTGCGGTATCAGCTACACTGTATTACAATATTTGAAAGGTTCTAAGTCCGCCAGGACTACATGCACCTCCCCTTCAAATGTATATTTTAAACATTGGTGAGCTATTGAAGGGACACACTTCATGTCCCTGATCCATGGCCGGCCCAGCAAGATGTTGTAGGCCATCTCACCCTCCAATATGTGGCACAATGTAGGTATGGTCTTTTGTCCCACTTGGATTGGTAGGACTATTGTGCCAACTGTTGAGCAGATTGCATCATTGAATGCTCGTAGAGTGTAGGTGGAAGTTGTGATGTGAGATGTGGGCAACTTCAGATGTTTTAGGGCCGTAGTTGTGATGATATTATTGGACGAGCCAGTGTCTATCAACACCCTCTTGTATGGGATCCCATTGACCCGTGCGATAACATGCAGCGATGGATCCGCCATGTCATCAGTCATTGATTTCAATTCATCTTCTCAAAATGTGATGACCGGCTCAGTGCATCGCTTGACATGCCCCACGAAGTTGTTGAAAGAATTTGTCTCATGGGGCTGCAACTCGATGGCTTTCAATATCTCCATTAGAGCTTCCCGATGGGGTGTAGATTTTTGTATAAGCTCGTATATGGAGAGCCTAGCCGATGTGGTCCTCAAACTCTGAGTGAGTTTGGTCCGAAGTGTGGCCACTGGTCTAGGCGGAGGAGGTTGTGCAAGGTGCTGTTGTGGTTGGGATGTTGTTGGCACCTCTCCTGCAGCTGTCGTAGGAGTATTCGTGCTCGGATACCTCCTGTTTTGAGTCACTATACTGATCATCCCTACATACCCCTACATGGGGAAGTTCTGTGTGACCTCATTAACTTGTAGGGTCTTTGCCTACGGAGCATGAGCAGGCAAGGGATCTTTGAAGACCTCCATTTGCTAATTGGTTGGTGCGACGGGATTATCCACCGCTAGTGTCTTGTTATCAATCAAGTCTTGCACCAAGCCCTTAAATTTCCAATAGGCATTTAGGTCATGTCCCTACCGCCTATGGAACCTGTAGTACAAGTCCTCCCTATACCCCTTAGGCTTGGGTGCGTTGGGATCTATAGTCTGAATCTTTGGCAGGTTGATCAGGTTTGCTGCTAACAAGTGATCAAACAAGGAGTCACTGGACTCTGTGTAAGGTGTGTATTGTCGCCTAGGACGACGCTGCTGATTTTGTTCTTGCCTCTGATTTTCTCTGTCATAGTTGTTGGGAGGCACTGCCTGATAATTAGCCTTTTGAGGCTGAGTTGCTTGTGCATGTTTAGGGATGTTGATTGCAACCTGGTTGACCGCAGGAGGTTTTTGTTGCGTGGTCCCGATTTTAGTGTTTTTATTCCACTCTTTTTTCTTAGGTTTGGCTATCTCACCATCCTGTATTTTGATCTCTTCGATAATTTTGGCTTGTGCCAGAGCCTCTTCTAAGGTGGCATATTGTTGTAGCTGCAATAGCATAGAGATCGATCTCAAACAACTCCTAGAGAACATCTAAGTGAGGTTGGACATAGGAGGGAGGTAGGGCAACTTTGAAAGCAATGTCCTCCACCGATTCCCATAGGCCGCCATGGTCTCCTCCTCATACTGCCTGAGGCTGGCTAAGTCACTTAGTGACGCCTTCTTCTTGGTATTGAAGGTGAAGCGTTCGAGGAACGCATCCACTAACTGATCTAAGTTTTTGATGTTGTGCTTTGGTAATTGGGTAAACCAATCCGAGGCAGGGCCTGCGAATGTGGTTATAAATGTTCTCAATAACAAAGCATCATTGTCCTGAATGCCAAAGCATTGGCTCAGGAATCTCGTCACATGCTCTTGAGCATCTTCCTCACCTCTAAAGGTTTCCAACTGAGGCAGCTTAAAGTGTTCAGGGTAAGGAGGTGTTGGCACTGACGGATGCACAGGATGACTACGAAGCTGGCGTAAAGTGGGCTTTTGGGGCCTAGAAGTTTTGGTTTCCACAGACTCTAGACGCTCTAGTAGCGCTTTATATGCATCTGAGGATTTAATCTCCTCCTCTTTGGTTTGCTCCCGTTGTGGGTTGTGGGAGACTTGAGGCCTATGAAGGGGTGGCCGGATGGCAACCCCTCCGTCTAGGTAGGGCATTTCAGCCCGCTCTTCCTCTTGCTCGTACTCTTCGTAAGCTTCCTGAGGAGTCTTTGGGCGAGACCTATGACCTAGGGTGGGTCCCCGTGGAGGGTACCCATCATTTTTCTAGGGAGTGGCCTCCCACTCAGGTCTAGGAGGTCTCGGAGGTAGTGCTTGGTAAGGTCACGAAGACCTATCTCGCACCAAGGGGTTGTGCCTCTCATATGGTTCCGCTCTTTGGGTGTGCGGGGTTGGAACCCTTTCAGGCACCGGGTTATGTAGCAGCTCGTCTGTTTGGCGCCTAATGCGCTCTTTGCTAAGGCGATATAAATTCTCTAGTTGTTGTTGGTCTTGCTCAAGCCGTGTGATCTGCGCTTGGCGGGCGGCATGTCTGGCGACTGCCAGGTCGATTTGTTCCACCATATTGAGCCTAGGAGGCCTAGATGCCTCTCCTACACATTTACCTCGATCGCGATGATCCGAGATCTCAATAGGTCACTTCCCTCTGTCGAGGTTGGCGACATTTACCCGAGGCTCTGGCCTCAGTGGGTGATCATGGTATCTAGCTAGTGTGGAAGCGCATGGCCCCCGCGTTGTATATTGCTCTTGAGGAATGTAATCATCTTCCTCGTGCTCCCTTTCATATGTGTGAAAGGGGTGGGCGGAGTTAGCTCGCCCGGTTTGAAGAGCCTTGCGCTCTGGATTTTGTCTATTGGTTCTAACAGTTAAAAGGGGTAAAGGGGGGACGACATAATCATGTGCCCCCTCTTTATGATCCCTATACGGCTCTAGCGCTTCGTTGCATGGCGACCACTCATAACGAGCATCCAAAGGAGCCCTTCTACCTAAGTCAAATGGTACGTGTACGGACTCTTCCTGAAAGGGTTCATGTTGACTAGGTGCGCCCCTTAAAGGGGTGCCTCTATAATCTTGCTCTGACATGTCCCTATGTGGACTGTCTCATGGGTCAGGTTGCCAAGGTGGAATGACCAAGTCCTTGTGGCTGTAGCGGAGGCAACTTGTGCCTCCTTGTACACTCTCCGCAGCCTCCACCCGTGATTGGGCTTGGCTACGGGTGCACACCATGGTGGTAACTCTCTACAAGCTATGTAGGTTTTTATCTCTTTTATGATTTTTTATGCTACACTAAACAGAAAAGATCATACACACACACAAGCAGTGATTATCTCGTTTAAATATTGAAAGTGTGTCCTAGACCTGGTTTAGTGTGTTTTTTATTTTTATTTTTTTGTTTTTATTTTTTGGTTTTGAAGGTTTTAAAGAACGTTTAAATGCAAAATGATGGCTCTTATGACTCCCAAAAATTGGTCGCCCCTTCGATATACCATTGCCAGGCCGATATACCAACCTCTCTATATACCCGCCCTTACGTGAGAGAAACTATAGGTACGTGAGAGCAGATGGTACGTGGAACGTAGGCGGTACGAAAGGGGAATCGCCCTGTTTATGACACTTACCATAGAAGACTTATCCTCATGCGCTGGGAATCACCCCAGCTACACTCGATCAGCTTTCGTCAGGATTTACGTCTAGCAACAGTTGCGATCGTGGTAATGGATGCAAAAATCAAGCCAAGGTGGTGATGAAATCCACCGTTGGTCTTGATCAAGGGCAGGGGTTTTACGACCAGCGCCTTGGTTTTTAAGTTTCCATGTGGTGTGTGGGGTTCTTTTTATTTTGCAAAAGGAAACAAGCAAACAGCAAAAAGAAAACTTTCCCTAAGCAAGCAAGTAATCCAAAAACAGAAACACTAAAAACCAAAACTGATAGGGAAAGTGCAAAGCCCTTACCTCTTCTCTGCCCAGACCTTCTAATCCTGAGTCTCTGTCCTAAAAATGCGCAGAGAGCTATTCGTCCCTGGGTCAGATGAATAACAGAACTGTATTTGTCACAGGGTGGGGCGTATTCCCATTTGTCCCTGGATGAGACGAATTACAGTTCTGTGTTCGCCATAGACTGGAACGAACAGCAGTCCCGCGTTCCAAAAAAAAGAGATACCTGCAAGCAAGGCAAATTTTGATCAGATTTTTTATCCAAAAAAGCATGAGGACAGAGTCCCACCATGATCGCCACTGAAAGCATGAGGATACGGAAGCAAAAAAGGAAAGACTCCAAGCAGGATGCAAAAAATGAAACTAAACTTAACGTTGAATCCTACAAATTAAAAATGCATGAAATGGAGAAAGCATGAATTGAAACCCAAATGAAATAACAACCCTTCTCTTTTATTGATGTATTTCACAATTCGGTTACAATTCGCATCCTCCCTTTTCAGGGGCGAGGAGCGTTAAATTCATCTCTTGGTTACATCCATGGATAGCCTTCCTTCTTTCGCGTGCCCACATGTAAGATGGGCGGACCAAAACGTTGCCGTCGCTTGTGTCTATGAATGTTGATTCCTTGATTCTCCTCCGATGTTCCGGTCCTGCGTTCAAAGAAACAAATGATAATCAATAGCACCTGCGGATAAAACAAAGCATGCAATCCCCAAGTCTACGATAAATGAATGAGAAAAACAAATTAAATTGTGACTAAAATGAATCTAAATGCTCTAAAAATTTGATAGGGGCATCAGGACATCACCAGGAGGGCACTGCAAAAAGAATAGTCGGGAAATTCCTTGCCGATTTGAATTAGCTCCGGGGAGGGACGAATTCACCTGCAATAAAACACCGAAAAGGTACTGTCCCAAATTTCCTGCCTAGGAAGCTCCAAAAGACCTGCAAACTTGGGGTTAGCTAATTGGGGGTATTTTGGGAAGACCCAGATGGTCGGATTTTTCCAATTTGACCTCCCTCAACAGGAATTTGATGACGCTATCTGCAAGTTAGTGGGGGCGAAAACGTGATAACATAATGGCAATTAATTAAAACGAAATGAAATCAAAATTATAAACTATCTAAGCAGCATAGAGATCAAATACAAGAAATGAAAATGACAGAAAGGAAAATCTGCTACATGTTCCCAATCGTTCCTAAAAAGGGCGATTAGGCCTTCAGCAGTGCGGGGGAGCCCTGGCGGGCCACCCACCATTTGGGGCTTGATTTCGGCACCAATCCACTTGGGATGGGTCCAAAATCTCTTACAAGGTGTTGTCGGAAAATTGGGTGGTATGCTGTGGTCAAGTGTCGGGTTTTGGGTTCAAGATTCGTCCTTCCAATAGTCACCCAATGACCTCCTCTCTAAAAGAGATCAAGGATGTGAAAAAGGCACAAATCGCACAAGGATGTATGGGGAAATAAAACGGCAGCACTTCGTTGCTCAAATGCTCTTTTCTCTCCTCTTTTGGGATGAGGAAACTCATCAATTTATAGACTTGGAGGTCTCTTGGGATGAGCATGCAGAGGCGCCACTTGGCAACCATGCCCTTCCAGGGGAGGGAAGATTCCTCCCTGATTAGGGGCTTCATGACTGCCCCTGTAATGACCTCTAACGCTCGAAAACGCTCACCCATGCTCCCATGAAATGAAGGAGGCGTTAAGTGGCGGATCCGAGCTGCCATTTGTCAAGATTTGACTTTTTTCCCGTCAAACCTGCAATTCGCCCCACCCCGGAGCGAATTATGAATTCATCCCTGGGAGGAGCGAATCCCAATTTGAATCCGTCCCTGGGTGGAACGGATATTGAGCAAAGTGCCTGAAGGTGTCAAAATGATTTCTGACCTTCCCAAAACTGCTGTGAGAGTGGTTAGGACAACTGTTTGACCTCTGGGGGCTGCCCTTGGGGCTATGTGTGTCAATGCGATCAGTGTTTGCAGTCACATAATCGGATTGGTGTTGTTTTGGTGTCTACACGGGGGGAAGAACATTCAGAATATAATTCAGGAGTGCCAATTACTCCTCAACAACCCCCAAAGTCAGATCAACCATGTTCTCAGGGAATCCAATAAAGTGGCTGACATTCAGTCAAACTTGATCGTCTGGGAAGAAGATTTCCCTCAAAAAGTTATCTCCCAAGCAAATCAGGATGTGGAAAGCTGACTCTCTGTTAATTAGGAGGACGTTGCTCAACAGAAAAAGAACAAGAAATCCCAGTAACCTGAGAGGATGTCGGATAGACAGGTGGACTGTCTAGTGTATGTCCTTCAGATGTATCTTTTTATTTTGTGTCCCTTATCTTAAGGGTTGTCTTTCGAATATAAGATATGTTGTATGTGGTGGAATTGTATTTGGTAAGCTGGTTTTTGACTGTTGCCAATAGAGGCCTCAGGTGTCTCATTTTGCTACTGATGTAATAAGGACGTGACCCTTCAACCCGTAAAGCAATAAAATATTTTTTACCTACCAAAAAAAAATTATATTAAATTTAAATTTGGATTTAAAATTATTTTTAAATGATCAAATTTTATTTATAATCTTTAAAAATATGAGATTATTTAAAGATAAAATATAAATTGATTTTTAAATCAGTTAATATATATATATATATATATATATATATATATATATATATATATATATATATATATATATATATATAGTGTGTGTGTGTGAGAAACCCCTATGATCGATGTTTAGGGTTGGGCATCCTCATCTCACCATGACCTCTCATAAGTGGGACGGTTGAGCTTCTCAATAAGGAATTTAATACACAACCCCTGCAATTACTACTCACAGACGTTCCAACCATACATATTTTTTATTAATTTTTTGAAAGTGCAAACAGGTAAAACAACTATCCAACAACACAAATCAAAATTATATGTCATAAAGTTATGGATCTCAAATTCAACTATGTTGCCTGGCAAGTGATCATCTTCTCACCTGACAAACAGCCTGGGTCGTTTTGAGGGAGGAGGATGGTCGCGGTTGGCTATGGTTTCATCTGGTCTACTGTGCTTCCGAAGAAGGGGACTCTGCTTTTGGGGCCTTCTGCTCCATTCAATTTACTTACAAGTTGTGTTTCCGGATTAGTTGATTTTTTTTTTCGAGCGGAGCGGAGGTCAAGTTAGTATAGTTTTAACTTTTAGAGATCAACAATTTAAAAAAATAAATTAATAATAATTATTACACAAAGAACATGGTTTTGGTATCACTTTAATAAAACGGCTTATCAACGTATTTATTTTATTTTTTTAAATATATAGGTAAATTGGTTATATCTACATTCTTTTTTATTATTAAGCATAATTTAAATTTGGGGTTGTTCACTATAACCCTTAACCTTTATTTCATCCGTTGTTGTTTAAGGTGGTGTGAAAGAGACCACCGCTTGCTCGGAATTATCATTGTCGGGTTGATGACGCGCACTCAACAGATTCAAATCAGACTACTATCTTTACAAACAAATATGCCCCGTAGGTTTGAACCTAGGGATTAGAATTTCAATTTATACCTTCATTGCTTTTATATATGACTAGGATTAAATTAGGCATGATATCAAATCTTGGGGTTGCTCCCTATAACACCAATTCCACCTCGTTGTTAAACGTGAATGGAGGCCATCAGTCGCTCGAGATTGGTACCGTTATCGTTGAGGGACCACCGGTCACTCGAAATTGGTATCACTATCGTTGAAGGACTACCATCACTCGGAATTGGTACAGCTATCGTTGGACTAACACATACTCAATAAATTCAGATCAAACTACTACCTATGTAAACACGCATACCCTATAGGATTTGAACCTAAGGACTGTAATTTCAATTTATACCTTCCATTGCTTTTATATATGGCTAGGATTAAATTAGGCATGACAAGGTTCAAATCTTGGGGTTACTCCCTATAACTTATATTCTATCTTATTGTTGCTTAACGTGGTGTGAAGAGGTTTACCGCTTGCTTCAAATCTTGGGGTTACTCCCTATAACTTATATTCTATCTTATTGTTGCTTAATGTGGTGTGAAGAGGTTTACCGCTTGCTTGGGATTGGTATTGCTGTTGGATTAACGCGCATTCAGTAGATTTAGATCAGATTATTACTTTGCAAACAAACATACTCTTAAGACTTGACCTTGGAAACTAAAATTTTTATATATGATTAAGATTAAATTAGGCATGACTTGAATAAGAGAGCCATATAGTTTTTATTAGTGATGACCACTTAACAATCAAGTCAAACTTTTGAAATTCGGTTTAGAAAATTTATGAAGTTGTAAATTTGTATGTCTATCCAGTTATTAATAGGTTTATTATTTATTTACAAAATAATATAAGATTTTAAAATTATAAGTAATATTATAATTTTGTTTAAAAGGTATTTATTTTTTTATATGTTGATTTTTTATTAAGGTACAATATTACATCAAGCGGGTGGATATACACACTTCTAGTAGGGTTCCTAGTATCTATTACATAGCATATCCGCAACATATGAGAGGGTCAGGGAGAGATTTGAACTTGGGGCCTCTCCAACACAAGATTTTTAACTGCCCACTTCTCTTCAACTCCCTTACATGGACAAAGTAAAAAGTATTTATTAAGTATACTTAGCCTCGTTTATTTGCCTTAAATATATATATTTTATTGTGTAATTTATATAAGGTCATTAAATTATTTAGATCATTTGTAATTGAAAAATCTTATAATCTATATTTTATATGATTTCACCTAAGTTTATTGAGTGTAAAAATTGAATATATGATTTGATGCATGTTCGCAATATTATATTTTTTTTATGGAAAAGG
The DNA here is from genome assembly GCA_028583015.1 of Wollemia nobilis. NCBI lineage: Eukaryota > Viridiplantae > Streptophyta > Pinopsida > Araucariales > Araucariaceae > Wollemia > Wollemia nobilis. The sequence goes on along the minus strand of JAQPPZ010003507.1, from coordinate 2,795,219 downwards.
GTGTAGTTTGGGTTTTGAAAGTAGATAATTTTTAGATGGAATTTAGAGAATTTTTTTCTTGTAATTTATTTAAAATATTCATTAAAAAAATGTGTTGCATTATGGTTTTTGTTTATTAAAATTATAAGTTGTTTTATGATTTTCACTTTTCTTAATTATATATATATATACTCTTTTTTAAGTATAAGTTTATTTACGGTATTTTTTTTTTTTTTTTGGTAAATAAAAGGTCTTAAATTAAAACAAACGGGTTTTTCAGGTTGACCCAAAACCTTTGAACAAAAGCAGCATAAAGCTGAAAGCCGAAACCAGAGAACAGCAAAGGATCCTCGACCCTCTAACTAAACCAACCATCCACGGCTTACAACAAAAACAACAGGAAGCCTCGGAACAGGGAGACCAAAAATAGAGAAGATAACCGCTAAGAGACAGCGGAGAAACCCCAGGGAAGATGAACCAAACCGTCAGACAAGAGGTCTTCTGATCAGCCCGCCTCAAAAATGGTCCGGGAGGGTCCACATCACTCCTCCTCGGCATCCTCCTCATTCTGCTCCTTGTCAATCTCCTGGTCATCGACGTCTTCGGCCATATCCTTAGCGCTTTGGAAGCCCTCATTGAAGAAGACTTTGGTGAGGGCGTCAAGGATCTCTTCAGTCTGCTTGGCCATAGTCGCTAAGGATGTCAGAACAAAGCGTTTGAGAACCATGATGTTGATGTCATGCCCCTCATCCTCCGAGTCAACACTGATGGCTTTAGAGTTACCCTGAGCAAGCTTGCTCCTTAACCTAGCAGAGGATCTCGTGGATCCTTCCGGTTCGTCAATCTTTAGCCTCTTCCTGGCAGGGCCGCCTCTGGTGACAGCCTCAAAGTCACGTTTCTTAGCAGGGGACCCCGAGTAGGCCTTGGGCAGACTGGCTCTGGTCTCGAAAGGCGAAAGGGCCGGAGGTTCGGGAAGGGGAGAAGTAGCAAGGACGAACTTGTAGATGACCTTAAAAAGGCTCTGGTGTAAGGGCATAGCAGACCCTTTCTTACTACGACACGAATTAATAGTGTAATTCATGGAGTTCAGGAGGAATTGGGGTATGCTGATAGGGTTAATGTCGTGGAAAAAATTGATGAAAGCATAGTGAAAACTTAGAAGGACCTTACCGGGATCCTCTGCCGTGATGAACTCCATGACATTTTTCATCACGGAATTCCAGGGGGCAGGAATATCAACCCTAGTTAATCCGTTCTTCGCCTCCTTAAAAATCTTTTGGTTGTCCTTGAATTCGCGCAGCTCGACTTCCCAGTTGTGCTTCTGCCTGTGGATCGAATGACCCTTAGCCGTCTGCCCTGTAATGGTTGCCAACAAATTAATGTCGACCGTGATTTCTCGCTCGTGGACCACAATCCGCCCCTCATCCCAGGACTCCATTACCTCGGCGGTGATGCTGTCATCAGGACCAGAGAACATGTCAAAAAACTGCGTGAGCCTCCTCTTAGTGAGGATGGCTTGCGCAGCAGGCTCCATAACCACCATGCTGGGCTCGATGTAAGTCATAGTGACTTTGCCTCTACAAACATCTGCCTCTTGGATGACCGAGCAGGACGACGTACTCTCAAGCACAAACTAAGGGAAAAGGTGGTGGAAGCAAACACTCTTTGTCCGCCTTAAAAAGCCCACATCATTAGAGAAAGTGCCTAACCAGAATGCTAGCCACCGCCTACCAGCCACCTGGGCGCCATGCCGCATGTCCGTTCCGGATTGGGAGGAGGGGGCCAAATCGACCTTCCTCTAGAGAATGATGGAACTCAAGGGGTACCACCGTCTCACGTGTCGAGCACTGATGTCTAAATTTTCCCATGCATCCGCATCGTTCGAGTGGTAGTTTGGGCCCTTGTCATGATGGGCACGCCGTCTGAGGACAAACCACCGCATACCAGCCACGTGGGAGCCATGCTACGAATCCGACTTGGCATGGGGGAAGTTATCCTCAACACCCTTAGTCTTGAGATGGTAAGGGTCGCTCTGAGCGAGATTCATGGACGTCAGAGATCTAACCAGGCTGGAGAAGTTGAGATGGCCCCACACCACCACATCAGGCGAGAAGCTTAAAAAACTATCGGCCCAAGGCACAAACCGCATGGGAATGCCGATCCTAGGGAAGCCAACCTCCGGGTAATCGAGGTACCAATGGACCACCTGCCTACACGCATGGTAATCTGGGCAGTCAGCCTTGGCAACTCTGTCAGCTTGGGTGGACCGACACTGCCACCCCTTAGCCACATTCCCGAACCAACCAATCTTGCCACGCAAGACAATCCAACTTGTGATCCCCATCAGGCACCACGTCGCACCTCGTCCTGGATAATCCCTTCCACGTCCGACGGAAGGTCATACGTCCACGTGGTCAAACTATCAGCGTCAATGCCTAAATTTGCTAACTTGTCTGCCGCCTTGTTGGCTTCACGAAAGACATGGTGGGCCACGTTGTCAGTTCTATTTTTCAATAGGATCCTAGCTTCCCTTAGGCAAGACTCAAATTTCTAGGGGGATCCTTATCATTGTTGAGGAGATTGATGATCACTTGGGAATCTCCTTCCACGATTAGCCACTCTTGGATGTTCTGAGCAAGGTGAAGTCCGCGCCAGACAGCTCTAGCCTCGGCCATATTGCTAGTGGAGACTCCCAGGGGTTCTGCAAAGGCCATGACAACGTGGCCCTGATGGTTCCGGATGGCCCCTCCAGCTCCAGCGCGGCCCGGATTGCCTTTGGCAGTGCCATCAAAATTTAGCTTAAGGCAGTCGACGGGGGGAGGAATCCACCTGATCTCACGCCTAGGGTTAGTCTTGACATGACCATCCTGCCAGGGAAGACACAGGGACTAGGCTAGAAGTTTTTTGCCAGAAGGGACAGATTGGGCCTCAGCAGAAGACGACAATGAGTTTTCTCTGGCAAAGGCAAGGATTTTATTTGTAATGGATCCTGTATCTCTGGAAGACTCATTAAAGATTCTAAAGTTCCTTTCGAGCCAGACCTACCACAAGAAGTGGTGGAGACTGATCTTCCACATGAAACTCAATTGGGTGCTAACAAACGGTTTTGGCCATTGTTGGAAGAAGTCATTGATGGACCCAGGTCTGACCCAGGCTATGTTGAAAGCTTGAAGGAGGCCACTAAGGATTGAGGAGGCAATGGGGCATTCAATGAATATGTGTTGGATGGATTCCCAGTCTGCCCTACACAAAAAACACCTATTAGGAACGGACAGACCACGTTTCATCAAATTGTCAATGGTAAGAATTTTCCCTTGGACGACCAGCCAAGTAAAAAAGGATATTTTGGGGATAAGACCCTTGATCCAAACTAACTGAGTCTGGAACCGAGGTGTATCAGGATGAATTAGCAGATTGTAGGCGGATTTGACTGTGAACATCCCACTATTAGTCGTTGTCCATCTCATCTGATCAACACTCGGGGTTGCGGGAACAAACTGATGTTGCAAAAACTATTGAGATTTTGAGTCGTTGCCTCCATTCCACGGATGTCTATAGGCTTCCAGAAGAGTTTGCCCCTGTCCTGTCTTAAGAAGTCAGCCACCTTAGACCCAAACCTCTCCAAGGTGAGGTTTCTTAGTTGGGCCAACGTGGGATCTGTACTAAGGGCTTCTGCCCCTGCCCATCTGTCCTCCCAAAAGTCAATTTTTTGCCCATTTCCAAGGATCCATCTTATGCCTTTTCTTAGCACATCCCTGCTAGATGAGATTGCTTTCCAGAAGGAGGAACCATGGGTAGGGATGGTATTACTCAGGAACTCAGCGCCTTGGAGGTACTTCCTGTTAAGGATGGTGGTCCACTCATTCCTTTCATTGGAAACCAGACGCCAGGCTTGTTTCGCGATTAAAGCAGAATTGAGGAGACTTTCCTCAGGCCTAGTCCTCCGAGATCCTTAGGCCTACACACCTTGTCCCAGCCAACCAGGTGGATGCGCTGCTTTTCTTCTGAGCCGGACCAAAGGAAATTCTTTTGGCGTTGCTCAATCGCCTGGTAGACTCTAGAAGGCACTTTGAAAACTGATAAGAAGTAAACCAAAATACTTTGGAGGGAGGCCAAGGTTAACGTGGCCTTACCTGCTTGGGACAGCAATTGGCCCTTCCACCCGGTGAGCTTCTTTTGGATCCTCTCCAGGACAATGTTCCACATCGAAATAGTCGGGACCCCTGTGAACAGGGGAAGACCTAGGTAAGACGTAGGAAGGGTGGAAATGGAGCACTCAAGGATTCTGGAAATTTTAATTTGCCTGGGGAGGGGGGTGTTAAGAAAAAACACCTTGCTCTTGTTGAAATTGAATTTTTGCCCTGTCGCATCTTCGTAGAGTTTAAGGATATGCCTGATGATCTTGGCCTCTGCCACCGACGTCGTAGTCAGTAGTAAGGTATCATCCATGAATTGTTGATGGGTAACCGGATCCGTAAGGGATGTAGCTTTAATACCTGAGATTAACCCTGAGATACGGGCAGCTTTGATTGATCTTCCTAGGGCTTCAACCACTATGATAAACAACATAGGGCTAATAGGATCCCCTTGCCTGAGCCCCCTCCGGCTTTGGAAGAACTCAGTCGAAGACCCATTGACCAACATTGAGAACCACGGAGAGCGAATGCAGCAGTTGATAAGTCTGACCCAGTCGGGATGAAACCCAAATTTTAACAGAATGGCATTCACAAAGTCCCAATTGACACGGTCGAAAGCCTTATTCATGTCAAGTTTCAGAGCTAAGGCAGCCTTCTTGGTCTGGGAAGCAGAGTGAAGAGCTTCATGGACAGTAATGACCCCATCCAGGATCGACCTGCCTTGAATAGAACTGCCCTGGCAGGAATCGATAATCTGAGGTAGAATCCCTTTCATGCGATTTGCAATGGCTTTAGTGAGGATTTTGTATAACACATTGCAAAGGCTGATTGGCCTGAAGTCAGTAATGAACTTAGGAGCTGGTCCTTTCGGAATCAAGGCTAGGAAAGTAGAGTTGTAGCTTCGAGGGATATGCTTAGAAGCTTGGAATTCCCAGATAGTAGAACAAACCTCATCTCCTAGGATGCCCCAATACGTTTGAAAGAACCTGGGGGAAAATCCATCCGGGCCAGGGGCCTTGTCAGGGTTCATGGAAAAAAGGGCCTCCTTGATTTCCTTGTCAGAAAAGGGAGCGGTGAGCATTTGGTTGGCATCATTCTCGATCTTACGGGGGATGAATTGGAGTAGGGAGTCCCGGGCCGCTGCCTGACAACTAGGTTCCTCCCCAAGGAGAGCACTGAAATAGGACACGGCTTCATGCATAATGTCAATGTTGCCTCGGGCACTGGACCCGTCGGATTTAAACACCTCTCTGATGCGGTTGTTGCTCCTATTTTTGAGCGTGGTGACATGGAAGAACTTGGAATTAGAATCTCCATATTTGAGCCATAAAGCCCTGGACTTCTACCTCCAAAAAGTCTCCTCGCTAGCCAAGATGTTATGGTAATCTGCCAGAAGTTTCCTCTCTTCGGACCTGGTCTCTTCATCTAGCTCTCCATGCTGTATCTTGTTGTCAATGGCTTTCAGTTTTTCGCTCACAATCTTTTTGTTTTCAAAAATATTTCCGAACACTTCTTTGTTCCAAATCTTGAGATTGTTCTTGACCACTTTCAGCTTTTGGGTAAGTTTGTAGGAGGGACTTCCCTGGACGGGCTGTTGCCACCATTTGATTATTCTATTTTCCAGGTCCGTGTGCTTGACCCACATTGCCTCGAAGCGGAAAGGCCGATTGCCACTGGAATTGAAGGATTGAGGAACCTCCAAAAGGATGGGGTTATGATCAGACCCAACCTTGGGAAGGGAGAACAGAGAGGATTCTCCAAAGACCTGAATGGCTTCCTACGAAAGCAGGACCCTATCCAGCCGTTCTTGGATGAGGTTGCTGCCCAGCCGCCTGTTGCTCCAAGTGTACTTAGCATCCTTAAGCTTGACGTCCATCAGCTCGTGAGAGTGGACAAAATCACTGAAGTCCTCCATGCTCCTACTTGGGAGCCCTGTTCCCCCCCTCTTATCAGACAAAAATAGGGGGGTGTTAAAGTCTCCAACAATTATCCATGGGACATCCTGGAAAGCCTTGCTCAAGTGGCTCAGATGCTCCCACAGCCTACCTCTTCCTTGCACCGTGTTGGGCGCGTAGACATTCGATAAGATCCAGGACTTATTGCTGGTTAGATCATAAAAAATAATGGTAAGGATGATGTCGTCAGCCTGAATGAGGCTACCTTCCACTTTTTTGGGGTCCCAAAGGACCATAAGGCCCCCAGAGGTGCCTCTAGCTTGCTTGAAAACCATTTCCCCTTGTTTCCAGATTTTGCGAGCTAGAATCTTGGACCACGTCTCATCTGTTTTTGTTTCTTGGAGAATAAGGACTGAGGGGGAGGTCTCTTTCCTTAATGCCTTGACAGCTCTCTGCCTGGGCGGGCCATTAAGGCCTCTCACGTTCTAGGAGAGGACCTTCATTTAGACTGCTTTGAATTCCTCCCTCTTCCCCGACCTTGGGGTGGGGGAGGTTTGCTGGTCTTGTTGGCCTCGAAGAGAGCCATGTCTTGAGGCACTAAAGTGCTTTGTTTTCCGTTTGCTATTTCGTTTTCAATTTTCAACCTGTAATGTTCTGCATCTGGGATTCTTCCCCTCCTCCTTTCACTGCCAAAGTCTATAGAATTAGTTGAACTGCGGGTTTGCTTCGGACTAAACTTTGGGGGTTCTTTCCCTATTTGGGTCGGGTTGGAACAACCTTCACCCACTGTCGGTTCATCCCCTATCTGCACTACTTCCATGCCGAAGCCTTCCAGAGGCATGCCGTAAGGACAGTTAGGGGTTGGGTGAGGAGAGGACCTAACAGGGGAGGGAGGAGGGGAAACAAGAGTTTCAGGAAGCCCCGATGCTGGTCCTTCACCAGTAGGTTTGGCCATTTCAATGGCAGACTGAGCAAGGATTTCAAAGGAATTAGGATTAGAAAAGGAAGGACTAACCTGGTTATCCTGATCATGATCCACATGTTGTTTTCCTTTTCCTTTCTGATGAGCGGAGTCGTCTTGCGATTTCTGCTGGTAAACGCCTTTGTGAGCTGCTTTGGTGGGCCGGGACCAGGGTCGAAGGGGCCTTCCCTGCCCAAAAGCATTAGGGCCTTTTGGATTATTCCTATTTGGTGCTTCCTTGATGGCAACCAGGTCAGGGCACTGATTCCTCAGGTGACCTTGGGTTTTGCATTCTGAGCAGAAAGCCGACTTGTTTTCATATTCAATGGGTTGCCTCCTTGAGTAATCCCCGTATTCCAGATCTATGAAGGACGGGAGCTCGGACTCCAGATTCGTAGTTACACACATCCTAGCATGCGTCATGCGGGATCTAGCTAGGGTGGGGTTGTCAATAACGACCAGATCCCCGATGACTTTGGCGATTCCTCTGAGGAAGTATTCATGGAAGAAATGGGCCGACAGGTTGGGAAGCCTGACCCAGATGGGGGCAGAGTTAATGCTCTGGCTTTCAGGGTCGAAGTCCTCACCCCAAGGCCTAAGGAAGAGGCTTCGCCTGCCCAGGAACCATGGCCCACCAGCGAGGATTCGGTTTGCATCTTCCTTATTATGGAGCTGGATCATGAAAAACCCTCGTGTCATTGCAATAATCTCCATGCTTCCTACAAGGCGCCACTTGGAGAAAGCCCAGGTCCTTATTGTTTCAATGTCAGGTCTTCCACCCAAAAACTTGTCGATGAGGGACGAGGATTCGAGGGAAAGAAAATCTTCCATGGTGGAGACAACAACCCTAAGCTTATTCTTGTCTGGGGAGAGAGGAGGGAGAGATTGAGACATCACGTTCTCCTTACCTTTAAGGGTTTGAGCAAAGGACAACCTCTTAAGAGGAGCCCTAGCCTGGGTTCCTTTGTTCGAGGTCTTTATCAGGTGGGTCCGCATCCCACATTTTTTCAATCGGGACCGACGACTGAGGGCCCTCAGCATCCTTAGTAGCCACCGATTCCTCACCGTCCTTGCTTTGCTGGCTTGGGGCGCTGCCTTCCAAGCTCCCTGCTCCGCCTGATCCGCCTGGCCCTCCTGGCCCGCCTGCAACACCTGTCCTGCCTACTTCCATCGCTTCCTTTACGGTATTTTATTTTTTTCTCGTTAGAGTATATTGTTAATAAACTTTTTAAATTTTTGTTACTAGTTCAAGTGCATAGAAACTAGTTGTTCATTTGTCTATATTTGAATAAAATGTACATATAAAATATGGTTGTATGATTAATGTCTTACAAAACCTGATTTTATTAATATAAAAATAATCAAATTAATTAGATATTAAAAGAAAACTCTTTTCAACTTGAAACTACAATCTTGTAGATTGCATTTTACAATAATTATTTTAAAATGTTTATTACAATGATACTAGTTCCAAAAGAGTGTTATGGCCTTATTGGTCATCCTGCCTCACCTAAAGCATTCATGCCTTTAAGGAGATTATTCATACCATACTATAGAGAAGAGATATTCTACAAATATTTGAAAAGCAAAAGAAAAGTGTTAAATATCTTTACCAAGGAGATTATTTCAAGATTCTATTAACACTTACTCAAATGTACTAGACTCTACTCACATACTTCAGACATCAGTGAGCAATAAGGAATTCATACTCAAAGGACTGTTAAAGAGAAATATGGATGATATTGTGAAGAATGCATTCAATAGTGAGGAACTACTGCATGAGTTGGAATTTTATTCTCAGAATCTAATAGATACATTTGAAAGATACAATCACATACCTTCTAGTAAAAGGAATAGATTCTCAATGTTCCTCAAGGAAGCAAAAGAAGGAAACTTCCTAACATTAATTGGTTATCTTCATGAAGTACTTTTCAAAGCATGGTGGAACACTCAAAGTGCAATTATATTAACTGCAGAAGAATGTTTGATGATATATCTATCATTGATTATTTTTTAATTCTTCCAAAGCAAGGAGCAAAATAACAATTCTAGTCACTACTATTGTGATGATTTACTAATCCATCATGAAGAAGATATTTCTCTAACAAACTTGCAGAAATAGAAAAGAAGAAGAAGAAGAAAGAAAAAGAAGCACAATAGGAAAATGAAGATAAGAGGAAGCATACTCAAATCAGATACAAATCATAGCGAATCAAAGATGCAAGAAGACAAAGCACATCCTGATGTTGTCATCCAATACAATGAGGAAGAAAGGAAAGAAGAACTATAGCATCAAAATGAAATCCTTATTGAAGATAAACATGAGATCCTTATTGAAGACTAAAGTATTCAAGATCAAATAATGTAATACAAGGGGTTGTTGGAAAATATGGATATTACATCATTTTGTTATTTACTAATGTACCTTCATGGGTACATATTTAGATTAGGATTATATTAGGATATAAATAGTTTATTATAGTTATTTAATAAATGCACAAGTGTTAGAATGTGCAATGATGTAAATGTGCATGTAGTCCACATGTACATGAGTCTTAGGGTTGAGTGAGAGGTAAGGAATCTATATTTCTATGTAAAGGCCTCATTGTGAGTGATTGTGTAGTCTTTATTTGTGCAAAGGTCAGAGTAGTAGTAGACACAATGTGGCTCCATTTTGCTATCATGGAGGAGTTGCAAACTCCATGAGAGGAGCATTGTAATTTTCGTGAGTTTTCTTATATGAGTATTTCTAGAGCATTGTATCAAGTTTTCTATCATATTTTCATGCATGTTAAGTTGACATTATCATAGTTATATCATTGCATGCTCATTTCAATACTTATTAATGCATTTCCTTTATGTCTATGGCTCCAAAAGCTAACATGTATAACTCAATATTTATTATTCTTTAAGTTGCATAATATTGGATCTATTCTAGGTGCAATCTCAGTGGAGAAATCAATATCTCTTGTAGGAGGTCACCCAAGCAAATAATCAAGACAATAGCTTTGAATTACTTGATAACATGATAAAGAAACTAGGTATTTACTTCTTCTCATTTTGGTTATCATGAACCATAAATATATAGATGGCATACCTTCATAAAGAACCCCTTAATTTGCATTTTTGATACCATGTTGAAAGATATAGGCCGATCCACACCATTGATCGTTACCTTATTTTTTTATCGTATACACATTTCATACTTTAATATAATAATTGAGTTTTTCTCAATAGCCAACTAACCAATTCATGCTAAAAATAACATCATAAAACCTGTAGGACATGACCAAAAAATTTAGGTATATGTTTTAAATTTCTAAAATTGACTTCATACTTCTACACCTCATTTCTAATGGCTTGAATAATGCCTAAGATCATCTCTACTTACCAAGTTTTACTTAACACTTAATCTTCCAAACCAAGCTTACCTACTAATTTAGAGTTAATAAATGAAGTAGATGCTTTGAGGTCAATCAAAACATACACACGAGAAACTGATATATTACCTAAAGATTCAACTGGTGGGGCTTGGTGGTCTTTCATGACTACATATATTGTATGTTGGTTAAGTGTATTACTTTCTATAAGAGTTTATTTTTATAAATTTAATCCTCCTCTTCTTATCCTAACCAAATTGAGGATATTCTTTTACCAAATGGGCACCTCTACACATAAAGTATCCTCTTTACATTCTCATATTCTAAGCACTCAAAATGGACCTATTTTGATTCTTTAGCAGTTCCCTAAACTAAAATGTTATGACTCATTAACGAGGTGTAGGAGGCCTAGGTGGCATCCCTCATCCAACAAGGATTCCCTTAAAAGATAACCATTTGAAATATCCTAAAGTCTATGCTTCTTGAACCTAAGCTAACCTTTTTTGGAAATCATAGGGGTTAGACCTCACCTAAGGATGTTGCTATTATGGGGAGTTGTGGTTAAAATTAGGAGGATTTTGAGATGATCCTTGAAACATATTAATCCCTTAATAAATATTAAATATTGTATTCTTAAATAAACAATTTGGACCATTTATTATAACAAAGGTTTGATATATGCCTCTACCAAGTAAATGGGTTATGTCTCCTAACAATTTGAGTAATCGATGATCGTAATCCCATAAAAAATCCATTCATTTGCATTATCTCTTTTTTCATAGGAAGCATTTTATTCAAGATCTTTGTAAAGTTGTGTTTGTATTCCATATATACCATGTTTTGTTGATGCAAATTATAGAACTCTTGAATCCTTCTCTAAATATATACACAAGATGTGTATTTATTTCTAAAATTTTCTCAAACTATTTCCAAGTAACATCCAATTGGTTGTACTGATAACCAACCACTCATTATGCCACTAAGTGGATACAAGGCCTTCTAACTTAAAGGGCTATTTTAATTTTTTCTAACAATATTGTGTTCCACCTTGAAGCAATGTTACATTTTGATGAGTCAATTTGTGGTTAATTTCCCTTCATATAAGCTTATGAACTTAATTAATTTAATCTTCTTTAGGTTCTTGAAGATGTCTCTTTGACTAACTCTTTGATCAAGTTGATGGTGAGATTCATCATTTTGAGTTTATCCTCAAAGGTTCTCATTTTTACCTATTTGTTGACAACCATCCATATTCTGATTCTCTAATATTTAGTCTATTATAATGTTGGTCATGTTATGGATGACCTCCAAGACCTTTGCATTCAATCAATTGGTTCATTCTCTATGTTATATTGATCTTCATCATCTTTGATCTCAAATATATCTTGACTAATCTCTTTGATCCTTAATGGATTAATTTCTTTTAGGTTTTTGTATATATTATCTACCTTTCCTCTCCCAACATTGACTCTTCCACCATGCCACATGTTCAGGTTTATCTCTTCCATTATGATATTTACAATCAAGGTAGCATTATACATATTATTCATCAAATTATAAGGGTAACCTACTCATCTAAGGCCTAAATGTTCCACTACCTAATCTAATACCATATGTGGTACACCTTCCACACACCAAACATAATACCTTTAATATAAGAGGAAACTAACGTTTTCTTAAAACTATACATCAAGGTATATAGTAGCAATACAATGGAAGCATATCAAATAAGATAGAGATTTGAAAGTTGTTTATTTAAAAATAAATCAATTGTTTTGCTAATACCATAAGTTTAATTTATTCAATTGCTAATTATCAATTTAAGATAATATTATGAGACCATTCATAATTAGATTTTGACTAATATTTTAAAATTACCTTAAAGTCAAAAGATATTTATTCTAGTATACATTGACTTCCTTTCTCCTTTGCTCGGTCTAATTATACCTACAATATTATCAATGACTTCATTCTTAGATAAATCATTTGCAATAATGCAAGGATACTTTATTTTTTGTCCCTTGGTTATTGTATTGCATATTAGTTACTTTTATGTGTAGCCAAGGTGATCCATCAAGGATCAACCTATCAAACTTCTAAGATTAACCACTAGTGACTCTATTACAAAAAGAATAGATAAATTCATAGGATCTTTACTCCCCTGTTAATTAGTTAACTATTAAATAATTAAATAACTATTAAATAGTTAAATAATGTCTTCCTACTCTATCTTGCAATAATTACATCATAGCTAATTTATTATTTAATATTAATAAAATACTTTTTAATTCTCTAAATAAAATAATTGTTAAATTACAATTATTAGATAATTCTTACACTCCATCAACCATTCTTTTCTAATATTTAGTTGTCTTCTTTTATAAATAAGACTTCCTTTTAAAATTCATTGTCCCTTGAAGGTCTTAATATTTCACCTAATCATTTAATCCAATTACTTTCTATGCAAGTAATATAAGTGATTACTAATAAGGTCCACCATATTTTAGATTTTTTAAATTTTACCTACAAAAGTTTGATTAACAAACTTGACTCTAATTTAAAAACTATTGGTAATACTTTTTTACTATCATTTTTTTTAAAAGAGAGTTGGTTACAACCATACTATTTTTTAGTAATTATCGTCCAAATCACAAGGGTTGCACCTACAAAACCTATTCCACCTCGTTGTTGTTGACCCAATGTAAGGGGGACAATCGATCGTTTGGGATTCATACTGTCGTCGTCGTTGATCTAATGCACATTCAAAAGATTCAGATCAGACTACTACCTTTGCAAACAGGTTACCCCAAGTTTAAACCTAAATGTTTTCTTGATAAATACCTGTTCAAACAAACAACTACCAATCCACTAACCCTTACAAACATTTTTATCATAATTTAATTCTTTAAAATTTGCCATCAATCTTTATTTTGAAGGAGGTAAACTTTTTCTATAATAGACTTATAAGACACTATAGTTGACGTTCTTATGAAACTTCACCATTTATTCTAATGATTAACTTAAAGTTATCTAATCTTTACAACTAATTTAAGCAAATTACTTTAACACGAAGCAATGGAATTGTGTTTTAGAATATCCTCAATTTTCTACTTCCCATTACTGCATGTGTCCATGGTATTTAGATTATTGATACAAAATGGTCCACGAGGAGATCCTATGGTATATTTGATACCTTAAATTATTATTATTATTTTTATATAAGGGAATAGTAATATTTTTATGGATTAAGATATCGGATATTTTTATTATAGATCTTAGTTTTTATATAAGTTTATTTTCAGTGGAATCAATGGGGCCCTGACCCTCCAGGAAATTGAACCAAGGTCAATTAGCTGACAAACACCCACCTCTTCTTCTCGGGACCTTGATACTCTAACGAATTGAACTGAGATCAGTTAGCTGACAAACACTTAGGTACTATTAACCAACCTACCCCTTATCCCTTTCTAATTAGATCGTTATTTGAACCTGTATCTTCCTAAAGAAAACCCATAACCCTAACTACTATTTTTTATTAAACAAACATATCAAAACACGATACTAGTCTGTTCAAACTTTGGGAAAAGCATGTTACAAAGATAGTAGTCTAGTCCGAATCCTTTATGTGCCCGCTAGATTGACGACGATACTGAAAATCCACATTATAATTATAACCAATTCTCCTATCAAACAAAAACACGTTCTAAAATCTCCTTATAAAATCAACTATAAGTTGAATTAAACTATCTCACAACTAATTAAGTAGAATAAGTTTGATGGATGTAACCCTTATGATTTAAATCTTACGATTTTCAACTAATTATAACCAATTCTCTATCAATCAAAAACACGTTATAAAATCTCCTTATAAAATAGGTCATTGTAGCTTCCACGTAAGCAACCATCATGATCATAAACAAGTTTGCATCCATGCTCTATGTGCACAAATATCAAGCAAAGACTCAAAATAAATTGTGGCTCCTCTTCTAGGAATTTGGCCAATCCACGCAACCAATGATTATTAAATAATTATTTTAAAAAGTTTCAAATTGAGTCTTCTAAGTCAGAGACAAGCCAGCCTACGATAGACAACTAATTAATCGTAGGGAAAGAGGCTTTAAATCCTGTAAAACACCAATGAATAGGGAGCAACTGTGTTTATATACAAACATTAAGTCATAGCTCTTTATAATTGAGAACAAATAGAAATAAGTACTAGAAATTATAAGCTAACATTATATTTATTTATTTTGAATATTATAGCATTCTTATTATGATTTTTAAAATACAATAATATCATGTTTATATTTTTTTATAATTTTTAATTAACATTAAAATAATCAAATATATTAAAAAGTCAAACACGGCGATCTCAACAGTGACTTATGCAACTTTGGCATCTTCTGACAAGAATCCCCATGGCCATTCAGGGGATTTGGAGCAAGGGGAAATTCCCTCCTCGGATACAGGTTCCAAGGTGAACGATCCCGAGGTCCCTGACCTAGACCCTGGAGGGAAGGACGATGCCCCTCTGACCTACCATGACAAAGTAGTGAAAAACCAAATCCTAGTTCTACTGGAACCTTAAATCATCCCCTAGTGATCACTTTAGGGGAAAACTTGGTCATCCATGTTTCTATCATGGCTGAAAAGCTCACTCTTGAATCCCTCTCCCTCGTAGGAAAGTTTGTGGGAGGCAGACCTGGCATGGAATCCATAAGGAAATGGGCAAGATTCAAATGGTGCACAACAGGAAGTTTTCAGCTCGTCACCTTATCAAGGGGGTTCTTCTTGATCCATCTGAACAACCCGGATGACCATGCCCAAATCCTCACTAGAGGGCCTTGGTTTTTTGGGAGGAAAATCCTGTTCTTGAGAAAATGGGGGGAATATTTCAATCCCCAAACCCAGGACATTAACTATGCATCGATCTGGGTTCGTCTTCTCGATCTCCCCATCCAGTTCTGCCATGAAGACATCCTCCGATGGATAGGGGGATACATAGGGAACCTCGTCACCATAGATTCTACAACCAAAGCTCGCTCTCGCATGGCCCAAGCCCGCATCTATATCAATGCTAATCTAGCATCCCAACTCCCAACACGCCTAAACCTCATCTATGGGGACTTCCAATGGTGCCAAGCTTTTGAGTATGAAAATAAACCAACATTCTACATCGAATGCAAATCCCAGGGACACCTCAAATCCTAATGTCCATCCCTAAAACCCCAACAGGAGGCGCCAAGCAACAAGCTTCCCCCCCTACGAACAATCGATTCAAAGGTCCCCTTTGGCAACAAGCGGGAAAGGGAGTACAAAGGGAAGCATAATGCTACTCAGGAACCACTCATCAACAACCCCTCTTCAAGCTCTAAACATGTATGCTCTATGTTTACTTTCCCCAATAGATTTGGATCTTTATATTGTTCAAACGATGAGGTTCTCTTCCTCGAATCCAACCCCATACAACCCCCACCCACCCACCCCCATCCCCCCCTCCCTTTCCAAATTTGGGCCTTCCATTCCCACCCCTGATGCCCCATCCCCCCCTCATTCCCCTCTCTGATCCCTTTTCTGAGGTAAACCCTCTCCTTCATGATAGTGTTCCCTGTTCCTTTCCATCGAAAGACCCTCCATCCTCGATCGGATCATGCCCCGAGTCCCAGGAGGACGCGTCTAGTCCCACCCACACCATAGAGGATTTTAACTCCATCATTACCAAAAGCAAAAAAGGGCCATTGACACCAAGGGTGAAAGAAAAAGAGGCCGACCTACCATCTCTGAGCAGATCAAAAAATATACTGATGACCAGGTGGCCAATGGAGTATAGTCAACTCTTTTTCCTGAATTGTTCAACCAATCCAAGAACGAGGTAAAAAATCCCAAACCTCCCCCCCACCAAGCAAGGGAGGCAAGAAACCCACCAAATCATCTAGATGAAGATCCTCTCTTGGAATATCAAAGGCCTCAATAGCATGAGCAAACAAAGGTTAGCTTGAACCATCAAGAAGGAGTATAAACCAACCATCCTTATTCTTCAAGAAACAAAAACTGATGCTGCCAGAACTCACAATATAGCTCAAAATTTCTAGAAGCACTATCAATGGGCCTCTTCCCTGGTAGAAGGTTCATCCATGGGTCTCCTATGCTTTTGGGACCTTGAAAATGTGGAATGTAAAGTCATATCCTTTTCCAACAAAACACTGAATATGGTTTTCTACTGCAAAGAAAACAAATTCACGTGGGTGTTGTCCAACATCTATGCTCCCAACAATCCAATGGAAATATATAATATGTGGAGATCTATGTCCCTCATGAAGGATGCTTTCTCCAACCTCCCTTAGATGGTAGCAGGGGATTTCAACTCCTCCCTCTATCATTCTGATAAGAAAGGGGGTGTGTCTACCCCTTCCAAGAGTATCTTGGATTTCCAGGAGTTTGTCACTAAGAATGAACTCATGGAACTACAAATCAAAGGTTTCCAATACACATGGAGAAATAAAAGGGCTGGCTCAGAGCACATACAAGTGAAGTTGGACCGATTTTTTCTCTCTTAGAAGGCCATTCCCCTGTTTGGAGACACTTCCTTGATCCCTCTCCCAAGAATCGACTCTGATCATTCTCCCCTTCTCTTGGAATCGAATAAAGCTCCATCCTTCAAAACCCCTTTCAGATTTGAAAACATGTGGATCCATCACCCGGACCTGAAGTAGAGGATCGATGACTAGTGGAAGACCCCTGTCTCTGGATCAACCATTTTTTAGGTATCCCAAAAGCTCAAGTCAATCAAAGAAAATTTGAAAACTTGGAATAGGGAGGTATTTGGGGATATCTTTGAACTCAAAGAAAAAAACCTGATCAATCTTAAAACTTTGGAGCAACAGATCCAGCATGACCAATGGACCCCCAACCTGAGGGATGAAGAAAGACAGTTAATGGCAGAATATCACAACATTCTAACCAGAGAAGAAACCTTCTAGTGCCAAAAATCTCAGGCTCTCTGGCTCAAGGATGGGGATGCCAACACAAGGTTCTTCCATGCATCTACATTGCAAAACAGAAGCACGAACAAGATTAGAGAGCTCACCTTGGTAGATGGAACCGTCACTCAAGACATCCTCAAGATCCGAGAGGAGATCTCCTCTTTCTTAATCAACATGATAGGAACTGCCATTCCCACCAACACTGAAGCCCTGGAAATCCTGCTAAGAAACATTCCCCCCTTGGTCACCCCTGAGATGAATCGATCCCTGATCCAACCTCTCTCTGAGAAAGAAATCAAGAGTGCTTTGTTTTCCATGAAAGCTGACAAGGCCCCTAGACCTGATGGGTTTTCCCCTCGATTTTTTCAAACCTTCTGGGACATAGTGGGAAAAGAGGTTTGTGATGCAATCATGGAACTCCAACGGACCAAAATTATCCCTCGAGGGACAAACTCCACATTCATTGCCTTGGTCCCTAAAAATCCCCAATGCAAATCCATGAATGACTTCAGACCCATTAGCTTGTGTAACATCATCTACAAGATCCTTACCAAATCCCTAGCTCTCAGGCTAAAGAAAATCCTCCCCTCCATTATTGATCCCTGCCAGGGCAGCTCGGTTGAAGGGAGATCTATCACTGATAACATCATATCACTTCATGAGACCCTCCACTCGATCTTGTGCAACAAAAAGGCTGCCATGTTTCTAAAATTGGATATTAGCAAAGCTTTCGATAGGGTAGACAGGGGTTTCCTCTTGAAAGTCCTCTCCCAATTTGGCTTCCACATAGAATGGGTCAACCTCATCAAGGGTTGCATCACTGCTCCATGGTTCTCAGTCCTCGTCAACGGATCTACTGCAGGTTACTTCCCTAGCCTCAAAGGGATTAGGCAGGGAGATCCCTTGTCCCCCTTTTTGTTCATCATCCTTGTCGAATCCCTGGGTAGAGCTTTCAAGCAGGTTGTTTCTTCTGGGTGTATAACTGGGATCAAGGCTTCTTCTAAATCCCCTCCCTTGTCCCATCAATAGTTTGTTGATGACACCATCATTGCAACCTTAGCTTCCGTCATCCAAGCTAAATCTATCAAAGGGATCCTTGACACCTATGCTCATGCAGCAGGCCAAGAGATCAACTATGTCAAAAGCAAGTGTTATTTCCTCAACACCCCAAGAAACAAGCAACAAAAAATTGCTCGCATCCTCCAATGTTGCATTGCTAATCTCCCCACTTCTTACCTGGGACTCCCCTTGTTCACCAAGAGCCTAAAGGAATCTATGTGGGATAATGTTATTGATAGGATCAAACGTAATCTTGTTTCTTGGAAGGGCTCCCTCCTGTCCCAAGCAGCCAAAGCAACCCTTACTATGGTGGTCCTCCAGAGCATCCCGGTCTACTTCATGTCAGTCTTCAAAGCCCCTGCTTCTGTTCATTTCAAAATTGAGCAAATCTAGAAGAGGTTTTTGTGGGAAGGTCCGGAAAACACAAGGAAATTCCACCTTGTAAGTTGGGATAAAGTCTATCAACCCAAGGACCGAGGGGGCCTTGGTATGAGAAGATCAGCCAACATGAATATTGCCCTCTTAGCAAAGTAGGCTTGGAAGTTGTTCACTAACTACAAGGCAAAATGGGTCTCAATTGTACAAAGAAAATATCTCAAAAACATATCCCTGATGGACAATAACATTCCTATTAATGGATCAGCCTTTTGGCGGGCCGTAATCCAAGTGAAACCTCTTATCATCAAAGGCACCCGGTGGCAGTTGGCAAAGGGACATCTATCAACTTTTGGGATGACATGTGGTTGAAATACAAACCCCTCAAAGATCTCCCTGAGGTGGCCGGCCTTAGACCGAGTCTAAAGAGGAGATGGGGAAGCAAAGTGAAATATTATATAGACAGACAAGGCAACTGGAATATCCCCTCAGGAGGCAGCGAGCATCTTGTGAGGGAAGAGAACTTTCTATTAGAGGTGCTAAGAACCACCATCATCCCTACCACAACCTCCCCAGACCTCTCGGTGTGGGCGGGAATCGATAGTGGGGATTTTTTAGTTAAGATAGCTCATTCCCTCCTAATCAACCCTTGTGTTTCCACTATTTTGTTCAAATTAGTGTGGATCAAGTGCCTTATCCTAAAAATTGGTTTCTTTGCTTGGACAACCATTCAAAACAAGGCCCTCACCACTAACAATCTCATGAATAAGGGAATCCCTATCCCCAACAGATGCCACCTCTGCCTATCCAACTGGGAATATGTCAACCACCTCCTTTTAGAGTATGAATATGATAGGGAGGGCCTAGACCATATGTTTTCCACTTTTCAAATCCAATGGGCCCACCCTGACTCCCTCTTGGACCTGTTCATCCAATGGCCTACTCCCTTTAGAAATCCCAAGGTGGCTTTCCTTTGGAAAATTTTCCTCCACCACTTCATCTGGTAGGTGTGGCTCGAGCGCAATCACAGGATCTTCTCCACCACCTCTTTCAACTCCATCTCCTCAGCCACCAAAGCCATATCCTACGTTGTAGAGAACTCCCAACTTCTTCCTTGGCCTAGCTCCCTGCTAAGCAAGATCGAGTTTGAGATCATCAATTCCCTCAACATCCCCATTCCCACCTTATCCCCCCCACTCCCCATCCCCATGTCAAAGCTTGCTGGAATCCCCCCTTGAGGGATGGCTGAAACTAAACTTCGATGGTGCATCAAAAGGAAATCCTGGTCTGGCAGGGGCAGGGGGAGTTGTCAGGGATCACAGAGGGGAGATCATTATGGCATTTGCAGAAAATATTCACCACCAAACCAACAATGTGGTTGAGGCATGGGCCCTATGGTGAAGCTTACACCTGATCGAGGATACACGAGTCAAGCTCCACGTTGAAGGGGATTCCCTCAACATAATTGGCTATATGACCTCCAACAAAATTCCTCTCGTGGAACATCAAATATGTGATCCAAGAGAGCAGGGAACTTCTAAGTAAGCATTGCCATGTGGAAGCTACCCATGCATACAGATAAGCCAATCGGCTTGCCGACAGGCTCGCCAACATGGGCATAGGGCAGACACCTATTATAGTGTGGCACGATTCTTTTTTTCTAGATGTCCTCCAACTCGCGGCCTCGGACAACCAAGGCAGGTCTTCCAAACCCCTCCACACTAATCAATGATATCTGGTTTCAATTTGTTGTAGGTAATGCTCCAGGCGTACCCTCGCTTGAGATCCTCGTGGAGTGCGCTTCGATGCCACATTGTGATTGGTCGCCCCATTGAGGTCCAATGTAATCATCTCATCGAGTTGAACTTTTTGGTTTTCCTTACTACTTCCCAAAGCTTTTCGTCTAATCCCATAACAGTTTATGCGACCGCACCCCCACTCATTTCTCCGTCGCCTTCCATGTCTGCAAGGAACACCCAAAAAATTAACTCCACCTGTGCAGACATATTCCCAAGGCTCCCGCCCAATCCCCTTCATCCTTGGTATGGCAACCGCCCGTCCACCTATCTTTCATTCGTGGTGCTCGACATGCCCCGTCGGCCTCCCCTAGCCTATTTATATCCTCATCATCGCGTGCTCACCGACGTTCTCCACTGCAAGCCCTTCCTCTGGTTATTATCCTCCACCACCCTCCCTCCAAACCCCACCCCCACCACCATGGCCTACCTGGAGCCGAGCTCGCTTCAGCTGGATACCCTGTCGTCTACTTTTTTGCAGGGCTGCAGGCTCACCACCCTTCTATTGAAATTCCAAGGAGCGAAAGAGGACATTACGACGGATTTTGTTCGAACATGGTCGAATGGCCATGTTTGCATCAAGAATCTACGTTTCAAGGTTACTCCCCAAATGATTGGTGAGATTGCAGACCTATCGCTCACTAGCCGCCTGGTTCGTTATGACAAGCATTGCTGGGACCCATAATTGGAGGGCTTCCCCAATTACCAAAATTTTATGTGGGATGGACTTGCCCTAGAGCGTCATTCCCTTCCACCCTCGTTTCCCATCGTTGCAATTCTCCTCATGTAATACCTTGCCTACGATGACCCCAATAAGCCCATGGCTAGTTTCCATCTTGCTCTAGTCAATCATGTCCGAGGATACAAGCCGATGAACATTCCTGGTTTCCTCCATCACTCCATTCGTCTCTTGATGTCCATTTCCTATAAAAAGTTCGCCCCTCCCTCTCACCAAGGGTTGTTCGTTGTTATTTACTACCACGTTCTATCCAATCCCCCCATTGCGGCTACCCCCTTACAGTCCAATTCCCCCTTTCCCCCTCCTTCCCAAAGCCCTGCTCACTCTCTGTCTAGTGAGCTCATGGCCAGTGACGGTGTTCCCAACACCCTTGCCTCCAAAAAAGGCACTACGGCTGCTTCCCCATCCAAGCCCTCCCCTTCCCCTTCCAAGCCCGTCCCTTCCCCTTCCAAACCCACCCCTTCCCCGTCCAAACCCACCCCCTCCACCAGCAAGAAAATGTCATTGGGGAAGCACAAGGTCAAAGCTGAAGAGACGGCCCCTCAAGTCCGTAGGTCTTCCAGGACCAAGAAGCCCAAAACCGAGTCTAGCCAAAATTCGCCCCTGGAGGTCGAGGACCTGAGCGAAGATTCGGCTCCCACCTCTGGCATTTCAAATCGGCTCACCATAATGTTTCTGAAAAGTTTCATCATCGCGTTTGAGAGTGCAAGCTCAGCTCTGAAGCAGGCCCTTCAGCAGAGTGTAGAGCATGCGAAAGAAGACATCACAGAGGTTGACCCCTAATCTGCTTTAGGATTGTAAGTTTTTGAAGGCTCATATGGGATTTCCTGTTGTGATTTTTAGTGTCTGTTTTTGCACCCTTTGTCTGCCTACATGTTTGGGTTTCTCTGTGATAGGTCCGACAAGGGCTCTAGCTACTATCAATGGTTATGTCATGTCTAGTTCTAGCAGCCCCTGCGTGGGCAAGCATCCCTTATCTACCGGCACTAATATCCCCTACGAGGGAATTTTGTCCATAATATCCCCTGCACGGGAATGGTTAAAATGGCATATGTCTACCCCCTATGGAAAGGGATTCTGCACTGTTGGTGTACTTCAACCTCTTGAAGGTTTTGTATATCTGGGGTTGGGACCCAGTTAAAACCCTATAAATAAAAATTCAACTTACCAAAAAAAAATTATATGAAAATAGTAATTTGTTTTATTCATTTCATATTCTTATTATTATTAGAATTGGATGTCATATAATTTATAAATGAGTTGTATTTTAACTTTATTTAAAATAATAATTAATCAACAACATGTCTAATGAATTTGTCTACATTATTTTCATTTTAACACTTAGCTCTTTATAATTGAGAACAAACAGAAATAAGGACTAAAAATTACAAGCTAACATTATATTTATTTATTTTGAATATTATAGTATTTTTATTATTATTTTTTAAATACAATAATATCATATTTATAATTTTTAATTAACAATAAAATAGTCATATATATGAAAATAGTAAAATTTTTATCTATTTCATATTTCTTATTATTATTAGAATTGGATGTCATATAATTTATACATGAGTTGCATTCCAACTCTATTTAAAATGATAATCATTAAACAACATGTGTAATGAATTCATGTCTACATTATTTTCATTTTAACACTTTTCTTTATACTATAGGAATTACATAAAGTTTTGAAAAATAGAATATTCCAATGTCTAATAAATTGTTTTTATAAATAAAATATCCAATGAGAACTCTTTCAAAATTATATTATCAATAAAACCTTACAAAACCATTACTTAGTTATAAAATATCTTCTGACCTCCAATGCTTTATATTACAAGATCATAAGATACATTCTCTACATACTGCTTTGGACACTTTAGACACTTGACCATGACAACAAGACTTCAAACTTATTCTCAACTCCAAGGGGCATCACAGTTGGGGATGAGATTTAATTGACCCACCACCCTCATGCCTCCAAGCACTTTAAAATTTTGTAATTCCATGAGATATTTGATTACCTAACTCAATCAATAATTAAATTGCACAACTATGAAAATACCAACACAACAAGGAATATACGCTTTAGGTTGCTTGTATCCTCTTAGATTAAATTGGAATAGTTGGTCAACCATACCTAGATCGAAGTCTACTTGTATATTTGGTGAGACCAACTTACCCATATGTTATTTTCCTTTCTGGACATTCTTATACAATTCTCTTTGTGTACATTTATTGGATGCAACTTCTTTTTTTACTGTTTGTTTGTGTACCCTTATCTAATGCATTGGTTGGAATATATCATTTCCCATTTACTTTATTTTTTATATTCCATCCCTGACAACATGCAATTGTCTCTTGCTCTTGCCAAAACCCTCTCTCACCACATGCAACTACTCTCTCTATTATATTTTCAATAGTCTTCTCTCAAAGTGTTAGACCTCCTCTAAACTTTCCAAGATATCATGCCATTATCTTCCATCTCAAAAACATCCTTCAATGGGGTAAGAATGGCTATGATGTGCCATCATAACTTTTAACCTACTAACTTATCTGTTTCTCAAGTATTAGATTTATGAGGTGAAAGGAGGTGTTAAGATAGGTCTTAGGTTTTTTCAAAGTTAGAAAATTAAATTATCAATTTATTAAGACATCTATAGTATCAAGGGTAGCTTAACAAACAATGCATTTTATTATTCAACCAAAGTACCTTCATTTGTAACTCAGGGGCTCTCATATGTATTCAAAACATTATTGCAACATATTTTGAATTTTATTATTTAGCAAGACTAATAGATCTATTCAAGGTGGTTTTAATATTGTGAAGGATTTTTATTATCATTATCATAAATTCCTCTCCTTGCCATGGTACAATACACACAAATCAATTTGACCTTCACACATAACCATGCATGACTCATAATGCAAACTCATGATCATACCCTATAAGCAATGACTAAACATCTACAATGATATTTCAAAAGTTATCAATCCTATAAAATACATACACACTTGATTTTTTCTCATGGCTAATGCATTTTATTTAAAATCATCATCAATATATAGCTCTTTATTTTATATTTCACTCAGCAAGATTTAAACATATATTCATAGTAATTCAATCAATGCCCCTGTTCACATTCCACCAATTAATAATTTAACTTGTCAAGATATTATTGAACAATACATTTAACTACATAAACATAACATTGTAAACCATTATTGATTAACTTAAAAATACACTAATCTACTATCTATAACATGTTATTTGTCATCAATGAATTTGAGCTCATCAAGGGATCAAAATACGAGCATTACATCCTCATAATGTGCATCCTTCTTAGATTTTTTTGACATTTGCTTTGAATAAACAATGATAATTTTTACCATTTGATGGAGTGGTGGGTAATTCTTTGGGATTTTTTTGAGATCTGAATATCCTTGATCTAAGCCATCATGTACTATAAATGATCCCCTTGCTTCATATTTGAGTTTGTAATAAGACCAAAAAGTTTATTTCTTTCTCAATCATTTTGACTTTTATACTCCTTTTCCATTTGTTTTACTTCATAATTTTTACATCGAAATACAATATCTTCATAATCTACTTGTTGATTATATTCTCTTGATTGAGATTTAGTTTTAATCAATTTTGGTAAGTTTTTTAAAATATTCATGGTAACATAAATTCGAGTAGACACGACATGATTTTGCTTCTCAATAGTTCATACCTCCTAGATGAAGCCCCTTATAATATTACCAATATTTTTTTTTTGAATTTACATGGTGGAATCGGTAGCCACCACGAATCCGGGCAGGTTGTCCAAATTTTTATGGCCACCACAGTATTCTGCGATGTCCGCCCCAGAAGCCGTCACACAGATCTTCGCGCAGTCGCCCCTATAACCACCATGCCACAATCATTTTAAACCTTTTACGTCGCTGAAAGCACCAGGAAATGGACAAGCGTTCAGTCCGACGAGACCCGAGATTTGAACCTTGGACCTCCGCCCCCCTTATGGGGTTTGGATGAACCAATTGGTCTACACCTCGGACATTTAATATTACCAATATTATTCAATAACTTTTTATTGATTTGTTGATATGACAATCCAAAAGCCTAACCCTTTCTAGATTCCTTTCCAAAACCTTTATTTTCATAAAAAACCCTCAATCCATAGTCTTAAATACAAGCAATTTCTCCCTACAAATCATGGGTTACAACCTATTAATTTATACCTAATTTTTTAATTAGAGAAGATGGTGAGAACATAATTTCTTCAAAAGAGAGTCAATGAACAATTTAAACTCAATCCCCACTTTTATTTAATTCACTTTTG
Source organism: Wollemia nobilis (assembly GCA_028583015.1). Lineage (NCBI taxonomy): Eukaryota > Viridiplantae > Streptophyta > Pinopsida > Araucariales > Araucariaceae > Wollemia > Wollemia nobilis. Next base: position 2,769,567 of record JAQPPZ010003507.1, on the reverse strand, counting down.
AATCTTTGAGAACCATAGTCATTATCTATTAAACTTGTGCATTAAACCTTTATTTCAAAAACTATTGAATCATGCCCAATCATTTCTTCTTTGATAATAACTTTTGATGTAATATCTACATATCTACACTTTGGAAAAGATTTTTTATTAATCAATAAAATATTTAAAGCTTAGGAATAAGAAATTCAAAATTAAGAATATTTAAAATATTGGGTGTTATAATGTCAGGTTTCATGTACCTCTAACATCTTTAAAAAAATATTAAATATTCGATTGAATGCGAACTTGGGCAGAGCTCTGGAAGAGAAAACTAGGGCATCAGTTGGGTGGCCGAAGAGATTTTTGGTTATTGTGGATTTAAAGATAAGATTGCTGCCCCAGGAGGGCCTAATGGGGACACCTCCGGATCCTCTTCTAGATAGACGGTTCTTTTGCAGATTTGTTAAAGGATAAATCTCCATCAAAGACTAAAGAAGCACAAAAAACAGTATTAAAAATGCTCTTTATGGCTTTTGGAAATAGATCAACATCTCAACGAGTTAATGGATGCTTGCCACAGTCAGAATCAAGGCCAAAGATTGTCATTGAGCAAAGGATGGTCGAAGATACAGTTTTATATAGATCCAATCATGATTTGATCTGTAAATTCATGGGTATTCGCCCTACCCTGATTTTTTTGCATTCTTGGGTCCAACAAAATTGGGAGCCTCTTGGTGAGTATTCTTTGTGGTTTATTAGCAATGGATATTTTATTGTTAGTTTTTCTTCACTTACCGATAGAAATAGGGATTTTGAATAAAAAAAGAGGAATCATGGTCCGGTAGGATTATTTGTTCAACCCTGGAGAGTGGGATTTGATCCTTGAATTGAACCCATTGTTGTCCTGATTTGGATATGTTTGTATACACTTCCAATGGAGTTTTGGAGTGAGCAGGTATTGGAAATTATCGATAATTCCCTTGGAAGACATTTGGGTGTTTCTAATGACACAATAGAAGGAAACACAACTGTTTATGCAATATTATGTATGGAAATTGATCTTAGCCAGCCTCTATCAACAAAGGTGGAACTTGAACTTGCAAGACTATCTTGGATTCAACAACTGGATTATGAGGCATTGCCCTTCAGATGCAGAGTTTGCCATAAATATGGGTATTTGGCCCGATCTTGCCCAAATAATATGAACATAAAAATGGAGGCTCCTCTAGGGATGTCAAATCTCCCTAAGGAGGGTAATTCAACAATCAACAAATAACCAACCAATATTTCTCAGGGTAAAGAAGCACAGGGAGATGGTTTTGAACAACCCAAAAGAAGGAGAAGGCAAAAGAAAAAATATGGTAAAGAGCAAATCCAACTCAAGCCCTCCAATAGGTATGAGATATTTAAGACACTAATGGACTAAGAAGAAGAACAATTCATGGAAGGAGTGGATGGGAATAATAAAAATAATAACAGACATATTCAAGCTCCTCTTTCATCTCCCCCCATCATAGAGCAGGTAATTGAATACAGTGAGTTACCACAGTCAGAGAGTGCAGGGGCATTGATAGTGCATAACCACGAGCAACCAATAATTAAGGATGTCAGCATGGGCATAGCAGAAAATAACATAGAAAGGCCAACTCTAGGGATAACTCGGGTGGAAAAGAGATAAAAAAATAGCGGCTCTCAAGGAGTGGGTAGAAAATCAAATAAGGAATTGATAGCAGTTCAAGGAGACAAACTGATCACTGGAGGATCATTGAGACCAATAGATTTGTACTGCTCTCAAGGTAACCAATGATTATACAATCATGGAATGTTAGGGATTTAAACAATAGAACCCATCAATCTGTTGTTCGAAGACTTAGAAAAATGTAAAACAAATTTTTTGCTTATCCATGAGACAAAAATATTGTTGGATCTTATGTGTAAAATAGTTAACAGACTTTGGAGGGGTGCTGGTCATATGGAAGTGGCTGCCCAAGGGGCCTCAGGGGGATAGTTACTCTTTGGAACTCTCTTGAATGGACTGCAATAGAACATATAGCTTGGAGGGGTGTTCTCACATCACATTTTAGAAATAATGTCACAGTTGAACATGTTTTAATCACAATTTTTTATGGGGCTCAAAATCTAGATGGTTAGATGCATCAATGGAAATTTATGCATAACATGAGAGTCTCAAGGGAAGAGTTAGACTAGATTATTGCTGGGGATTTTAATGCTAAATTATCCTCTAGAGATCAGGAAGGGGGAATCCCAATTTTGGACCTAGGGGATCGACTTATGATTGCCCAAGTCCAGACATTACACTTGGTGGATATTAAATGCCCTGGAACCAACTATACTTGGACTAATAAGAGGAGGGAGCCACATAGCAGGAAGGTGAAGTTAGACAGGTTTTTGGTTTTAGAGGAGGCATTTGTAAAATGGAATATAAAATTTTAAATTTTGGAGGATCCAGTTTCAGATCACTTTTCCATTTTATTGGAATGAGAGATCAATACAGTGCAGCATCACAAACCATTTAAATTTGAAAACTTTTGGTTACAAAAAGAGGAACTTCGAAAGAAAATTCCACAATGGTGGGAAGGTCGCCCAACATATGGGACATCAATGTTTAGATTCCACAAACAGCTTCATTATGTTAAAGATCAACTGAAACAATGGAGGCGAGCTAACAAGATAGACTTCTAGGTCCAAAGAGCTCCATTGGTATCCAGATGGGATGAGGTTCAAAAACACTTTAGAGAAGGAATAATTACAGAGCAGCTCAAATAAGAGGATGATGCATTGCGTAAAGCGGTTGAGGACATTGATAACCAATAGGAGACCTACTAGAAACAGAGAGCAAGAACCACTTGGTTATTAGAAGGTGATAAAAATACCAAATTTTTCCATCGAACTACTTGTGCTAGGAGATAGATGAACAACATGGAAGCTCTTCAAGATGAGAATGGACACTCCTTTGATACAATTCTAGGTATGCATTTCCATTCAATGGATTATTTTTCTAAACTATTTAAGGAAAGTATGGTGCAAGATAGAAAGGCTAAAAAAGAAGCTATTGTTGTCATACCCTCTGTTATCTTTGAAGAAGAAAATCAGGCCCTACTTAAACCCATTGATAGAGAGAAACTGAAGAATGTAGTCTTTGGAATGAGCACCGAATAAACACCAGGTCCAGATGGATTTCCAATTGAGTTTTTTCGGGCCTTCCGGGATAACTTGGAGGAGGATGTAATAGCTTTTATAGAGGAGTCCAAAGGTAGTAAAAGAATGCTTAAAGCATTAAATCATACTTTCATTACCTTAATTCCAAAAGGGGAGGAGGGGGTACATATTTCAGATTATAGACCTATTTCCTTATGCAATGTCATATATAAAATAATCACAAAGGTAATGGTTGAGTGACTAAAACCTCTTCTACATAGCATTATCTCCTCAGAGAAAGGGGGTTTTATAGAGGGTAGGCAGATATTGGATGGTGTGGTTCTAGCTCAGGAGGTAATGCATTCAATGCAAACATCTGGTAATAGAGGAATGTTCATAAAATTAGATATGTCAAAGGCTTATGATAGGGTGGAGTGGAGCTTCTTGTCAAAGATGATGGCAGCTTTGGTTTCTCTCGAGGATTGGATAGAATGGGTCATGAGTTGTGTTTCTACTTCGACATACTCAGTGTTAATCAAGGGTCTTCCCTCGCAACCGTTTGGAGCTACTCGAGGCCTTCGTCAAGGAGATCCTTGCTCTCCCTATATTTTTCTCATATTGGCTGAAGGATTGGGTAGACTCATATTGAGGAGAAGACAACAAGGTTTGATAACAGGTATCAATGTGGGTGAGGAATTTTTGACTCACCTACAGTTTCTGGATAACACAGGATTGGTGGGAGTGGCCAGCTTTAGGGAAGCAATAATGATTAGAGATACACTTAATGTCTACCTTAGGGCTACAAAACAAGTCATCAATGATAAAAAATCCAAAGTGGTATTTTTCAATCTTGATCAAAGGCTTCAGGATAGAATTTTAGAGATCTTGGGATTCACAAGGACTTATCTCCTAGTGGTATACTTGGGGGTCCCTTTGCATTTAAAAAAACTAAAAATAGATATCTAGAGGAATATTTTGGACTGTATCAAGGACAAAATTAATCATTGGTCTCACAAATGGTTAAGCTATGGGGGTAGATTAACTTTTTTACAATCAGTCATTCAAGCCATGCCAATTTATAAATTTTCTATCCTTGCTACCCCACATACCATATGGAAAGAGTTGGACAAGATGGCTAGAAGATTTTTATGGGAAGGAGTAAAAGGAGAGAGGAAATGGGCCTTAGTAGGTTGGTATAAATTAAGCCAGCCCAAGGTAAAAGGAGGTTTGGGACTAAGAAGATCAAAGTTAAATAATAAAGCTTTGACTGGAAAACTTTACTGGAGGTGGATTTCCCAACCAACTTATTTATTCAGTAGAATCTTAACTAGTAAATATTTGGGACAGGTAAACCCAAATGAGATGGGTCATTTCCCTTTGTATGGTAATGGATCCTTAGTGTGGCAGGCTCTCAAGTTAGGATCTCAGGTAGTAAAAGATGGATTATTTTGGAAAGTGGGGAGAGGGGAGAAGGCACGATTTTGGATAGATTCATGGGATCAATACCCACCTATCATTGTTGAATTTCCTGAACTGCAACCAATAAAAACGACCACAGAAACCAGGAGGTGGGTCCAAATTGAAATTTATTTCAACACTAGTCAACTAGAGGATTATAAGTTTAAGAATTTTAAGAAGTTGGATGAGTGGCCAATTTCAATCCCTTCGGTTTTGACACCCATCATGACTAAAATCTTGGCAAAAACATTTCTCACATGTAGATATGAGGAGAATGAATTAGCTTGGGGCTATGGGAGCCTTGGTGTCTACACAGTAAAGTATGGATATGATAAGATCCTTCCAGAGCCTCCTCCTCATACATATAAGGTTGAGGATTGGAGAAATATTTGGCAGTCCAAGGGTTGGTCGAAAGTAAACATTTTTGTCTGGCAGTTCATGCATAATGGAATTCTTACTTTTGATAATATCATATGTAGGGGAACCATTGGTCCATCTCAATGTATTTTATGCTACAATAGTGAGGAAACAACTAATCACTTGATGTTTGAGTGCCCATTCACGCGCCAAATTTGGGAGAGATGGTTTTTATATTATAAAATTCAAGTTAATGGTGATTTGAATCGGATTAATATTTGAGAAATATGGAAGAGGGGTATATTTAAATCTAAATCTCTTTGTATTTTTTGAGAGCTTGGATTAAACTTCATTTGGTGGCAAGTGTGGTTGGAGAGAAATGCTAGAATTTTTAGAGAAATTTTTTCTTCTTTAGATGGAGTTTGACAGGTCATTTGGAGCAAAGTCACAAAAACTATGGTAGTCTATGCTAAAGAAGAAACTCAGGTTGTTATTGGGGCAATGGAGAAGGAAGTTGAAGTGTAAGAGGGACAGGACAAAGCTAGTTGGAAACCACCCCCAAAAGTATGGATTAAAATTAATACTGATGGAGCTGCAAAAGGCAATCTGGGTAGAGCTAGAATTGGATTGGTTCACCAAAATTATGTTGGAACAGTGCTCTATTGGGAACTGCAAGGCTTGGGAAGAGCCACACACAATGAAGCAGAAGCCTTAGCTATCAAATCTGCTTCTATTTGGGCAGTAAAACAAGGTCACGAGAGGATAATCCTAGAATTAGATTCTCAAATAATGGTTGGAGCTCTAGATTGCATGAGGAATTGCTTTGAAAACATAGAGGTTGAGGATTCTTGTCACTCAAAATAAGGAATTATGGAGGGAATTAGATGATGTGATTCCAGTTTATGTGAGTAGAGATCTAAATAAAGTGGCAGACTTCCTGGTTAAGATGGGTACTGAGAAGGAGGTAGGGGTTCAGTGGCATAGTGACATGGCTATTGATGATGAGATGATTAGGTAGGTTGGTGAGCAAATCCAGTGCTTAGCTAATTTGGATAACCATTCCAGAAATATTGAATAGGAGATTTTTGCTTCAATGTAGATCTTCTTTTATAGTTGTAAACAATTGAACAGTCATTGTAGAAATATGGTTTAAGAGATTTGGCTCCAATGCAAATCTTCTTTTACTGTTGTAAACATGTGTTCTCTTTGGCTAAGGTTGGAAAAAGTCTCATCCCAACTTGTAAATGATCTTTGTTTTAATACAAGTTTTTTCAAATTATTTTTCAAAAAAACATCTTTAAAAAAAACAAGGCTATTCATTTGTTATTATATAAAAATTTTAATCATGTGCTTCCACAGCTTAATATTTATTAATCTTATTATTTTCCCTACGAGTAGATAAAATTAGTTGGTCCCAAATTGTTGTATTTGTCCAACGACAACAACACCATATTCAAAGTAACTTTAAAAATATTTATTATTTATTTATTTGGATAGTGTGAGAAACTCCTAAGACCAATGCTTAGGGTTGAGTATTCTTATCCTAGCCATGACCCCTCCAACGCTCAGGGCTGAGCATTCTCATCCCATCCATGACCGCTTGTAAGGTCGAGAGCTAATTTTATCAATAGGGAATTAACACACCCACACATGTCGTTGTTTGAACCTTGAAACATTTTAAAGAAATTCAAAGAGCCAAAGCCCAAATGGTTGCACTATCCCACCTAGGACTTTGAGACATCTTAGACATTGGGATTTTTTTAATTGATAAATTCATTTAGATAAAGATAAATTTGAGAAAGAGTTGTACAAATAAAAATAATATGATACAAATTAATTAATTAATTTGATAAGACAACCTAGTGGTTGGTGGTTAGGGCTTTAGTTTCTCTTTAAGGAGGTCTAAGGTTTAAACCACAACGTTACCCAAAAGGGGATAGGTTGGATGGTAGGAGGGTCTCAGTCCTATTGAATTCATCTAATCCAGTAGACTAGGGTTTATAGTGATAACACCCAACGGTGTTAGTGATTCCTCTATTTATTAAAAAAAATCAATTAATTAATTACTTTATAAATTTAAATAAAATAATATTTTAAATAAAATTTAAAATTTAAAATTTATATCTATACAATAAAATAAAGACTATTTTTTTCTTGAGAAAAAATGGTTGTAATGTTAGGACCCCATCCTAGAATATATTTTTTAATTTTCATATGATTATGTAATAACCCACTTCCAACGCACGAACCCCTTTATAATGTTATTTTGTAATACTTTGTAATGGTATGTGGCAAGCAAGGTGCCTAGACAAGTGGAACCATTTCATATAATCATTATCAAGAATGTAATTGATGTTTGGTAGAAGATTCGATATTGAATGACATTTTGCATGTATACCAACTCTTGAGCTTTAGGTTAGGGTTGCATGAAGTGTTTCTTTAAAAGACATGGAGCCATGTATGAATGTATCTTTTTGCAAATTAATGAAAGTATTGAACGAGGTTGCATCGTCGAAGAGGCTTACAATTTTGTGTTGTTGTGAAATTGTTTAATTCAACATTTACTTTTGTATTGTGATATTTTGTTATTTCATGCTTAATGTATAGTATTTATGTGAGTGAGTTACTTTTAATAGTAGGTTCCTCACAAGTGGTATCACAGTGCTTTTGAGGGTTGAGTTCGGTTGCAATTGCGACAATTCTTACCCATCTATTCTTATTTTTAGGTATAAGTTTCCTGTGATTTTCATTTTCTATTTGTCCTTATTTAAAAAAATAGAAAAAACAAAAAATATATATAGTACTTTATTTTTTTTGCAATAGTTGTGTAACTTAGAAACCTTGTGTCAAGGGTTTTAAAATATCGTGGAGAAGCTATCATTATTGGCTAATCTAGATAGCCCATAAAATGTCTAGTGAAGTGAGGGGCGATCAGTCTCCAATACCCAAGCCTCAAACAACACCTATGTATAGAATTGAGCTCCCATGTATCTTTAGGTATTTAGAGAGACCACCTAGGACTTAAAAAACCTTTAGATCTAATATTTTTTTGACCTTGTATAATCCATAGTACATCGAACATAGCATTCAAAAATATTACCCTCTCATACTGTTAGAGAGGCAGGTAGTGTGCTCCAGGGTCTGTGTGGAATCCTCCTTGAGTAGTGGCCTGAAATATTGATTCGAGCACATTCATTTGTCACTACGATATAATAGAGGGTATTACATATTCCTTGGCTTAGAGTACCTAGATTTATACACCTGCAAGCAAATAAATTTATCTGTGTAAATCCTACAATCACAAATTTTTTACAAAAAAATTAAGCATATGGAGACTTCCCTATCACAAAACAATTTGCATGCACAAAGGAAAGAATTGGGAAACCAACTAAAAATAGTCAAGGCAGAGTTTGAAAGTATCTTAATATAGTAATAGTTGGGTTAGAGTTGTTAGTTGGCAATAATAATTTTTTGTAATAATTAGTAATTATAGATTTGACAGTGACCAAACTAAATAGACAAATCCAGTACAGGGAATCACCAAATAGTGTAAGTATTCGCAGTATAGTTATTTGTAATAGTCAATAATTATAGGGTTTAGTGACCAACACAGAACAAACATTGTCAGTACAGGGAACAACTAAATAGTGTCATTATTCACAGTACATGTGATAATACAGTGCTAAGAGTAATCAATGGTCAAAATAGACACAACAGATTTGGCCAACACAAAACCTCACTTTTGAACCCAACCTCTAGAGAAACACTCGACCACACTAGTAGACTCGTCAAAACAATAGTTATAAAATTCTAAGGTGTCCAAAATCAGTGTTGGGGTACATAGCTCATTGTTACTATCTTTTTTAGTTGATCATTTTTATATATAACACACAAGCACTTTTTTGGGCTCCTTACTATAAATAGTAACTCCTAAAAATACACTTCTATTTTTAGTAAGTCATTCGGGGTTGCTTCAAACACACCAAAATGATTGAGAGCACTCATGGACACCAAAAGGAGATTGAACAATCCCAAACCCTAGATCAAATAAACTTATAAATTGGTTAACTTATCACTATGATGTAAGGTGTATAGAATGAGGTACAACAATTGAGAGGTGACTATCTCCACTCCAAATCCAACTTCAAAGGCTACTTATTAGATCTTGAGGTAGGAATTAAGGATGGCCCAAAAGTACTTGAGCATCATGACATTGAATCTTCTGGTCATGGGAAAGGTATCCATACAGACAAGGATGGTATTTAAAATTTTCTTGACAAAGATACTCCTTTTAAGATGCCCAAATTGGGCTTTCCAAAGTTCGATGTTAAGGATGCAAATGGGTGGCTATGTCATGCAGATCAATTTTTTAAACTTCATAATATCTCTAAATAATTGTGGATCACTATGGCCTCTTTTAACTTTGAATATGAAGCATTACAATGGTACCGGTGGCTACAACACATAGTTCCTAACCCTTCTTGGGAAGTTTTTGAGTCCCAATTACTCACTCGATTTGACCCTAGTGAGTATGACAACTTTCAAGAAGCATTGATCAAGTTGTGACAAACCTCTATAGTTTGAGACTACCAAACCCAATTTGAAAATTTGGCTAATATAACAAAAGGGTTGAATGAAGGGTTTTTATAAGTTGTTTTATTAATGACTTGGAGGATGACCTCCAAGTCAAGGTCAAGATGTTCAAACCGTAAACAATGTTGTAGGACATAATTTTGGCATGGTTGGTCAAAGTAAAATTCTTAGCTAAAAAGAGGACATTTAAAGTTTCACAAACTAAACCGTCTTTTCCTCCCAAGTTTCCAACCAATAATGAAAATAAAATTATCCCCCACAAACACTTGACTATAGAAGAAATATATGCTTGATGCGCCTAAGTTTTGTACTACAATTATGATGAAAAATATGTTTGAGGGCATAAGTGCACCCAAAAGAAGGTGTTTCTAATAGATGTAGAAGACCCAATCAACAATGAACATAATTATTATGAAGCAGAACCAACAGAAGAACCACCTCAAGCTAATGATGAAATACAGGAAGATCCATAACCAAAAATTTATCCATGCTCTTGCAAGGATCACAACTCCACAAACCATTAAAATTGTGGGTTATTTCAAAGTCCAATATCTTATAATCCTCATTGATTTAAGAAGCACACACAACATTGTTGATCATTGAATTACCAAGAAGGCTAACTATTATAGACATACATGTAACTTCTTTGAGGTTATGGTGGCAAATAGAGGGACCTTGGCTGGCAAAGGAAAATATTGTAACGTTAAGTTGAAAATAGGGGATTATGAGCTCAAGATGGACATGTTTACTCTTCAATTAGGGGGATGTGATATTGTATTAGAAGCTTAATGGCTCGGTACATTGGGAACCATAGCATAGAATTTTGCTGAGTTATGGATGCAGTTTTCACAAGATGGTAGGTCTTACACTCTTCATAGATCACGAGCAGGGCCTCCTCAGGTTATCAACTCAAATTGTATGGAGAAGTTAAAAAATCTTCTTGTGGGGTAATCGCTCAAATACTTGCAATCCAACCAACTCCTTCAACAGATTACCAAGTTCCAAAGAATTTATAACTCATTTTGTCAAAGCATGAGGTAGTTTTTGTAAAACCAAAAAAATTACCATCACATTGCTCTCATGATCATGCCATTGCATTTATTTTCCCTCTCAAAAGTGGATAAATAAGGTTCTATCTTGCTCGAGCCAGAACAAATGTTGAATTATAGAATGCACACTCTTTGCAACCAAGTCATTACTGAGGTCCTTGTTCAATGGCATGGTCTACAACCAAAATATGTTACATGGGAGTCTCTCCAATAACTCCAACACCAGTTTCCTCACCTACAACTTTCAAGACAAAACTTTTTGAAGGGGAAGGAGATGTTAGGACCCCATCCTAATATTATTTTTGTAATTCTCATATGATTATATAATGACCCACTTCCAATATGGGGACCCCTTTATAATGTTATTTTGTAATACTTTGTAATGGTATGTGGCAATCAAGGCTCCTAGACAAGTGGGGTCATTTCATGTAACCATTATCAAGAATGTAACCGATGTTTGGTAGAATATTCTAGCTCGAGTGACATTTTGCATGTACACCAACTCTTGAGCTTTAGGTTACGGTTGCATGAAGTGTTTTTGTAAAAGACACGAAGCCATGTACGAATGTATATTTTTGCAAATTAATGAAAGTATTGAAGGAGTTTACCCCCTCAAAGAGGCTTGTGATTTTGTGTTGTGATATTGTTTAATTCAACATTTACTTTCTACATTATGATATTATGTTATTTCATGCTTAATTTATAGTATTTGTGTGAGTGAGTTATTTTTAATAGAAGGTTCCTAACATGCATTCAGGTTTCCACCCTTGATAAATCACAACTCTCTTATTTAAAGTTTGAGAGTTTAAACATATTCAATTCTCATCTCAATTAAGATGCTATAACTAGATACCTACATCTTTTTTCATAAAAAGTCTAAAATTTTATATTCATTTTTTGGATCTTCTTTATTTTTTTATTTTTAGACACAAATATTCAACATCCTTTCGCTTGAGAATTTTTAATCTTGTTCATCCATTGATCTAAGTAAAATATTGATTAGCAATGGTCTTTGATGATGTCAAGTTGTTATTGTACCACTTGAATATCCATAACTGCTCTGTTGGCTCCATGCTTTTGTTGCTACTCTGATATTTTGAATGGTTGATCATATTGTTCCTTGACATTGTTCCATCCCTTTAAAATCTAGAAATATGCTTTTTCTACCAAACACTGTCATACTTGATGTCTTTCTGACTCCACGCAGATCTAAAATATTGATACCTTAAGCCATACCTTCAATATTATTATCGCTTAAGGTGGTGTGGGTGTTGATATGCTATAACCTTAACTTGACATTTTGTTTTCGTTGATCCTTCAACAATTTATTTATTTTATTTTAAATTATTCTTCACAATCTTCTCTCTTATACCTTTCTTTTGGTGCATCCTTGTGCAATTTTGACAAGGCTTCCTTAGACTTTGTTGTTTTTTTTAATGGACTATATTGATATTACTATTGTAAATTCAGCTTTCGAGTTTTCTAATGGTTCTTTAACTTGCTCCCTTACCATAACTGCTTCTTGCTTCTTCTTGAATCTTTTCTTCTTAAGATTGCTTTTGAATGCGACCATGAATATGCACGTTGTCATTTGTATTTTTTACTTCTATTATATCCTCTTTATTCATTTCTTTTAGTTCCCTCTCAAGCCTTTTTATTTCTTCTTCATATCTTTTGATGGCGACCTTCAAACTAGCTATATTTTTATATGGGTTTCACTGACTCAAGAATGCATGCTCCATTTCTTCCCAGGTCAAAATTCTTTTCTTAGCAATCCTTTCCTTAGTAAGAATTTCCCACCAATCATGAGCTTCCTTTTTTAGAAGAAAAAAAGTTTGCAATTCCAAAGATGGTCACTAAAATATAGAGATCTAAACTTCATCTACCATTCTCAAGCACCAATGTCCTTATTTCTAGTGAAAATTGGTAACTCCATGATATCAACCCCCCCAAAATCCCAAAAGCAGCTAGGATTTTCATAAAAAAATAACTAGGGGTTTTCAATTTTTTTTTTTTAATCCTTGCTATCATCGACAAAATAATTTAAATGTAAAATAATTAACATAAAAAAGGAATGCAGTCATCCCTTACGACTTTGCATTAATCCATTACCAAGCTTCTCCTCCACCAAAGGGTTTAACACCATTACACAGTCTACAGTTGTTGCAAAGAAGCGTGATCAACTTTGATGGCAGTGTGGTTCTACTTGATGGCGACAATGATAATGTTGAAAAAATATTTTGCTGGTAAATAAGATATTACAACTAAAACTCAAATTACTTCTCTTTCTTGGTAATCTTCAAATTACTTCTCTTTACTAGTAATCTTGTCTATAATTGTCTCCTCTCACAATCTCTTCTTTTACAAATCTCCTCATCCTTAATTCTTGCCAATAATCTTCTTTTCCATGAAATAAAGACTATTGTTTAGATAGTATAAAAATTATAATATGTTTAATGTTCCTTTGATATATAATATCTGAAAAATAAAATATTTTTTAATATATTATTTTTTAATATTTATTTTATCTTGTATAGTTAGGTTTAATAAAGTTTTTAAATTGAAGGGATTGTGAAGTAGGGGTTATAATGGTAGCTCAAATGATTCCATATCTAGTAGTAAGAAATGAAGGGACTCCCTTATTAACCAAAAAAATAAAAATAAAAAGTTTTTAAAATGAGACATTTAATTATTGTGGTATAAATGTCGTAGGGGATAGCGCAACAGTTCAGGTTTTCTTTGAGAGGTTCAAGGTTCAAACCGCCGCATGGGTGAGTGTGTGGTGATTGTGTGTTAAATTCCCTATTGATAAGCATAGCTCTTCACTTTACGAGGGCTGAATATGTGGTGACTGTGTGTTAAATTCCCTATAGATAAGCATAGCTCTTCACTTTACGAGAGGTGAGTGTGTGGTGATTGTGTGCTAAATTCCCTATTGATAAGCATAGCTCTTCACTTTACGAGGGGTCATAATTGGGAGGAGACTCCTCAACTTGCATTGGTCATAGGGTTTCTCACACTAACAAAAAAATATATATATTGAGGTATAAATTCAATCAATTTTATAAATATTTTGTTTATAATTTTTTAAAAATATTTTAAAATTTATTTTTAAAACCACATTTATATGTTAACTTTAATGTGAACATCACTAAATTAAAAGTTTATTATGGTACAATTTAAGTAGAATTAACTATAATATTTGGAATTTTTTATTTAATTTTAAAAAATAAAAAATAAAATTATATATAAAATATTATTTTAATAACTAAAATTTAGTTAAATAGGCGTAATTTTATAAAACCTAATCTTAATCCGTTAAAAACTACTTTAAAAAAATATCTCAGTACAAAATGCTTAGATGTAATTAGCGGAACATTATTGCCGAGCTCCACAAAATGCTTAATGGGAACACTAGCGGCCTTTGAACTCTCAAAAAGCTCTTTACATAATGTTAAGGCCTTCAATTAAATTCAGAATTGTACGAAAATTGACAGAAAGCTTAATGTGATTAGAATAATCCACTGCTACCCTTTCAATTAGCTTGACAGAGAAAGCTTGAAAACTGTAGCAATTTGTGTTTAGGGTCTTCATTTTCGTCAGGGTTAGTGATTAGAACGATCCACTTCTACCCTTCCAAGGCACATTCTTAAACGTTATAAAATAAAGTTGATAACTTAGCAAAATCGTCAAACGATCCTGACCTCACTTTGTACTTTAAACAATTAAAGTGGTTGAACCTAAAGAATATTAGAGAAGGTAATATCATGTTTATTATAATTGATCATTTTGTTTTTAGTTGTGTTTGTTAGTTTAAAGTAAGTTTACAATTTTCTTTAAAAAAAAAAAAAACACTAAAGTAAATTAAAAAAATATCCGTGGAAAAAATCAAACCTATAATTTATATAATTATAATGTTTATTATAGGGAAATTAATAGGCAGGGTGGGAAGGTAACATCATGTTTTTTTAATATAGGAGAGTTAGTTATAGCTACTATTTTTAGTAATTGATCAGTGCAGGGTTCAAACCACACAACAAACCTATTCGTTTGACCCAGAGTGAGATGAGGACCATTGGTTGATCCGTTTCATACAATGAGTTTGGTGAACACTCAAAAGATTCAGAGCAGATACTACTTTTGCAATTGCAAAGGGTTAAGGTTTGAATCTAAATTTCTTTTTGCAATTGGCTTCCCCTAAGGTTTGAATCTAAATTTCTTCTTATTAAGTGTCTAACCACAATGCACCATCATGTTTAAGAGATAAAAATTGTAAAATTGAAAACCTTGCACCATATAAATAATTAAAAGTTATTTTTTATAAAAAACAATGTTTTTTTAATAGTCTTCCAAGACAAACCAACAATATTAGACTTATATATTAGTGTTTATAAAGATCTAGGAAAGTTCATTTAGTGTTTTTTTAAGATGTCTTCCAAGACAAACAAACAATATTAGACTAAGGTTTGCGTGGACGGAAAAGCATAGATTATCTTCTTGCAACAAGCAGTTTCATGTTCTTGGTAGGGCGTGTAACAAGAAGGCTATCTATGGGCCATGTGACGACCATGGTTTCCTCTTTTTGAAAATGTTCCATGAAGGCGCTGTAATGACCTAGATTGCCCTTTTTTATTAAGTTGAATTTAATTTGTATTAATTATTATGGTAAATTTAATTATAATAAATTAATTATTATTATTATTTAATTCTTTAAATCAAAACAACTTATAAACAAATACTTAACCCTAAAGATACACTACAAAATACGTGGCGGCCAAAAAAAACTTCAGTACAAAATGCTTAGTTGTACTTAAAAAGCGGAACATTATTGCTTAGTTCCAGAAAATGCTTTCGTGGAAAAAGCGGAACATTATTGCTTAGTTCCAGAAAATTAACCCGGCTGCATTCAGACTTTGAATTTCATCCAAAAAAAATGTCGGACGAGCCATGCCAGCCACACCGGTGCTCCGACGACGCGGACTGGGGCCGGCTGGATCCTGACGTCACGGAGCTCGTTCTGGCCCGGTTGCCGGTCACCTGCATATCAAGATCCTGCATGGTGTGCAAGCACTGGTAGTCTCAACACCATGCACTGGTAGTCTCTGGTGACGCAACCCTCATTCGCCGCCCGGGTTAGGGAGCGCAAGAAACCCTGGTTTTTCCTCTACGGACAGAACAAGAATAATCTCAAGAACAACCAAATGATTACCTCTACACATAAAGTACCCTCTCTACAATCCCATACTTTAAGCACTCAAGATAGGCCTATTTTGGTTCTTTAACAGGTCCCTAAACTGAAATGTTGGGGCCCATTAACGAGGTGTAAGAGGCCTAGGTGGCATCCCTCATCCAACAGGGACTCCCTTGAAAGATACCCATTTGAAATATCCCAAAGGAGCTGAGATCTAAGCTCCTTGAACCTAAGCTAACCTTTTGAATATCCTAAAGGTCTATGCTCCTTGAACCTAAGCTAACCTTTTGAAAATCATAGGGGTTAGACCTCACTTAATGATGTTGCTATTATTAGGAGGATTTTGAGATGGTCATTGAAACTTATTAATTTTGTTATACAGATTTTATTTATTTATTTATTTATTTATTTTGTTTCTCTTAAAAAAAACTATTTGAACTGCTTTTTATAAGTAAAGTTTGTTTATATGTCTTTCTTTCAAATAATTTGAGTAATTGATGATCGTAATTCCATTAAAAATTTATTCATTTACATTACCTCTTTTTTCATAGGAGGTATTTCATTCAAAATCTCTATAAATTTGTGTTTGTATTCCAGATATGACATGTTTCCTTGATGCAAATTATATATTTCTTGAATCATTTTCTAAATATATACATGGGATATGTATTTATTTTTAAAATTTTCTTAAACTATTTCCAAGTAACATCCAATTGGTCATACCCATAACCAACCATTCTTTATGCCACTAAGTGGATACAAGTTCTTCTAACTTAAAGATGACTATTTCAATTTTTTCTAACAATATAGTTTTCCACGTCGAAGCATTGTTATATTTTGATGAGTCAATTTGTGGCTATTTTTCCTTCATCTAAGCCTATGAACTTAATTAATTTAATCTTTAGGCTCTTGAAGATGTCTCTTTGACTAGCTCTTTGGTTAAGTTGATGATGAGATTCATCATTTTGAGTTTATTCTCAAAGGTTCTCGTTTTTACCTCTTTGTTGAAAACCAACCATATTCTTATTCTCTAAAATTTGATCCATTATAATGTTGGTCATGTTATGGATGACCTCCAAGACCTTTTCATTCATTCAATTGATTCATTCTCTATGTTATTTTGATCTTTCATCATCATCTCCGATTTCAAATATCTCTTGAATAGTCTCTCTTTGATCCTCAGTGGATTGACTACTTTCAGGTTTCTCTATCTATTATATACCTTTTCCTCTCCCAGCATTGACTCTTCCACCATGACATGTGTTCAGGTGTTCTCTCTTCCATTATGATATTTACAATCAAGGTAGCATTACACATATTACTCATCAAATTATATTTACTCATCTAAAGCCTTAATGTTGCATTACCAAATCTAATATCATATGTGGTACACCTTCCACATACCAAACATAATACCTATAATATAAGAGAAAACTAACATTTTTTTAAAACTATACATCAAGGCATATGGTGACAATATAATTGAAGCATACCAAATAAGATAGAGATTTTGAAAGTTGTTTATTTTAAAATAGATCATTTATTTTACTAATACCATAAGTTTAATTTATTCAATTGCTAATTATCCATTTAAGACAATATTATGAGACCATTCATAATTACATTTTGACTAAGATTTCAAAATCACCTTAAAATCAAAAGGTATTTATTCTAGTATACAATGACTTCCTTTCTCCTTTGCCTGGTCTAATTATGCCTACAATATTATCAATGACTTAATTATTAGATATATCATTTACAATAATACATGAATACTTTATTTTATGTCCTTTGGTTGTAGTATTATACATTAGTTACTTTTATGTTTAGCCGAAGTGATCCATCAAAGAGCAACCTATCAAACTTCTAAGATTAACCACTAGTGATTATATTAAAAAATTATAGATAAATTCATGAGATCTTTTCTTCCCTATTAATTAGTTAACTATTAAATAATTAAATAATATCTTCTACTCTATCTTCCAATAATTACATCATAACTAACTTATTATTTAATATTAACAAAATACTCTCTAATTCCTTATATAAAATTATTGTTAAATTACAATTACTGGATAATTCAACAATCCACCTACCATTCTTTTCTAATATTTAATTATATATTTTTATAAATAAAACGGACATTATTCTTGGAGGTCTTAATATTTAAGCTAATTATTGAGTCCAATTACTTCCTATCCAAGTAATCTAAGTGATTACTAATAGGAACCACCATATTTTAGATTTTTTAAAATTTACCTACAAAAGTTTGATTAACAAACTTGACTCTAATTTAAGAACTATCGGCAATACTTTTTTATATCATTTTAATTCTTTAACAATTTGCTATGAGTCTCTGTTTTGAAGGAGTAAAGTCTTCTAATAATAGACTTATAAGACACGGTAGGACAGGTTCTTATGAACCTTCACCATTTATTCTAATAATTAACTTAAACTTGTCTAATCTTTACAACTAATTTAAGCAAAGTACTTTAACACGAAGCAATGGAATTGTGTTTTAGAATATCTTCAATTTTAATTAGTACAATTTGCTAATAAGCTACCTCCCATTATTGCATGTGTCCATGGCATTTAGATTATTGATACAAATTAAATTATTATTATTATTTTTATATAAGGAACAGTAATACTTTTATTTGAGAGTAAAACATTTGACAAAACATCGGATGTTGTCATTATAAATCCTAGTTAATAGGGTAAGATAAAGTAAGTTAAATATTATATTTGTTCTGGAAGGGAGTTAGGGTTTCAGAGGAGCCTAATCAATGCAGATGAAGATAGTAAGATCCAAATTGCATTCTAGGTTGGGAATATTTGACCTTTGTGGATTTTGGGTGTAGAGTGGAATAGTAAAGGAGCCAATGGAAGGGGAACTCATAGGGACAGGATCATGTTTGGATCTCTTGAAATTTTTGTAAGAGAGATTTGTGTCCGTTGATCCAATCGTTGCTGGTGGTAAAGCTTTTCTCGTGTCTGGCGGGGACTCTGTGGTGGTGCTAGAGTCCATTGTTCCAGTTTTTTCCAATATACTCTTATGTAACTGGCTAGGCGGTAGTGAAACATTTTTTGTGTCTCACAATGACTTGATGTTAGTACCACAGTCCCTGGTCTAGCTTTTTTCAAAATGCTATTGTTATTTTGGTTGGGTAGTGGACGAAAGCTTTTTCGATCCAGGGGCAGTGTTTGGCTATTTTTTTGTTCCTGGGTTCCTTCATTGGAGGGTCTTCTATTAATCTGCATACCAGTAGGATTAGAACCCACAGGGGTGGAGGGTTTTTTATCGTCGGTTGTCTGTGGGGTTTGAACCCACATCCTAAGGTTCTGGGTCCTTTCCAAAACCTTGCTCCATGGCCCCTATTTTTGTTTTGAGATGGAGGTTTGGTATGAGTTGTTCTCTAGAGTTCGGAGGATGGTTGGAATCCAACAGGATCTGTGGGGTTTTAGTCTTCACATATTTTTGAGATGGAGGGTTTTACTGTCATTGGGGTAATATGTTGCAGATCTCCATTTTCGACGGTTGGTTTCTATTGAGTTGGTTGAGCGAGTGATCCAAAGTTCAAATCCTTTTTCTACACTCAGGTCTCAATGGTGTTCTCAGGGAAGAACATTTTTCATTTCTATGGAAGTGCAAGGGTCCTAAGTTTTTTATGCCTCGAAGATGAATCGTTGATACCTTGAGTCTTGGTTGTGAGGGTTTGATGGCGTTGTTGATCGGTTGATTGGTCCCCTGCTAAGCGGGATGAAGATAATTTTGATTTTGATTGTGTTCAAATTATTGTGCTACCATTGAACGGAAATGTAAGTTTGATTATTTTTTCTTCTAATAGATTTTTTGTTGAACCTACCTTTATACTAGATTGAAGATTATAAGTTTTGGCGATTGACTAACTCCTTTTAAAACTCTATGTACAAGGTTGTCGGATCCTTTCAAAACCCTCACCTTTTACCTACCCAAAAAATAAATAAATTAAAGAGTTCATTGTCCTTCAAAAAATAAACCATGGTCAATTAGCTCACAAAAAACTACTAACCATCTTATCCCCTATCCCTTTCTAAATAAGTCGTAGTTTCAACCTATATTTCCTTTAAAAAAAACCCACAACCTTAACCACCCTGCCAACAAAATATTATTAAACAAACATATCAAAATACGATTTATAATCTCCTTATAAATAGGTCACTGTGGCTTCCATGTAAGCAACCATCATGATCATAAACAAGTTTGCATTCATGCTTCATGTGGCCAAATATCAAGCAAAAACTCTAAATAAGATACGTTTTATAATCTCCTTATAAATAGGTCACTGTGGCTTCCATGTAAGCAACCATCATGATCATAAACAAGTTTGCATTCATGTTCCATGTGCCCAAATATCAAGCAATGACTCAAAATAAATTGTGGCTGGCTCCTCTTCCATGGGATTTGGCCAATCCACTCAACCAATGAGTATTAAATAATTATTTTAGAAGGTTCAAATTGAGTCTTCTAAATAAGAGACAAGTCCACGATAGATAACTAATTTATCGTACGGAAAGAGGCTTTAAATCTTGTAAAACACCAATGTATATGGAGCAACTCTATGTTTATATACAAACATTAAATCATAGCTCTTTATAATTGAGAACAAATAGAAATAAGTACTAGAAATTACAAGCTAAAATTATAGGATTTTTATTGCGATTTCTCAAATATAATATTTTAAATTCGTTACAAGCTAATATTATATTTATTTATTTTAAACATTATTTTATTTTTATTATGATGTTTTAAATATAATAATATCATGTTTATATTAATTTTTTTATAAATTTTAATTAAAAATAAAATAATCAAATATATAAATAGTGTATGAATTTTTATTTATTTTGTATTTATAATTATTATTAGAATTGATTGTCATGTAATATATACATGAGTTGCATTCCAATTCTATTTAAAATAATAATTATTCAACAACGGGTGTAATGAATTTATGCTTACATCATTTTTATTTTAACACTTCTCTTTGTACTATAGATATTACATAAAATTTTGTAAAATAGAATATTCCAATGTTTAATAAATTGCTTTTATAAACAAAATACCCAATGAGAATTTTTTCAAAAATTTATTATCAATAAAACCTTACAAAGTCATTACTTAGTTCTAAAATATTTTTTTGACTCTCAACACTTTGTATTACAACATTATAAGATACATTCTCTACTTAGTGCTTTGGACACTTCAAACACTTGACCATGACGACAAGACTTCAACCTACTTCAAGTTTATTCTCAACTCCAAAAGGATTTGCAATTGGGGATGAGGCTTTATCGACCTACCACCCCCATACCTCCCAAGCACTTCAAAAGTTTGTAATTCCATGAGACATTTGATTACCTAACTCAATCAATAATTACATTGCATAACTATAAAAATACCAACACACAAGGAATATACGTTTTTGGTTGCTTTTATCCTCTTAGATTAAAATGAAATAGTTGATCTACAATACCTAGTTCAAAGTCTACTTGCATATTTGGTGAAG
This sequence comes from Wollemia nobilis, assembly GCA_028583015.1. Taxonomy (NCBI): domain Eukaryota; kingdom Viridiplantae; phylum Streptophyta; class Pinopsida; order Araucariales; family Araucariaceae; genus Wollemia; species Wollemia nobilis. The sequence continues at coordinate 2,748,232 of JAQPPZ010003507.1, read as the reverse complement.
ACCAACTTACCCATATGTTATTTTCCTTTTTGGATATTCTTATGTAATTTCCTTTGTGTGCATTTATTGGATGCAACTTCTTCTCTTTTCACTATTTGTTTATCTACCCTTATATAAATGCATCGGTTGAAATATATCCTTTCTCATTGACTTTATATTTTTTATGTTCCATCCCTAACTACATGCAATTGTCTCTTGCTCTTGCCATAACCCTCTCTCACTACATGTAACTACTCTCTATTATACTTTCAATAGTCTTCTCTCTAAGTGTCAGACCTCCTTTAAACTTACCAATATGTCATGTCATTATCTTCCATCTCAAAAACATCCTCCAATGGGGTAATAATGGTTATGATGTGCCATCATAACTTTGTTAGCTTTTGATACAACATGCAATGGGAGATAACATTCACAAGATGCAAAATAATAAGAAAGAAAGTAAATCTGTGAGATGACTGAAATATGCTATAAATAGAAATGTCAAAAATGAGTACAATAGTAGCTATGGAGGAAATGAACACTCCATGATACAAGCTACTGCTCAATGAATGAGCTCTGAGATTATAGCTCACACACACTACTGTCTATCCTACACTACTGTGTTATCTCTTCTATATCTATGGCCCTTTATATAGGAAGATAAGTTCCTTGGCCAACACTCTACCTAGTTGTACAAGTGGACACCTTGCACATTGACACTTGTGCATTTATTACATTGCATGAAGTAACTAGATAACTTCCCCCTAAAGTAATCTAATGTCCTAAGTATGTACCAAGGAAGGTACATTTACATGACCCAAATAATGTAATATAAGCTATTTATAACACCCCCATGTATTACAATATTTGGGTATTGAAGACTTTAGTCTTCAATGTGGATCTTCCTCCATATGATAGCTTTGAATTGGTTCTTCATCTTCAGTTGCTTTGTTCTCCATGTCATGGCTTCTGATATTTTCTAGTTCATTGTTCCTTGATGTCAGGTACTTTTGATGAACAATTGTTCTCATGATTTTGCATGTCATGAGTGGATCTGAATAGGTTCTTCTTCTTTCTTTTGTACCTATGTAAGACTTGTTTCTCTGCTCTTCATAAGTATCAACCTTGAGCTCAAAGTTAGTAGATCCATCAGAAATAAGTTCTTGAAGATAACAATTTAATTTTTGTAACAATATTCTTTCATGACCCTTATAGTACCTGTATTTGAAATAACAGGAAAAATATGAGTGGTTTGTCCCATCACAATATTTGCAAGGATGGAAACTCCAACAATTTATCTTTTCATGACCATATTGATTGCAATAGGTGCATAATAGAGAATATTTGATGGCTTTGAAGTCTAATTTAGGGATATCATGTTTGTCTATCTCTTTAATAAGACCTTCTAACCATATATGCACAATTGAAGCTATTCCATATTTTCCTTTTTGTATAAAATCTGGTTGATCCCTTTTTTCCTGCTTTGGGTCTCCTTTGGTATTAGATTCACTGGATGAATCTCCCTTTATATGGCTATCAATTTCAGAACTTATTTCTCATTGTATTTGTTTTTTCTTTTCTTTCCTTTTTCATCATTGTAATCCATCAGGTTTTTAATCCATATTGGTATCTTCCTTATTCCACTTCTAATAGTGTTGCTTAGCATGCTAGTAGCCATTTGTATTACCTAAATTCTTTGGGATAGAATAGACTTACGTTATGGCTCCCTATTTGGATATATGATCCTTGATAGAAGTATATAAGCTTGATTTGATAAAATATTTATTAATCCTTATTTTTGTAGGCTTCCTTATGTCTCCCTAGTAATGAGAGTATATACTCTTGAGGATTTTTAGGTTTTGTAGAAAGCTTATATATTGCAACTTGATAATTTTGATAAATGTTGATATTAGCAAGTTTTGTAGAATTCCTTATGACTCCCTAGTATGTTTTGGATAAGATGTAAAGTGCTTTTGTAGATTTTAGTTCAATTTTGGTTGATTTTGTAAATTTTTGTAAATATCAAAATCAACTTCTATTATCCTTATTGCTCCTATTTAACTAAGCACTTTTCCCAAATTTAAAGAGGTTTTAATGTTGGATATTTTGTCTCGATTTGAGAAGATTTGAGATAAGTAAATATTATAAATTTCCAACCTTTAAAATGTTTTAATAAACCTCTTATAATGGACCTTTGATATTTGATTTCAATTTGTCTAATTTCCATAAAATCAATTTGATGTAGTAGACCTTATGACTCCAAAATTTGGAAAATTAGAAAAGATAACAATATTTGCAAAATATTAAATAGTTAAACCTAAGTAGAATTCCTTATATCTCCAAGGTTGTTTTGCAAATATTATTTTGATCTAGGTAAGTTATCTCCTATATAATTTGCTTTCATAATCTTAAAATTTATCCTTGATTTTATAGCCTTATATATCCTATGTTTGAAAGCAATATTAATGAGATAATTTGCTTACCTTAGCTCCTTATCTTCACACTTGAATAGCGTTGGTTTTGACTAAGTATAACAATCCTCTTACGTACCCTTTATGTGGCACTTGAGTTGATGAATCTGGATGGACCAAGTGTGGCATGGTTGAGTGAGAAACATCTAGGCTTGTTCTTCGATGTTGGATAGTATGATGCTGGTAATCTATCATTCTTATATGGAGCTTTAAATGCTCCTTGCTCCCTTTCTTCCATGCTATGCTAGAACTGGTTTAATTGCAATATTTCCTCCTTTATTTTAATTGCAATTTGCTCTCCTCTTCACCCTTTTCTTGCTTAGAAATTAGATTGTATTTATTGGAGGTTAAAGGTGGCCAAGTGTCTTTTTTGTTTCTTGAGAGGGTTGTCACTTGTGTAATGCTAATATCTTCTTGTAACGCTTTTGTGGTGCATGTTACACCTTTGTAACGTATGATAATTTACTCTGGTACATGTAACTCCCTTTCGATGGTCTCTTAAGCATTAGGAAATGAGAGGCGCTAGAGAATATTATGCCAAGTGGCATTTAGTCTTCTTGCATGAGACTTTTGATGTAACACCTTTAAGAAGGATATTGTAACTCCTTCGATTATCTTCCTCCTTAGCTTACTTTATTTTCTTGAGTAACAAGCAACCTATTCTTCTGTAAGTGGCTTTGTGAGGCATCTTGGAGCTTCGATCATGGATGATAGTGCTTCCTTTTGTGGATGTTACTCTCAATGTAGCATCTATCATATTTTTTCTTCTTGCCTTCAATGTGCTCCTTGTTATGCTGCCTGATCTCCTTGGTAGGATTGGAATCTTAACATTCTTTCTTCGTGGATGAGCTCTTTTATGCCTACGTAAATAAGCTTCTTCTGTTTGTCTTCACATATTTTCTTGATAAACTTACTTTGGTTTACGTAAATCACTTTGATGAGCTTCCTTTGTCTTACAGGTTCATCCACGAAGAGTATGCCCTTTCGATGGTTGAAGAGTGCTAATATTTTGACCTTTCTTTGGTTAGCTTTTCCTGTACCTATTGTACCTTTTGAGGTATCTTCAAATATGCTCCTTTCCTTGCATATTATGTATTGTAGAAGTACAATACCATGTAAATTTTACATGTATATAAAGCCCTTTTTGTTGCACCTTTTCTTGCACTCTTTTACAGACCTAAGATTTTGATTTTGTAGCAGATTTTTGAATGTACAAATGAGGGTTTTGAGGATATCCTTTTGAGTAGACTCCTTACCCTCTTTGCTTAGATATTTTATGGTGAATCCAAGCTTTGTAAACACTATAAAATAGAAGCTTTATTTTAGTTGCACTAACCCCTAAGTGCTTTGGATTTGAGACTCACCAAGTCTCAATATTTGAAGCTTCTTTTTGGTTAGCTTTTCTTTGCTTGTACTAACCAATTTTGGTGGCTTCTATTGGCCACTAAGAGTTGCAAGTTTTTATACTTTAAGAGTGTCTTTAGACACTTGATGCAAACTAGATTTTGTACATTTTTTTCAATGCACAAAACTAATTTCTTTTGAGAGTAATAATAGTGCAAATGAATCTAACAAATTCTAATTTTTAATGCACTAGCAAATTACACCTTATCACTCCAATCTACTCTCAAGAAAATTAACTTAATCAATTCACTGCAACTAATCAACAATAATTTGAAATGAATCTTAAAATATTTTACAAATTCACTACAATTAGTATTGTAGGATCCAATCTTCTTTTTGCTTTCCAAAGTAGATAATAGGTAGTTGATAGATAATTAATATTTGAAATCTAATCAACTCCTAGTGTGCAAATGAACTCTAAAAGGAACCTTTTTATTTTGCACTTCTGAAGACTATAATTTAGGTTGCAACTTTAATCTGGATTAAGGTGCTTTAACAAATCTGAAAAGTAATCTAATTAATGAATCTACTTGCACCAATAGTTGCTTACCTTTTTCTGAAAGATTTTGTAGCTTCTTTGCCACTTCTGTAAAGTATGTATATATTGGTTTCTTAAATAACCAAGTTGTTGCCTTGAGTAAGATCTTGCAGCTCTTTGTAGACTATTCTGAAGAACTCCTTCACCAAACTGTAGTATCGAACTTTCTTTCATAAACCTAATATTTGGTGACTTTGTTCTCCTCTTGTGGTCTCCTTCTTCTGATGTATATTTGAAGAATTTTGTGTCTCTGAAGTGGCATCCTCTTGCTATGGAAGGCAATATTTAATCTTTTAGTTCTAGCCAACTTCTTTTGTCTTCAAGTATTCTTGTCAAATTTTGACTTTTAGCAGGATCTTCTTCTTAAGATTTTGAATCTTGAGGTCTTCACTGGATTCTTCTTTCACTTGGATTTGGCACTCCTTGACAAATTTTCCTCCTCTTGGGCTTGTTGTCGGATGGTGACAATTGTCCCATGTCCTTCATTATCAAGGGCTTCTCCTTGGTAGTGGATTTATCTAGTGAGTTCTCCTTTGATGATTTCTTTAGCAAGGCTCTCCTAGCCTTTTACCGGATGCTCATTGAGACCTCATCAAGGTATTTGATATTGCAGCTTCTTTTGGTCTTCCTTGAGACCTTATCTTCAACCTTCTTTTTTTGGATGTGTTGGTGGTGAGATCTTCTCCTAGATATATGATTCTGCTACTTTTGGATTTGAGCAAGACTCTCCTAGTCCTTCTTATTCCTTTTCTGGAAGTTCTTCAATGAGATATCCTCCTGGTCTCTTTTGCTTCAGGTGATGGATTTATTCTGAAGAGCCTACTCTTCCTAATTTTTTTGTATGAAGCTTTCCTGACTTATTGGATCTCCTTTACGTGCAACAAAAATATTAGTACTGAAATCTACTTCTGGATTAAGTACTCTCTTCTGGAGTCTTCTTCAGGATAAAGGCATATGTGGCCTATTTCAGTATCAAGGCTTTTGTAGCTTTTTCAAAGCTTGTGTGGCCTTTTCTTTAATATTAAGGCTTTTGTGGTACTTTTTCCAATATTAAGGCTTCTATGGCATTTTCTAGGCTTCAGTGGTCTTTTCTTTTGGATTAAGGCTTCCGTGGCATTTTCTTCTAAATTAGGGCTTCTATGGCCTTTTTCTTTTTATGAATTTCTTCAATCTAGAAATGGCGATCTCATATCTCCTGAATTCACCACGATTCTTTTCCAAAAGTTTCTTTTGAAGTATTCTCCTTTCTGCAACAACTAATCTCTGCACTATGAAGGCACTCCGACCTTCGGGTAATGAAGTTGAGGTCTCCTAGATTTCTGTTGTAGGAGGTGTCATAATTATCTGAGAATTAATTCCCTGTAATAAAAGAAAATTCAGGTAAATATTTCTAGATCTCTTAGATGAGATTCACTAGTTGTTTCATCAAACTAGTGGATCAAATGTTAAGTCCTTGTCTTCACGATTTTTTAGCAACTTTGTGGAAAGACTCTAGCCATATGCAATCTCAGAATTTCTGAAACTAAGATTTTATTTGGTCCTCACTTATGGCTCTCCCTAATTCTATCACTTGGACTCTTCTGAGAAATTTTGATAGTGATCCAATGACACATCAGGTTGACAAAAGACTCAAGCTCAATGATAATAGTGATTTTACTATTGATCTATCGTAGCTTGATCTATCGTAGCTCTGATACCACTGTTAGCTTTTGATACAACATGCAATGGGAGATAACATTCACAAGATGCAGAATAATAAGAAAGAAAATAAATCTGTGAGATGACTGAAATATGCTATAAATAAAAATGTTGAAAATGAGTACAATAGTAGCTATGGAGGAAATGAACACTCCATGATACAAGCTACTACTCAATGAATGAGCTTTAAGCTTATAGCTCACACACACTGTTTTCTATCCTACACTAATGTAATCCTACGCTATTGTGTTATTATTGGTTGATAATCCTGCATCACTCACCAATGTGGGGGAAGACCAATGATGCAACATAGAATGACCATTGTGTCGGGATGGGGCATACAATCTTTGGAGGAGGCTGGTTCCTTTAGGGTGATTCCAACTATCTACGTTGTAAAATGGGAAAAGAAATAAATAAATGGTCATAGCCATAAATCACAAGGACGGGTATAGCCACTTCAAGACCTATGCAAATGATATACCGTTTATGAAACACAGACCTGACACCTAATAGATCACCCGATAATACCTTTTTTCTAGCTCCTATCAATGATGGGCTAGGGGCAAATTCCAAAACCAACGAACAGGTGCATGAGATCTAGGATTTAGAATCAGAGCGCTCCTATCCAACTAGCTTTAGCAAAAATAAACCCTCAACCCATGTTTATGAATGTGCACTCCTGAGTCACTCAAGTAAACCCCATGGAATCTAGATAGCAGAATATCACAAAATAACTTAAACAACCAATAGAAATAGGTATTCATACAATTAATAAAGAATAGGAAGACGAAGTCAGAGAACAAACAGTGCAAAATTTGTATTTACATAGAGGTAAATCTTACATATGAATTGTAATGGCTAAATAGCCTCCTTTAGGAATGAACAACATTCCACTATTTATAGATATATTTACATTGATTTCAAAATTTGAATATTAATTATGGAAGGCTTGACAACAACTCTTGAAGCTAACAGGCACTGCACTAGTACACTGCTACTTGAGATAGCGTCGCTCTTCTAGAAGGAGGTAGATGCATTTGGTTTGATCTAGACCTTTGGATCCTTTGATATTTTTACCCAGTTCATCAATTCTTAGCTACCTCATCTTTTTACTTGGTTGGTGATCCTCTTGTTAGGTGGTGAGTGACAGGAATTGCTCACATTGAGAGCAACGCATCTCAAACCAGTCACTTTTGCATACGATTATCAGGTTTTTGAACTACTGCAGTAGTGAGTACGTATTTTATTTGAATTTTAGGTGATTACAAGAATTATATAAGTCGGGTGGGTGCTTCCTTTGTATTTCTTTTCACTCACGAAGGCACAAGGAAAGAGGGCAAACATTTCTCTAAAATTTCACCCATTTTGTGCTCACATGGGTCTTTGTCTTCTCCAAGGTCCCTCACAAATCACACTCCCCTTAACATACCATGTCATTGTGATCCTATGCAAGTCTTCTATCACACTGCCTACAAATCACACTCCCCTTAACAAACCCCATCAAGTATCACAGAGGCTTTAAGAACAGATAAAATGCCAGGGGCATTTGCCAGTTTCAATGCAACACCTCTTTTTGACACAATCTCACAAGAACCCCTTTTGCTCATCTCCACTCTTTTAAGGAATATTCAACCACAATGCCCTTCTTAGCTTCATGTTCCTTAACTTATGCTACTTTTGCCCTCTGGGTGCTTTTATAAGCTAAATTTCCCAGCACGTGAGGAGTGGGTGTTGCTTTAAAAAAACACAGTGCATATCTTTTGTAAGATTGTATGTAGAGGTGCTTGATTTGCGGGCCTTAGATCCATTGGGTACAAGGTCACAAGAGTAAATGAAAGGAATATATGGAGCACAAATGAGAATGCTTTGCATCATGCCTGACCTCTGGAACCTGCATCATCGCTAAGTTAAAAAGCTGATGATGTCCTACCTACTACATGCCTTTTGCACTTTTATTTAATAGTCATCATATTTACACAAAATTACGATGTGATAGGCATACCGCCACCTCAAGGCTATCTTTGGAAAACTACCCAGTAAATCTATAGTGCATTGACCAGATCATATTGTACTTTAGTTTTTGTTCAAATTCGGGCTAGCCTTTTCCCATCACTCGACAAGTCATGTCCTAGATATGATGTGGTCGATGATCATGCATGCTAGTACTCATGCATTCGATGATTAATGTGACCCAAATATTTACCATATGGGAGCCCTTTTTTGGTACAGGTTTATTTGGCAATAGGCTATGATATTACCAATATCTAGGGTACACCAACTGTGAGATCATGGTTTTGCATGAGTCTGACGTCCTTGCATACCTCTTTTTGTAGGCTTCATAATTTAGGCCTACTATTGGTAGGACCTCCTTGGGAACTAGATGTTGATCACCTAATCCATCGTGGAGATAACTTGGCTCTTGCTCATCGTGTCCATGGACACAAAAAGAGTGTAAAAAATACCTCCTCTTTGTGGATGGAATTTTTCCCTGATCCAGATCCTTCGTCTTCTAGGAAAAGTTGCAAGCGTTGAAGTTGTCATTTTCAAGGTTGGTGCTTGCACTTCTTTCGCATGAGTTTGAGACGTAATCCTCCCCTTGTGTACCATCGAAGGGTAACCCTAGCTCTTGCACAGCTTGAGGTGGCATACATGGTGGGTAGTGTGCAATTGTGAGGGAAACATGAGTGGTTGGAAAAGGGTATGGGAGGGCAGAGTCATCTAAATATCTCTTTCCTTCCTGAAGTAGGAGTCACTCTACTCATATAGACTCCTGAAATATTTGAAGTAATATCATTTCCCTTGATTGTAGTAGTAAGAGACCTATATTCGAACTAAGAGCTCGAAAATAGTACAGGTGAGCCTATGTAGGTGATAGTTGGTACTAGGGGGATCCTCTTCCAACTTCTCTCAAACCGAATGTTGAAGTCGATGAGGGATTCGAAAGGTGCCCTCTTGATGAATGAGAGATGCATCAAGAGTTGTAAGGGATCCATGGAGCCATCAAATATGTCAATTAGAGCTCTCACCAAGTCTACCCATGAGTAGATAGTCTTTTGCCCAAGGGTTCGATACCACAACAATGCCCTTCCCTCTAGAGATAGGATCAAGAGTCAAACCATGATATCTTCATGGATAATACCATGGAGGAGCGCTAGTGCGGTGACATATTTTGGATGTTCTCAAGAAGGTTCTAATGTATCGTTATACTTGGTCAGGGACTTCAGGGCACCCTCAGGAATATCATGCCAATAGTGGAGGTTTAATGGATTGGGGTCATTCCATTGAGAAAAAAATGGTTGAGCCATTAAGGCACCAGTATTCAAAGATCCCGACTCTTTTATTGCAATCAAAGTTGGAATCACAAAATGAGCATATTATCTCTGCCAGTGAGGTCAAGGCTACTCATCGTACCTTGAGTCCTTCGATATGCTTGGATCTTCAACATGAACAAGCGACTGGTCTCATGATCTGGATGTGCCACGTAGTCATAGTCACTGAGTGACTTGAGCAGATATGAGCAAATCAGAGAGTCACCAAACTTTGATTTCATAAAACATGAAAACTCAATGAGTTCCCCAGCGAAGTCACTAAAAATTGTTGGTTGCCAATTGGGATGGGGTAGAATATCTTCGAAGGAGATCGGTTCCTTCGGGTGGTTCCAACTATCTACACCACAAAATGGGAAAAGGAGAAAGGGAGAAAGAAATAAAGAAATGGTCATAGCCAAAACTCACAAGGATGGGTATAGCCACATCAACTCCTATACAGGTGACATACCACTTATGAAATACAAAGTCGACACCTAACAAATAACCCAACAATACCTTTATTTTGGCTCCTATTAATGGTGGGCGGGGGGTGAATTTTAGAACCAATGGACAAGTGCATGAGATATAGGATTCAGAATCAGAGCACTCCTATCCAACTGGCTTTAGCAAAAATAAACCCATAATCCATGTTTACGAATGCACTCCCGAGTCACTCAAGTAAACCCCATTGAATCCAAATAGCATAATATCACGAGATAACTTAAACAACCTATAACCAAAGAACCAAACACAAATAATAATAAATACAGAGATAGAAGTAGATTATCAAAATGCCCCTTTTGTATTGATATTGATACAACTTTTACAAAATATTTTGAATTACCCCAAGTGTGTTGGGAGCAATGTTACAATGTTCTTTGTCTCTCTGAAATACAATGCTTGTTATGGGAGAGGGAGATCTTCCAACTCCTTCACAGGATGTGGTGTTATTCATTCTCTTGTCACAGATTTAAAGGGTGAGTGGGCTTTGGTATCCAACAAGGGACCACTCTAGCTTCAACAACTTATCCAAGATACCTGTTACCTGCACACATGCAAACCAGCAAAGAAGATTAATAGCACTTGTATAGTCAAACGGTAAACCCAATGCTACATATAAACCTATCACTGATATGTATGAAAAGTAGATAGCATGAAACAGTTAACAAATAAAGCCTTGCTTCATATTTTAAATCGCTTATCTCTGTTGATGAATTTTCTCAGGACTGTGGAACGACGAAAGCGTGATTGTGGGCTGGAAATCGTGGACCTACGGTTGTAAAACCGTAGAGTCGCATTTTCAACTGTGGAACCGCAGATAAGCTATTTCGACTGAATGGTAGATTACCTCGAGATCCAAGCCAACGATAAGAATCGATCTCATGCTCTCAATTTCTCGCTATGTCCAGATCTATTTCGGTAGTCTGTCGGTATGCAAATTTAGCTCCCTTTCTTTGTTGACAAGATGGCATTTTTATAGGCTTCCTAGGGCTTTGGAGGGGAATGGGAGGTGGCAAGCCTGACTTGCCAAGTGGTAAATCTGAACTTCCAGGTGGAAGGGGCAGTTACAGTGAGTCATCCATTGTGCCTCACTTAACTGGGGTGATGTAGCTGTAAGTGGAGTGCAATGTGGGATCCTATCGTCTGTGATGGGACAAAGGAGATAAGGTGGATGAGATGTGGCATGGGTATTGGGAATCTATCCCATGTGCAAATACAAGGGGACAAGAGTGGGTAAGATGTGGTAGAGATGTTGGGTGAAGTGTCCAGGACACATGTCCAATGGGTGGACATGGTATCCTAGGGTGATTTTCCCAATTAAGTAAATTAGAAAAATAGGATGATGTGTAGGATTTTATATCCCTATGTTAGAACTTAGGCATATCTTTTTATCATGCAGGATTTGATGGTGGGGTGGTAAATGTGATTTGAAGGGTGTCAGATTTTGGTGTCTACAATTGCCCCTTTTTGTACTGCGTTGTGTACCACACAAAGCGGTGTAAAAACTAATAACATCTAACTTTATTGGATGGATGGACTTATTTCTTTTTGGTATGGCAGAATGAATATATATGTATCTTTTTTTCTTTTTTTTTAACCCCCTCAATTGGTAAGTGGGTGAATAGTGGAGCCCAATAACCAGTTGATGAAAAGATATTTTATGATTGTTTGTTTTTGTTTATGCAAATTATTTGCCCCAAATTGTGGGTGATTGTTCATTCAAAATACCGTTTGGTTTGATTGACATGCATGTTGTGGTTTGAAGGAACCAATCATCCTAGGTGCCTATCTCAGTGACTGTTAGCAATTCCTTAATGCACATTGATTTATCATTACCGTGTTTTGTAACCTCATGGAGTGGGCTTCAATTTTAACCTTGGGTTGTTTTGTGTTGATGTTGTCACTTGAGGCTGTAAGGCCTTCATTTGCTTTTTCAAGGTTTTGTTTTTTTTTGTGTAACCGCTAATTTGCGGTTTTCCCGACGATAACCGCATGTGGGTATTTTTTACCGCAAAATCGTGGGTATGCGTTTCGCACCACAAATCGCAAGTCTGCATTTTGACACACCACGAAAAACGTGGGTGCACATTTTTTACCACTAAAAGCAGCTATTTAAAAGCCTGATGTCGCTTTCAATGGTCATTCTGCTAGTTGTCATTTTGTTTGAGTGATGAGCAAGATGGAGATCGGTGAGGGTAGTGGTGGCGGAGGTGGCGGTGGTGGTGTCTCGGCTGGAGCGAAAGGTGGTGGTCGGTTTGTCGAGGTAGGTGGTACTTTGCTTGTAGTTAGGGTTTTTCATTTGTGTTTGGTTTGTTGTTTTGTTTTTTTTGTTTTTGTTTTTATAATTAAGTGGGGTTGGCAATGAATTCTTTTATTTTTGTTGATTTGTTTTTGTTTATTTATGGCTTATTACCTAGGGTTAGGTAATGCATTTTTTGAGTTTTCGTTTGTTTGTTTTTGTTTAATGTTGTTTGATTACCTAGGGTTAGATAATACTTTTTTTTATTTGTTTTTGTTTATTGCTTGTTGATTACTTGGGGTTAGGTAATACTCTTTTTTTTTTTTTTTTTTGTTATTTATTTTTGTTTATTTTTGGTTGATTACCTATGGTTAGGTAATGGGTTTTTTGAGTTTTCGTTTGTTTGTTTTTTTTTATTGTTGTTTGATTACCTAGGGCTAGGTAATACATTTTTTTTTAAGAAAATTTGTTACTTGTTTTTTTTTTTGTTGATTACCTAGGGGTAGGTAATATATATATTTTTTGTTATTTGTTTATTTTTGGCTGATTACCTAGGGTTAGGTAATGCATTTTTTGAGTTTTCGTTTGTTTGTTTTTGTTTATTGTTGTTTGATTACCTAGGGTTAGGTAATACATTTTTTTATTTTTTTTTTATTTGTTTTTTTTGTTGTTGATTACCTAGGGGTAGGTAATACATTTTTTTTGTTTTTGTTTTTTTTTTATTGCTGGTTGATTACCTTTGGTTAGGTAATGTGTTTTGTGAGTTTCGTTTGTTTGTTTTGTTTATTGTTGTTTGATTACCTAGGGCTAGGTAATACATTTTTTTTTGTTACTTGCTTTTTTTTTTTGTTGATTACCTAGGGGTAGGTAATACTTTTTTATTTTTTTGTTATTTGTTTATTTCTGGCTGATTACCTAGGGTTAGGTAATGCATTTTTTGAGTTTTCATTTGTTTGTTTTTGTTTATTATTGTTTGATTACCTAAGGTTAGGTAATACATTTTTTTTTGTTATTTGTTTTTTTTTTGCTGTTGATTACCTAGGGTTAGGTAATGCATTTTTTGAGTTTTCGTTTGTTTGTTTTTGTTTATTGTTGTTTGATTACCTAGGGTTAGGTAATACATTTTTTTTTTGTTATTTTTTTTTTTTGTTGTTGATTACCAAGGGGTAGGTAATACTCTCTTTTTTTGTTATTTGTTTATTTATGGCTTATTACCTAGGGTTAGGTAATGCGTTTTTTGAGTTTTCGTTTGTTTGTTTTTGTTTATTGTTGTTTGATTACCTAGGGTTAGGTAATACATTTTTTTGATTTTTTTGTTATTTATTTTTTATTTTTGTTGTTGATTACCTAGGAGTAGGTAATACTTTTTTTTTTGTTATTTGTTTATTTATGGTTGATTACCTAGGGTTAGGTAATGCCTTTTTTGAGTTTTCATTTGTTTATTTTTGTTTATTGTTGTTTGATTACCTAGGGTTAGGTAATACATTTTTTTGATTTTTTTTGTTTTTGTTTATAATATTCTGTTTATTTTGTTTGTTTTCTAGGTTAAGCTCCTTGATGCCTGGCATAGGTGGCCTTGCACTGTTCGCAAAGTGTGCAAGGCCCTTACAGATGATGATTGGATGTTTTTAGAGACCATAGGTCTTGACAGTTGTGGGTGAATTAGCACCATTCGGGCCGATGAGGATTTGTTGTATGTGCTTGTTGAGCACTGGGATCCTGATAGGGGTACCTTTCAGCTTCTTACAAGGGAGCTGACTATCCCTTTTGAGGATATCTATCGTATTCTTTATGTTCCTGTCGAGGGACCTGTTGTTCGTGTTGGCCTCGATAAGAAGGAGGTCTTGTTCCCTATTTTTGTTGACATGTGGGATGTTGACTATAGCAAGGGTGGTATCGCATATCTGGATCTCTTTGTTACTGACATTTTAGGAGTTGTTCTAGCTTTCTTGATGTACCTTTTGAGCAACATGTTGCCTAATTCCATGGGATCGAGGATCCCATAGAACCAGGTTCCTATTATTCTTGATCTTTTTGCAGATCCTTGACAGTTGGCTTGGGCTCCCGCTCTTCTATGCCATATATACAACGAGTTGTACAAGGTGAAGAGACGGGGGCGGAAGGGACTAGATTACAGTTTGGTGCTCCAAGTATGGTCTTTGGAGCACATCATTGTTGGACGGTCGATTGGTCTTCCTTATGCCTATGATGCCACTACTCCTTGTACTTATAGGTGGCTACTTAGAGAGGAGTTCATTCGTCCAGTGATTGGGGTATCGAAGTATCGAGGCATCCTGAGCTCCCTTTCTAGAGACTTCATGAGTTGGCGACCATGGAGGGGCGTGGATTGGGTTACTAATGTAGTAGAGCTTTGTCGCATTAGGCAAGAGCGATGGGTTGCTAGAGCCCATTTGAGAGAGATGGAGCTAGTGTATTTTTCTTGGGTGCACCATCAGTTTAGTTTTGTGCAGGGTGTGCATGATGTGCTTGTGATGTATAGACGATAGGGAGACGAGCTGGGGTTACCTGTTGCTCCTAACTTTTGGCAAGTTGATGATCTTGTTGATGATTCTGATGTGGATATTCCTGACTTGTATGATGTAGGTACCACTCTCGAGTATGATATATGGTTTTCTTCTCAGCCTCCTTGGATATCGAGTGTTGTGGTATAAAACAAGGGGAGTGGTGATGATGTGGATTTGGGTGAGTGAACTCCTTGGTCGACAAAGCACTGATGGCATAGTACTCCTAGGGTTAATGTAGTTACTGATGTACATTAGCCAGTGGATGGAGGTGGATATGGAGATGATGAGGGTGGTAGTGATGAGGATACCCCTCCTCGACGGATAGAGGAGGATTGGTATATGTTACAGGTTGAGCGTGACAGCCTAAATTTAGAGGTGACTCGCCTAAAGGATAAGTTAGCATGGTACTAGGGTGAGGTGACTCGCCTCTAGGGTGAGGTGGATAGGATGTGTGATGGGCCTAGCAACGATGCTCTCGCTATAAAGGACTTAGAGATTTCTAAGCTTGGAGGTGAGGTCAATCGGTTAGAGGGTGAACTAACTTGGCTACAAGCAGGGTCAGATGGAGGTGACACTACAACTACTGTTGTTGCTCTTCGAGCAGATATTTCTCAACGGGTTGCTCATAATGGTGTTGACTTGAGGAGCCTACGCAAGTAGACTATTTATATAGAGATGTTGGAAAATATTCTGCATGAGCGTCAGATTCCTTTGCCTATTCCTTCTTCTTCATCAACTACTACTGCTACCCGAGGGACTGATAGGAGTCGTAGTACTCATCGGTCATCGAGTTCTCATGGTGCTTCTATAGTGCAAGGTCCTCGAAGGGATCCTGCTGGTACTAGCTAGTGTGACATCTTGTTTCTCTTTTTTTTTGTATTTTGCTTCTATTTTGGTATGAGCCTTAGTGCTTCGATGTATACAGCCTGTGGGCATTTTGT
This sequence comes from Wollemia nobilis, assembly GCA_028583015.1. Taxonomy (NCBI): domain Eukaryota; kingdom Viridiplantae; phylum Streptophyta; class Pinopsida; order Araucariales; family Araucariaceae; genus Wollemia; species Wollemia nobilis. The sequence continues at coordinate 2,732,628 of JAQPPZ010003507.1, read as the reverse complement.
ACCTTTGGGACCTTCATATTTATATATACATGGCTTTGTATTTTTGTTATCTCATGTGTTAATGTTTATATGCATGCTTTTTGTTTATGTTTTGTTAATGCTTATGTGATGCAATGTACACATTGTTATATTTACGCTATGATAAATGAATGTAAACTAATATGTAATATGCAGTTTTATGTTTATTTTCATATAACTATATGATTAAATGCATGATGTTTTTGTAATCTTTTATAGCTCAGAGTAGTTGACCATTGCTTGTTCATTGTTGCAATTGGGGGTATCCAACTTGATGACTCTTCATAGTTGATGTATGGTGGGTGTATGTATGTGATAATGTAAGAACATGTGACAATGATATGGTAGTTGGTATGGTTTTTGATATATAACATTGTAGGATTTTCAAAGACTCAAACAGTCTAGTGATGTCAACCATTTTCTCGATATTCATCTAACCTTCTTTAGGACCAAGGTGTGTGCAAGTGGAGTTCATTATTCTGAATATTTGGTTTGGGAATGGCCCTAAGCAATCAAAAACTAGTGCCTGTGTATGTAAATTTTATTAACTCATGATGAGTAAAATTGGATGTTACCTATATGGGTTTATCAATTAGCTAGCTTGTCTGTATGTGCGGTCAGAGGTCTTTCTTTTGGGAAAGAGATGTGTTGCCCTACATGATTTTACTCCACTGCCAGTCAAGCGTCTATAGCTCCGATGGAGGTTTGATCCATAGTCCAATGATTCGATATTCGAGCTTTGGGGATGACTACATAACTTTTTGAGGGTAATGTAGTACGATCCTTCTTGCTTTTGTGATATGTGGTGTGTGTATAGAATTTATCATGATAGAGTTTGTGGAATCAGATTCTCAACTAAAGTGTGATGAGAATGTGATCCTATCCTTACTTTCTGTCTTTTAATTTAAATTTTTGGATTGTTGTGATGGTGGTGAAAACCACCGTTTTGATTTTGGACTATGTTGCATAATGGGAAAAGTGGAGAATATTACCTTTTCGCTTCAAGGTTGTACCCAAGTTGGCGATATCTTTTATTACTCAAAATATTTTTAAATTTGTGAAGTGTTTTTGGTTCAACATTGCTTTGGGGTCAATCTACCATACTCAAGACTTTCTTAATGTGACATAAGTGCTTCGGTCCTAAAGAAAATTGGACATATTGTGATTTTTGGTTCTTCACTAGGCATTATTGAGTGATTGAAAATTTTGATTTATGATATAGTAAAACATGTGTGGATATGACTTTTGTTGACTTGCGAAGAGTCTTAGTTGGGTATCCTCAATTCTTTGGAACTTGTTTTTACTTGGTCGTATCATCACCATTATGAAAGATCATTGAACATGGGATGGGATGGATGCAATTATGTGATTAGTCTAATGCTACTATATGCTTGTGATATGCCTATTTAATACACAATTTTTTTTTTTTACTTTTGTAATATGCAAATGCAATATGCTCAGTGCTAGTAATGACATTTTTATTTACAATGTAACTAATTATTGGAAATAAAAATTCTTTTTTTTTTTTTTTAGCCATGTACATATATATACATATATTGCAAGTCGTTTCATTCATAAAATGTCTTTAGGTGCATTATATTTAGTGGTTCTAGCTCCAATTATCCTTCGAAGTTGGAAATTCTATATGTTCTTGGTCCCAATTTATGCTTTACAATGTACGGGCCTAACCAATTAGCCCAAAAATTATCTCTCAAGTGTGGCAATGCATTGGTATTTTGTTGATTTTCTTTGAGCACTAGGTCCCCCACTTGAAATTCGCAAGCATGAACTTTTGCATTGTAAGCACTTTTGACTCTGTCTTGATATACTCATAAGTGCTCTACAACATTGATACATTTTTCATCAATAAGTGTCATTTGGTCAAGACGTGCTTGTCTAGTTGTTTCATTGTCCATGAATTCCTGTAATGCGATTCGTAAGGAAGGTATCTCGAGCTCTAAAGGTAATATAGCTTTAACATCGTAAACTAGTGAAAATGGTGTCGCTTCCATTGGTGTCTGGATGCTTGTTATATAAGCCCATAATTCCAAAGTAAGTTGAGTATGCCAATCTCGATGATTTTATTTGACCATTTTCTTGAGAATGGATACCATTGTTTTGTTGGTTGCTTCAGCTTGCCCATTTGCTTGTGGGTAATAAGGTGTGGAGAAACTGTGTTGAATTTTGAATTTGTTGCACAATGCTCTAACATCCTTATTCTTAAAAGGCTTCCCATTATCAAAAATTATTTTTGAGGGTATTCCAAAATGATAAATAATATGTTGAAGTATAAACTACGCTATTCGAGGTCCAGTCGTAGTGGTCATTGGAATTGCTTCCACCCATTTTGTGAAGTATTTTATTGCAGTTATGATGAATTTATGTTGTCTTGATGAAGCAGGTGATATTTTACCAATCAAAAGACCCTAGTGTGAAAAGGGCTAAATACTTTGAATGGGTTGTAAAGCGTGCGATGGTACATGAATCAAATTTGCATGATATTGGCACTTTTGACACTTTTTGACATATTTGCAATAGTCATTTTCCATGGTCAGCCAATAGTATCCCATACGCAGTATTCTCTTTGCAATAGCTATTCCACTGAAGTGGCCACCACAAGTACCATCATGGGCTTCTAGTATTGCTCGTTCTACTTCAATTGGATCTAAAGATATTAATAATATTCCATCATACCCACGTTTGTATAACACATCCCCTAGAAGAGTAAAATGAATTGCTTTTTTTTTTAACGTTCTTTTTGCAGTTCGTGTCATTTCTACTCGGAGTATTCAAGACTTGAGAAAGTCTCTTATCTCATCAAGGTAAGAATTGTAAGTTTCAGCATGTATCAAACAAACGTTCTTCTCACCTATAGGTTCTGCTTTTTGAATTGATGGTTTTGAAATTGTTGTTATGATTAGCGGTTGTACTTATCCATGCTCATTATTAGGGATGAGAGATCCCAAAGAAGCCATTGCATATGTGAATCTGTTTGTGAATCAGGGTAAGTTACTAATTTTGTACCAATAAATATTTTCTAGCAACTTTGTTGCTACTTCATGGTATTGCTTTAAGACTGGTTCTTTACATTGGTATTCTCCTTTTACTTGGTATACAATTAGTTGAGAATCACCAAAAATACTTAGTCTTTTTATGACCATTGCTATAGCTGATTGAAGACCTAATATTAAGACTTCATACTATGCATTATTATTGGTGCATGTGAAATCGATTTTGAATGATAAAGGAATAGGTATTTTCTTCAGGTTTATAAAACATGACTCCCGCACCTTGTCCTTTGTCACATTTAGACCCATCAAAGAACATGGTCATGTTTGCTTCTTCCTTAGGAGAAACTAATTCTTCTTGTTCTGTGACAGAGAATACTGAATCATCTGGAAGCTCAATGATTAGTGGTTTTGTCATTATGTAGTGGAGCTTCTGCTAGTTGATCAGCTATCACCTGATATTTTATGTATTTTTGTCTTACAAATTTGAGATCAAATTCGGTTAAAAGCATTATCTATTTAGTAGTACGGGTGTTGTACGTGTGATTCATCATGTATTGCAGAGGATTTTCTCTAGCTATGACATAGGTAGTATTTCTTAGCATGTAATGTCTAAGTTTCTTAGTGGTGAAAACCACTGCTAAACACAATTTTTTGACATAAGCATATCTTGTTTTGTAGCTTACCAGTGTTCGACTAATATAGTAAATTGCTTGCTCCTTATGTTTTTTGTTCTTTTGTGCAAGCATAGTCCCTAGTGCAAAATCTATTGCAAAAATGTATAGGTAAAAAGGGATTCCTGATCTAGGCGGTGTAAGAACTGGTGGTGATGCCAGATACTTCTTTATGTCATCAAATACCTCTTGACGTTCAATTGTCCATGAAAATGTCACTCGCTTTTGTAACAGGCGATTGAAAGGCCAGCATTTATCTAATAGTTGTGCAATGAATCGTCAAATAAATTGGATCTTTCCTTGTAAACTACGCAACTCTTTCAATGTCTTTGGAGGTGGCATTTCTAATATTGCTTTTACCTTACCTGGATCCACTTCAATGCCTCGCTTGGAGATAATGAATCCTAGAAGTTTTCTTGATGTGACTCCGAATACACACTTCTTAGGATTTAACCTTACTTTGTGTTCTATCAATTGATCGAATGCTTTTTCTAGGACATCGATGTGCTCAAGACGTGTCTTAGATTTAACAATCAAATCATCTACATAATCCTCGATGCTCTTATGCATATAATCATGAAATATGTATGTCATAGCTCGTTGGTATGTAGCTCCTACATTTTTGAGTCCAAACGGTATCACTCTGTAATAGAATGTCCCCCAGGGTGTTGTAAATGTTGTCTTATGTTGATCTTTGGGATTAATTCAAATTTGGTTGTATCCCAAGAAACCATCCATTAAAGAAAGCATTTCATGACCAATGCAGGAATCTACTAGTTGATTGATATTAGGAAAAGGAAAATCATATTTGGGACACACTTTGTTTAAGTCTAAAAAATTAGTGCACACATGTATCCTTCCGTTTGGTTTACGAACGTGTACCATATTTGAAATCCACTTTGGGTAATCAATTGGTACTATGAAGTGTACATCCAATAATTTTTGTAGCTCTTCTTTTATAATTAATGTGACTGTTGGATGGACTTTCCTAAGCTTTTGCTTGAATGAATTTGCATCATGTGCTAGTGTTAGGTTGTGGACTACCAGGTTTGGATCAAAACTAGGCATGTCTTTATATGACCATGCGAACACTTCTTTATTTTTCATTAGCATGTTTATTATGTGTTCTTTCTCTTCTACGAATAAATATTTTGCAATTTTGACAATTTGGGGATTATCCATGTCTTGACTAAGGTTCACGTCTATAGACTCTTCAATCAGCATGTGGGAACCTTCTTCTAGTTGATGTGGATTTGGGATGAGGTGGATATCATCTACCACATTTTTAAATGTCTCTAGGATTTTTCCCACTATTTCAGGTTGAAAAACTAAATTATTTGATGATGAAGGTTGTTGTGAAATATACGCGTTTGAAGCACGCAACAATTTTTTGGACAAGACAAATTCAACAATGGATGGTGGGGATGAGATCTTGTCCATGGAAATGAGGCTTGTGTCGATATGGATCGGCTTTGCCTCATCATATAGATTGTAAAGTGGGGTGAGCAAATCAACAGAAATCATGTTGACTTGATGAAGGTGATGTGGCTACGATTCGAGAGGCGACGACTCATCCTCCTTAGGTTGCAACTGACCTAATATGTGTGATTGGCGATGCTGCAAGAGCGTCCAAGGTGGTGGAGGAGGTTTTGGTTCAGGAATTTCACGCTTTTTTATCAGCATAAAGAGATTTTGGTTTATTGGAGACTTCTTTTGGTACTAGTCATTTCTTCGAATATATTCTGCATGTACTAACTCTTCTTTAGGTTATTCTACCTCTTGATTATGTTGTTCGTGATGTGCCTCTGCTTGTAGTATTCTTCTAGCTTGCATTTCATGCTCATGATTTAGAAATATCATTTTTGCCTTATTTTCATAATCATCATCGTTTATCTAGAAGTCGTCAGAATTTTTATGAGGTCCCAGAACAAGTTGTTGTAATCTGGCCTAATATCGACCATTTCTGGTGGATCTTCGTATCCTGGTTCTTACTGCAAGGCTTGTTCTAAGAAAGTTCCAAACACATTAGAGTAAAAATTTTTGATTAGGTATTCATTATTTATTTCATCATTCTCATCATTAGGTTCGTCCTCCTTGTCACTTTCTCCTTCTCCGTCTTTGCACTCAATATCCAGTTTTTAGAATGTTTGAATTAGTGAAGATCTTGCGATGGAAGGTTTGTAACCTAGACCTGAGCGGTCATTTGGCTCTCTATATTCTAGTTCAATAATGCGGTGAGGACCTTGTTCATGTCGTCCAAGTCCATATCCTTGCCAATTAACCCTCTAAAAATATCTCACTCGAAATGATGGGTTAGATAAAAAATCAATATTCTCATTAAACTCTTTTACATGGTCCTCCTTTGGAGGAGATGGACCTGATAAAGATTCGACTCCCCCATATATGAAATTTATTGCATTTGATGAGGAACCCATTTTGTATATTTCACCTATGGCTAAAGGTGGGTCGCGGGGATGACCGTAATCCTTGACTGATTCAATAGGTGGTGTAACCATGACACTTTCAATAATGTACTCACCAATACCTAGATTGGCGAGGTGTACATTAACTCGGGAAGGTTGAGATGCTAATGGTTCGATGGATGAAGAGGGTTATTCTAATTTAGTTTGTAGTTCTAGTGGTGGTGGTGGATTATCTCTAATAGGTGGCCCTATTTGTGATACTACGGGCTGTGATGATTGTGGTTTATTGATGGCTAGAATGGGTTGTGTCGTGAATATGAATGGTTTTTGTGGATATGGAGGTGTGTTGTATGGATTTGGTTGTTGGTTGGCAGGATGGTTTGGTACAATTGGAAAGTGATATGTAGTGTTCGAAGGCTGAATTGAGTTGACACTTTTGGATGCAAAAGTTGGATCAACTATAGGTAATTCCTCTTGAATGGGTGTTTTTGATGAAGTGTTACTAGATGGAATGGTCCTAATGGTGATTGGATGGATAGTTATATGTGTTGATGGAAGCAAGGGCTCATACAGGTTTGAAATCAAGTTGCAGTACTTGAAATGTTTTGTGTCAGTTGGTATACAATGTACTTTTCCTTCATGTACATATTTTAAGCATTGATGTAATTTTGAAGGCACACACTTCATTTCCCTAATCCAAGGGTGTCCAAGAAGTATATTATATTGCATTTCTCCTTCCAATATGTGGAAGAGGACATGTATTTTTTTCACCCCCATGGTGACGGGAAGAACAACATTCCCTACAATTGAGCATAAAGCGTCATTAAAAACCCTAAGGGTAAATGTGGAAGTTGTGATGTGAGATGGTGGGATGTTGAAATTTTTCATTGCAAGTGTGGTGATGAGATTGATGGATGAACCGATGTCAATAAGCACTCTCTTGAATGGCTTCCTATCAATGTGAGCTACTATGTGCAATGGTGGATCAGGTGAATCTACCAAAATTTGCTTTTCCTCGAAGTCATAAAATACTATCGAGGGTTCCATACACTTTTGCACACTCCCTACAAAAAAATGAATGCATTAAGGTCTTCTGACTGTACTTGTATAGACTTTAAGATTTCCATAAATGCTTCCCTATGAGGTGTTGATTGTTGTATTAGCTCATAAATTAATAATTTTGCTAAATCCATTTTTAAAATTTGCATCAATCGGCTATTTAAGGTGACCACTGGGCGATTATGGAAAGGTGGTGGTGGAATTATTGGTCCAAGTTGTATGGGCACATTTGTTGGTTGTGTTGTTGGAGCCTGTGTTGTGTGATTAGCTTACCTTTGTCCATGGGTAACTATATTGATAGCTCCTACAAAACTTTGCGGTAGTTGATACACATAATTAACCTGGTTGGGAGGAATTGTAGAAGTTGATGCTCCCATCGATTGTTGATTTACCTCTCGATGTGGCAAAGGTGTATGATATATGCCTAGGTTTTGGTTATTTTGGGCTAGTGGATTGTCAACTTTAATTGTACCTACTTCTAATAAATCTTGCACAATTCCTTTGAAACCATGACAACCTTCGATATCATGTCCTCTTTGTCTATGATAGATGCAAAAGAGGTGTTCTTTGTAACCTTTTGTTTTTGGTTTGTTAGGATCTTTAGGTTTCATTTCTGGCAATGTAAAGAGTTTTACCGCATACAACTTTTGGAAAACTAATGAATATGGCTCTTGTACTGGTGTGTAATTTATTTTTGGCTTAAAATGATGTTGTTGCCTTTCTGCAGGTTGTGTCTGACTTTGTGCCTATTATGGGGGTGGAACCGCTTGATGATTCAATTGTTGCGGTTGTTGTTGTTGTTGGGGTTGTTGGATTTATGCTTGGGTTGGTTGATTTAACTATGGTTAGCCCAAAACTATCCGGTTAACCTGTGTGGTCTTATATTGACCGTGGTTATTCCCCTTTTTATTCTTATTGTGCCACTCTTTCTTTTTAGGCTTTATCTCACCTTCATGAATTTTAATCTCTTCTATTAGCTTTGCTTAGGTGAGTGCCTCATCGAATGTCCTATACTGTTGTAGTTGTAATAATGAAGAGATGGGTCTACCAAAACTCTTCGTGAACATTCATATTATCTCTGGCATAGGGAGGAAAAATGGTAACTTGATCATGATTGATCTCCACCTATTGCCAAAGTCATAGACTAATTCATTATCATATTATTTTAGATAAATCAAATCAGTCAATGTGGTTTGCTTTCTGACATTCAGGGCGAATCTTTCCAATAACTGGTTCGCTAGTTGTTCAAAGGTAAAAACACTTTGATGTGGTAGGTGGTTGTACCAGTCTTGGGATTCTCCCCCTAGTGTCTGAGGAAATGTATGTAACAGCAATGCATTATTGCTTTTGATTCTGAAGCATGCATTCACAAATCTAGTTATATGTTCATGGGGGTCCTCTTCCCCCTTAAATTCAACCTTAGGTATTTTAAAATATGTTGGATATGGTGGCTCAGGGACCGAAGCATGAATAGGATGATTGAGTAGTTGCATTAAAGTTGCTTTTTGGTATTGCAAACCTGGAGTTTGCATGGTAAGACTATCAATCTGACTCTGTAAAAACTGGTATCTAGGGTCATCCATAGGACTGACACTTGAATGTACTTGATGAAATGGTAATGGGGGGATTGTATGTAGGCTGTGGGTGATAAGGGATGGTTGGATGAAATGTGTTATGATATGAATGATGATGGAGATTATGATACAGATGGGGTGATGGGGGCATACTGGTATGCTGACCTACTGTATTAGCATATGGATGTGGGGGTTGGTTCTGAACTATAGTGGTGGATGGGGGGTGCATTGTCCAAGATGGATCTTCAATAAAGGCATTTGTTTGGTGAGATGGAGGTGGGAAGTTGTGCTAAATCCCTTGCAAATGCTAGTTGGAATCAGGATTTATGCTATGGTTAGCATTATCTAAAATCATTTGTTGCATCTGTAAAAAAGCTTGTTGCATAGCAATTGCATTTGAAGTAGGGACCACCACCTATGATGTGGTAGGTTGGGTTGGTTGTGGAACAACCATGGTAGTGGAAGTGAGTGGGGGGTAAGTAGCAAAGGGTATTGTTACTGACTGTGGTATGATATGATATGTAGAACCTATGAGACAGTGGGTTGAGTGGATGTTATGGTTTGTGAAACAACATGAATTGTTTCATACAAGGGATTAGTGGAAATGGTTAGTTGTTGAGGTAATGTGCGGGGTGGTTGGTTGGATGATGATGGTTGGTTAGCTAGTGCTACAACAGCCAACTCAAAAAGAGGATTTGTAAAAACTTGTTCTGACTGCTATAGGTAAGTATATGCGAGATCTTATTGTAATGGTGTGTTGGACATTTTGAGTCCCTAAGCTGAAATATTGTCATTGATGTCAATAGAGCAATAAATGTCAAAAGGATCTATGAAGGATTTTTGTGAAAACCAAGGTAGGTAAAATAAAAGGTTTTATTTAAAACTATGGATAGTAGATTTGATTTGGGTTTTTCTTAAAACCCACATTGGGCTTTCGTTTCATCAAAAAATGTGCCCTGGTGATGGAGTTATTTGAGTTTTAATGTTTTGTTTAAATTTAAATTATTTAAAATTTAAATTCAAATTTAAATGGAAAGTTTCCCATCGACATCATCATGAAAATACAATTTTAATATTTTCTTCGACATCTTAAAAGTGTTATTAAAAACTATATAAAGGGGTGGCAATTAAACCAAATAATAATCCTTGGAATTCGAAAGAGCTCGTGTGAATTGTTGAAAAGGAAGCAGAGAAGAAAGCGCAACGATTTGGAAATCTCAAACGTGGTATGAGGCATGGCGCATTGGCGTATCGATTTTGCTAAGACTATGGGCAACACAAATATTAGGGATCGAATCCCCTTGACGATAGCGTGTGGGAAGCGCTTTGGTGCTTTGTCCTTTGCGGCAGGTGGAGGAATATTAAAGGCCCTTTTGACCTTTGCTTTTCCAATGAGCGCTTTGGCTCGGTTGGAATCTTAGCCACGACTAAGATGCTCGTGGTGTGTGGCGGACAAGGGTTCGAATCCCCTTGAGAGGTATTTATGTTTTTGGCTTTAATAATTTTTATTAGCCCTAAAGTTTGGAGTTATAAGGTATTTAATGGGAATTAAATTTTATCATTAGGGTTGTGATTATTATTGCAAAAGCATATTTGATTTATGTTTTATTTTTATGGAAATGGAGAATTGATTTTAGGAGAAATAAGGAGTTGTTAAAGTGATTTTGAGAGATTTATTGTGGGTTATTTTTAATAAGGGTTTTTATTAAAATAGACTTTGGTGGATGTGTTTATGAAGTTGGAGTGAAAAGGGTGTAAATTAAGTTATGCGTTTATTGTGATTATTTAAAGACCACTAACCTTTATTAATCTTGAAGAGGAAATTTGTGATTGAGTGTGGCATATTTTGTGGATAACTTATTGGCATCAAAAAGGTATGGGCACATTCTCCTATTGATTATTTGTGGTGGTTGATTTCTGAAATATCATTGGAGTGAAAAGGATTAATTGAAGTTTCCTTTGTGAAGATGGTTGGTTGAATGCTTCAAGGTTTTCTGATTTGTGAGTTGTATTTAAACCTTGTTTCATTAGCATTGTTGTTGAATCCCATTGATGATAAAGTGAACTTGAACATGATATAGAAAATAACATGAGTATAATTGTTATGTGAGACTTGAGATAAAGCATTGTTGGAAACATTTTGAGTTGGTTGATACATGTTTGAACTAGGGTTTGTGATAAAGGGTTATTCCTTGATGTGATTGGTTGAGTTGAGTTGGTTAAGCCTAGTCAAGTGGATGTGTGAAATGGTTGTTCAAGTTCCATAAAACAAACTATTCTATATTCTTATTTGAGTTGAGATTGAGATTGAAGAATATGACATATTGAGTCTCTAACAATTCTCTTTATGCTTCTATTGAGTTGAGATTGGGATTTGAGTATAGAACATATAGAGTCTCTAACAATTCTCTTTATGCTTCTATGAGATTGAATTGAGATATTGATTGTACTTTGAGCTTAGAACATATTGAGTCTCTAACAATTATCTTTATGATTCTATGATATTGAACAAGTTATGTGTAAGCTTGTTAAGTAGATTTGAGACAAGTCTTTGAGAAGGCTTGTGGACTATTTTGAGTTAATATTTTATGAAAGCTTGCTTGAGCAAATTTGAGCAAGTCCAAGAGAGGACTTATTGAGCAGATTTGAGCAAGTCCAAGAGAGGACTTATTGAGCATATTTGAGCAAGTCCAAGAGAGGAATTATTGAGCAGATTTGAGCAAGTCCTAGAGAGGATTTGTTGAGCAGATTTAGATAGGTTTTGTATGAACCTATTGAGAAGATTTAGATAGGTTTTATGTGAACTTGGTGAGAAAATTTAGGTAGGTTTTGTGTGAACTTGTTGAGCAGATTTGAGCAGGTTCTGAGTAAACCTATTGAGCAAAATTGTACTAGATAGACTATATTGTGTTTAGTGAAAGATATTGAGCATAACTGTGCTAGATCGACTGAACTGTGTTTGGTACAGTATTGAGACAGAGCTTTGGAGGTGATAGAGTATAGAGGACAGAGTCTCAGTGGATAGAGATCCAGTAGCCAGGATAATTGAAGACAGATCTAAGTGAGAATTCTTCAAGTGGAGAGAGATCCACCAGTCAAAGCAACATAGAGATAGTCTTCTAGAAGATCACTAGCCAGAGCAGAAGGGGAAAGAGTTCTCCTATGGAAGAGATCCACAAACTTGAGATTAGGGGATCAACATATCCTTTGGACCGAGGTCCATAAACATTGTAATTTGGGAAGGATTCCCAAGAGATCATTTGAGAAATATTTAGAAGAAATATTTTCTCTGTGGAGGTAGCCCACAATGGGTGAACAATGTTAAATCTATGTCTCTATTGTGTGTGGTGTTTTGTGCATTGCTTTGATTATTGTTATTGATACTGCTATATATACATTGCATAATATTGATTTGAGAAGAAAATTAAAAAGTGGTATTATATTGTTCACCCCCATCTCAGTATAAGCTTGTGTTCTTCAATTGGTATCAGAGCGGGTTCCTTCAGAAGATTTTGACAACTTGAAGAAAAAGTGGTCTAAGAACACAATGGATCAAAAGGATCAAAATAATGAGGTCTTCAATAATACAGTACGAGTATTTGATGGAAGTGACTTCTTATATTGGTGTGTGATGATGATATTTCACCTGATGGCACTTGGCAATGAGGTTTGGGATGCAGTGGAATTTTGGTACAATTCATAAATTAATCCTCCCATAGATAATGAAGGTAGGTTTCTCATGCATGCAAATTCAAGAACTATGAATGAAATTATAAGAGGATTACGTAGATCATAATCTATGAAGGTGATGGAATGCAAAACAACAAAATATATGTGGGAACTCTTGTAAACCATATATGAAGGAGATAAAAGTTTCAGGAAAACAAAGATCAGAAATCTCAAAGGATAATTTTAGAATCTAAGAATGATGGATGATGAAAGTATTCATGACTATCTCAACAAGGTTGATGAACTTATACATGAGATGAAATGTCTTGGAATGAAGGTTGATGAATCTGATGCTTGCGACAAGATATTGAGGACTCTTCCAAAAAGGTATAGTAAAAAAGTTTGTCATAGAAACATCAATTGATAGTGATAATATAACAAGAAATGCTTTGCTTGGTATGCTTACAACTTTTGATATAAGAACAAAAGATCATATTCCTCCAAAAGAAGGTGCATTCAAAGTGGACAATAAAAAAAAAGGGTAAGAAGACAAAATCAAGCAATGAATCTTCTAGTGATGAAGAAGCTAACTATGGTAGAAGAGATAAAGGGTTAAAAATATCAATAGATATAAGATCTGTCAAATGCTTTAATTGTGGCAAGTTTGGATATTTTGCAATAGAATTCAAAGAGCCAAAGATCAACAATGATAAAGAAAAATAGGATCACATGTACAAGGAATCTAAAAATTACAGGTACCAAAAGAAAAATAGGGATGGACAAAATAGGCAAAAGATAAGCTACTATGTGGATAATCCAAGTAAGTACCAGATTGATAGTGATGCTATATTTTCATACAATAATAGATATGAAGTCTTGTTCATGGTTAAGGAAAAAGATCAAGTTAAGAAAAAGACTCCAGTTATTCTTAAGTGTTTTAGACGTGGTAAATTTGGACACCTTGAAGATGATTGCACAAGATACGGTTATAGTTTTAGTGATGATGATTTTGAAGATACACTTGATAGATCAAATGAGAATATTCTAATGGCTTTAGAAGATAAAGAATTGAGTGATCCTATAGAAAGCAAGTCAAAATAAAGAAATTATATGAACGAAGACAAAAAAATAGAGGACTACTCAATAGAGAATGGTTATGATCTCAAAGGTGAACTTATATATGCTCTTGACATAGTGAATAAGGTAAGAAAGCGACACTCTAAGCTTGCAATTCAGTTTCAAGAATGTGATGAATAAATATTATTGCTCATAGAGGACTTAGAGAAGTCAAAGGCCAAGGCAAGTAAGTTTAGAGAAAAGTTAGAAGCAAAAATCTTGGAATGTGAGAAGTTAGCACAAGAAGTGGCCACTCTAAATAAAGAGTTATAGAACTCCAAGATAAATATGAAGAGTTTCACAAATAGCTCTAAGACCTTGTATAAGTTCATTCGTGGACAACAAAGAACATCATGTTCAACAGATCTAGGTTTTAAAAAGAAATAGGAAAAGGTAAAGTCTACTTCAAGTCTTGAATAAAAAGAAACAACATCAGAAGAAGATTATTTAGAAGAGGGATTCTCATATGTGAGTGAAAGTGAAATTTCTAAGGATGAGTCAGATTGCAGTAAATCCAACAGGGACAATGGTCAAAGAAGATACAGATGGAACAACAATCAAAATAGGATACCAATGAGGTCTAGGCAAGGAAGCTTCAATGGGAGATGCTTCTCATGTCACAGGTTTGGGCACATGGCTTCACAGTGCAAGACACATTAAAGATAGGTATATGGAAGAGAACAAATTTTCCAAGAAAATCATTATTCATGTAATGAGTCTGGTCATAATGCAATAAATTATAGGATTCATGATAGAAGAGGATATGATTTCACTAGGAGAAATCCTAAGACTATTGCACATCCAAGGAATAATAATATTAAGTGTTATAAGTGCAATAATGATGGTCACATAGCAAGATGGTGTAGATAAAATATTCCAAAAATAGGTATGAACATGAACAAGAATAGGAATATGAACATGAACAGGAATAGGAACAGGAATATGAACAGGAACAGGAACAGGAACATGAACAGAAACAAGAAGATGAACAGGAACAAAGACTCAGAAAAGAAAAGAGACTCAGAAAATAATGAGAACAAGAATAGATACAAGAACAAGAACATGGATGAGAATAATAATAGGAACATGAACAAGGATGATGACTCGAAAAGAAACAGTGAGAGAATTCAGCAAAAAGAAAAATGAAAATACAAAGGTAGAGAACAGTGCTTTCAGGGAGTAGGAATACTCCCGCCCTAGAATTAACCACCTCATGTGGAGGTGGGAGAGGGTCTAAGCTAAGAGGCTTAATTCTTAGCCTCGAGCCCCAAAGGTGACCCTTTGCCATTGATGTCAAAGGGGGAGATATTTGTGTATTATGGGGAGAGTTTTTGGATATGAGGAGAGATTTGATATCTAAGAGAGCATTGAGCCAAGGGAAGCAGAAAAGAAGATAAAAATTTAGTAAAAGGATGGGTTGCCATCAATGAAAAATGGGGATATTGTTCGGCATTTTGAGTCCCTAAGCTGAAATGTTGTCATTGATGTCAATAGAGCAATAAATGTCAAAAGGGTCTATGAAGGGTTTTTGTGAAAACCAAGGCAGGAAAAATAAAAGGTTTTATTTAAAACCATGGATAGTAGATTTGATCTGGGTTTTTCTTAAAACCCACATTGGGCTTTCGTTTTGTCAAAAAATGTGCCCCGGTGATGGAGTTATTTGAGTTTTAATGTTTGGTTTAAATTTTAATTATTTAAAATTTAAATTCAAATTTAAATGGAAATTTTCCCGCCGACGTCATCATGCAAATACAATTTTAATATTTTTGCTAACGTCTTCAAAGTGTTATTAAACACTATATAAAGGGGTGGCAATTAAACCAAATAATAATCCTTGCTCTTGTGTGTTAATTGCCTTGGAATTCGAAAGAGCTCATGAAAATTGTTGAAAAGGAAGCAGAGAAGAAAGCGTAGCGATTTGGAAATATCAAACGTGGTATGAGGAATGGTGCATTGGCGTATCAATTTTGCTAATACTGTGGGTAGCACAAATATCAGGGATCGAATCCCCTTGACAGTAGTGTGTGGGAAGCGCTTTGGCGCTTTGTCCTTTGCGGTAGGCAGAGGAAGATTAAAGGCCCTTTTGGCATTTGATTTTACAATTAGCGCTTTGGCTCGGTTGGAATCTTAGCCGTAGATAAGACGCTCGTGGTGTGTGGTGGGAAGGGGGTTGAATCCCCTTGAGAGGTATTCACGTTTTTGCCTTTAATAATTTTTATTAGCTCTAAATTTTGGAGTTATAAGGTATTTAATGAGAATTAAATTTTATCATTAGGGTTGTGATTATTATTGCAAAAGCATATTTGATTTATGTTTTATTTTGATGGAAATGGAGAATTGATTTTAGAAGAAAAAAGGAGTTGTTGTTAAAGTGATTTTGAGAGATTTATTATGGGTTATTCTTAATAAGGGTTTTTATTAAAATATACTTTGGTGGATGTGTTTATGAAGTTGGAGTGAAAAGGGTGTAAATTAAGTTATGCTTTTATTGTGATTATTTAAAAACCACTAACCCTTATTAATATTGAAGAGGAAAGTTGTGATTAAGTGTGGCAGATTTTGTGGAAAACTTATTGGCATCAAAAAGGTATGGGCACATTCTCCTATTGATTTTTTGTGGTGGTTGATTTCTGAAATATCATTGGAGTGAAAAGGATTAATTGAAGTTTCCTTTGTGAAGATGGTTGGTTGAATGCTTCAAGGTTTTCTAATTTGTGAGTTGTATTTAAACCTTATTTCATTAGCATTGTTGTTGAAGCCCATTGATGATGAAATAAAATTGAACATGATCTAGAAAAGAACATGAGTATCATTGTTATGTGAGACTTGAGATAAAGCATTGTTGGAAACATTTTGAGTTGGTTGATACATGCTTGAACTAGGGTTTGTGATAAAGGGTTGTTCCTTGATGTGATTGGTTGAGTTGAGTTGGTTAAGCCTAGTCAAGTGGATGTGTGAAATGGTTGTTCAAGTTCCATAAAATAAACTATTCTATATTCTTATTTGAGTTGAGATTGAGATTGAAGAATAAGACATATTGAGTCTCTAACAATTCTCTTTATGCTTCTATTGAGTTGAGATTGGGATTTGAGTATAGAACATATCGAGTCTCTAACAATTCTCTTTATGCTTCTATGAGATTGATTTGAGTTGAGATTGAGATTTAAAAATAGGACATATTGAGTCTCTAACAATTCTCTTTATGCTTCTATTGAGTTGAGATTGGTATTTGAGTATAGAACTTTTATGCTTCTATGTGATTGAATTGAGATATTGATTGTACTTTGAGCTTAGAACATATTGAGTCTCTAACAATTTTGTTTATGATTCTATGAGATTGAATAAGTTCTGTGTAAGCTTGTTAAGTAGATTTGAGATAAGTCTTTGAGAAGGCTTGTGGACTATTTTGAATTAAGCTTTGTGAAAGCTTGCTTGAGTAGATTTGAGCAAGTTTAAGAGAGGACTTATTGAGTAGATTTGAGCAAGTCCAAGAGAGGACTTATTGAGTAGTTTTGAGCAAGTCCAAGAGAGGACTTATTGAGCATATTTGAGCAAGTCCTAGAGAGGATTTGTTGAGCAGATTTAGACAGGTTTTGTGTGAACTTATTGAGCAAATTTGAGCAAGTTTTGAGTGAATCTATTGAGCAAAATTGTACTAGACTGATTGTACTATGTTTAGTGTAAGATATTGAGCAGAATTGTGTTATATTGACTGAATTGTATTTGGTACAATATTGAGACAGAGCTTTGGAGGTGATAGATTATAGAAGATAGAGTCTCAGTGGATAGAGATCCAACATCCAAGAAAATTGAAGATAGATTTGAGTGAGAAGTCTTCAAGTGGAGAGAGATCCACCTGTTAGAGCAGCATAGAGACAGAGTCTTCTATAAAACCACTAGCCAGAGTAGAAGGGGGAAAAGTTCTCCTGTGGAATAGATCCATGAACTTGAGATTAGGGTATTAGCATATCCTTTGGACCAAGGTCCATAAACATTGTAATTTGGGAAGGATTTCCAAGAGATCATTTGAGAAATATTAGAAGAAATATTTTCTCTGTGGAGGTAGCCCACAATGGGTGAACCACGTTAAATTTGTGTCTCTATTGTGTGTGGTTTTTTGTGCATTTCTTTGATTACTGTTATTGATACTGCTATCTATACACTACATAATATTGACTTAAGAAGAAAAGTAAAAAGTGGTCTTATATTGTTCACCCCCTTCTCATTATAAGCTTGTGTTCTTCATGGTGGTACAACATGGGATGGGATGGAGAGTTGTGGTAATGATGGGAAGACCATTCCAGCTGCATTCAAGTACATTCTAACAATATCCATGTTGAACATGGTGACATGATTATCTACCACTATAGGAGGTTCACTCCTAGGAGTCTCAGGTATGGCTGTGTGAGTAGCCCTATGCATAATGTCTATGTTCATATTAGGGGCATTACTAGAAGTCCCTACGTTAAGACTTTGGGACATAGAAGAGGGCATGCCTACTTGTCCTACCACCGAAGTGTGAGGGACGTTTCCAGACTGAGAGGCCATGGGGGAAGACCATTGACTTTGGTTTGTCACTAGTTTCTTAGCTTGACTATGAGTCACTACCATACGCTATTATGTGGTACAATGCCAAGTGTGACTATCTATGTAAATAAAATGACAGCATGATGCAATACAACATGGAAAGCAAACAAACACACAAAGTTTTTGGTGTTAGCTTTTCGTTAGTTTTTGAATTTTTTTTTTTTTTTGAAATTTGCTTTAGAAAAAAAAAGACTTGTGCTCAATGTTTTGCCCTAAATGAATCTAGGATTTCACTTGTATACTCACAGCTCTATAACATAGCTTTGAACTCTAGGCCGCGTAATCTTGCCTATGATGTGTGGTAATGAATTCCATACAGGGCCAGGGAGCATAGGTCCTACCAATTCCTCACCCAATTCACCCGCAGTCTGTGATACACCTCTCTGAGGAGAAATGTGTACTATAACCCATGGGCTATGATGGATCTTGGAATCGGCCTTGGAAAATAATGGGGTATGATGTTGGTGGTTCGATGATGAAATCCAAACTTGACGATGATGAAATCTAGTCGTTTTCCAACGTTTAAGTGCAAGTGTGTGGTGGCTTTGTTTAATTATTGTTTTATGCAAAACTATTATGAATTTATATTTGAATGCCTACATGCAGAATACAGAAAGCAAAAACACAGCAGACAGTAGATCAAGGGTAAAATACCACCTTCAAGTAAGCTTTTAGGCCAAATCCTACTTAACAAGACCAACCATGGGTGGTCGGTTGGTTCTAGTAAACCGTGGATGCGCGGTTTGCCAACCATGCATCTGTGTTTGGGAAATCCCAACCGCAGATGCGCAGGTCCTTTCTACCATTAGGATAGTTCTGAAATATACCTAAACCCAAAAATATAATGTCTAGATTATTCCTAACCCGACGCGTGCAATATGATTTTTTTTTATGGATGTAAGACTTAGGCTAATTGATCTTATCCTAAAACCTATATGCAGACAAGGGCAAAAAATACTAGACCTTTCAATGCTAATAACAGAATATAGATAAAGAAGAAAAAGAAAGAACAAAAATCAAAAGGTATAGACCTATGATCCCATCGTTGCTTCTTACATCTATCAACCATCAGTTTGCATTTATGAGATAGCAACTATGCGTTTGCGTTTCCTCAAAATAGGAACCGCGTGTCTGCATTTCCTCAGAACAAAAATTATGCGTCTGTGTTTTCTCCAAACAGGAACTGCGCGTCTACGTTTTCTCCAAATAGGAACCATGTGTCTGCGTTTCCTCAGAACAAAAGCTACGTATCCATATTTCCACAGCAAATAATTCGGGCGTAAGGTTTTCCAAGTATATAGATCCAAAGTTGAATCTATGCGCGTCTCAAATTTTTGAAACCTATAGGTGCAAACAAAGATTAGTAAACAAATTTAAAAGTAAGGTGAAACAAAATAAAATCTTTAGGGGTCCCACCATGATCGTCATTTCTATAACCAAAGAATCGAACACAAATAATAACAAAGACAGAGATAGAAGTAGATTATCAAAATCCCCTTTTGTATTGATATTGATACGATTTCTACAAAATATTTTGAATTACCCCAAGTGTGTTGGGAGCAATGTTACAATATTTTTCGTCTCTCTGAAATACAATGCTTATTATGGGAGAGGGAGATCTTCCAACTCCTCCGTAGGATGTGTTGTTCTTATTTCTCTCATTACAACTTCAAAGGGTGAGTGGGCTTTGGTATCCAGCTAGGGACCACTCCAGCTTCAGTAGCTTATCCAAGATACCTGTTACCTACACACATGCAAACCAGCAAAGAAGATTAATAGCACCTGTATAGTCAAGCGGTAAACCCAATGCTACATATAAACCTATCATTGATATGTATGAAAATCAGATAGCATGAAACAGTTAACAAATAAAGCCTTACTCCATATTTTAAATCACTTATCTTTGTTGATGAAATTTCTCGAGACTGTGGAACCGTAGAAGCACGGTTGTGGGATGGAAATCGTGGACCTGCAGTTGTAAAATCGTAGATTCATATTTTTTATCGTGGAACCATGAACAAGCAGTTTCGGTTGAATGGCAGATTGCCTCGAGATCCAAGCCAATGATCAGAATCGAGTTCACGCTATCAATTTCTTGTTGTGTCCAGATCTATTTCGGCAGCCTGTCGGTACGCAAGTTCAGCTCCCTTTCTTTGTTGACAAGATGGCATTTTTATAGGCTTCCTAGGGCTTTGGAGGGGAATGGGAGGTGGCAAGCCTAACTTTCCAAGTGATAAATCTGAACTTCCAGGTGGAAGGGGCAGTTATAGTGAGTCATCTAGTGTGCCTCACTTAACTGGGGTGATGTGGCTGCAAGTGGAATGCAATGTGGGATCCTGTCCTATGTGAAGGGACAAAGGAGACAAGGTGGATAAGATGTGGCATGGGTGTTGGGAATCTATCCCATGTGTAAATACAGGGGAATAAGAGTGGGTAAGATGTGGTAGAGATGTTGGGTGAAGTGTCCGGGACACATGTCCAATGGGTGGACAGGAAATCCTAGGGTGATTTTCCCAATTAAGTAAATTAGATAAATAGGATGATGTGTAGGATTTTATATTCATAAGTTAGAACTAAGGCATATCTTTTTATCATGCAAGATTTGATGGTGGGATGGTAAATGTGATTTAGAGGGTGTCGGATTTTGGTGTCTACACAACCAAACAAAGATAGGCATTCATACAATCAATAAATAACAAGGAGATGAAATCAAAAACTAAACAGTGTAGAATTTGTATTTACATAGAGGTAAACCTTACATATGAATTGTAATGGCTAAATAGCCACCCTTAGGAATGACTAATATTCTACTATTTATAGATATATTTATATTGATTTCAAAATTTGAATATTAATGGCAGTAGGCAGGATAACAACTCTTGCAGCTAATAGGTGCCACACTAGTACACTACTACTCAAGATAGCATCACTCTTCTAGGAGGTAGATACATCTAGTTTTATCTAGGTCTTTGGATCCTCTGATATTTTTGCCTAGTTCATCAATTCTTAGCTACCTCATCCTTTTACTTGGTTGGCAATCCTCTGGTTAGGTGACGAGTGATAGGCATTGATCACCTTGGGAGCAATGCACCTCAAAATAAATCACTTTTATGTATGATTGTTAGGTTTTTGAACTGTTACAATAGTGACTACATCTTCCATTTGAATTTTGAGTGATGGCGAGAATTCTGTAAGCCGGGTGGGTGCTTCCTTTGTATTTCTTTCTATTCGTGGAGGCGCAAGAGAAGAGGGTGGACATTTCTTTGAAATTTTTCCCAATATGGGTGAGAGTCTTTGTCTTCCCCAAAGGTCAGGGTTTCTTGATTTTCTTTCCCTTTCTAGCACTTGATAGGCCCACCCAACAAGTGGGTGGGCTTTTTGAGAAGTTCCTCCCAAAGCCAAGGGTGGATCATCCACCTTTTCTATCACCTACCATGTTTCCATCCGTCATTCACCTACTGCTTTGGTCCACCCATTGCCGCTGCTGCCACCACTTGATATCTTCCACCCATCCATTAATGTTCCTCATAATTTTATGAACTCCTTTATATGCATCATCTTTTACAAAAAGGGATGTGGATGTGTTGAGTGAATATTTTTCCCTATTGCAAAATGATCACCACAAATAGAGTATTAATTTGAAAACTCTCTCTTGCAAAGAAACTAAGTGAAATCACTTATTTCTCCAAGGTTCTGGTAAGCATACATTTCTGTATATGTATAATCAATGAAAATTAAGATGGAAACAAATGTATACCAAAATAAACTCAACCCTACAAGTGAAAGTTAACAAGGGGCCTTGAATAGTTCAAATAATGCTTGGTAATTGTGATCTTAACACCTTCAAAATGTAAATTATTGATTCATTTTTTAGTGCTCTTGACATTAGTATGATCTACCCTGAATCCCAATCAGTAAGATCATTTTATCTTCGGATTAAAGGGTTTCAAATGCAAAATAAAAAATGTGTGGAATAGTCCACTTCATTCTAGAATCTGTGCCTTTAATGTGTGGTTCATTTTAAATTTAGTGGATTCATTTTATCTTCATTATAAATGTTCCCCTATCCTATGTTAGAGTTTGGTGTTAGTAAAAGTTAGCAAGTTAGCATGTCAGTGTTAGTTTGCTTTATCTATCTTAGTGTGAATTTGGCGTTAGTAGCCCCTCCTAAACCAGTGTTTTATCTGAGAATCAAATTGATGTATTTGGAGGTACAAAAATTCTGGATAAGGACCAGAATGGAAGCAAATGAACTAGAAACAAAACAAAAAATTCTAGAAAATGGACCAGAATGGAAACTACAAACAGAAAACAAACAAAAATTCTGGAAGGACCAGAATAGAAAAGAATGCAGAAATTCTGGAAGGACCAAAATGGAACAAACTGAAATTTTGGAATGGACCAAAATAGAAAATAAAACAAATGCAAAAATTTTGGAAGGACCAGAATGGAACCAACAGAACTTCTGGAACGGACCAGAATAAAAAATATGCAACTAAAAAAATTATTCTAAGTACAAGAACAAAAACATAATCTACAAGGTTAGCTGGAAAAACAAATGACATCAAATCTGGTCAACAATCCCTTCCCTACAAAACCCCAAGTTATGAGACAAATCTAAACAACTTAATCTGAAAGGCCTGCAAAAACACAATCTTGTTAGATCAAGTGCAAGACTCAAAGGAAAAGAAACGTTAGCATTTTACTCTGATATTCACCTAGTATAACCCTGAATGGCATTAATACCTAGATATAAATCAGACATGAAATGCAATAAATATAGACAATAAAACAATAGCTTTAGACGAAGTCTTCTTTTGGTTTTGCTCACAAGGTTTACCTTTTCCAAAGAATACCTTTATTTATTTAAGTGTGTTCATGATTACATCAAATTCCAACCCCCTAAAATAACTTCATTGGATTTTTTAAAGGAATCCAACCTTCGTTTCAACTTCCCCTTCTTCTTACTTCTTGTAGGCATGACGCTCAGACCTTCTCCGCTCCTACTCATCTCAACAAAACAACCGGAGTCACCTATCTGTGTCTGGAATTTATATGGGTGAAGGTTGCATTTAGGGTTTACGAGAGACATCTAGGGTTTCCACCTTATTGTTAATATATTTCTAAACTGGGCCCTGTCACTTCTGCCTTCTCTGACCTGCCAACGTTCATTTCGTCTATGCTACACATGGTGAGAACATGTTACTGTGATGTTGTCTTTGCAATGAAATTATCTCAATTTTTGGTTGTTTTCTTCAGACCCATTACATTGCCTCGCCACTTTAATCAAGCACGTGGACCCAGTCTTATAGTGTTGGCACATGGTTGCTCTCTGACAGCACACCAAACCTCTACGCTGTACATGCTTTCCATTGTTCTCTAGCATCACTGTACATTCGATTGTATTAATTTACCATTGATATGTTTTGGCCATTCCTCCTCTGCCATTTTACCAAGCCTTAGACTGCGTGTCAATCTAATCATAATGCACCACCATAATTTGGTTTCCCATTGCCATGTGATCTCAAACCTTTCCACTATGATGCACACCCACTGCAATTTTTATGGTTTCAACAAGATAATGATGCCATCGTGAATAATGTCCATATTTGGACAAATTAAACTTTTGAAATAATTCCCCACTTCTCCTAAAAATTGTAGGTTCGTCTATTGTATTTCCAACCAACCCCATCAAGCTAGCCTCGTTGTCTAAGTCGCCCAAATTTCTCAATACTTCCCAAAATCATGCAAAAATGCAAAATTTGTTTGTTGTTTTTGATGATATTTATAATCATTCTTATGGTCATGTTTGATTGCTAATGTTATTTTATCATGCTTAATCAAGATATCATTGTAGGAAAGTGAAGTGTGATTTGATGTAATTAATATTTTGTAGTGTAGTGTGATTTAATTGTTTGTAAAAGAAATATTGTTTTGGTAAATATACCCTTGCTATTTTGACCAATTAGCAATAGACCTTGAGGATGTGTGCTTGTATATGAGCATTTATGGAGGCTACCCCTCACGTTGGTCATGAAGCGGATCATGTGTGAGGTTTTGTTGTTATGCTAACATCAAAGAGTTATGATCCAAGAGTAGTTTGAGAATTTTTGATTGAAAGTGATATAGTTGATGATAAGTAATGAGTGATCTTAATATTTAGTTTTGATTAAACTTAGAGAAGTTTGACGCGATGTAGGTGATTGAGCATAAAAATGGGATAAAAGACTTGTGCTAGGCATAATATTTCTAGTGTGAAGTAAATGGAGATATTTTATGAGGATTATCTCATGTCATCATCATGAAGTCTATATGCAACTACATGACTTAAGCAATTATGTCTGATCAATGCAATTTTTTTTATATGGCAAGAAATCATGCAATATGGTCAAATGGATGTATTGTACTAGGTGGTAGATATGAAATACAATATTAATTGGTTTTAGGGTCAATTTCTTATCCTAACAGACATACAAATCCATGAGGTTATAGTGACTTCAAGTAATCAAAACTCAAGGAAATTCTTGGTCATTTTAGGATGAAATCTAGTTTATCAAGAACTAGTGTGTGATTTGTGTATTATTTTTCCATATTGATATTAATTATGATACAAAATATCTCAAGGATCAAATGTGTATTGGTATGAGGTTCATTTACAAATTTTGAGTAAGGTAATGATGCAAACCAACTTTAAGAACCAATGTGTGCAACTGATGAATTCATTTACCATGATTTTTGTATGTCATTGGACTTAACTATGTTGTAATACAAACCACTAAAAAGCTAGCTTATCCATAAGTGGATATTGGTCTGTACAAAAAAGATCGCTAATGTGACAGACATGTCGCCATACTGAAGACTACCCCCAAGCATATTTTATTCAACCCATTGTTGTAATGAGGATCACCCCACGATTTTCGAATAACTGAGGAATTCCAGGGATTCAAGCTCATTACCCCATTCGTTTATTTTGATTACTTTGAGTAGGGATTCTTGCTCATTTTTTTAACAAGAGGATTTATTTGCTTTGTAATAAAAACCATTTTTCTACTTTTTGTTTTTTTGATTTTTTTTTTTTTTTTTTCCAAGGGATACTTGCTCATATTAGTGGAAGAGCAAGGGATTTATTTAGGTAGGGTGGAGCTTGCTCTTTTGCCAGTTCTCAGTATTCTAGACCATAGACATAATAGGATAACAAGGGAAACCTTTTACTTAAGGAGCTAGGACTACTAGGTAATATCACCTTTCTTTGTGCAACATTATTTTTAAGATGTGCAAGTGTGTTTTGGTTCTAGAGAGATTTGTAATCAATATCGAGAATCAAGATTTTATTAAAATGTGAATCATGTGAGTGGTTCAAAATAAATTATGAATTGCTTCAAAATAAACCAAGATTGACTATGAATCTTAATAGCATTAGTCTAATATTAAAATAATATAATAATTGGATGTTACCATATGCCATATGAAATTGGACCAAAAACTCATTAAGAAATGTAGGATAAGTGAAACTATGTGAAATATAATTTATATGAAATGGTTGTGATTATGAATTAAACTATATGCAACATATGTTGTATGTACAAAATATATGACAACTATGTACAATGGTGAAACTTGATTTTAGGCATAATAAATTTTAAGGTGCATTATGTTCATTGGTTCCTTAAGGTCTTTTCCATCTAAGGTAGCCAAACGATATGCACCTGATCCAAATTTAGCAGTGATGATAAATGGACCTAACCAATTTGGTTGGAATTTTCCTTTAAGATCCATTCGAGCATTGGTGTTTTTCTGATTTTCTTTAAGAACAACGTCTCCAACCTCAAAAGATCAAGTATGAAATTTCTTGGAGTATGATATCTTGAGTTTATCTTGATAAACACAAAGATTCTCTAAGGCGTTTATGTGTTTTTCATCTAATAATTCCAATTGGCTTAGTCATCCAACATAATATTCATATCCTAATTCAGCATCTTGAATTAAAAGTCCTAAAGAAGGTACTTCAAGCTCAAAAGGAAATATAACTTTGGTCCCATATACCAAGATGAAGAGAGAAATGTTTGTAGGGGTTTGAACCCTATAATGATAAGCCCATAAGGTCGGATATAATTGAGTGTGCCAATATTGATGGACTTATTAACCAATAATTTTAAGATCTTAATTAAGGTTTTATTGGATGCTTCAGCTTGACCATTTCCTTGTGGATAGTAAGGAGTAGACCATCTATGCTATATTTTGTATTTTGCACAAAGATTTTGTATGTCTTTATTTTTTAAGCAAGTTCCATTATAAAAACAAGTGTAGAGGGAATCCCAAATCTATAGATGATTTGATTAAAGATAAATTTTGAGACTTGGGTTCCTATGCAAGAAGCCAATGGCATGGCTTCTACCCATTTTGTAAAGTACTTTGTTATTGTTATGATGAACTTATGACCATCGAATAAAATTGGATTAATCTTCCCAATGATGTCTAGGCCCCATTTTGAAAAGGCCAAGGGAAAGAAATGGCTTGAATCTCTTGAGCAAGAGCATGAACAAGGTTTGTGTGTTGTTGACATTTGTCACATCGACACACATAATCATTAGCATCATTTTCCATGGAGGGCCAAAAATATTTGATTCGTAAGAGTTTTTTGGCTATGGCACCACCACTAGCAAGATCCATCATGCACTTCGGTTAGTGACTTTTTGGATTCATCAAGGTTGAGGCATATTAGAAGGATACCTTCAAAAGATCTTTTATACAATGTACTTTCGACAATTATGAAACGAACAACTCATTTTCGTAAAATTCATCATTGATTCCTATCTAGACCATCTGAGAATGATCCATTTTGGAGAAAGTTAAATATACCCCCATACCATGGTTCTGGGAATGTTTCTTTGATTGTGAATATGTCTAAGGGTGTTAGGCAATACTCTAATGAAGTGGGTTCCCAGAGTTGGTGAATGATGATAGTATCATGATTATCATCCAAATCTAAAGGAATGAGAGAAGTAGTTGTTGCCATAGCATTCGTAGAATGGATACTAGTACGAGGGATAGCTTTGATAGTAACTTTCTCAAATAAAGATCAAGTTTTAAAAAATATTATTTATAAGGATGGAGTTTCTCATCTCGAGTTTGAAATATATTATTAATTTGATTTTCCATGAGTTGCAAGTCTCCAAAAATTGATAGGATTTTGATATGCAAAGCTAAGGTTGCTCGTAAACCGAGTATAAAGGCTTCATATTCTAATGTGTTATTTGTACATGAAAATTGTAGTTTGAAAGATAATGGAATAAGTTTTTTTTATGGAGACACCAATATAATGCCCACACTTGCACCACTCATACAATGGGATCCATCAAAATATAGAGACCTAAATTTTGATTGACTGTCTTCTAGATTAAGGCATTTGTTTGGAAATTGTATTTTTAAAGGATGAGTAAACTCAAGAGGGGCAGCAGCGAGTTGGTCAGCTATGACTTACCCTTTAATGGACTTCTAGCCAATAAATGTTAGGTCAAACTCACTTAGAGTGAGAACCCAATTTGCTACTCATCCTGATAAGTAAGGTCTACTAATCAAGTATCGCAATGGATCAAATTTCGCTATGACAAATGTTTTCTGGCTAAGCATATAGTGGTGCAAGTTTTACGTAGAGAACACAACAACTAAAAAAAGCTTTTCTAAAGGTGTATAATGAGTTTCATAGCTTACCAAAGTTTTGCTAATGTAATAAATAACTTGTTCTTTCTTATCCTCATCATGTTGCGCTAGCATTGCTCCTAACGCAAGTTCTGAGGTAAAAATATATAAAATAAAAGGATATTATGTTCGAGGAGGAACAAGCACTGACAGTGTAAGCAAGTAGTTTTTAAGAGCTTCAAAGGCTTCTTGACATTCATCATCCCATTTAAACAGAGTATCTTTCTTAAGTAACTTAAGAAAGGGTTGGTATTTATCTGCTAATTTATCAATAAAATGATGAAGGGATTTGCTGCAGGAGCATCCGGTGGCAAAGCTGCAATCTTGCATCACCCAAAATGTATTTTTTTTCCTTAAGTACTAAAACTGTCGCGATATCGCGACGCTTTTTGAAGAAGGTCGCCAGTGGGCCAAACTGTCACGATATCGCGACGCTTTTTCATGGAAAGGGCCAAGGCGTGAAACTGTCGTGAAATCGCGACATTTTTGAAGAAAAGCAGCTTCAGCGCCAAACGGTCGTGAAATCGTGACATTTTCAAAGGAATGCAGCTTCAGCGCAAAACGGTCACGAAATCGTGACATTTTCAAAGGAATGCAGCTTCAGCGCAAAACGGTCACGAAATCGTGACATTTTCAAAGGAATGCAGCTTCAGCGCCAAACGGTCGCGAAATCGTGACAATTCCGGAGGAAAGCAGCTTCAGCGCCCAACGGTCGTGAAATCGCGACAGCTCCGAGGCAAAGTCACTTGAGCGCCAAATGGTCACGAAATCGCGACGCTTTCGGGAAGCAAGATTTGAAAGCACAGGGACATCTTCGGCAAAATATTCTAAGGCACAAGAATGGTCGTGAAATCGTGACACCTTCAAAGGCAAGCTTAAAGGACGTCGCAAAATCGTGACACCTTCGAAGACAAAGTTTAAAAGACGTCGCGAAATCGTGACACTTCTGGGAGGCAAGACTTGAAAGCATAAAGACATCGCAACACCTTCGAAGGCAGAGCTCAAAGACGTCGTGAAATCGTGACACTTCCGGAAGAAAGGTTCTTAAACGCAAAGTGGGCGCGAAATCGTGACACTTCCGAGCCGAAGACCCAAGGGCGTGAAATGGTCGCGAAATCGTGACATGTCGTGGTTTCGCGGCCCGAAACGAAGCAGCAAGTACGAAATGCAAAGATGTCACGAAATCGTGACATGTCGTGGTTTCGCGGCCCAAAGGAGGAAAGCGAGTAAGAAAGGCCTAGAAGTCGCGATTTCGTGACGTGTTGCAGAATCGCGGCCCCAAGGAGGAGAGAGAAGCCTAACGCCAAAAACGTCGCGATATCGCGACCAAATAGGAGAGAGAAAGTATTGGAGCAAAAACGTTGCGATATCGCGACCAGAGCTCTCACGACGTTGACCAGCCGACGATGGCAGAGACCAGTGCAGAGGGACATGTGGCGTGAAGTTACAGGTGGCCCAAGAGTATGGAGCGGTTACGGGGACTCTGGCAAGGGGACGCGTGGCATCAAATTACAAGCGGGCTGTGACGCATCCCTTTGAATGATGAATTGGCGAAAGTATTGACAGGCGACCGTAGCGCACTCCGCCACCCCAGACCATGATAATATGGGGCACCTGGCAGCATGTTGCAGGCGATCACAGGACATTCGTGCGAAGGGTTACAGGGAATCCCACACTTGATGTAATGATGGAAAGAAGTTGGGGCCGGTGATATAAAAATATCGCGCATGCATTGTATTGGGGGGACTCCTGGCCATTTATTTTGGAATTGCTGTGTATTCAAATTAAGACCTCTGTTTAATGGAACTTGCTAGAATTTTGGTCTGTGCATTGTTGATCTCGGCACTCTTGCTGTGTGTTGTTTATAGCCCTATATCAGGATTGGAGCTTACCTTATATACTTCTAAGCTCTATTAAATTTTTTGGTGGTGGCATATTGATAAAGCATTGATTTTAATAAGATCTATCTCTATACCTAGCATAGATACAATAAATCCTAACAACTTAGCAGATTTTACTCCAAAAATATATTTGTCTGGATTTAAATGGACTTTGTACTCGTGGAGTCTATTAAAGACCCATCTAAGTCAAGAATGTGATCTTCCTCATTAATAGACCGAGCTATGATGTCATCCACATAATCATGCAAAATTTCATACATCGTGTCATGAAACACATGTCATAGCTCGTTGATTAGTTATCCCTACATCCTTCAAACCAAAAGAAATTACTTTCCAACAAAAATTTCCCCATGGTGTAATGAAGGCAGTTTTTGGTTGATCTCTTAGTGTTATACGAATTTGATTATATCCTAAGAATATTTCCATAAGGGATAACATCTCACTTCCTGATGTGAAGTCAATAATCTGATCCATATTAGGAAGGGGAAAGTCATATTTTGGGCATGCAGCATTGATGTCCCTAAAATCAATACATACTCTGATTTTAGTAGCCTATTTTTTAGATACTAGAACAACATTGGATATCCAATCAGAATAGTCGATAGCTTGAATAAAATTAACATCTAAAAAATTTTGTAATTCCTCTTTAACCAACAAGACTACTTTAGGATACATTTTTGTAAGTTTTTGTTTTACTGGTATAGCATTAGGATGAACTACCAAATGGTACAAGACTCCAAAAGGATCCAAGCAAGGCATATCTACATATTTCCATGCAAAGATGTTAGGGTATTTTGTAAGAAATTATATATATTTAATTTATTCTTCTTTTCTCAAGGTAACTCCTATTTTCACCATATGAGGATTGGTTTTCATTCCAATATTAATTTTCAAGATGTATTCTACACAATGCTTAAATACATTTTAAATTTGGTAGGGGTGGGTTAAACACCCATTTCCTAAAGTTCTCATAAGGATAGTTTGGCTAGTTCTTCTTGTGTAGTTGTTGTTTGAACATGTGCTATGCATGGGATGGACCCATCAAAGAAGAAATTATTTTGCATGATTTCTTCATGAGGTATGTCACAAAAGATATCTCCTTCTACACATTCATCTGGAGTGGCAATTATTTTCGGATGGACCATGAAAGCATATTGTAAGAAAACAAATGAGTTTTGTTTCGCATCTTAATATCCTTTAAATGCTTTTGACTTTCTAAATATTCATCATACGTGATTAGGTGATCATCTTCATAGAAGGGGAAAGGTTGAGATTTTATAGGTATATAACCTATACCGCATCAGGTAGACAATTCCTCAACCTCAAAAAGCTCACGTATGTCATTTAAAAATAACATAAACCTTTACCCTTATACCCCATATCACACATAATTTGATTAGATTTTATATATTTATTGGAGAAATAACATTGAGCAAAACTATTTTCATCAAATGTAAAGCTCATTTGCTTAATGTTGATTTTATTTGGGGAACATCCTATGAAAATAAAGGTACAATTTCCAACATGATATATATTTTCCCATTTACAAGGCAAACTTGTTGTACAGGAGGATGGCGGTAATTAAGACAAGACAATGGAGCCTTGTATAACAAAAGTAACATGTTTTTTTTGTGCTAATATGGTGGATAAATCTGGTAAAGCCTCATTTATAGGAGGGTATGATGTAGAAGGATAATTAGCACTAGAAGGTATAGGTATATTAGAAGAAGGTGGTGGGTCAAGCATTGGTACAGAGGACTTAGGAGGAACAGGTGCCAATGATGATAAGATTGGACAAAATGGAACATCAATGGGTTTCGCCATTGCACACATTTCAAAAGGTCTAGGGTTGCCATAAATGGTTACCAATTGAATTTTAAATTTAAATTTTACACATTGATGAAAAGTAGAGGGGACTTCCCTCATTGAATTTATCTAAGGACATCCTAGAAGAATGTTGTATGATGTTGGGAAAGATACCAAAAAAATGGATGTATCCAGAATTCTAGGACCAACTTGTAATGGAATAGACATCACACCACGATATTCTTGGGTTTTGTCATTAAAGGCTTTAATAATCATTTCAGTTCTTCTTAAATCCTTGTTTCTGAATCCAAACCTCTTGAAAAAGTTATAAGTGCAAATGTTCAAAGATGAGCCATTGTCAATCAACACCCTTTTAACACACACATCTTCAATTAATATTATTATGTACAAGGGATTATCCCTATGCATACTCTAAGGAGGAATATCTTTATCATGAAAATCAATGTAATCAATTCCATGAGAGGCCATAACATTAACTACGACAATTGGCTCTATATCTTGAGGCACCATCATTTGACTTAGGGTATTCATTAATTCTTTCCTATGAACAGATGAAGTCCTAAGAAGATCAAGAAGAGAAATTCTAGCTGTTGTATTAGCTAGTTGTTCATTGATATCAAAAGGAGTCTTCTGTTAAGTTCAAACTAAATTATTTCCTTTATGAGGTGGTTTCAGAACAAAATGTGGATGATCCATATCATTTGGTTGAGTTGTATGTAATTGAGGTTGATAAGTCAGGGTTTGAGCATGTTGCCTAGTAACGGGTCCAATTATACCTACAATGTTGTTTGATAGGTATGATGATTATGGGATAACAAATGAATTGAATAGAGTGAGATATGGTAGTTGATGTTTTTTTATGAAAAGAAGTTGTTGTGAAGAGGAATGAGTCGTCATCATTCTTGGAAATGGTTCCTCTAGAACTAACAACTCTAAAGTAGATATAATTAGTTCTGATTCATATTCTGAGCTATTGGAATGAAGAGAACTAATGTCTAACTCTGATTCTGAGTCACTTTCTATGTGTTCCAAAGATAAGGATTGTGAATTTCTTCCTTGAAATTTCTCAATTGTAACTATGGATTGAGTAGGCACAAATACAATTTGTGGGAGTTGTGATGACAGGTGATTACTAACCATTCCCACATAACATGTTGGATAAGGCACATGCTTATAATCTAGTTGATTCACAGCTTCCTTGCCATGATTAGGCAATGTATTTTGGAAGATATATAGGTTTTTATTAACATTTTGTGCCTGTTGCTTTTGTGGGTTTGTTGGAGGACTAGCATTTGGTGGAGGACTTTCCACTTCCAAATTTTCATTGTCAATTAAATCTTGCACTAAATATTTTAGTATTCTACAAGTGTTGGTTGGATGTCTGACAATTTGATGGAAATAACAATGTTGGTCTGGTCTATACCAAGGTTGGGAGGTGTCTGGTTGTTTTATCTTTGGCAATTATATCAAACATATTTCTACTTATTATAGTAAGACTATTGTCAAAGGTTGATTAAACTTTGTGAAATTTCGTTGTGGAGGTTTTAGAGATGCTTTTAATACATACTTTTTTGTGGTCTCTATAGTATTAACATTTGGAGGAGGTCTATTGTTTGTGACCCCATATCCTACCACATGCTTGTTCTTATATTTATTTTTAGATGATTTATCCTCATCCTTCCTTTTAATTGTCCTCTCCTGATAAGGGCTTCTTCTACCTTTGCTAAATCGATAGCTTGATCAAAAGAGGTTATGGTGGTAGTGGTCAACTCATAAGACAATTGTTCTTGTGGGTTTCCAATGAAGATTTCTAGCATTTCCCTTAGAGGTAGAGAAAAATGTAATTTGCCCAAAATTTTTCTCCATCGGGATAGAAATTCTACAAAATCTTTTTTTTTCCCTTGTTTTAAGTTGTACAAATCCTTAATTGTGACATGAATTTCTATGTAGGCACAAAATTGATGCACAAATAACTCTGCGGTTTCTTGGAAATTTCTTAAGAAATGTGTCAACAGTTGATAATACCATTACAAAGCCATACCTCCTAATCTTTTTGGAAATATTTTCAATAACAACATATCATCATATGAAATGTCGTGACAAGCTATCCTAAAAATACGAAGATGTTAGATCAGATCTTTAATCCCCTTATAAATTGGTAGAACTGGCATGGGGAAATGTTTAAGATATGGTCTAGTGGTAACAAAAGGATCCAATGGTTGGTTGCACATTTCCTTATAATTGTATGTAGGGTGATAAGGGTCTATTTGATCTAATCATGAGGCTGATTGTTTGATTATAGCTTCAAGGTGGCGTGGTTGTCCATTGTGCCTATTTTGTGTTGTTATATTTGCATAAGGAGGGTAATATGTAGATTGTGTTGGCATGTAAGGAGTTGGAATGGTAATATTATTGTGCATAGGCTTTAAAGTAGGAGGATTAAGGAGCTTATAAGGAACTGTATTTTTTTGAGAGGTTGGTTGAGAAGATGTAAGGATTTGCACATTTTATTTTTTTGAGATGTAGAAGCTTGAGCAAATCGATTGTTAAAATATAGAGAAAAAAAACTATTGTTGGCAGAGGAAGAAGGTTTTTCTTTAGTGGAGGTAGTTGTAGTGGTCATAAAAATAGGTTTATTTTATGGTGCCACAAATGTTTGGATTTGAGAATAAGTATCTTGAGAAGGTGTAATTTGGATGGTACCTAAGGAATGATCATTATGGATGAAATGTTTTAATGGATGGATATTATCACTCGCATATGTCTCCGGTTGAGGGTAAAATTGAAAAAATTCTTCTAAAGTTGCTTCAATGAGCTAGAAATTCATAGAAATGTTGCACAGATTCAAAACGGACATCCCCTTGAGGTCCCATTTTAGGGTCAAAAGGGTCGATTGTTTCATCTTCTTCATTTTGTTCTATTTGTGCTACTTGTTCCTCTTGAATTTTTTCTATTTCTATTTCAGGATTAGGGTTTTCGGTATCTGACTCCCCTTCAGAGCTAGTTGCCACCTGTTTACCATTCCTTAAGGTTTTAGGCATATTTTTTTTTTCAACGCTACTCCTAATTTTTTTTAGATTAAATTGAAAAGACCTGCTTACTAAATATTTACAAAAAAAATAAATACTAGAGCTAGGTAATTTACTCTTCTCGAAAGAGCTTATATATGTCTTTGATAGGCTCTAAGTATTTTGGGTTCATAAAAATGCTCTTCTTTGAAAATAAAATACTTTTTCAAAAGGAGAATGAAATGAACAAGAGTAATGTTACTAGTTCTTGAAGTAGGAGGTTGGAATTGAAGTTCATGGTAAAAATATTAGAAGAGAGCTGCTCTAGGTGCTTTATGATATCATTTATTTTGCTCAAAGGTTACTTCCTTATCTTCTAGGTTTGCTTGGAATTTATGAACAGTTATTGATTCTTAAAAATAGCTTTCCCAAGGGTAGACTATGGAATGGATGCTAGACCTCTTGTTTGCTAACAAACGTTCACAACTCTTTTTAATATTGAAGTAGTGGAAGTATTAATCTACACCTAAGACTTTCATTATATCAATTATTTTAATTTGTTTTAATTCCTCAGACCTAGTCTTGACAAGATCGAGGTTATGCCATAACTCACCCCAATGTTCTCTGTCGTAAAGGGTGTTTACTTTTTGTTCTATAAGTAGCCTCCTAAGATCAATAAGTGCAGAATCCCTAGCACTATTTTCCAACATTAAAAAAAAAAAAAAATAGAAAAAGCAAAGTAAAAAGTAAAAATAAATGAAAAGCTTAAAACAAAACAAGAATTTTCTTCTAGCTAAAGTTTTTTTCGAACCATTTTGAAATTTGCAGGTCAATTTGTCTCATTTTTCAATTAGTATTTCACTTGAATGCCCACATACAGATGCTTGGTGATGAAGTCCAAGTCGTGATGAAGCCCAAGTTCAACCAGTCCTCACCCAGTTCACCTTGGGCAACGATACACCTCAAAGAGATGCATGCTATTTTCCACGGCTATGATGGTTGTTGGATCGGATGAATTTTAAAATCTTGATTAAAATTTTAAGTTCTCTAGGTACAAGTGAAAGGATAATTCCTTTTTGAATTTTCGTAAGCCTTCACTGTATATCCCGTTATGTCCAGACCACCCGAAGCTACACAAAAACACGTCGTATGTGGTTCTTTTTTAGGACAATGATGTAAAGAAAATGAAAATGTGAACCGTATTGAATTAAAAAGAATTATCATTTTATGTTCTTCTAATATAAGCAAACATATTTTAATGACTTTTTAGTTTTTTTTTAAACAAAGAAAAAATAATAATTTCAAAGTGATTGTGTGTTCACATCGGGTTCAGCAAAGAATGTAGACCCAAAAATTTTGCACCCTTTTCCTTTAGGCTAATGGATCCACGCCTGAAGAGGGAAGGAAAATTATGTGCCTACAACTCAGACTAGAAGCACTTGATGCTCTCCTTGGTGTTTGTCGATAAATTAGGTGGGGTTCACCAGGAAACACTTTATGGTGGTTTCCATGCCTAGGTAGGGTGAGTGTTCCTCGATATATACACACCTAGGGTTTAGCCAAATGCAACTATACCTAACTATATGCACTTCAAATTTCCATGAAAGCAACAGTATACAAATTAACTAGAAAACTTGTAAATTTAACTAAAATGCAATGATTCTTGTGAATACTGAAAGCAAAAAGATAATTCTATGCTATCATGTGTATGTATTTTTTTCTTAGTGTTTTCCAACTAGTATAATTGATGCAAAAATTATATAACTAAGTTTTTATTTTTTCTTTTCTTTCTTTTTTCTTTTATGAAAGTGCTTTTAAATAGAATAGTATAAATTAAAATATGAAAATTTGAAAGGAATCCAGATTTAGACACTTACCTGATATGGATGGTTGCTATCAGATGAATTAAAATTTTTTAGGGTGAATTCAGATCTGTTAGCGAATTCGAAAGCGCGGAGTAGATTCGGATCTCAGAAAGCAAATTCAAAAACATAGAGCAACTATCTAAATTTGTTTAAAATCTACAATTTCACAACATAACACTAGAAATTGTGATTCGTGGTGAGGGATCTACTTAAGCCACTGCAAGTGTGATCCTCAATGATGTGGTATTCAGATCCACTCAGTTATTTTAGTAAGCCATCAACAAAATGATGGATTTTCTAAATTTAAGGAAAACATATGCATTCAACAAAGATATAGTGAAACAATATATAATTCAACAAGTAGTAAAGGCTATGATAACCCAAAATGTAAGATCTAAAGTTCTGATAAACCTAAGAATCAAATATTTTCCCTCAACATATGTCTATGCAATTTTAGATGTTTTCAACGAATTCAAAAATCTTTAGTCATTTTGTGAATTTGTTCAAACTTGCAACGATCAAATTTAGAAAGTTGCAGAGCAATTTCAGAAATCCTTTAGTGAATTTGGATGACCAAGTAGTCTTTCGAATTCATTAAGATCCTACAATTTGACAAATACCTTCTAAAGATCTGCAATCAAGGGATGTCATGATTAAGAGTACCCATTTTGAATATTGTCACTAGACAAACAATTTATCTCTTAGGTATACCTATGTAAATTCGGAACATACAAAGCAAATTTAAAAATGCTCTAAAATATTTTAATTCATTGAAAGCAGATGACATTTAGATCTACAAATGCAAAGTAATAAAATCATTAAGCTAAATCAATGCATAAGGATCGATTGTACCAAATGTTGTCTCAACTAATATCTAGAATGATGATAGGATGGCAAAATATCCTCATAAAACTTGCAACAAGACATGAACAACTCTTCTCCACATCTTTTTCCTGCAAAATCACCATTACCTCCTTTTGAAAGTCACCTGCAACTTTTAAGAACCGGAGCCAATCAATAAAAATTGAGGAGGACCAATATAGATCAGTGTTGTTAGGAGAAATTAGAAAATTTCCCAATATGGCTGAATTCGAACGGTTTTGAATTCACTAAAAATCTAGGTTTACCCATATTAGAGGTAAAATCCAAACAATCTGCCAAATTTAGGCACACGTTTGATTTGATAAATTCAGACGGTTTTGAATTTGATTCGGTCGTCCGAATTTGCTACAAAAAAGGGAGAAAATTAAGTATAGGATTTAATGGGCACAAAAATCGAGGCAAATAGTTGAGAGGGGAAGCTACGTTGTTGAGGAGGGAAAACATTTTGTTAGGGAGTCTAAGAATTTTGAAGTGTGTCAAAATTCCATGGCTACACAATTTATTAAGACATCTATGGTATCAAGGGTAGCTTAATAAACTATGCATTTTATTATTGAACCAAAGTACCTTCATTTGCAACTAGGGGGGCTCATATGTATTCAAAACATTGTTGCAACATATTTTGAATTTTATTATTTAGCAAGACTAATAGATATATTCAAGGTGGTTTCAATATTGTGAAGGATTTTTATTATCATTATCATAAATTCCTCTCCTTGCCATAGTATAACACACACAAATCAATTTGACCTTCACATATAACCATGCATGACTCATAATGCAAACTCATGATCATACCCTATAAGCAATGACTAAACATTTACAATGATATTGCAAAAGTTACCAATCCTATAAAATACATACACACTTGATTTTTTTTCATGGAATGCATTTTATTTAAAATCATCATAAATATATAGCTCTTTATTTTTTATTTAACTCGTCATGATTTAAACATATATTCATAGTAATTCAATCAATGCCCCTGTTCACACTCCACCAATTAATAATTTAACTTATTATTGAACAATACATTTAACTACATAAACATAACTTTGTAATTTATTATTGATTAACTTAAAAATACACTAATCTAGTATCTATAACATGTTATTTATCATCAATGAATTTGATTTTATCAAGGGATCAAAATATGAGCATTACATCGTCATCATGTGCATCCTTCTTAGATTTTTTAACATTTGCTTTGAATAGACTATGACGACCTTTACCATTTGATGAAGTGGTCGGTAATTCTTTGGGAATTTTTTTGAAATCTAAATATCCTTTATTTAATCCATCATGTACTATAAATGATCCCCTTACTTCATATTTGAGTTTGTACCAAGACCAAACAGTTTATTTCTTTCTCAATCATTTTTTACTTGTATACTCCTTTTCCATTTGTTTGACTTCATAATTTTTACATTGAAATACAATATCTTTATAATCCACTTGTTGATCTCATTCTCCTGATTGAGATTTAGTTTTAATCAATTTTGGTAAGGGTTTTAAAATATTCATGGTAACATAAATTTGAGTATACACAACATGATTTTGCTTCTCAATAATTCATCCCTCCTAGATGAAGCTCCTTATAATATTACCAATATTATTCAAAAATATTTTATTGATTTGTTGATATGACAGTCCAAAAAACCTAACCCTTTCTAGATTCCTTTCCAAAACCTTTATTTTTATAAAAAAATCCTTGGTCCATAGTCTTAAATACAAGCAATTTCTCCAATTTATACCTAACTTTTTAATTGGAGAAAATGATGAGAACATAATTTTTTCAAAAGAGAGTCAATGAACAATTTAAACTCAATCCCCACTTCTATTTAATTCACTTTTTAATCTTTGAAAACCCTAGTCATTATCTATTAAACTTGTAAATTAAACCTTTATTTTAAAAACTATTGAATCATACTCAATCATTTCTTCTTTGATAATAACTTTTGATGTAATATCTACACATCTACACTTTGGAAAATATTAATATAATTTTTTTTAATTAATCAATAAAATATTTAAAGCTTAGAAATAAGACAAGTACAAAATTAAGAACATTCAAAGGATTAGATGTTATAATGCTAGGTTTCATGTACCTCTAACAACTTTAAAAAATTAAAGATATTCATTTGTGATTATATAAAACTTTTAACCATATGCTTCCACAACTTAATTTATACTAAGCTTATTATTTCCCCGGAAAGGAGATAAAATTAGTTGATCCCGCATTATTGCATTTGTCCAACGACAACAACACCTTATTCAAAGCAACTTTGAAGATATTTTTTATTTATTTATTTGTATAGCGTGAGAAACTCCTACAACCAACGCTTAGGGCTGAATATTCTTATCCCATCCATGACCCTTCCAACACTCAATACCGAGCATTCTCAGTCCATTCATGACCTCTTGTAAGGCTCGGAGCCAAGTTTATCGATAGGGGATTAACAAACACCCACACATGTTGTGGTTTGAACCTTGAATCTTTCAAAGAATATTCAAAGAGCCAAAGCCCAAATGGTTGCACTCTTCCACTTGGAACTTTGAGACATCTTAGACATTGAGACTTATTTAAATTGAGATATTCATTTAGATAGAGATAATTTTGAGAGAGTTGTGTAAATAAAAATAATATGATATAAATTAATTAATTAGTTCAACAAGAAAACACAATGGCTAGGGCTTTAGCTTCTCTTTAAGGAGGTCTAAGGTTCAAACTACAACGTACTCAAAAGGGGATAGTTTGGATGGTAGGAGGGTCCAGGTCTTGTTGACTTTATCTAACCCAATGGGCTAGGGTTTATAGTGACAACACCCAATGGTGTAAGTGATTCTTTGATATATATAAAATCAATTAATTAATTACTTTCTAAATTTAAATAAAATAATATTTTAAATAAAAATTAAAATTTTAAAATTTATTTAAATACAATAAAATAAAGATTATTTTTGTTCGTAAGGACTAGGTGGATTGATAAAATATTAAGAACTTGCCAAGAGCAGACCTAGGTTCAAATCTTGGTGGCATGTACAAACCTTGGGGGCATGCCCAATCTGGGTAAAGGTAGTACTCTGATCTAAGTCTGCTGAGTTTGCACCAACTTGATGACGACGGTACCAACCCCAAGGCATCTAGGGTCTTCCTCACTTCGGGTAATATTTACCGAGGCAAGATAGGGGTTATAATGGTAGCATCATGATTTGATGCTATGATTGGAGGGAATGTGACTTGACCCAAAGAAAAGGTAGTTACCGATTCCTCTATTTATCAAAAAAATATAAAGACTATTTTTTCTTGAGAAAAATGGGTTGTAATGTTAGGACCCCATCCTAACATTTTTTTTAATTCTCATATGATTGTCATGACACACTTCCAACGTGGGGACCCTTTTATAATGTTATTTTATAATACTTTGTAATGGTATGTGGTAAGTAAGGTGCCTAAACAAGTGGAGCCTTTTCATGTAACCGTTATCAAGAATGTAATTGATGTTTAGTATATGATTCTAGCTTGAGTGGCATTTTACATGTACACCAACTCTTGAGCTTTAGGTTAGGGGTGTATGAAGTGTTTCTTTAAAATAAATAGAGTCGTGTATGAATGTATATTTTTGTAAATTAATGAAAGTATCGAATGAGGTTGCACCATCGAAGAGGCTTGCGATTTTATGTTGTTGTGAGATTGTTTAATTCAACATTTACTTTTTGCATTGTGATATTTTGTTAATTCATGCTTAATTTATAGTATTTGTGTGAGTGAGTTATTTTTTATAGTAGGTTCCCAACAAGTGGCATCAAAGCACTTTCCAAGGCCGAGTTCAGCTACGATTGTGGCAATTCTTGCCCATCTATTTAGATTCTTAGGTATAATTTTTTTATGTTTTTCATTTTTTGTTTGTCCTTACTTAAAAAACCAGCAAAAGCAAAAAAACATATAGTTCTTTCTTTTTTTGCAATAGTTGTGTAGGTTAGAAACCTTGTGTCAAGGGTTTTAAAATATCGTGAAGAAGCTATCGTTATTGGCTAAGCTAAATAACCCATAAAACATCTAGTAAAGTGAAGGGCCATCAAACTCCAATATCCAGGCCTCAAAAAACACCCATGTATATAATTGAGCTCTCACATATCTTTAGGTATTTAGGGAGACCATCTAGAATTTAACAAACCTTTATCCTTAGGAAGCTTTTCGGCCTTGTATTATCCATAGTACATTGGATATAGCATCCAGAAGGATTACCCTCTCGTACTGTCAGAGAGGCAGGTAGTGTGCTCAAGGGTATGTATGGAATCCTCCTTGAGTAGTGGCCTAAAATATTGGTCCGAACATATTCGTTCATCATTATTATATAACAAAGGGCATATGGGTATTACATACTCCTTGGCTTAGAGTACCTGATCCACCTATAAGAAATTTTTTTGTCTATGTAAACCCTATAATCACAAATTTCCCATAAAATAATTGAGCATACAAAGAAGACTTCCCTATCACAAAATAAATCACATGCACAAAGGAAAAAATTGGGGAACCAACTAGAAATAGTCAAGGAAGATTTTACAAGTGTCTTAATTCAATAATAGTTGGGTCAGGGTTGTTAGTTGGTAGTAAAAATTGTTTGTAACAATTAGTAATTATAGAGTTGATCGTGACCAAACTAAATAGATAGATTTAGTACAGGGAACCACCAAATAGTGTCAGTATTCATAATATAATTATCTATAATAGTCAGTAATTACAAGGTTGTCAATGACCAACACAGAATAAATAATATCAGTATAGAGAACCATTGAATAGTGTCAATATTCACAGTACAAGTGACAGTACAGTGTTAGGAGTGGTCAATGATGATAATAGACATAGCATAGTTGGTCGACGCAAAACCTAACTTTTGAACCCAACCTCTAGAGAAAAATTGACCACACTAGTAGACTCGTCAAAACAACAGTTAACAAAGTCTAGGGTGTCCAAAATCAGTGTTGGGGTACATAAATAATTATGATCATCTTTTTGAGATGATCATTTTGATATATAGCATCCAAGCACTTTTTGGGGCTCCTTACTATAAATAGTAACTCCTGAAAATACACCTCTATTTTTAGTAAGTCAGTAGGGGTTGCTCCAAACACACCACAATGGTCAAGGGCACTCATGGACACCAAAAGGAGATTAAATAGGCCTAAACCCTAGATCAAATAAACTTACAAATTGGTCAACTTCTCACTATGATGTAAGATGTACATGATGAGGTACAACAACTGAGAGGTGACTATCTCCGCTCCAAATCCAACTTTGAAGGTCACTTATTAGATCTTGAGATAGAAATTAAGGATGGCCCAAAAGGACTTGAGCATCATGACATTGAATCTTCTAGTCATGGGAAAGGTATCCATATGGACAAGGATGACCTTTAAAATTTTCTTAACAAAGATATTCCCTTTAAGATGCCGAAATTAGACTTTCCTAAGTTCAACGTCAAGGATGCAAATGGATGGCTATGTCATGCATATCTATTTTTTAAACTTCATAATATCCCTAAATATTTATGGATCACTATGGCCTCTTTTAACTTTAAATCTAAAGCATTACAATGGTACCAGTGGTTACAACACATAGTTCTCGATTCCTCTTGGGAAGTTTTTAAGTCCCAATTACTCACTCGCTTTGGCCCTAGTGAGTATGATGACGTTCAAGGAGCATTGATCAAGTTGTGACAAAACTCTAAATTTTGAGACTACCAAACCCAATTTGAAAAATTGGCTAACAGAACCAAAGAGTTGAATGAATATTTTTATGAGTTGTTTCATCAATGGCTTGGAGGATGACCTCTAGGCTAAGGTCAAGATGTTCAAATCGTAAATAATTTTATAGGCCATAAGCTTGGCATAGTTGGCTAAAGCAAAATTCTCATCTCAAAGGAGAACATTTAAATTTTCACAAATTAAATCCTCTTTTTCTCCCAAGTTTCCAACCAATAATGATAATAAAATTGTTCCCCAAAAATGCTTAACTACAAAATAAATAGATGCTTGACACACCCAAGGTTTGTGCTACAATTGTGATGAAAAATATGTTTGAGGGCATAGGTGCACCCAAAAGAAGTTGTTTCTAATAGATGTATAAGACCCAATCAACAATGAATAAAGTGATGATGAAGTTGAACCAACAAAAGAACCACCTCAAGCTAAGGATGAAATATAGGAAGATCCACAACCAAAAAATTATGTCCATGATCTTGCAGGGATTACTACTCCACAAACCATAAAAATTATGGGTTATTTCAAAGTCCAATGTCTTATAATCCTCATTGATTTAAGAAGCACACAACATTATTGATCCCTGAATTTCCAAGCAGGATAATTGTTACATACATACATGCAACTCCTTTGAGGTTATGATGGCAAATGTAGGGACCTTACCTTGCAAAGGATAATGTTGCAATGTTAAGTTGAAAATGGACATGTTTGCTCTTCAATGGATATGTTAAGTTGCAATATGGACATGTTTGCTCTTCAATTAGGGGGATGTGATATTGTGT
The DNA here is from genome assembly GCA_028583015.1 of Wollemia nobilis. Classification (NCBI taxonomy): domain Eukaryota; kingdom Viridiplantae; phylum Streptophyta; class Pinopsida; order Araucariales; family Araucariaceae; genus Wollemia; species Wollemia nobilis. Next base: position 2,688,773 of record JAQPPZ010003507.1, on the reverse strand, counting down.
TAGTAGCTCAATGGCTTGGTACTTTGGGAACCATAGCATAGAATTTTGTTGAGTTATGAATGCAGTTTTTACAAGATGGGAGGTCTTACACTTTTCGTGGGTCACAAGCAGGGCCTCCTCAGGTTATCAACACAAACCGTATGGAAAAGTTGTTAAAAATCTTCTTGTGGGATAATTGCTCAAAGATTTGCAACCCAACCAACTCCTTCAACAGAATACCAAGTTCCAAAGGATTTACAACTCGTTTTGTCAAAGCATGAGGTAATTTTTGTAGAACCAACAAAATTACTACCATGTTGCTCCCATGATCATGTCATTCCATTTATTTGCCCTCCCAAAACTGGATGAAGAAGGTTCTATCTTGCTTGGTCCAGAATAATTTTTGGATCGTAGAACGCACACTCTTTGCAACTGATCCATTATTGAGGTCCGTGTTTAGTGACCTAGTCTATAACCAAAAGATGCTACATGGGAGTTTCTCCAAATAGCTCCAATACCATTTTTTGCATCTGTAACTTTCAAAACAAAGCTTTTTGAAGGGGAAGGAGATGTTAGGACCTTATCCTAATATTAGTTTTGTAATCCTCATATAATTATATAATGACCCACTTCCAACGTAGGGACCTCTTTATAATGTTATTTTGTAATACTTTGTAATTGTATATGGCAAGCAAGGCCCCTAGACAAGTGGATGCCATTTCATGTAACCGTTATCAAGAATGTAACTAATATTTAGTAAAAGAATCTAGCTCGAGTGACATTTTGCATGTACGTCAACTCTTGAGCTTTAGGTTAGGATTTCATGAAGTGTTTATTTAAAAGATATGAAGCCATGCACGAATGTATGTTTTTTCAAATTAATGAAAGAATTGAATGAGGTTGCCTCCTCGAAGAGGCCTGTGACTTTGTGTTGTGAGATTGTTTGATTCACCATTTAATTTCTACATTGTGATATTATGTTATTTCATGCTTAATTTACAATATTTGTGTGAGTGAGTTATTTTTAATTGTAGGTTCCTAACATGTACTCAAGTTTCCACCCTTGATAAATCACAACTATCTTCTTTAAAGTTTGAGGGTTTATAAACATATTCAATTCTCATCTCAATTAAGATGCTATAACTAGATACCTACATATTTTTTTACAAAGACAAAACTTTTTATTTTCATTTTTTGGATCTACTTTAATTTTTTATTTTTGAGACACAAATATTCAACATCCTTTCTCTTGAGAAATTTCAATCTTGTTCATCCATTGATCCAAGTGAAATCTTGATTAGTGATGGTCTTTGATGATGTCAAGTTGCTATTGTGCCACTTGAATATCCATAACTACTATGTTGGCTCCATGCTTTTGCTGCTACTCTGATATTTCGACTAGTTGATCCTATTGTTCCTTGACGTTGCTTCATCCCTTTAAAATCCAGAAATATTATGTTTTTTTTGCCAAACATTGCCATACTTGATGTCTTGTTGACTCCATGTAGATATAAAATATTGATACCTTAAGCCATACCTCCAAGATGATTGTCGCTTAAGGTGGTGTGGATGTTGATATGTTGTAACCTTAATCTGACATTTTATTTCCTTTGATTCTTCAACAATTTGTTTTTTTTATTATTTTAAATTCTTCTTCATAATCTTCTCTCTTATACCTTTCTTTTGGTGCATCCTTGTGCACTTTGGACAAGGCTTCCTTAGACTATGTTGTTTTATTTAATGGACTCTATTGTTATTGCTATTGTAAATTCAACTTTCGAGTTTTCTAATGGTTTTTCAAATTGTTCCCTTACCATAACTGCTTTTTGCTTCTTCTTGGATCCTTTCTTCTTAAGATTCCTTTTGAATACGACCATGAACTTGCACATTGTCATTTGTATCTTTTACTTCTATTATATCTTCTTTATTCATTTCTTCCAGTTCCCTCTCAAGCCTTTTTATTTCTTCTTCATATATTTTGATGGCAACCTTTAAACTAGCTATCTTTTTATATGAGTTTCATTGACTCAAGAATGCATGCTCCATTTCATCCCAGGTCAAGATTCTTTCCTTAGCAGTCATTTCCTTAGTAATAATTTTCCACCAATCATGAGCTTCCTCTTTTAAAAGATAAAAAATTTACAATTCCAAAAATGGTCACTAAAATATAGAGATCTAAACTTCATCCACCATTCTCAAGCATCAATATCATCCTTTCTAGTGAAAATTGGTAACTTCATGATCTCAACCCCAAAAAATCCCAAAAGCAGCTAGGGTGTTCATAAAAAATAACTAGGGTTTTCATTTTTTTTAACTTCTCTAATATTTGCTATCATCAACAAAATAATTTAAATGTAAAATAATTGATGTAAAAAAGGAATGCAGTCATCCCTTATGACTTTGCATTAATTCATTACCAAGCTTCTTCTTCAAAGGGTTCAACACTATTGCGTAAAGTGCAACAATGTGGACAACTTTGATGACGACATGGTTCTTCTCGATGGCGACAATAATAATGCTGAAATTTTATTTTGCTCGTAAACAAAATTTTGCAACTAAAACTCAAGTCACTTCTCTTTGTTGGTAATCTTCAAATTACTTCTCTTTATTGGTAATCTTGTCAATAATTTTCTCCTTTGATAATCTCTTCTTCTACAAATCTCCTCTTGCCCTTAATTCTTGTCGATAATCTTCTCTTCCATAAAATAAAGACTATTGTTTAAATAGTATAAAATTTATAACATGTTTAATATTTTTTGATATATGATATCTATTAAATAAAATATATTTTTTAATATAATTTTTTTCTTGTATAGTTAGGTTTAATAAAGTTTTTAAAATGAAAGGATTTGAAGCGAGTAGGGGTTTGTATTAGTAGTAGAAAATGAAGGGAGGTTTCTGACTCCCCTACTAACCAAAAAATAAAAATAAAAAAAATAAAGTTTTTAAAACGAGGTAATTAATTGTCAAGAGGGCAATGTAATAGTTCACGCTTTGAATTTTCTTTGGGAGGTTCAAGGTTCAAATCGCAGACGAGTGTGTGAGGGGTGGGTGTGTGTATGACTATGTGTTTGGCTCTTATTGATAAGCTCACCTCTCACCTTTATCAGAGGTCATGGTTGAGATAAGGATGCCCAGCCGTGAACGTCTATAAAAATTTCTCACATTAATCGGCATATATATTCAATCAATTTTATAAATATTTTGTTCATAATTTTTTAAAATATTATAAAAATAAAAAATTATAAAATTTATTTTTAAACGAAATTATGGTACAATTTAAATGAGATAACTATAATACTTGAAACTTTGTTTAAAATAAAAAAACCGAAAGATAAATTTATATACTTTGATAACTAAAATTTAATTAAATTTTATATAATATATATACTTAAAAAAAATCTTAGTACAAACTCCTAAAAAAAGCTCTTTACATAGTGTTAGTGCTTTCAATTAAATTCAGAATTGTAGGAAAATTGACAGAAAGCTTGAAAATTTCAACTATAGATGTGGCAATTTCTCGTTAGGGTCTTCATTTTTGTCATTATAAAAGAAAGTTGATAACTTACCAAAATCGTCAAACGATCCTGACCTCTCTTTTTGCTAAAAAATTAAAGTGGTTGAACCTACATTGAAAGTGAAAAGAGTATGAGGAAGGTAATATCATGTTTAGCTTGAGGGTTAACAGTTTTAATTCTAAATTTTATTAATTCTTTTTATTAAAATAAATAATTAAAAACAAATATATATATATATATATATATATATATATATATATATATTTTTTGTTTACCATAAAAATAGTGAGTGGAACTAATGGGGACGGTGGGAACTAATGGGGACGGTGGGAAGGTGACATCATGTTTACTATAAGAAATAAAGATTGTAAATTTAAGAACCTTCCACCGTCGAAAAATGTTATTTATCATATGAATAATTAAAGGTTATTTTTTATTAAAAAAACATGTTTTCTAATTGTCTTCCCAGATAAACAAACAATATTAGACTTATATATTAGTGTTTATAAGGAAAGTTCATTTAGTGTTTTTTAAGATGTCTTCCAAAACAAACAATATTAGACTAAGGTTTGCGTGGACGGAAAAGCATAGATTATCTTCTTGCAACAAGCAGTTTCATGCTGGTGGTAAGGCCTGTAACAAGAACGCGATCTATGGGCCATGTGACGACCATGGTTTTCTCTTTTTGAAAATGTTCTATACAGGTGACAAGAAGCCGCTGTAATGACCTGGTTTTCTCTTTTTAAAATGTTTTTTATAAAATGAGATTAAAAAATTTAAACTTCCAAAAATCAAAATTCTCAACCACAGGAAACTAAGCCTTCTACCGGGCCAAGATGACAGCGGGCGAGAAAGCTTCTGCGGGAGAGCATGGGAACGCCAACAGACTGAACCAAGGGCACAGCAGGGCGAAGGGAGGGCAGTCAGAGATCGGGGGCGCTAAGGAGTCCTCTCCAACCGAAGAGGATGTAGGTCATGACAAGGATCCACCAGACAAATGGGGAGGTGGAACTCAGAAGTCGTACGCTCAGGCAGCGGCTTCAGAAACCCTTAGCGGTCTTCTCTCCAAGGAGTTGTTTCCTGTCGGGGACGAGTTGGACATCCCGGCAGAAATTCTTTCAAGCTTTGTGGAATTCGAAAAATTTACCCTCATCGGTAAGTTTATTGGCGGCCGTCCCGACATGGAGACCATTCGCAAGTGGGCGGCAGGTAAATGGCGAACCTCTGGTCACATGGAGTTGGCGGCCTTATCCCGAGGTTTTTTTGCGATTAGACTGAATAACAAGGAGGACTACTGTAAAATCCTCGCTGGTGGTCCCTGGTTCCTAGGTCGCAAAAGTCTCTTTCTAAGGAAGTGGGGTATGGACTTCAACCCCGAGACCCAAAATATCAACATTGCTCCAATATGGGTTAGACTCCCGAGTCTCCCCCTCTTCTGTTGGCATGAAAATGTAATCATAGGAATTGCACGCTCCATTGGTGAGTTGGTTACCATTGACCCTCCCACCAAAGCTCGAACCGGATTTGTTCAAGCTCGGTTCCGCATTCTCGCAGCATTTGGAGGCCGACCTTCCATCATCCATCACTCTCCGATCTGGAGATATCATTCTTCACAAGCAAGCCATTGTGTATGAGAACATACCGGCTTTCTGCCCCCTGTGCAGTTCTCAAGGGCACCTCCAGTCCAACTGTCCTCTTCAAAATCCAGGGATGAAGAAACGGGATTCCAAGGAACCCCTTGGAACACGGTGAAGGTCAGACAAAGCACCCTGCTGCAAAAGGGCATGATTCTCCAGGCCCGTCTAGGGACCATCCCGAATCCTCCCACCCGGTGGAAGCAGCCTCCCCCAAACGGTCTTTGAGCCGTGTGGTACAAGCCCTCACCTTGGACCACAAGAGGAGAAGGACCAGTCCCTTCCACCAATCATCGCACAGGCAGATTCACCCAAAATCCTGGACCATAACCACCCCGAGTCCCAAAATGTGCTGGAAGATTACCTACTAGGAAGAAGGGGTGAGCAGTCTGGTAATATCAGCCCTCGTAATACGAGAAGCCGAAAGCAAGGTGTTGATTTTGGTAGCGAAAGGAAGCAAGGTCGTCCCCCCAACAAAGACAGGCGGGACAAGGAGACGACGACAGATGTTGCAAATGGTACTCAACGGCTGCTTTTTTAGGATGATTCTGATTCCCAGATGGGTGACTCGTCTGTCCCAAAACCTCCCCTCCAACAAGGAAAGGGAGGTAAGAAGAATATAAAACTGTTGAGATGAAAGTCCTCTCATGGAATGTGAGAGGGCTTAATGCAACTCGCCAAACGGAGATTGGTGGTCGATCTCGTAAAGAGGACGAATCCGTCCATCCTAATTTTGCAAGAGACTAAGACCGATGCTATCTCTTCTTCCATAGCTGCTAAGGTCATTTGGGCTAAGGCAAAATTCCTCTCCAGTCTTGCGGTGGGAACGGCAGGCGGTCTCCTGATTCTTTGGGATCCAAAGATTTTTGAGGGTAGCCTTCTCTCAACTTCCAGCAGGATTATCAATGTTTTGTTTCATTCCAAAGCCATTAACTTTTCTTGGATCCTGTCTAATGTGTATGCCCCAAACTCTATCTCGGAGAGAGCAGAAATGTGGAAGGCTATTTCCCAGATGAGGGAAACATTCTGTAATTTCCCTTGGGTTCTTGGGGGAGATTTCAACTGTCCTCTTCACCCATCTGAAAAGAAAGGAGGATCAGACCACTCTAGCCACAGTCTGGAAGACTTTCGAGATTTTGTTTCTACCAATAACTTGCTTGACATTGACCTCAAGGGGGCATCCTTCACTTGGAGCAACAGGAGGATTGGGAGCAATCTTATTCAAGTCAAGCTTGACAGATTCTTCATATCCCAAGAGGCTATTCCCATACTCGGTGCGGCAACTCTCTCGGCCTTACCAAGGATTGGGTCTGATCATAATCCTATTGTCCTGGAGACGGTTGATGGGCCTGTTTTTAAAACCCCTTCAGATTTGAGTCCATGTGGATTTCTCACAAGGACTTTAGAGGGTTGGTTACAGCCTGGTGGCAGCAGAAGGTAGCAGGTTCCGCTTCCAAGAGAGTGGCCTTAAAACTCAAGTTAATCAAAAGGAATTTGAAAACATGGAACAAGGAGGTGTTCGGCAACATTTTTGAGTCCAAAAGGTCCATTTCTGCGAACCTAAAATTGGTGGAGGAGAGAATGGAGCTCGAAGGTTACACCGATTGCCTCAGGGAGGAGGAAAGGAGGCTCTTGGTGGATTATCATTCTATTCTTGCAAGGGAAGAAACTTTTTGGCGCCAGAAATCTAGGGACCTCTGGTTGAGAAATGGAGACTCCAATACGAAGTTTTTTCATGCGTCAACTTTGCGGCACAGAGGGGCTAACAAAATCGGGGAAGTGGTGTGCAAGGATGGACGCGTTACCAAGGATATTGAGGAAATCCGAAGTGAAGCGGTTGACTTCTTCCAGGATCCGCTCGTGTTCCTCCCGACGGTGATCTCCGGGTTCGGAAATCTCTGTTGGATAACTTCCCAGTCAAAGTTCCTCCCGAGGTAAGCTCTAAGCTTTTGGAGCCTTTTTCTATGTCTGAGATTAAAGAAGCTTTGTTCTCCATGCAACCAGACAAGGCCCCTGGGCCTGACGGTTTTCCCCCCCTTTTTTTCAAGTTATGTGGGATGTTGTGGGTTCGGATGTATGTGAAGCAATTCAGGAGATTCAAGCCTCCAGATCCATCCATCCAAAACTAAATTCTACCTTTCTTGCTCTCATCCCTAAGTCTTCTGCCTGCAAAAGTTTCTCTGATTATCGTCCCATTAGCCTGTGCAATGTTTTTTATAAAATCTTAACCAAGTCCATAGCCAACCGTCTGAGGTCCCTTCTTCCCTCCTTGGTTGGTCCTTCTCAGGGAAGCACCGTGAAAGGTAGAAACATTCTCGATGGTGTCATCACCATCCATGAAACCCTCCATTCTGCTCATCGCTCCAAAAATGCTGCTCTTTTCCTCAAGCTGGACATGAATAAAGCTTTTGACAGAGTTGACAGGAGGTTCCTCTGTGCTGTCCTCTTCAAGTTCGGTTTTCACCCTCAATGGATTGACCTTGTCGCTAGTTGCATATCCACTCCCTCCTTTTCTCGTTCTAATCAACGGATCCCCCGCCGGGTATTTCCAAAGTGCCAAAGGCCTCAGACAAGGTGACCCTCTCGTCTCCTATTCTATTCATCCTTCTGGTTGAGGTTCTGAGTTGGTCTTTGAAAGAGGCTCTTCGTCAGAATAAGATCTCTGGCATTTTTCCCACCTCCAGAGTCGATCCTGTCTCTCATCGACAATTTGTGGATGACACCCTCATCTCCACCGGGGCGTCCGTCACTCAAGCCAAATCCATCAAGCGAATCCTCTCCCGTTATGAAAAGGCTGCCGGACATAAAGTCAATTACATCAAAAGCAAAATTTATTTTATTAACACTCCTATGCGAAGGCAGCTCCGTATAGCCGTAATTTTGGAATGCACTATTGATTCCCCGCTCGCGTCTTATCCGGGTTTGCCTCTCGGCTTGTAATGGCCGGGCCAATGGAAGCTTGTGGGACATGATCCCGGAACGTCTTCACAAAAAGCCGAGCACTTGGAAAGGCAAATTCCTGTCGCAAGCTGGGAAAGCCACCCTTACCAAAGCTTGTCTCCAAGGAATCCCAACTTACTTCATGTCTGTGTTCATGCTGCTTGTTTTCGTCCATTCCAAGATTGAAAAGATTCAGAGGACCTTTCTGTGGTCTGGCAATGAAGAAAAATCCAGAATTCCTCTTGTGGCCTGGGATAAGGTTTGCTTGCGAAAGGACCAAGGTGGCATGGGAATGAGGAGATCAAGACTCATGAACACTGCTTTGATCGCTAAGCACGCTTGGAAGATCCTGACTAATGACCCAACAGAGTGGGTCAAGCTGGTTAAGAGGAAGTATCTTGGATCGAGTTCTCTTTTTGATGTCGGGATTCCTCCTGAAGCGTCTACCTTTTGGAAATCTGTGCTTCAAGCCCGCTCTCTGATCAACTCTGGTGCTCGTTGGATTTTGGGTGATGGCAACTCCATTCTCTTCTGGAAGGACAGGTGGGTTACTGATGAAGCTCTCGAGTTGAGAGCGGACCTTGCTGGCCTGAAAGCCCGGGTGGATCCAAATTCCCAACTCAAGGTTGCAAACTTCACTGATCGGAGCTCTCTTCCCCCTCGGTGGAATTTGCCAGTCCTGGACGGCTTTAACAATGAAATGACTTTTTTGTCTAATATTCTTCGGTCTGTTTTAATTCCATCTGTTAGAAGAGATGACAGAATCATCTGGCGTGGCACAGAGGATGGTCTGTTCTCTGTCAAGACTGCCTATGACCTTCTTACTTGCGAGATTGCCATGGATCACCGGTGGAAAGTGATTTGGAGGAAGGGTATTATTCCTAAAGTTAATTACTTTGCATGGATTGCCTTTCATAATAAAGCCTTAACCATCGACAACCTCCATAAGAGGGGTTTTGCTATTCCCAACAGGTGCTTCTTGTGCTTTGTTGATTGTGAGACGACAGACCACTTATTTTTGCACTGTCCTTTTTCCCATTCTCGTCCTCAGCACCGTCTCTGTCTTCCTTTCAAATCCTTTGGTGCACTCCCCGCTCCCTCAAAGATGCCTTCCACCAATGGCCCAATCCTTTCAAGAATCCTAAACTTCGCTTCCTTCTTGAGGCCTCTTTCCACCACTCCATTTGGCATATTTGGCTAGAGAGAAATTCCGTAGTCTTCGGCAAGGTCCCTAGAGTACCTCCCCGTGTCGCTCGGAGAGCCTTATCCTTCGCCATTGAGAATTCTAAAGTTGTTCCTAGTTCCCGTCCCCGCCTTCCCCGGCGAAGCGCCGATCTTCCAAAGTTTGGGCCTTTTCCCTATTCTTGATGGTGTTTCTAAGTCTCAGCCGTGGGGATGTTATTTGGACCAAGCCCCCCGTGGGCTGGATTAAATTAAACTTTGACGGTGCGGCCAAAGGCAATCCCGGCCCCGCCGGGTTCCGGTGGTGTGGTTAGAGATCATAACGGGAATCTCGTGTCGGCTTATTGTGAAGATTTGGGTGCCCGGACTAATCACTATGCTCGAAGCCGAAGTGTTTTGAAAGGTATCCAGATCCTCTCCGAGGATCCTCGGCCTTTGATAGTCGAAGGTGATTCGCTCAATATAGTCAACTATCTGCTAGGCTCTAAAGACCCATCTTGGAGGGTCTACAACATCATTCTTGAGGCTAGGATGCTCCTCTCTCAACGTGACAGTGGAAGGCATGCCATATTTTCGGGGAAGGAAATCGCGTGGCAGACCACATGGCCAACAAAGGGCTTGTGACCACGTGTCCTGTTGTGTGGCGCTCATGCTTCCCATATGAGGTGGTGAGTTTGGCCAATGCGGATATCCTCTCATGATGTTCTCCTCGCTTCAGAAGGTCATTCGTTTGGTTTGGCTGTTTCTGCTTTCGATGGTCAAATTTCTCCGACTAGTATTTTTGTTTTCCTTGGTAAAATGTGGTTTGTTTCCGGGATATTCGGACATAAGGGCCCTACTTACGACCTTCGGGCAATTAGCACTTTTTGGTTTCTGTCATCGTGTTTATTCCTCCAACCACAAGGCATGATGCACATTCCAGCCAGGCTGATTTTGTACATAAGGTTTTGGGATCCTCTATAAAAACCCACTGTTAATCTATTAAAATAATTACCAAAAAAAAAATTTAAACTTCGATACTAACTGATTAAAGAATATCTGGGCTATCATGTTTACATGATTATTCCTTAACCTTTTAGAAAGTATGTCATTGAGTGTTGCCTAAAAATCTTTTAGAAAAATGCACAGATATTTTAGCAAAGGTGGATGATCAAAAGTTTCTTATGATTTTTTTAATATATAAGTGGGTTAAAGGTGACATTTAACTATCATCGTAATGACGGTTTAAGAAATCAGATAAATATTATTTATATGTTTAATTATTAAAAATTATTTTTAATTAGTTATAGAGAAATAATATTATATTAAAGTTATTGTATTAAGGTTTTCTTAATGTTTAGGAGAATGGGTTAGAAAGATGACTCTCAAATTATGGTGGGGTTTATAGATGTTATTAGAAATTTGAGATCAAAGGTTTGGAGGATAAGGAACAGTGTGAGACCAAAGGTTTGGAGGATAAGGAATAGTGTGAGCAAAACTAAGTTCATTTGGCAACAGGTCAAGGATGTCATCCTTGCTAAACACGATAGTGAAAGCCAGGTTGGATACATGCTGAATTCTAATCAGGATAGGGACACTTCTAAAACTTAGGTAAAGATGAGGACAGGTCCAGAGTCCATTGAGGCTTGTGGATCAATGGAGGATGAACAATTATTTGTTGGGTTTTTTTTACTATATTTTGCAGCACTCTTTGACCCTTTTTCGGGATAGTATTGATAGTGTTTATAAGATTGTCAAGCCTCCTAAGTTACTTAAGATCAACATAAAGCAAAACCGAGGCTAGGTTAAAAAGATTTTAAGGCTTACCAAAAATTATGACCCATACTTCTAATTCGATTCTTGTTTTATCAATATAATTTTTTTTTACTTTTCAAAAAAATATTAATATACCTTTTCAAAAAAACCATTAATACCGTATTAGAACATAATAAATTATTATTACCTTTTTCCATAACGATAACCTGCTACTTTTATAAAAGATAACCCATTAAACAACGCTGGACCTTAAATAAGTATGACAAAACACATGTGGCAGCGGGACATTATTGCTTAGTTCCAGAAAATGCTTTCGTGGAATAGTATGGGTCCTTATCTCTCTTGCCGTACAGTGATCTTAAAAATCTCCTTTCCTTTCGTGTATGTAATTCTCTGATTTATGCTCTTTTCAAAGAAAACGGCTGCTATTTAAACAAACATATCAAACCACGTTTTGATATCTCCTTATAAATAGGTCATTGTGGATTCCAGGTAAGCAACCATCATGATCATAAACAAGTTTGCATTCATGCTCCATGTGCCCAAATATCAAGCAATGACTCAAAATAAATCGTGGCTCCTCTTCCATGGGATTTGGCCAATCCAGGCAACCAATGAGGATTAAATAATTAGTTTAGAAGGTTCAAATTGATTTTTCTAAATCATAGACAAGTCCACGATAGACAACTAATTTATTGTAGGGAAAGAGGCTTTAAATCCTGTAAAACACCAAAGAATAGGGATCAACTCTGTGTTTATTTACAAACATTAAATCATAGCTCTTTATAATTGAGAACAAATGGAAATAAGTTAGAAATTACAAGCTAACATTATAGGAGTTTTATTGTGATTTCTTAAATATAATATTTTAAATTCGTTACAAATTAACATTATATTTATTTATTTTAAATATTATCGTAATTTTATTATGATTTTTTAAATATAATAATATAATGTTTATATTATTATTTTATAATTTTTAATTAAAAATAAAATAATTAAATATAAAAAATAGTATGAATTTTTACTTATTTCATATTTATAATTATTACTCGAATTGGATGTCATGTAATTTATACATGAGTTGCATTCCAATCCTATTTAAAATAATAATTATTCAATAACTTGAGTAATGAATTTGTGCTTACATTTTCATTTTAACACTTCTTTTTGTACTTTAGGAATTATATAAAATTTTGAAATATAGAATATTCCAATGTTTAATAAATTGCTTTTATAGACAAAATACCGAAAGAGAACTCTTTCAAAATTTTATTATTAATGAAACCGAAAGAGAACTCTTTCAAAATTTTATTATCAATAAAACCTTACGAAGCCATTATTTAGTTATAAAATATCTTTTGACCTTCAACATTTTGTATTACAATTTACAAGATCATAAGATACATTCTTTACTTAGTGCTTTGGATACTTCAAACACTTGACCATGACAACAAGACTTCAACCTACTTCAAGCTTATTCTCAACTTCAAGGGAAATCACAATTGGAGATGAGGCTTTATTGACCTACCACCCCTATGCCTCCCAAGCACTTCAAAAGTTTGTAATTCCATGAGATATTTGATTACCTAGCTCAACTAATAATTACATTGCATAACTATGAAAATACCAACACACAGGAATATACACTTTAGGTTGCTTGTATCCTCTGGTCAATTATACCTAGGTCCAAGTCTACTTTCATATTTGGTGAAGACCAACACCACCTTATTCAAAGCAACTTTGAAGATATTTTTTATTAATTTATTTGGATAGTGTGAGAAACTTCTACAACCAACGCTTAGGGTTGAATATTCTTATCCAAGCCAATACCCTTCCAATGCTTAGGGTTGAATATTCTTATCCAAGCCATTACCCTTCCAACATTCAAGGTTGAGCATTCTCATCCCATCTATGACCTTTTGTAAGGCTGAGAGCTAAGTTTATTAATAGGGGATTAACATACACCCACACATGTTGTTTGAACTTTATAAAGAAGAATAAAAAAGCCAAAGCCCGAACAGTTGCATTGTCCCACCTGGAACTTTGAGACATCTTAGACATTGGGATATTTTTTAAATTGAGATATTCATTTAGATAGAGATAATTTTGAGAAAGAGTTGTGTAAATAAAAATATTAAGATACAAATTAATTAATTAGTTCAAAAAGACAATTTAGTGGTTACGGTTGCAATGGTTAGGGCTTTAGCTTCTTTTTAAGGAGGTTTAAGGTTCAAACTATGACGTATCCAAAAGGGGATAAGTTGGATAGAAGGAGGGTCCAAAAGATCCCGTAGACTTCATCTAACCCAATGGGTTAGGGTTTATAGTGACAACACCCAATAATATTATTGATTCCTTTATTTATTTAAAAAATTCAATTAATTAATTACTTTCTAAATTTAAATAAAATAATATTTTAAATAAAAATTAAAATTTTAAAATTTATTTATTTACAACAAAATAAAGACTATTTTTGTCCCCAAGGGTTAGGTGGATTGATAAGATGTGGCACTTACAAAGAGAAGATCTAGGTTCAAACCTCGGGGACATGCCCAATTTGGGCAAAAGTAATAGTCTGACCTGAGTTTGCTGAGTGTGCACCAGCTCGATGACGACGGTACCAACCCCAAGCCACCGAGGGTCTTCCTCACATTGAGTCATGTTTATCAAGGAAATATAGGGGTTATAATGGTAGCACCATGATTTGATGCTACTATCAACGACAAAATAAAGACTATTTTTTTCCACAAGGGCTAGGTGGATTGATAAGATGTTGGGCAGTTACCAAGAGGAGATCTGGGTTCAAACCTCGGGGGCATGCCCAATCTGGGCAGAGGTAGTAGTTTGACCTGAGTTTGCTGAGTGTGCATCAGCTTGATAACAATGGTACCAAACCCAAGCCACCAGGGATCTTCCTCACTTCAAATCGTGTTTACCGAGGAAAGATAGGGGTTATAATGGTAGCACCATGATTTGACGCTACTATCAATGGGAATGCAACTTTATCCAAAGTAAATGTAGTTACCAATTCCTCTATGTATAAAAAAAAATAAAGACTATTTTTTTCTTGAGAAAAAGGGGTTGTAATGTTAGGACCCCATCCTAATATATATTTTTTAATTTTCATATATGATTGTTATGGCACACTTCCAACGTGGGGACCTTATTATAATGTTATTTTATAATACTTTGTAATGGTATGTGGCAAGCAAGGTGCAAGTGAAATTATTTCATGTAATCATTATCAGGAATGTAATTGATGGTTGGTAGAAGATTCTAACTTGAGTTGCATCACGAACTCTTGAGCTTTAGGTTAGAGTTGTAAAAATTGTTTTTTTTTTAAGAAATGGAACCACGTACAAATGTATCTTTTTATAAATTAATAAAAATATTTAAAAAATTACAATTTTTGTTTTAGGAGAACGTTTACAAATTACATCAACAACCACCCTCAAGGGGTTTAAACACAAGACCACTAGAGCAACTGCCTATCTAAAATTTTATGTTGTAAAATTATTTAATAACTAACTTATTATTTAATATTAACAAAATACTCTTAAATTCCTTAATTAAAATAATTATTAGATTAAATAATTCTTACAATCCATCAACCATTTTTTCTAATATTTAATTATCTTCTTTTTGTAGATAAAACTTCCTTTAAAACTCATTGTCCCATTATTCATGGAGGTCTTAATATTTAACCTAATTATTTAGTCCAATTACTTCCTATCCAAGTAATCTAAATGATTACTAATAGGTTCCACCATATTTTAGATTATTTAAAATTTACCTACAAAAGTCTGATTAACAAACTTGACTCTAATTTAAGAACTATTGGCAATACTTTTTTATATCATTTTAATTCTTTAACAATTTGGTACGAGTCTTTATTTTGAAGGTGAAGGAGGTAATCTTGCATAATAGACTTATAAAACACGGTAGGACACGTTCTTATGAACCTTCACCATTCATTCTAATAATTAACTTAAGTTGTCTAATCTTTACAACTAATTTGAGCAAATTACTTTAAAACGAAGCAATGGAATTGTGTTTTAGAATATCCTCAATAATTTGCAAATAAGCTACCTCCCATTATTGCCATGTGTCCATGGCATTTAGATTATTGATACAAATTAAATTATTAGTATTATTTTTATATAAAAAATAGTAATACTTTTATTTAATACGAGATAAAATATTATCGATGTTATTATTATAAATCTTAGTTAGTAAGATAAGATAAAGTAAGTCAAGGAGTCCCTGGCCCTTTAGAGAATTAAACCAGGGTCAGTTAGCTGACAAGGCAATACTAACCATCCTATCCCTATCCCTTTCTAGGTAAATCGTAGTTTGAACTTATATCTCTTTAAAAACCCCACAACCAAATCACTTATATCTCTTTGAAAACCCCACAACCTTAACCACTATATTATCCTATGCCAACAAAATATTATTAAACAAGTTTTAAAATCTCCCTATAAATAGGTCATTGTGGCTTCCAGGTAAGCAACCATCATGATCATAAACAAGTTTGCATTTCCATGTGTCCAAATATGAAGCAAAGACTCAAAATAAATTGTGGCTCCTCTTCGAGGGAATTTGGCCAATCCACGCAACCAACGAGTATTAAATAAATATTTTAGAAGGTTCAAATTGAGTCTTCTAAATCAGAGACAAGTCCACGATAGACAACTAATTTGTCGTACGGAAAGAAGCTTTTAATCCTGTAAAACACCAATGAATAGGGAGCAACTCTCTGTTTATATACAAACATTAAATCATAGCTCTTTATAATTGAGAACAAATAGAAATAAGTACTAGAAATTACAAGCTAACATTATAGGATTTTTATTTTGATTTCTTAAATATAATATTTTAAATTAACTTTATATTTATTTATTTTAAACAGTATTTTTATTATGATTTTTTAAATATAATAATATCATGTTTGAATAATTTTCTTATAATTTTTAACTAAAAATAAAATAATCAAATATATATAAATAGTATGAATTTTTACTTATTTCATATCTATAATTATTACTAGAATTGGATGTCATGTAATTTATACATGAGTTGCATTCTAATTCTATTTAAAATAATTATTATTTAACAATGTGTGTATAATGAATTTATGTTTACATCATTTTTATTTTAACACTTGTCTTTGTACTTTAGGAATTACATAAAATTTTGTAAAATATAATATTTTAATGTTTAATAAATTGCTTTTATAAATAAAATATCCAATGAGAACTCTTTCAATATTATATTATCAATAAAATCTTACAAAGTCATTACTTAGTTATAAAATATTTTTTTTTTTACTTTCAACACTTTGTATTACAACATTATAAGATACATTCTCTACTTAGTGCTTTGGACACTTCAAACACTTGACCATGACAACAAGACTTCAATCTACTTCAAGCTTATTCTCAATTTCAAGGGGAATCACAATTGGGGATGAGGCTTTGTCAACCTACCACCCCATGCCTTCCAAGCACTTCAAAAGTTTGTAATTCCATGAGACATTTGATTACCTAACTCAACCAATAATTACATTGCATAACTATGAAAATATCAACACACAAAGAATATATGCTTTAGGTTGCTTGTATCCTTTGGTCAACCATACCGAGGTCGAATTCTACTTGCATATTTGGTGAAGACCAACTTACCCATATGTTATTTTCCTTTTTGAACATTCTTATGGAATTTCCTTTGAGTGCATTTATTGGATGCAACTTCTTCTCTTTTCATTATTTGTTTGTGTACCCTTATCTAAATGCATTGGTTGGAATATATCCTTTCCCATTCACTTTATATTTTTTATGTTTCATCCCTAACTACATGTAATTGTCTCTTGCTCTTGCCATAACCCTCTCTCACTACATGCAACTGCTCTCTATTATATTTTCAATAGTCTTCTCTCTAAGTGTCAGATCTCCTTTAAACTTACCAATATGTCATGTCATTATCTTCCATCTCAAAAACATCCTCCAATGGGGTAAGAATGGTTATGATGTGACATCGTAACTTTTATCCTACCACCTTATCCATTTCTCAAGTATTAGATTTATGAGGTGAAAGGAGGTGTTATGATAGGTCTTAGATTTTCTCCAAGTTAGAAAATTGAATTATCAATTTATCAAGACATCTATGGTATCAAGGGTAGCTTAATAAACTATGCATTTTATTATTGAACCAAAGTACCTTCATTTGGAGGGCTCATATGTATTCAAAACATTGTTGCAACATATTTTGAACTTTATTATTTAGCAAGACTAATAGATCTATTCAAGGTGGTTTCAATCTTGTGAAGGATTTTTATTATCATTGTCATAAATTCCTCTCCTTGCAATGGTACAATACACACAAATAAATTTGACCTTCACACAAAACCATGCATGACTCATAAAGTAAACTCATTATCATATCTTATAAGCAATGATTAAACATTTACAATGATATTGCAAAAGTTATCAATATTATTCAAAAATGTTTTATTGATTTGTTGATATGACATTCCAAAAAGCCTAACCCTTTCTAGATTCCTTTCCAAAAGCTTTGTTTTCATAAAAAACCCTTGGTCCATAGTCTTAAATACAAGCAATTTCTCTCTACAAATAATGGGTCACCACCTATTAATTTATACCTATTTTTTTTTTTGGTAAGTTGTAGTTGCATTTCAGAGGGTTTTAACTGGGTCCCACTCCCAGATATACAAAAACTTCATCAAATTGAAGTACATTCATGTTGCATAATCCTCTACCTAAGAGGGATCAGTCTACAACAGTCTAACCAATCCCGTGCAGGGGATATGTTTGCCAAAATTCCCTCGCAGGGGATGTAAAAGTCGGTAATCAGGTGGTGCTTGCCCTCGCAGGGGCTACTGAAGCTAAACAAAAATAATCCATAGATGTTCGCTAGAGCCCTCGTAGGGGCTGACATAGGGAGACCCAACCGGGTGGTTAGCCCAACACTAGACCAGACATCGCCAAACATTGCATCAAAAATTCCCATCAAACCTCAAAAACAATGCAAAAAACCAACAGGTCCACAACAGCTCAAGGGTCAATCTCTGTGATGTCCTCTTCAGGATGGTCGACACTCTACTGGAGGGCATGCTTCAGAGCGGCACTGGCGCTTTCGAAGGCGATGATGAAACTCCGAAGAAACATCCAGGTGAGACGGTTGGAGATGCCAAAAGTGGGGGCTGAGTCCCCGCTGAGGTCTTCAATCTCCAGGGGAGAATTCTGACTGGATTCCATTTTGGGCTTCTTTGCCCTGGAGGACCTACGAACAGGGGTTGCCGCTTCTTCAATTTTAGCTTTACGTTTCCCCAACGAAGGCTTCTTGCTGGCGGGAGGGGTGGGTTTGGAAGGGGGCGGGGTGGGTTTGGAAGGGGAAGGGGTTGGCTTTGAAGGGGAGGGAGTGGAGGCGGGGGTGAGGGGATGGGTTTGGAAGGGGACGAGAGATGGAATGGATGGGGAAGCAAGCAACAACGCCTTTCCCGGAGGTCGAGGTGCTGGGAACTCCATCGCTGGCCATGAGCTCGCTCGAGATGGAATGAGCAGGGCTTTGGGGGGTTTGGGAGAAGGGGGGGGAAGCTTGCAAAGGGGTAGCCGCAATGGGGGGATTAGCCAAAACATGATAGAAAATAACAACGAAAATCCCCTGGTGGGCAAGGGGGTACCTTTCTTACGAGCAACGGCTATAGAGAGACGCATAGACCGATAAAGGAACCCAAGAATGTTCATGGGTCTGTATCCCCGGATATGGTTGACAAGGGCAAGGTGGAAGCTTGCCATAGGCTTGTTGGGATCATCGCAGGCTAAGTACTGAATGAGGGGAATGGCAACAATTGGGAATGGGGGGGAAGGGATTGACGGTCCAGGGCATGGCCATCCCACAAGAAGTTCTGGTAGTTGGGGAAACCTTCCAACTCAGGTTCCCAGCAATGTTTGTCTCATCGGACAAGACGCCCTCCAACCGACAACTCTGCAATCTCACCAATCATCTCTAGAGTGACCTTAAAGCGTAGGTTCCTGACATAGACATGGTCGTTCGACCACGTGCGAACAAAGTCCTTCGTGATGTCATCCTCAGCTCCACGAAATTTTGATAATAGGGTGATGAGTTTGGTGCCCTGCAGGTAAGCAGACGCTAGGGTGTCCAGCTGGAGAGAGCTTGGTTCAAGGTAGGCCATGGTGGTAGTGGTGGGGACAGGAGGGGCGATGGTGGATGAGGCCCATAGGACAAACTTGCAAAAGGGAGTGTCACGAGCTAAGCTGAAGAGGGGAATTAAATAGATCGAGGGAGGCGAACAGATCATGTCGGGCCTTGCGGATGGGTGACAGGTGGACGGGGGGATGCCACGCCGAGGATGGCGAGGATTAAGGGGCAGCCTAGGGACCATATCCGCATGGGCAGAGGTAAAAACTTGGGTGAGGTCTACAGACATGGGTAGAAACATGGAGGGGAAAGGGGGTGCGGCTGGAAACATGGCAGAGGTAGCTGGCAGAGAGCGTTGGGACACCGCAGATGGAGATCCACACTTTGACTTTGTTCGATGAGTACCAACGGGGCAGCCAATCATCAACGGGTGTTGGAGCACACATCGCGAGGCTCTAGGACAATGGGACGCCCAAAGTAAATCCTGCATATTATAGAAACAATAAATCATTGGTTAGCGTGGATGGATTTGGAGTACCTATCGTGGCTGTCCGACGTCGCAACTTGAAGGACATCTGGCGGGAAGGAGTCTTGCCACATGGTGATGGGTGTTTGCCCTAATCCCAAGTTGGCCAGCCTATCCGCAAGCCGATTGGCTTCCCTAAAAGTATGACTGGCTTCCACTTGGCAATGCTGGTTTAAAAGCTTCCTGCTTTCTTGGATAAGGGATCTGATATTCCACGGAGGGACTTTGTTGGAAATGAGGTAACCAATGATATTGAGAGAGTCCCCTTCGACATGGATCTTGACACATGACCCCTTGATGAGGTGTAGACTTCACCACAGGGTCCACGCCTCGGCCATATTGTTGGTCTGATGATAAATATTCTCTGCAAAAGCCATAACTATCTTTCCTCTGTGATCCCTGATCACTCCCCCTACCCCGACCAGCCCGAGATTTCCTTTCGATGCGCCATCGAAGTTCACTTTTATCCATCCCTCAAGAGGGGGAAGCCAACGAGCTTTGGTTCTGGGATGGGTCGAGGGAGGGGGTAAGGTGGGGAGGGGGATGTTGAGGGAATTGATGATGTCAACCTCATTCTTGCTCAAGGGGGAGCTGGACCAGGGGATAAGATGGGAGTTTTCAGAGGCGTATGAAATGGCTTTGATGGCTATGGAGGTGGAGTTGTAACGGGTGAAAGAAAAGACCCTATGATTGCGTTCGAGCCAAACTTGCCAAATGAAATGGTGGAGACAAATTTTCCATAGGAAAGCTACTTTGGGATTTCTAAAGGGAGCAGGCCATTGGATGAACATGTCCAGGAGGGAGTTGGGGTGGGCCCAGTGGATTTGAAAGGTGGTGAACAACTGATCTAAGCCCTCCCTAGTGAACACACACTCTAAAAGGAGGTGGTCAATGGATTCCCAGTTGGACAGATAGAGGTGGCATCTGTTAGGGACAGGGATCCCTCTTTTCATAAGATTATCTGTGGTGAGGACCTTGTTTTGAATGGTTGTCCAGGCAAAGAACCCAATTTTTGGGACAAGGCGTTTAACCCAAACTAACTTGAACGGAATGGTGGGAACCCGGGATTTGACTAACATGGAGTGGGCAGACTTGACCGTGAAATCCCCACTATCAGTTCCCGCCCATATTGGGTAGTCTTGGGAGACTATGGTAGGGATGATGGTGGTTCTCAACATCTTAGACAGAGTCTTACCGGCCCGCAAGAGGTGCTCGTTGTCTTCGGGGAGAATCTTCCATGTGCCCCTATCCATGTAATTCATCACTTTGCTTCCCCATCTCCTTTCGATACTTGGTCTAAGTCTGGACACCTCATGCAGATCCTTGAGGGGTTTGTCTTTCAGCCATGTGTCTTCCCAAAAGTCTATAGAAGCACCTGAGCCTAGCTGCCACCGAGTCCCTCTCATGATAAGAGGTTTCATTTGGATAACACCTCGCCAGAAGGCTGATCCATTTATAGGGATGCTATTGTCCATAAGGGTTAAGTTTTTGAGATATTTGCTTTGGACAATGGTGACCCATTCTGCTTTGTAGTTGGTGAACAACTTCCAGGCCTGTTTTGCTAGCAGGGCAATGTTTATGTTTGTTGATCTCCTCATGCCAAGTCCCCCTTGGTCCCTGGGTTGGCATACTTTGTCCCAACTGACAAGGTGGAATTTCTTCGAATTTTCTGGGCCGGCCCAAAGAAACCTTTTTTGCATTTGCTCGATTTTGGAATGAACTGAGGCAGGCGCTTTGAAGACTGACATGAAGTAGACCGGGATGCTTTGGAGGACTGCCATGGTGAGGGTTGCTTTGGCTGCTTGGGATAGGAGGGAGCCTTTCCAGGCAACAAGCTTACGGTTGATCCTTTCAATGACATTGTCCCACATCGATTCCTTCGGGTTCATGGTGAACAGAGGGAGTCCCAGGTAGGAGGTGGGGAGGGTAGCGATGCAACACTGGAGGATACGAGCAATTTTCCTCTGCTGTTACCTGGAGTGTTTAGGAAGTAACACTTACTCTTGAGATAGTTGATATCTTGCCCTACAGTAGAAGCGTAGGTATCAAGGATTCCTTTGATGGATTTAGCTTGGACAACGGAGGCCGAAGTTGCAACAATAGTATCATCAATGAACTGTTGGTGAGACAAGGGGGGAGAGTTGGAAGAAGCTTTGATACTTGATACCTGACATGCCTCCCGAAGCCATGACCTGTTTGAAAGCTCTACCTAGGGATTCGGCCAAAATGATGAAGAGGAAGGGGGACAGGGGATCTCCCTGTCTGATCCCTCTGAGGCTAGGGAAATAACCTGCAGCAGACCCATTGACCAAAACTGAGAACCAAGGAGAGGTGATGCATCCCTTTATGAGGTGAACCCAATCTGAGTGGAAGCCAAAATGAGCTAGCACTTTGAGAAGAAAAGTCTTGTCCACCCTATCAAAAGCTTTGTTGATGTCCAGTTTCAAAAACATGGCCGCTTTCTTGTTGCACTTGGATGAATGGAGGGTTTCATGAAGAGATATGATGTTGTCGATGATTGATCTGCCTTCAACAGAGCTTCCCTGGCATGGATCAATAATGGAGGGGAGGATATTTTTAAGCCTGAGAGCTAGGGATTTGGCTAGGATCTTGTACAAGATGTTGCAAAGGCTGATAGGTCTGAAGTCATTCATGGATTTGCATTGGGGGTTTTTGGGGACCAGGGCGATGAATGTGGAATTAGTTCCTCGAGGGATGGTTTTGGTTTTCTAAAGCTGCTTGATGGCATCACTCACATCCTTCCCTACTATGTCCCAAAATGTTTGAAAAAACCTAGGGGGAAACCCATCCGGCCTAGGAGCCTTGTCATATTTCATGGAGAATAAAGCACTTTTGATTTCTTTCTTAGAGAGGGGTTGAATCAGGGATTTTTTCATCTCAAGGGTGACCAAGGGAGGGATATTTTCAAGTAGGGCATCCTGGGCTACAATATTGGAAGGATTTTTAGAGCCCATGATGTTGTTGTAGAAGGTGGCAACTTCTTCTCGGATCTGGATGATGTCCTGAGTGATAGAGCCATCCCTTAAGGTAAGTTCTCTGATCTTGTTTGTGCTTCTATTATGTAGAGTAGAAGCATGGAAGAACCTGGTATTGGCATCCCCCTCTTTGAGCCATAGGGCTCAGGATTTTTGGCGCCATAAGGTCTCCTCCTTGGCTAGGATGTTATGATAATCGATGAGCAACTGCTTTTCTTCTTCCCTGAGCTGGTGGGTCCACTGATCATGCTGAGTTTGCTGCTCTAGATCTTTGAGTTTACTTAACATTTTTGTCTTGAGATCAAAAATATCCCCGAAGACTTCCCTGTTCCAGGTTTTCAGGTTATCTTTTATGATCTTGAGTTTGTGAGATACTCTGGACATAGCTGAACTAGGGACATGTGTCATCCACCAATCTTCAATCCGTTGTTTCAAATCCGGATGTTGGATCCACATATTCTCAAACCTGAATGGGGTTGAGAAGGATGGAGCCTTATTTGATTCCAAAAGGAGTGGGGAGTGATCAGAGCCTATCCTGGGAAGGGGGATCATGGATGTGTCTCCAAATAGGGGAATGGCCTATTGAGAGAGAAAAACTTGATCCAACTTAACCTGAATATGCTCAGCGCCCGCTCTCTTGTTGCTCCAAGTGAATTGGTGGCCACGAATTTGAATATCCATGAGTTCATTTTCAGAGACAAAGGCCTGAAAGTCCACAATGCTTTTAGATGGGGAGGATGCTCCCCCTTTCTTGTCAGAATGGAAGAGAGGAGAATTGAAGTCCCCTGCAATCATCCATGGGAGGTGGGAGAAGGCATCCTTCATGAGGGACAAGGACTTCCACATGTTGAATCTCTCCATAGGATTATTTGGGGCGTAGATGTTGGACAACACCCAAGTGAATTTGTTTTCTTTGCAATAAAACATTATGTTTAAGGTTCTACTGGAGCTGGAGATGACTTTGCCTTCCACCTTCTCAGGGTCCCATAGACACAACAGACCTCCTACAGATCCCTCCGCTGGGGATGAAGCCCATTGTCCAGTCTTCCAAATTTTTTGGACTACGCTGTGAGTTTTGTCAGCGTCAATTTTCATTTCTTGAAGGATGAGTATAGAGGGTTTGTACTCTTTCCTAGCGGTTCGAGCTAACCTTTGTTTGCTCATGCTATTAAGCCCTCTGATGTTCTAGGAGAGGATCTTCATTTAGAAACTTTGGCAGGTTTCTTGCCTCCCTTGGTGGAAATGGAGGGAGGTTTGGGATTTTTCGTTTCATCCTTTGCCTGCGTGAACAAGGCTGAACTGAGGGTTAGCTGCACTCCATTGGCAACCTGGTCATCCGTGTCTTTCTTGCTTTGCTCATAGGTGGTGGGTCGACCTCTTTTTCTTTCACCCCCTGTATCAATGGGGCCTTTCCTGCTTCTGGTGATGATAGAGCTAATATCCGTCCTGGACTGAGTGGGACTGAAAGCATCCTCCTGGGAGTCGGGGTTGGATTCAGAAGGGGATAGAGGTTCTTCTGAGGGGTAACCAACTACAGAATGGGGAAGAGGGTTGATCTTTAGCAAGGGTTCCAGAAGGGAATCGAACTGGGACGGGGGTGATGGGGAGGAAATGGGGATGGAAGGCCCAGATCTGGAGGGAGAGGGATGGGGGTGGGGAATGGTGGAGGGTTGGTGCACAGGAAGGGATTCAGGGAGAAGAACTTCATCATCAGAGCCACTTAAGGGCCCAAATCTATTGGGAAAGGCGAACATGGAACATACCTGGCCTACAACTGAAGAGGGGTTGGTGGACGGATGGTCCTGGATAGCGGCCTACTTTCCTTTGTCGTTGGTCGATCTACGGTTACCAGGTCCTCTGGATCGGTCGATGCGTTCTCCCGCCTGGTGCTGCTGGGGAGGGGGGACCCTTTGTGTTGGGTGCTTCCTGCTGGGGCTTGAGGGATGGGCAATGGGCTCGAAGGTGTCCCTGGGTCTTGCATTCGATGCAGAATGTTGGTTTATTTTTGTACTCAATAGCTTGACACCAGTGAAAATCCCCATAGATGAGGTTTAGGCGGGTTGGAAGCTATGAAGCAAGGTTGGCATTGACACAGATTCGAGCATAGGCCATGCGAGACCGGGATTTAGTTGTAGGGTCAAGAGCGACCATGTCCCCGATGTATGTTCCAATCCACCCTAGGATGTCCTCGTGGAAAAACTGGATGGGGAGATCAGGGAGGCGAACCCAGATTGGAGCAATATTGATATCCTGGGTCTGGGGATTGAAATCTTGCTTCCATTTTGTCACAAATAGACTTTTCCTCCCATAGAACTAGGGGCCCCCGATGAGGATTCGGGCATAGTCATTCTGGTTATTTAAGCATATCAAGAAGAAACCCCGCGAGAGGGCCACAATCTGAAGGTTCCCTGTTGTGCGCCATTTGAATCTGGCCCATCTTCTTATGGATTCCATGTCAGGTCTCCCTCCCATGAACTTGCCGACCAGGGAGAGGGATTCTGAAGAGAGTTTGTCTGCCATGAGAGAGACTAGAAGAACCATATTTTCCCCATTGGTGATCACGGGGGGGTGGTTAGGGTTACCAGAGGGGCCGGGTTTAGCCGTCCCTATTACCTTCTCCAGGTAAGTCGTCCCGCCCGGGTTCGGGTCGGGGTTTGTGGGAGCATCCTCCGAGGGAGGGATCTCGCCTTGCTCTAGATCCCCAGAAGGGGCCTGGGGAATCCCGCTCGCAGTTGCAGAGGGAGCTGTGGATGCCATATTTATTTTCTTATTTCAATTTATACCTAATTTTTTAATTGGAGAAGATGATGAGAATATAATTTCTTTAAAAAAGTTTCAATGAACAATTTGAACTCAATCCCCACTTCTATTTAATTCACTTTTGAATCTTTGAAAACCCTAGTCATTATCTATTAAACATGTACATTAAACCTTTATTTTAAGAACTATTAAATCATGCTCAATCATTTCTTCTTTGATAATAACTTTTGATGTAATATCCACACATCTACACCTTGGGAAATATTAATATAACTATTTTATTATTAATCAATAAAATATTTAAAGCTTAAGAATAAGACAAATACAAAATTAAGAACATTTAAAGGATTGTGTGTTATAATGCTAGGTTTCATGTACCTCTAACATCTTTAAAACATTAAGGGTATTCATTTGTGATTATATAAAACTTTTAATCATATGCTTCCATAGCTTAATTTATATTAAGCTTATTATTTCCCTTGCAAGGATATAAAATTAGTTGGTCCCATGTTATTGCATTTTTCCAACAACAACACCTTATTCAAAGCAACTTTGAAGATATTATTTATTTATTTATTTGGATAGTGTGAGAAACTCCTACAACCAATGCTTAGGGTTTAATATTCTTGTCTGAGCCATTATCATTCCAACACTCAAGGTTGAGCATTCTCATCTCATCCATGACCTCTTGTAAGGCTGAGATCTAAGAATATCAATAGGGGATTAACAAACCCACACATGTTATGGTTTGAACCTTGAACCTTTCAAAGAAGAGTCAAAGAGCCAAAGCCCAAACAATTGCATTGTCCCACCTAGAACTTTAAGACATCTTACACATTGGGATATTTTTTTAAATTGAGATGTTCATTTAGATAGAGATAATTTTGAGAAAGATTTGTGTAAATAAAAATAATATGATACAAATTAACTAATTAGTTCAACAAGACAATGCAGTGGTTAGGGCTGCAATGGTTAGGGCTTTAGCTTCTCTTTAAGGAGGTCTAAGGTTCAAACCACGACGTACCCAAAAGGGTATAGATTGGATGGTAGGAGGGTCTAGGTCTTGTTGAATTCATCTAATCTAGTGGGTTAGGGTTTATAGTGACAACACCCAATGGTGTTACTGATTCCTCTATTTTTTTAAATTTATTTATATACAATAAAATAAAAATTATTTTTGTCCGCAAGGGCTAGGTGGATTGATAAGTTGTTGGGCACTTACCAAGAGAAGATATAGGTTCAAACTTCAGGGGCATGCCCAATCTGGGCAAAGGTAGTAGTCTGACCTGAGTTTGCTGAGTGTGCGTTAGCTTGATGACGACGATACCAAACCCAAGCCATCGAGGGTCTTCATCCCTTTGGGTCATGTTTATCGAGGCAATATAGAGGTTATAGTGGTAGCACCATGATTTGACGCTACGATTAAATGGAATGCAACTTGACCCAAAGGAAAGGTAGTTACCAATTCCTCTATGTATAAAAAAATAAAGACTATTTTTCTACTTGAGAAAAAGAGGTTGTAATGTTAGGACCCCATCCTAACATTATTTTTAAAATTCTCGTATGATTGTCATGACACACTTCCAACATGGGGACGCCATTATAATGTTATTTTATAGTACTTTGTAATGGTATGTGGCAAGCAAGGTTCCTAAACTAGTGGAGTTATTTCATGTAACCATTATCAAGAATGTAATTGATGTTTGGTAGAAGATTCTAGCTCGAGTGATATTTTGCATGTACACAAACTCTTGAGCTTTAGGTGAGGGTTGTAGGAAGTGTTTTTTTTTAATAAATGGAGCCATGTACGAATGTATATTTTTGTAATTTAATGAAAGTATTGAAGGAGGTTGCATCGTTGAAGAGGCTTACAATTTTGTGTTGTGAGATTGTTTAATTTAGCATTTACTTTTTGCATTGTAATATTTTATTTTTTATGCTTAATTTATAGTATTTTTGTGAGTGGGTTATTTTTAATAGTAGGTTCCTAACAAGTGGTATTAGAGCGCTTTCCAAGGCCTCGTTTGGCTACAACTATGACAATTCTTGTCTATCTATTCAGATTGTTAGGTATAATTTTTTTGTGTTTTTCGTTTTTTGTTTGTCCTTATTTAAAAAAATTAGCAAAAACAAAAAATATAGTCCTTTTTTTTTTGCAATAGTTGTGTAGGTTAGAAACCTTGTGCTAGAGAATTTAAAATATCGTGGAGGAGTTATCATTATTGGCTAAGCTAGATAGCCCATAAAATTTCTAGTAAAGTGAAGGGCGATTAGACTCCAATACTCAAGCCTCAAACAACACCCATGTATAGAATTGAGCTCCCATGTATCTTCGTGTATTTAGGGAGACCATCTAGGTTTTAACAAACCTTTAGCCCTAGGAAGCTTTTTGACCTTGTATTATCCATAATACATTTGATATAACATCCAAAAAGATTACCCTCTCGTACTATCAGAGAGGCAGGTAGTGTGCTCAAGGGTATGTGTGGAATCCGCCTTAAGTAGTGGCCTAAAATATTGGTCCAAGAATATTCATTCATCACTACAATATAACATAGAGCATATGGGTATTACATACTCCCTAGCTTAGAGTACCTGGTTCTGTCCACCTACAAGCAAAAGTTTTTGTCTATGTAAACCCTACAATCACAAATTTCCCACAAAAAAATTGAGCATACGAAGGAGACTTCCCTATCATGTAACAAACCACATGCACAAAAGAAAAAATTGGAGAACCAACTAGAAATAGTCAAGGCATAGTTTGCAAGTGTCTTAATTCAATAACAATAGGGTCAGGGTTGTTAGTTGGCAGTAATAGTTGTTTGTAACAATTAGTAATTATAGAGTTGACAGTGACCAACCTAAGTAGATAAAGTTAGTATAGGGAACCACCAAACAGTGTTAGTATTCATAATACAATTATCTATAATAGTCAATAATTACAGGATTGTTAGTGACCAATATAGAACAAACAATGTTAGTATAGGGAACCATTGAATAGTGTTAGTATTCACAGTACAAGTGACAATACAGTGTTAGGAGTGGTTAGTGGTCAAAATAGGCATAACAAAGTTGGTCGACACAAAACATAACTTAAAAACCCAACCTCTAGATAAAAATCGACCTCACTAGTAGACTCATCATAACAACAGTTAAAAAAGTGTAAGGTGTCCAAAATCAGTATTGGGGTACATACATGATGACCATCTTTTTGAGTTGATCATTTTGATATATGGCACCCAACAATTTTTTTGGCTCCTTACTATACATAGTAACTCCTAAAAATACACCTATATTTTTAGTAAGTCAATCGGGGTTGCTCCAAACACATCAAAATGGTTGGGGGCACTCATGGACACCAAAAGGAGATTAAACAGACCTAAACCCTAGATCAAATAAAATTACAAATTGGTCAACTTCTCACTATGATGTAAGGTGTACATGATGAGGTACAACAATTGAGAGATGACTATCTTTGCTCCAAATCCAACTTCGAAGGCCGCTTCTTAGATCTTGAGACAGGAATCAAGGATGACCCAAAAGTACTTGAGCATTGTGACATTCAATCTTCTAGTCATGGGAAAGGCATCCATACGAACAAGGACGACCTTCAAAATTTTCTTGACAAAGATACTCCCTTTAAGATGCCCAAATTGGACTTTCTTATTTTTAACATCAAGGATGCAAATGGGTGGCTATGTCGTGCATATAAAATTTTTAAACTTCATAATGTCTCTAAATATTTATGGATCACTATGGCATATTTTAACTTTAAATTTGAAGCATTACAATGATACCAGTGGTTACAACACACAATTCTCGACCCCTCTTGGGAAGTTTTAGAGTCTCAATTACTCATTCACTTTGACCCTAGTGAGTATGATGAGTTTCAAGGAGCATTGACCAAGTTGTGACAAACCTCTACAGTTTGAGACTACCAAACCCAATTTGAAAAATTGGCTAACTGGAACCAAAGGGTTAAATAAAGAGTTTTTTATGAGTTGTTTCATCAATGGCTTGGAGGATGACCTCTAGGATGAGGTCAAGATGTTCAAACCATAAACAATGTTATAGACCATAAGTTTGAATAGTTGGCTAAAGCAAAATTCCTAGCTCAAAGGAGAACATTTAAATTTTTACAAATTAAATCATCTTTCCTCCCAAGTTTCCAACCAATAATGAAAATAAAATTGTTCCCCACAAACGCTTGATTACAGAAGAAATAGATGCTTGACGCACAAAAGGTTTGTGCTACAATTGTGAAGAAAAATATGTTCGAGGGCATAAGTGCACCCAAAAGAAGTTGTTTCTAATAGATGTAGAAGACCTGATCAACAATGAATAAAGTGATGATTAAGCGAAACCAACAGAAGAAGCACCTCAAGCTAAGGATGAAATACATGAATATTTACAACCAAAAATTTATGTCCATGCTCTTGCAGGGATTACTACTCCACAAACCATGAAAATTGTAGGTTATTTCAAAGTCCAATATCTTACAATTCTCATTGATTTAAGAAGCACACACAACATTATTGATCCCCGAACTACTAAGTAGGCTAACTGTTACATACATACATGCAAATCCTTTGAGGTTATGGTGGCAAATGGAGGGACCTTGCCTTGCAAAGGAAAATGTTGCAATGTTAAGTTGAAAATAGGGGATTATGAGCTCAATATGGACATGTTTGCTCTTCAATCAGGGGATGTGATATTGTGTTAAAATCTCAATGGTTTGGTACTTTGGGAACCATAGCATAGAATTTTGCTAAGTTATGGATGTAGTTTTCACAAGATGGCAGATCTTACACTCTTCGTGGGTCACAAGCAAGGCCTCCTTAGGTTATCAACTCAAACCATAAGGAGAAGTTAAAAAATCTTCTCGTGGGGTGATCACTCAAATATTTGCAATACAACCAACTCCTTCAACAAAAGACCAAATTCCAAAGGATTTACAACTCATTTTATCAAAGCATGAGGTATTTTTTACAAAATCAATAGAATTACCACCGCGTTGCTCCCATGATCATGTCATTTTATTATCTGCCCTCCCAAAACTAGATAAATAAGGTTCTATCTTACTTGATCTAGAATAATTGTTGGATCGTAGAATGCACACTCTTTGCAACCAAGCCATTACTGAGGTCCTTGTTGAGTGACATGGTCTACAACCAAAAGATGCTACATGAGAGTCTCTCTCCAATAGCTCCAATACCAGTTTCCTCATCTACAACTTTTAGGACAAAGCTTTTTGAAGGGGAAGGACATGTTAGGACCCCATCATAATATTAATTTTGTAATTCTTATATGATTATATAACGATCCACTCCCAATGTAGGGACCCCTTTATAATGTTATTTTGTAATACTTTATAATTGTATGTGGCAAGCGATGCTCCTAGACAAGTGAAACCATTTCATGTAACCATTATCAAGAATGTAACTGATGTTTAGTGGAGGATTCTAGCTCGAGTGATATTTTGCATGTATGCCAACTCTTAAGCTTTAGGTCAAGGTTGCATGAAGTGTTTCTTTAAAATACATGAAGCCATGCACGAATGTATCTTTTTGCAAATTAATGAAAGAATTGAAGGAGGTTGCCCTATCAAACAGGCCTGCGATTCTATGTTGTGAGAATGTTTAATTCAGTATTGACTTTCTACATTGTGATATTATGTTATTTCATGTGTAATTTACAGTATTTGTGAGTGAGTTATTTTTAATAGTAGGTTCGTAACATGTACTCAGGTTCCCACCTTTGATAAATCACAACTCTCTTCTTTAAAGTTTGAGGGTTTATAAACATATTCAATTCTCATATCAATTAAGATTCTATAACTAGATACCTACATATTTTTTCACAAAGTCTAAATTTTTTATATTCATTTTTTGGATTTACTTTAAGTTCTTTTATTTTTGAAACACAAATATTCAACATCCTTTCTCTTGAAAATTTTCAATCTTGTTCATCCATTGATCCAAGTGAAATCCTGATTAGTAATGGTCTTTGATGATACCAAGTTTCTATTGTGCCACTTGAATATCCATAACTGCTCTATTGGCTCTATGCTTTTTTTGCTACTCTAATATATTGAATGGTTGATCCTATTGTTCCTTGACGTTACTCCATCTCTTTAAAATACAAAAAAACTATACTTTTTTTTTCCAAATACTGCCATACTTGATGCCTTTCTAACTTCATGTGGATCTAAAATATTGATGCCTTAAGCCATACCTCCAAAGAATTTTCGCTTAAGGTGGTGTGGGTGTTGACATGCTGTAACCTTAACCTCACATTTTGTTTCTTTTGATTATTCAACAATTTGTTTTTTTTTTAATTCTTCTTCACAATATTCTCTCTTATACCTTTCTTTTGGTGCATCCTTGTGCACTTTTGACAAGGCTTCCTTAGACTATGTTGTTTTATTGAATGAACTCTATTGCTATTGCTATTGTAAATTCAAATTTCAAGTTTTCTAATGGTTCTTTAACTTGTTTCCTTACCATAACCACTTCTTGCTTCTTCTTGGATCCTTTCTTCTTAAGATTCCTTTTGAATGCGACCATAAACTTGCACATTGTCATCTATATTTTTTACTTCTATTATATCCTCTTTATTCATTTCTATATGTTCCCTCTCAAGCCTTTTTATTTCTTCTTCATATCTTTTGATGGCAACCTTTAAACTAGTTATCTTTTTATATGGGTATCATTGACTTAAGAAAGCATGCTCCATTTCATGCCAGGTAAAAATTCTTTCGTTAGTAATAATTTCCTTAGTAAGAATTTCCCACCAATCACGAGCTTCCTCTTTTAAAAGATAAAAAAATTGCAATTCCAAAAATGGTCACTAAAATATAGAGATCTAAACTTCATCCACCATTCTCAAGCACCAATGTCATCCTTTTTAGTGAAAATTGGTAACTCCATGATCTCAACCACCAAAAATCCCAAAAGCAACTAGGGTTTTCGTAAAAAAATAACTAAGGTTTTTCATTTTTTAAAATTTCTTTAATCCTTGCTATCGTTGACAGAACAATTTAAGTTCAAATAATTGACATGAAAAAAGTAATGCAATCATCCCTTACGACTTTGCATTAATCCATTACCAAGCTTCTCCTTCAAAGGGTTCAACACTATTGTGTAGACTGCAACTACTGTTGCAAAGAAGTGTGGACAACTTTGATGGCGACATGGTTCTTCTCGATGATAACAGTAATAATGTTGAAAAATTATTTTGCTGTTAAACAAGATATTGTAGCTGAAACTCAAATCACTTCTCTTTGTTGGTAATCTTCAAATTGCTTCTCTTTACTAGTAATCTTGTCAATAATTTTCTCCACTAACAATCTCTTCTTTTACAAATCTCCTCTTGCCCTTAATTCTTGCCAATAATCTTCTCTTCTATATAATGAAGACTATTGTTTAGATAGTATACAAATTATAGTAATAATGTTGAGAAATTATTTTGCTGGTAAACAAGATATTGCAGTTGAAACTTAAATCACTTATCTTTGTTGGTAATCTTCAAATTGCTTCTTTTTACTGGTAATCTTGTTGATAATTTTTTCCACTGACAATCTCTTCTTTTATAAATCTCCTCTTGCCTTTAATTCTTGCCGATAATCTTCTCTTCCATCTAATTAAGACTATTGTTTAAATAGTATAAAAATTATAACATGTTTAATGTTTCTTTGATACATGATATCTGTTAAATAAAATATATTTTTTAATATTTATTTTATCTTGTATAGTTAGGTTTAATAAAGTTCTTAAAATGAAGGGAAGGGATTTGAAGCGAGCTAGATGAAGGGACGTTCTCGATAACCAAAAAAATAAAAATAAAAAAATAAAGTTTTTAAAACGAGGTAATTAATTATGAGGGGATAACGCAACGGTTTAGGCTTTGATTTTTTTTGGAAGGTGTTCAAACCCAGTGTGGGTGTGTGTATGATTGTGTGTTTGGTTCCTATTGATAAGCTCATATTTCACCCTTACCAGAGGTCATTGTTGAGATGAGTATGCCCAGCCGTGAACGTGGGTCATATGTATTTCTTATATTAACCTCAATAAAAAAATAGATAATTAATTATTATGGTATAAATTCAATCAATTTTGTAAATATTATTGTTTATAAATTTTTAAAAATATTATAAGAATAAAAAAATAGGGTTAACTTAAAAAAGAGAAAGTGTAAAACCATCACTAAATTAAAAGTTTATTACGGTACAATTTAAGTGTTTTTTTATATAAGGGGAATCGACAACATCTTTTCATCTTTAACAACCAGGTATTGGGGTCAAACATTATTCTCGAGGTTTTTACTTCCAAACACAAGTCAAATCATTGAAGCTGTCTTTATAACCTGCTTCTCCTCGATAAACGTGGCTCAAAGTGAGGGAAACTCCTGATGGCTCAGGGTTGATACCTATGTGTCGTCAAGTTGGTCAAAACTAATGCGCACTTAACGGACTCAAGTCAAACTACTACCTTTGCCCTTATTAGACATGTCCCCAAATCTTGAACCTAAGTCTCCTCTTAATAAATGCTCAAATTCTTACCATCCACCTATAATACTTAAAACTTTGTTTAAGATTAAAAACCAACGAATAAAATTATGCTATCAAATATTACTTTAATAACTATAATTTAATTAAATAAAAGTATATTAACTAAACGTATATTAAATACAATACTTTTTATACACATTTACCGTGGGTATTAAATTCGGATCACATCACCGATAATGCAAGTAACTTCCTTACCGATAAACCACACTCACTCACGAGAATATTAAATAATTTTATATAATCTATAATATTAAAAAATACCTCAGTACAAAATGCTTAGATGTAATTAGCGGAACATCATTGCCCAGCTCCAGAAAATGCTTTCTGGGAATACTAGCGGCCTTCTAACTCTCAAAAAGCTTTTTACATAGTGTTAGCGCCTTCAATTATTTTCAGAATTGTAGGAAAATTGACAGAGAAAGCTTGAAAATTTCAACTATAGATGTAGCAATTTCTCGTTAGGGTCTTCATTTTTGTCATTATAAAAGAAAGTTGATAACTTACCAAAATCGTCAAAGATCTTTTTTACTTAAAAAAATTAGTGGTTGAACCCAGATACATTGACAGTGAAAGGACTATACATACATTGAAAAAGTGAAAGGTAAGGAAGGTAATATCATGTTTATTATAATTGATCGGTTTTCAGTTGTGTTCATTAAAGTTTTAATTTTGAATATTTTTAATTCTTTTTCACTAAAATAAATATTTATTATTATCAAAACAAAACAGTAAAAAAAAATTATATAATATAGTTGTAGAATGGTGGATTGGTAAGTGCTAGTTTAGAGAGGTACTTGCTAAGAAGAGATCTGGTACCATTGAATCCTCTGAGTGCGCGATGGTACAAACCCGAGCGACAGACGTGAACCTTGCATTACAAAATACTAAAAATAATGGCTGTAGCCAACTCTCTTATATAACAACAAAAAAAAGTTATAGAATGTTTACTATAAAAAATAGTGAGGGAACTAATAGGAACGGTGGAAAGATGACATCATGTTTACTATAAGTATTAAAAGAAATAAAGATTGTAAAATTGAAATCCTTGCACCCCTAGAAAAATGTTATTTCTCATATGAACGATTAAAGGTTATTTTTATATATATATATATTATTTTTATTAAAGGTTATTTTGTATAAAAAACATGTTTTTTAAGTCTTCCAAGACAGACAAACAATGTTAGACTTATATGTTAGTGTTTATAAAGATCTAGGAAAGATCATTTAGTGTTTTTTAAGAAGTCTTCACAAACAAACAATATTAGACTAAGGTTTGCGTGGACGGAAAAGCATAGAGTATCTTCAACAAGCAGTTTCATGCTCTTGGTAAGGCCTGTAACAAGGAGGCCATGTGACGACCATGGTTTCCGCTTTTGAAAATGTTCCATACAGGTGACAAGAAGGCGCTGTAATGACTTTTTTTTTTTTAAATATTTCTTTTTTAAAAAAGATTGAAATAAATTTTTATTTATATTAATTATCATTTTAAAATAACATTTCTTTAAAATCGAGGAACCGATTAAGGAATATCTGGGCTATCAGGTTTACATTATTATTCCTTAACCTTTTAGAAAGTATGTCATTGAGTGTTGCCTGTAAAGCTTTTACACAGATATTTTAGCGAAGGTCGACGATCAAAAGTTTCTTAAGATTTTTTTAATTTTAATTTTTTTTATATATATAAGTAGGTTTAAGTTAAAATTTAACTATCATTTTAATGATTTTTTTCGTTTAGTTGTGGGTATTGAACTCAGGTCACATCATCGATAATGCAAGTGATGTCCTTGTCCGTAGACCACATCCTTATTGTTTAAGAAACCAAATAAATATTATTTATATATTTAATTATTAAAAAATAAATTTTCATTAGTTATAGAGGAATAATATTATATTGATGTTGTATTAAGTTGAAGGTTTGGTTATTAGACAAGGTTTTTGGGTAGAATGAGGTTAAAAAGATTATAGTTGAGTTTGACTCACAAATTATGGTGGTTTTTTTTTTTGTTTGTGGATGTTATTACAAATTTCAGACCAAAAGTTTGGAAGATAAGGAACATTGTGAGCCAAACTAAATCCATTTTGCAACACTTTCGTGGATGCCATCTCTGTCTATGTTGATAAACAAAATAATGTAGCAGTTGACTTTTTGGCTAAACATGGTAGTGAAAGCCAGGTTAGATACAGGTTGGATACATGCTGAATTCTAATAAGGATAAGGACACTTTTAAATAGTTGGAGGTGAACAAATAGTTTTTAGTTTGGCCAACAAAGACAGGTAAGGATGAGGACAGGTCTAAAGTCCACAACCATGTGGATCAATGAAGGATGAACAATTATTTGTTGGGTTTTTTTTGCCGCCTTTTACAATACACTTTGATTTTTTTGGGATAGCACAGATAGTGTTAGTAGGACTGTCAAACCTCCTAAGTTACTTAGGATCAACTTAAAACAAAAATAAGACCAAATAAAAAATGTCTGTTGTTTAGATGATAAGTTATTTTTTTTTTTATTTTTAAAAATGTTAATCTGATTTTTTTTTTTTTAGGGCTTGCCAAAAATAGCATAACCATAACTGTAATTTGATTCATGTTTTATCAATATAATTTTTGTAGGGTTTGCCAAAAATAACATACTGTAACTATAATTTGATTAATATTTTATAAATATATATTTTATATTTTTTAAATTAATATTAACATCACTTAATAATTATTTATTATTATTTTTTTTTCCCTGATAGCCTACTACTTTTATAAACTATAACCCGAAAACAACCCATTGAAAAATACTTAACCCTAAATAATTACAAAATCATACTTAAAAAGCGGAACATGATTGCTTAGTTCCAGCAAATGCTGTCGTGGAATAGTATCGGTCCTTACCTCTCTTGTCGTACAGTGATCTTAAAAATCTCCTTACGTGCCACCAATTAAATTTTCCTTTCGTGTGCAGCACTACTCTCCACAAAATATGGAAATTCTCTAATTTATTCTGTTTCCAAAGAAAACGGCTGCTATACGATGATACCCAGCAGAACAACGAGAATAGGTTAGCCCCTCAATGACTTTGGGACCCTACAGCCACCACACTGTCCCCTTGCACTACTAACGATTCTCCGCTACACGCCTTTCAATTAAATTAATCTTTATCTTATCCATTCGAGTCGCTAGGCTCAGCCAGCAACTTATCCTTTTCTTCTCTTCGCATTTCCCTTCTCCTCGTTTGTTTCGCACAGCAAGTTTCAAGTTTCCAGTTTCCCCTGTTTATAGAAGATAAAAGCCTGTGTGGTGTAGATCCAGGCGGTATTTGACGATTCCGGATCTGCGCCGATTTAACCCGCCTGCATTCAGACTTCGAATTTTTTCAAAAAAAAAAATGTCGGACGAGCCATGCCAGACACACCGGTGCTCCGACGACGCGGAATGGAGCCGGCTGGATCCCGACATCACGGAGCTCGTTCTGGCCCGGTTGCCGGTCACCTGCATAGCAAGATCCTGCATGGTGTGCAAGCACTGGTATTCTCTGGTGACGCAACCCTCATTCGCCGCCCGGGTTAGGGAGCGCAAGAAACCCTGGTTTTTCCTCTACGGGCAGAACAACATAAATCTCAAGAACAACCAGGCCTTCGGCTTCGACCCGGAGGCCCACCGGTGGATCCGGTTGCCCACGTCGTCGCTCCCAGCGTCGTCCGCCGGAGACTCCCTCTCCGGCGCCGGCGGGTTCCTCTTTGTGACCGCCGGCGACGACTGCTCCCGCTTCTGCTACGCCCCCGTGCTGACGGCGTCATGGAAGGAGACGGCGCCGTTGCGATTCTCCCGGCGGCAGCCCCTTGTGGGGGTTTTCAAGCAGGAGACGTACGGCTTCATTGTGGTGGGAGGGGTCCGCTTCATCGGAGGGCTGGTGGATATCGAGGACAGGCTGGCGGTCGAGATCTACGACTCGCGGGCGGACGAGTGGGAGCTCTGCGCGCCGCTACCGGCGGTATTCAGGTCGGGGAATTCGTCGCAGTGGCTGACGTCGGCGCTGCTCGGCAGCAAGTTTTACGTCTTCGGGATATATTCCGGCTACCTCTCGGCCTTCGATCTCCGGGACCGGCGCTGGGATAGCTTCCAAACTATCCGGCCGCCGCAAACCTTGTTTTCTTTTCTGGTCGCCTGCCGGGACCGGCTTGTTCTCGCCGGACTGCGGAACATGGACGACGGACCGGCGTTCGATCTGTGGGAGGTCGAGTTAGGCACGATGGGGCTCCGGGAGGTGGGTTCCATGCCGCGCGAGATTCTGTATTCTTTGTTCGACAGCGACGAGGACGATAAATTTGCGAGCTTGAAGTGCGTGGGACTTGGCGGGCTCGTCTATGTTTTTAATGAAGAGCATCACAAGATGTATCCCGCCTGCGTTTGCGAGATTTCGCCTAAGATGAAGTGCACGTGGGCCAAAGTGCCGCCGTTGCCGTCGCCTGTCAACAGTTTCCATAAGGTCATCAGTTTCTGCTCCACCATTGGGCTGGACACCATTCTTTGATGGAAGACACAGAGGTCAGTCTGGCTGTAAAAAGATGTATAATAAATATATATATTTTTGTATTATTGTTATTTCGGTTGGTTGGTTTGTTGGCTTGCACACCAGATGATTTTTCCCCCTTTTATTGTATAGTTTTTAGGATCTGAAATTGTTGCTTGAGTTTGGATTGTCTCAATTTCCAGTAGGATAGAGAATGTGGGGCTTTAATTGGATTGTTGGAATAGCGCTTGGGCGAATCCGCCGACTCCCCATGGTCGAGGAATCACCCAAGTCTTCAATTGTTATGGTAGAAATTCTATGGGGCTTTAATTGGATTGTTGGAATAGCGCTTGGGCGATTCCTCCGACTCCCCAAGGTCGAGGAATCACCCAAGTCTTCAATTGTTATGGTAGAAATTCTATGAAACAAAGCTTTTGGGCGATTCCTCCGACTCCCCAAGGTCGAGGAATCACCCAAGTCTTCAATTGTTATGGTAGAAATTCTATGAAACAAAGCTTTGAGCTCGATGTCTCTGTAGTCCTGGGCTAGAGTTTAAGGCCTAAGCCTCACCGACACGGAATAAAAAGGAAAAATAAAAGGGTAGAAGGCTGGGATATGTAGATAATGAAAGGGGCAGGGCTTGTTGTCCGTCTGCTCCCCTACTGATTGTATGCATCAGGATTCGGGATGTTGGAGATGATTTATATATTGTCTGTTTCTATGTTTTGAATGATGCTTGGTTTGAGGTTTTTTCAATCTTGCTGAAAGTCTGTGGTCATTTGGGGTTGTGTTCTGTGTCTTTTTGGGGTTTCGGAACAGTTTGTCATATTGTAAGTTTGGTTCTTAATTCTGATTTTAGCATTGTTGCTTCAGTGGCTGGCTCTTTTTTAATAAAACGGCATTTGTTTCTTTTGAAAATACATAGCTGTATTAAACACGCACAAATGCTTCGGGAAATTTTAAAAAAATTACACATAATTTTTAACCGAATATAAAAATTTCGAGGGTTTGATAATAACAAAGATTTTGAGGGTTTGATAATAACAAAGATTAGGCAGGATTTCTAACCCTTTAAAAGGATATCGTTTGTTTAAATTGTCCCTAGGTAGATGACAGCTTCGTGATTTTTAATGTCTTCTTTATTGGTATTTTTAACTCTGAAGCATTTTCATGGTTCTCTTTGTGACGGGCAGTGCAACAATGTCGGCACAGATGAAAACCTATTGCTCAGCCAGTCAAAGCGACGCAGCAGAAACTTCCAAAAGACCAATTTATTTGAAATTATGGACTTCCTGGATAAAAAGTTTTTGAATCTGCTGACCTATCAACAGTTGGGCTCACTCTACTTGAGCAATGGGTAATTTTGTCTATGAGTCAAACAGAGTAACTGCAACCTCTCCGATTGTCGGGGGCCACCGGATGGGGTATTTTGGGACCAGACGGTCGGGGCTATCGCCCCTTGCGTGGAGGGACACAGCGGGTCCAGTCCCAAAAGTGTGGGGTTCGGGTCTATCAAGGGCTTCTGAAATTTTTACAAAGGTTGGTTCTTTTATAAGCTTTGATCTTGGGCACACAGTCTTAATCTAAGAACTTAGGGAAGGAAAAGGGTTAAAGAGATGAAAAAAAAGTAAAAGTAATAGAAAAGTAAATCTCAAGTTAACCGAAGCCATGCATCAAGATCAAGATAAGATCCTCTGCGCAACAGCCCTAGATGTAATGCTCCAGAATAGTGAACACTTGCTTTCCTTAACATATACAAGCGCAGACAAACACATATGTACAAAGGTAACAAGACAGGAAGAACCAAAACACTTAGAATCAAATAGTTACAGGCCTAAAGTATGCGCATATAAATGTAAAACATTATAAGATTATGTTAGAAACAGAGGCTTGAGAGCTTTTGCCTGGAAGACCATCTAAAAATACAAGTATTCAAGAGAAAATGAAGAAAAAGGTATACAACTCGCCACTTTATAACACTTATCCTACTACTGTTTATAGATTACAAGGAGAGGATTTCCCTCCTAAACTCAAGCAGAGATTTTAAGATGATTGTTCTCGTAATTGTCGTGCCATATTTTCATTTTTATTTAATTGTCGATTCTTCGGAAGTCTCTGGATCTAAGGTCATAAATGCCAAATGGTTTTAAGCCTTTGAATGAGTGGCTACTACCATTATTCCTATCTACCCTTTCTGAGGATCCATGTAACTTGGCTGTAGGAGATCACTGCACTTAAGATTTTGGGTTGTTCCTATTGTGGCTCAGATGTTGTTGGCTTTATTCAATTTTTCCTTTCTGAAAGATACTTAGTGATCTTTTGCCGGAAAGGACTAAACCCCCTAGAAGACTGTATTTTCCAATACCAGTGGTCATTAGGAACACTTTGGAACTCTTATCACCATCAGACATTGGAACCTTTATCGTTTTTCGACCTCGGAACTTTTCTCATCGGTTGATGTTGAAACTTTTATTTTTTTGCACTTGGTTGAGACTTCTAAAAACTTTAGACTTTTCGGACACTTGCCTTTCTGGACTTTTTGCCTTTTGATCCTTGAAACTTTCTCGACCAAAACTTTTATGAAACTTTCTCGACCAGAACTTTTATCCGCACTTTGTCCGATGCTTCATTTTTGGCTTTCTGCCTGCTTCTATTTTCATCAAAGCTGCCTTGCTAAGGCATGAGTGAATGTGAAAGGTCGCTATCAATAACATTCTTTTCAGGTTTAATTATGGATATTAATGGTCTGAAAATATTATCTTATATCTAAAAGTTCATATTTATCAGTGTAGGGTTTACCAGCAAGAACACCACTTACTTTATCCAACGATGAGACTCAAGTTTAATTTCACACAAGATATATATAAGAAGTAAATATACAGTAACTTGATACATTAAACCACAACAACTATGCAGTAAATTCGAGAACATGAGTGTCAAAAAGCTAAAGTCCATAATTAAGTATAAATTTTATTTAAGTATTGAGTGTCAAAAAGCTAAAATCCATAATTAATTATAAATTTTATTTTTTCGTAAAGAACTTTTATAAATATAGAGAATCGAACGGGAACAACCCACTGGCAAGTCACTAGCGGCTATCAACAGCCTATCCCTTTGAGGTTTAACTATGGATATTGATCGTCTGAACTAAGTTTAAATGGTTGAAAAAGTCATCTTAATATTTAGAAAGTTTATTTTTATCAAGGTTTACCAGTAAAAACACCAATAAAACTTAGGTTCAACTTCACAAAAAATGTATATAAAAAATATTGATATAAAAAAACAAATTCATATTGCCCCTTGTTTTTATAATGGTTAGTGTTTGGTTCCCTTAAATAACGAAGAAAACACAATAAACATTGATCAAACTTTCAGTACATAAATGGGATCTAGTTAAAACTTTTTTTGCAACTTTGCAAGCAAGTCACAGGGCTGTCACAGCTCTAGCTCCACAATCATAAAAATGAATAAAGGTAATCTGATTCATACTCTCTTAACTTTCTTTTCCATAAATCTTCTCTGTTGCAGGTGCCTTCTATTCTACGTACAAGCAAGGTGATCTTGTCTTGTTTTTCTGGTACAAAATGCAGTATCAAATGCTGAAGCCATCCACATGGGCTTTATATATGTCAGATATTTCCTTTCGACTGTTTGGGATAGGCCTTTTCTGATAGGACCCCTCTCTGTCTGCCAACATGGCAGCGAAATTATTTAACTTTAAATACAAACATTGCACCTTGACATTTACTTAGACTTGGGAACCTGTCTTATTTGCAAAAGCTTTATTTATTGCATTGCTTCTGCTTCGGTAACCCATGAAGTAATGCTGAAAAAAAAGAGTGCTTTTCTTTACTTCTATCTTATGTGGCGCTTTTTTGAACAT
This sequence comes from Wollemia nobilis, assembly GCA_028583015.1. NCBI lineage: Eukaryota > Viridiplantae > Streptophyta > Pinopsida > Araucariales > Araucariaceae > Wollemia > Wollemia nobilis. The sequence goes on along the minus strand of JAQPPZ010003507.1, from coordinate 2,646,347 downwards.
CTAATGGTGATATGTTTGAATGTCACTTTTTTTTAATAAGTTTCCAACAAGCAATCTAACTTTGGGAGTCCATGGTGCACAGTAAAGCAGACGCCTGAGAACAGTCTTTCTTCTTTCCTGCAGTATTCTTCTCTTCCTATAACCGTTTATAGATATTTCATGACGAAGAATGTTTAGCACTGAGTTACAGCGGCTAAGTGTGATTAATTTTTATCTTTGCCTTTGGTCATGCTCATATCATTATGAGTTTGACCACTTCAAAAAGTTGAAGAACATTGGTAATTTTAGAGCTGTGAGTGCATGACAAGCTAGGTGACAGTGAGGGCATTCATAGAAACTGATATGACAAACCACTTATGCTGATGAGTTTATATACATGCAGTTCATCATAAATATTAACCCAAAGATGTTAAAGGTCAGACATGTTAACAAACCCAAACAACAAATGCCACACGCTTTCATTATCTAATATGAGATTCTGAATATGGCTTTGAGACTGTTAAGACTATTATGGCATTTACATTATTGAATATGGATCGAGAGACCTTGATGTTCTTATTGTCCTTGTAGACTTGATTAGATTCAAGTTTTGTTTTGTTCATGTAGACTTGATTAGATTCAAGTTTTGTTTTGTTTTTTTTATATATTTTTTAAAGCTGTATAACATTTAAGAGTTTTCAGTTCTGAATCTGTGTGTTTTTCATCAACTTACACACCTCCTTTATCAAACAAAAACTATAGCTTTAATTAAATTTTTAAACACATTTACAATACATCAATGTACATTGATTACAGAGGGAAAATAAGATTCATATTTCCCATAAGTCTTGGGGAGATTTTACCAATATGAGCTGGATGGATTTAATAGAAGGGAAGGAAGGGTGTATGTATACTTTCTGGCTTCCTCAACTAAAGAAGGGAAGACATGATAAAAGTCAACGAGAATATGATAAATACAACAGTAGAAGAATGTTCAAAATTAATTTTAAGGGAAACAGACAATTTTATGTTGCGCAAGACATATCATATTCAGTTCCTCAAATTGTATAATTTTCAATAACTTGTCATTAATTTGAAGGTAGGCAATTAACATAGCATATCCATTAGACACAGGTTTTATTTTATTTATTGTTTGGGATTTCTACAAGCTAATAAATGATTTTTTTTTTAAAATTCTTAAATTCTTAATTACATTGATTGTACCAGCTTATACCAGCTTAAGTGTGTATAATACAGGGTATTGAACTTCAGTTATATCCGTACAATTCTATTTTATTATTACTTCACAATTTAGTTACAGTGATTGTACCGGCTTAGACCAGCTTAAGTGTGTATGATACAGGGATTTGAACTTCAGTTATGTCCGTACAATTGTATTTTATTATTACTTCACAATTCTTTAAATTGGTAAGAAAATTGTAAATTGTTCTCTAAATTAAACAGACTTTACAGTTTCTTTTTTTTCTTTGGTTTAACATTTTACAATATCCTTTTATACTTATAATATAAAAACATTACATTTTTTTATTATATTACTAAAAAATTAAAAATTAAAAATTAAAAATTAAAACAACAATTAATTGAAAATTTTAAAAATTAAATAATATATTTTTATTGTATTATTGTTAAAAACAAAAATCTGACTTAAAGCTTAACTTTTGATAAAAATATTAAAAAATTTAAGATCAAATTAAAACGGTTTGGAAACAATCTAATTATTTATTAAAAAAAACTAAAATAATAATATAAAAAATTTAATAAATTAAAAAAAAAACTTTGATACTAACTTAATCTTTAATTTTTCTTTAGTGTAGTAAATTATTTATTGATAATTTTATGAGAGGTCATGGTGGGATGAAGATGCCTAAACTTTGAGGGTCAATTATAAGAATAAATTTAAAAAATAATAATAATGATATATAAAGGAGGGATGCAAATTTTTCTTGTAACTACTCAATGTTAAGAGATTTATATATTTTTTTGAAAAAAATGAAAAACTTGTATTAATACAAAAGGCATTTACAAAAGGGAGAAAACTCATCCCAACCAATAGCAGAGAACAAGACAACAAGCGGAGAGCACAAAGACAACGCTAACCACCACAGAGCACAGAAGACAACAAGGCGCGAAATCGCGACATGTCGCGAAATCGCGGCAATCAACCCCGTCGCGACCGCAACAGCGCCATCAGCCGCGAAAACGCGACATGTCGCGATATCGCGACAGACAAAGCCCTCGGCGCCCGATCGCCAAAAAAGTCGCGAAATTGCGACAGCAACTCCCTCCGTGGCCCTATCATCACAGGCGTCGCGAAATCGCGACGAGAATTCCAAGAAGCATCAAATCTCCAAAAAGGTCGCGAAATCGCGACGAAATTTCTCCGAAGCGCCCAGCCAGCAAAAGTGTCGCGATATCGCGACGAGTTTTCAGCTTGACTCCCAATCCACAAAAGTGTCGCGATATCGCGACAGTTTTTACCAAAGCCATCAATGTGCCAAAAGTGTCGCGAAATCGCGACGAATTTTCCTTTCAGCTCCCAATCTTCAAAACTATCGCGATATCGCGACAAGTTATCCTCATTGCAACCAGTCTTCAAAATTGTCGCGATATCGCGACAAGTGATCCAGATGACGCCAGTGTGCCCAAACCGTCGCGATATCGCGACGATTTTACCATGCAGCTTCCGAACAGCAGAAATGTCGCGAAATCGCGACGGATTGTGCCCTTTGCTCCAATTCACCAAAAATGTCGCGATATCGCGACGATAATCCTCCTTGTCACCCCTGCGCCAAAAACGTCGCGAAATCGCGACAGCTAGCAACCAAAGGCCGCGATGGCGCAACAGGTCGCGAAATCGCGACAAATTCCAACTGGAGGCTACGACAGCAAAACAGGTCGCGATATTGCGACATTTTTCTTCCTTGTCACCCCTTCGCCAAAAACGTCGCGAAATCGCGACGGCTTCCATCCACAGGCCGCGATGGCGCAGCAGGTCGCGAAATCGCGACAAATTCCCATAGAAGGCCTCGTCAGCAAAATAGGTCGCGAAATCGCGACAACTTCGCATCATGGGCAGCGAAAGCGCACCAAGTCGCGATTTCGCGACAGGTTCCCTTCGAAGGCCGTAAAGGCGCAACCTGTCGCGATATCGCGACAACTTCCAGCAAGAGGCCACGACGCCGCTACAGGTCGCGAAATCGCGACAAAAACCTTCCTTAGCAGCAAAAACTTTGCACATTATCACAGGTAGCATTCAAGGCCTTGCCTAATCACAGCATCCTCCACAGGCATATCACTATGCAGCTGCATCCCAACTTCCTTCTCAGCACCCATCTTAGCAAGGAAATCGGCCGCCTTGTTGAAATCTCTACTCACATAGATGGGAATCACATCATCTAATTCCTTCCAGAGTTCCTTTATTTGAGAGACTAGAATCCGCAACCTCCAGGCTTTCAAATCAAAGTTCCTCATGCAATCGAGAGCGCCCACCAAAATTTGGGAGTCGGACTCAAGAATTATCTTCCTGTGGCCCTGCTTGACAGCCCAGATGGAAGCAAATTTAACAGCCAAGGCCTCTGCTTCATTGTTTGTGGCATGACCCAGACCTTGCAGTTCCCAGTAAAGCACGGACCCAGCATGATCACGGCACACAACTCCAATTCCAGCGCTACCCGGATTGCCTTTTGCAGCTCCATCAGTATTGATTTTGATCCAGCCTGTTGGGGGAGGGTGCCAGCTATCATGAGCCTGTCTTTCAAGAACAACAGCTCCCTCAACCAATGGCACAGAAACAGATTGATTTTCCTCCTCAGCGTAGATGGCAACCGTTTCCACAACTTTGCTCCATATGACCTGCCATATTCCATCAAGTGAAGAGAATGTTTCACGGAAAATGCGGGCATTTCTCTCCAACCACACCTGCCACCAGATAAAAAGTAAGCCAAGCTCCCAACCAATTCGAAGAGCTTTGGATTTAAATCTGCCTCTCTTCCATCTGTCCCAAATATTGGTCCGAGTCACATCACTGTTGGCCTGGATTTTGAAGTGGGAGAACCAGCGCATCCAAATCTGTCGGGTGAAGGGGCATTCAAACATCAAATGATCAGCAGTTTCCTCATGCTTGCGGCATAAAACACACTGAGAAGGACCGATGATGCCTCTATGTCTGAGATTGTCAAAGGTGAGAATTCCATTGTGCATAAGTTGCCAGGCAAAGAAGTTCACCTTCGGCCAGCCCTTGGGGTGCCATATCTTCTTCCAAACATGGACCGGAAAAGAGTGTGGGGGGGGCTCTGGGAGAATCTGATCAAATCCCGCCTTCACAGTGTAAACCCCAAGGTTCCCATAGCCCCAGGCAAGTTCATCCTCCTCATCTCTCCCCGTAAGAAACCTAGCTGTCAAAATTTTTTTCAAGATGGGTGCCAGCTCCGGTGGGATTGGAATTGGCCACTCTTCCAACCGCTTGAACTTTTTGAACTTGTACTCCCCAATTTGGCTGGTGTTGAAATAACTCTCAATTTGAATCCAGCCCTTGTCTTCTATGGCTGATTTAATGGGTTGCAATTCGGGAAACACAACAATGATGGGAGGATGCTGATCCCAGGAGTCAATCCAGAAACGGGCCTTCTCCCCTCTCCCCACTTTCCAAAACAATTGATCTTTGATAACTTGAGCTCCAAGCTTGAGAGCCTGCCACACTAAGGATCCATTACCCTCCAAAGGGAAACGGCCCAGATCATTGGGGTGAGCATGACCCAGGTATTTACTAGAAAGAATTCTGCTAAAGAGGGATGTTGGTTGGGAAATCCACCTCCAGTACAGTTTACCAGCCAAAGCTTTATTGTTAAGCTTGGAGCTTCTCAGTCCCAGCCCTCCTTTATCCTTGGGCTGGGTAACCTTATCCCAGCCAACCAAGGCCCATTTCTTCTCCCCTTTTGCACCCTCCCATAAAAAACTTCTAGCCATTTTGTCAAGCTCTTTCCAAATAGAATGTGGGGCAGCCAGGATGGAGAATTTATATATTGGCATGGCCTGAATAACTGACTGTAAGTAAGTTAGTCGGCCTCCATAGCTTAACCATTTATGAGACCAATGATTCATTTTATCTTTGATGCCATCCAAAAGATCCTTCCAGATATCAATTTTCAGTTTTTTGAAATGCAGAGGAACCCCCAAGTAAACAACAGGTAGAGAGGTCCTAGTAAATCCCAGGATCTCAGTAACTCTTTCTTATAACCTTTGGTCAAGATTGAAGAAGACCACTTTGGATTTTTTATCATTAATGACTTGATTTGAGGCCCGAAGGTAGATGTTTAGAGTGTCTCTGATTCCTCTTGCTTCCCTGAGGCTGGCCACTCCAACCAATCCTGTGTCATCCACAAACTGTAAGTGGGTCAAAACTTCCGCCCCCACTTTAATACCTGTTATCAGACCTAGATGTCGTCTTCTCAGGAAGAGTCTGCCTAATCCTTCTGCTAAGATGAGGAAGAGGTAAGGAGAGCAAGGGTCTCCTTGACGAAGACCCCGAGAGGCTCCAAAAGGAGTCGAGGGGAGCCCTTTGATTAGAACAGAGAAAGAAGGTGTAGAGATACAACTCATGACCCAGTCAATCCGAGTCCTGAGAGAAGCCAAAAGCTGCCAACATCTTTGCCAGGAAGCCCCACTCCACCCTATCATAAGCCTTAGACATAGCCAACTTTATGAACATTCCTTTGTTGCCTGATGTTTGCATTGTATGGATTGCCTCCTGAGCAAGGACCACTTCATCCAAGATCTGTCTTCCTTCAACAAAACCCCCCTTGCTCGAGAGGAAATTATTTTATGGAGAAGAGGTTTTAGCCGTTCAGCCATAATCTTCGTGATTATTTTATAAATCACATTGCATAAGGCAATAGGTCTGAAATCAGAGATATGAACCCCCCCTCCCCTTTTGGAATTAAAGTGATGAAGGTGTGGTTGAGAGCCTTAAGCATTCTTTTATTAGTTCTGGACTCCTCTGCGACAGACCAAAACATCCTTCTCCAGAGTATCCCGGAAGGCCTGAAAAAACTCAATAGGAAAGCCATCCGGACTTGGCGATTTGCCAGTGCTCATCCCAAAGACCACATTCTTTAGTTCATCACTATCAATGGGTCTAAGAAGAGTCTGATTCTCTTCGTGAGAGATAATAGAAGGTATGACATTAATAACTTCATTTTGAGCTTCCACATCTTGTTCCATACTTTCCTTAAAAAGGTTTGAGAAATAATCCATTGAGTGGGAATGCATTCCAGGAAGAGTATCAAAAGAGTATCCATTCTCATCTTGAAGGACTTCCATGTTATGCATTTGTCTCCTAGCACAGGTGAGCGGTGGAAAATTTTTGTATTTCTATCACCTTCTAATAACCAAGTGATTCTTGCTCTCTGTTTCCAATAAATTTCTTCTTGATTATCAATGTCCTCAACCGCTTTGCGCAGAGCATCATCCTCAGCTTTAAGGTGCTCAGTAATGGTACCTTCCCTGAAGTGTTTTTGCACCTCTTCCCATCTAGCCATCAAGGGGGCCCTTTGGAGCTGGAAGTCCGACTTATTAGTTTGTCTCCACTGTTTCAATTTACACTTGACAAAATGAAGCTGTTTGTGGAATTTGAACATTGTTGTCCCAAAGGGTAGGCGGCCTTCTTCCCACCACTGTGGGATTTTCCTTCGGAGATCCTCCTTTTGCAGCCAAAAATTTTCAAATTTAAATGGTTTGTGGTGTTGCCCTGTCATCGTCCCTCCCTCCAACAAAATGGGATAGTGGTCTGAGACTGGGCCTTCCAAAATCTGAAATTTAATATTCCATTTAATAAATGCCTCTTCAGAGACCAAAAACCGGTCTAACTTAACCTTCCTGCTGTGTGGCTCTCTCCTCTTATTTGTCCAAGTAAAGTAGGTTCCGGGGCCTTTGATATCAACCAGGTTAAAGGCCTGGATTTGGGCAATCAAGAACCGGTCCCCTGGATCCAAAACTGGGGCACCACATTCCTGATCCCTAACAAATAATTTGGCATTAAAATACCCAGCTATAATCCAGTCAAAAACTTCCTTGGAGGACCTCATGTTGTGTACAACTTTCCATTGGAGCCGTTGGCCATCAAAGCATTGAGCCCCATAGAAGTTTGTAATAAGAACATGTTCAGTTGTGACATTGTTTCTAAACAGAGATGTGAGAACACCCCTCCAAGCTATATGTTCTAAAGCTGTCCATTCCTGAGGGTTCCAGAGAGTGACAATCCCCCCCGAGGCACCTTGAGCAGCCACATCCATATAACCAGCACCCCGCCATATTCTATTAACAGTCTTGCACATAAGATCTACAAACATTTTTGTCTCCTGGATGAGCAAAAAGTCTGTTTTACATTTTCCTAAAAGTCTTTGAACAGCAGATTGATGGGTTCTGCTGTTTAAACCCCTAACATTCCAGGATTGAATAATCATTGAGAACCTTGAGAGCAATAAGAATCAATTGGCCTCACCGATCCTCCATTGATCAGCTTGTCTCCTTGTACTGCTAGTAGATCCTTATTGGATTTTCTGCCTGCTCCTTGGGAATTACTGTTTTTAGACCTCTTCTCCACCTGGGTAATCCCTAGAGCAGGCCTTTCTCTGTTCTTTTATGTACTTCCCATATTGACATCCTTAATAACCGGCTGTTCTAGGGAGTGAATTACCAACGCCCCTGAGTTCTCTGGCTGCATTGTCCCAGAGGGTTCAATTACCTGTTCTAAGACAGGAGTAAATGAAGGAGAAGCCTGAGAGTGGATGTTAATATCCTCAACATTCCCATCCACTCCTTCCATAACTTGGTCCTCTTGATCCACTAGGGATTTAAAGATTTCATACCGATTGGTTGGCTTAAGTTGTTCCTGCTCCTTGGAATTTTTCTTTTTATTTCTCCTTCGCTTCGGTTGTTCAAAACCATCTTTCTGGAGATCAGAACCCTGAGGAATACTAGATGGTTCTTGGACAGGGGTAAACTTACCCTCTCTGGGGCGATTTGGATTTCCAAGCGGAGCCTCCACTTTTGTGCTCAGAATATTTGGGCAGAACCTCGCCAAATGGCCGTGCTTATGGCAGACTCTGCATCTAAAAGGTAGGGCCTCATAATCTAACTGTTGTATCCAGGATAGCCCTGTCAACTCAAGTTCCACCTCGGCTGGTAGAGGCTGGCTAATATCCATTTCTACATAGATCCTAGCAAAGACAGCTGTGTTTCCCTCTATAGTATCTTTGGAGACTCCTAGAAATCTGCCTAATGAATTACCAATCATCTCTAGAACCTGCTCACCCCAAAACTCCATCGGGAGGGCATACAGTCGGATCCAGACCGGGACAGCCGTAGGTTCAATACGAGGGTCAAAACCCACTCTCCACGGTTGAACAAATAACCCTGCCGGGCCATGGTTCCTCTTCTCTGATTCAAATGCTCTGTTTCTATCTGCTAAAGAAGAGAAACTAATAATGAAATAACCATTGCTTATAGGCCATAAGGAGTACTCACCTAGTGGCTCCCAGTTCTGTCTAACCCAGGTGTGCAGGAAGTTCAGAGTAGGACGAATACCCATGAATTTGCAAATCAGGTCATGGTGAGCACGGTAGGAGATTGTGTCTTCAACCAGCTTCGGTTCTATAACAATCTTTGGTCTGGTAGCGGATTGCGGGAGGCAGCCATTAACTCGGTGTGCAGATGCACCCTTGCCGACATTCTTGAGTAACGTTTGAAAAGCACTTCGTCGAGCTTCATCGAGAGGAAGACGAAGGGTTTTATTTTAACATCTCAGCATACGAGCTCTTTCTCCTAGCAAGAGGAACTGGAGAAGACCCCATTGGGCCCTCCCGGGGCAGCGGAAGAACCTTCAGCGAAACACACTGTCAACCCACCACAGTCCCTGGTAGAGCCTTCACACCAGAAACCCTAGAGCAACGCCCGACACCAGCTCAGAGGTTTTTCCCGCCAAATCGCCAGAGCTCAAAAAAAGATCCCCTCAAAGAGATTTATATATTAAATGAATATAAGGAATTTATTCCAATTTGGAAGAGAGGGGAAAACTTTTTTTTTTTTTGAATAGATAGAAAAAATACTTTAATTCCTCTCTTCAGCATCCTTGAAAGTTTTTTTTTAATTTATTATTTATTACTTATTTTGAAGACAAGGATTATTTTTTTTGTGACACAAACTTATTTTTAAATTAAAATTGCAGTAATAGCCTACATGACAAATAGTGTGAATTTTTTGTTATGTTTTTTTTAAAACACTAAAACTTTCTTATTAAGAGGGAACTTGATAAACCTTTAGTTAATTTAATTAAAATAACCTTGGAATATGACATATGAGCAAACTCTATTCTAAATGTGTAATTGTACTTATTTATAACAATTGTTCTATTATTTAACAAATTTTAAACTTTAATTATTCTTTGTCGAAGACTTCAATTACAATAATGATTTCACTTGTAAGGATATAGTTGCACAAACATATAAAAATTATCTTGATATTTAGCAATATAAATTACTAAAATATGAAACTTAATTACATATCATTAATTTGATTGAAAATTATAGTTAAATTTACGAGTGATTTCAAACACTAGTAAAAATATCATAATAAAAAAATTATATTTGTTTAAAAGTACAAACTATAATTGATATAACATTACCAATCAATTTTAAGTGTGTAATTGTACTTGTTTATAACAATTGTTCTATTATTTAACAAATTTTAAAACTTAATTATTCTTTATAGAGGACTTCAATTACAATAATGATTTCACTTGCAAGGATATAGTTGCACAAACATATAAAAAAATGTCTTGATATTTGGCGGTAAAAATTACTAAAAAGTGAAGCTTAATTACATATCATTAATTTGATTGAAAATTATAGCATATAAAAATTACTAAAATGTGAAGCTTAGTTACATATCATTAATTTGATTGAAAATTATAGCATATAAAAAGTGTCTTGATATTTAGCAGTAAAATTACTAAAATGTGAAACTTAATTACATATCATTAATTTAATTGAAAACTATAGTAAAATTTACGAGCACTATATTTAGTGACTTGAAACACTAGTAAAAATGTCATAATAAAAAAATTATATTTGTCTAAAAGTACAAACTATAATTGATATAACATTACCAACGTAAATGATATATTTTTTGATAAGTTGTATGTGACTTTTATAAGACCTCTTATAAAAATGTTTGCAAGTACAATTTTCATAAACCATTTTCAGTCTCTCTCTCTCTTCTTGAGTCTTTTTTTTCTCTATCAAATCCATTGGTATAATGTCCTTAAAAAAACAAACTTCCCTTGGCTTGTTACCTTTTACAATTTGAATTTTGCAAATCTAGCGACAAGGTCATTGAAGAGAAGAATAAACTTGGACCAATGAGTAATCTACTTTGATGATCATGAGGATGATTGCTTAACCAACAAATAGATTCAACAACTAAGCAAATAACTAGAGAAGCAAATTTATTGGTCTTGCTATTTATATCTTTGAATTAGACTTACACATGACAATTTCCTAGTGGAAAATAACTCTTAAAAGATAAACATAGGGATGAAACTTTTATGTCAAAGGATTAAGCAGCAAAAGAAAGAAAAAAATAAGATAAAAAAATTATGGTTTCCTTCATCAGTAAGGGAGGAAAGACTACCAAGCAATGCCAAAGGTATGAACTAAGAGATGGAACACTTTGGCACCTAGGAGGATTAAATATTGTTGAAAAACTCAAGAAAAATATTTCCAAAGTAAGCATGTTTAAGGCTTTGTTCTTATTAGGTTAAATCAATTTATTGTAGAAAGCATTTGAAGAACAAACTAAGTTATATTAGAGAATGAATCAAACACTTATAAAACAACAAGTTGTTGCAAACTATCTAATATTATGAGTTATGATATTGATCCTGACATAAATACTAGTTTTGTTGTTGAGGATAAAGTCCAAATATCAAGAGCCATGAAACCTTATCATTATACATCATTCATTCTCATCCAAAACTAGTAGTTATCTAGGAAATAATAGTGGTTGATCCTCCACCACTAGTTGGCATATTTTTTCAATTATCCTTAAGAGAGTTTATATCAATGTACTATACCCATATGCAAGTGTTATACAAGGATCAAATCATCAGGATTGGATTTGATAAAGCATGTTCTTATCAAAATGAAGCATATGGTCCCAGGGGAACAGCGTAACAATTTGAACTTTGGCTCTTCTTCGAGAGGTGGGTGAGTGTGTGAGGGGGTGGATGTGTTCATAAAAAACAAAATGAAGCATATGAAGAAAGTGAATCAAACTATAGTGCATTAGCATTGTGAGCTTAACCAAACTACTTCACAATTTAAAGAAGAATAGATAAGTAAAGTTGACATAGGGATGAAACTTTTATGTCAAAGGATGAAGCAGCAAAAGAAAGAAAAAAATAAGATCAAAAAATTATGGTTTCCTTCATCAGTACGGGAGGAAAGACTACCAAGCAATGCCAAATGTATGAACTAAGAGATGGAACACTTTGGCACCTAGGAGGATTAAATATTGTTGAAAAACTCAAGAAAAATATTTCCAAAGTTTCATCCTTTGACATAGGGATGAAACTTTTATGTCAAAGGATGAAGCAACAAAAGAAAGAAAAAATAAGATAAAAAAATTATGGTTTCCTTCATCAGTAAGGGAGGAAAGACTACCAAGCAATGCCAAAGGTATGAACTAAGAGATGGAACACTTTGGCACCTAGGAGGATTAAATATTGTTGAAAAACTCAAGAAAAATATTTCCAAAGTAAGCATGTTTAAGGCTTTGTTCTTATTAGGTTAAATCAATTTATTGTAGAAAGCATTTGAAGAACAAGCTAAGTTATATTAGAGAATGAATCTAACACTTATAAAACAACAAGTTGTTGCAAACTATCTAATATTATGAGTTATGATATTGATCCTAACATAAATACTAGTTTTGTTGTTGAGGATAAAGTCCAAATATCAAGAGCCATGAAACCTTATCATTATACATCATTCATTCTCATCCAAAACTAGTAGTTATCTAGGAAATAATAGTGGTTGATCCTCCACCACTAGTTGACATATTTTTTCAATTATCCTTAGGAGAGTTTATATTAATGTACTATACCCATATGCAAGTGTTATACAAGGATCAAATCATCAGGATTGGATTTGATAAAGCATGTTCTTATCAAAATGAAGCATATGGTCCCAAGGGAACAACGTAACAATTTGAACTTTGGCTCTTCTTCGAGAGGTCTAAGGTTCAAACCGTGGTGTGGGTGAGTGTGTGAGGGGGTGGGTGTGTTCATAAAAAACAAAATGAAGCATATGAAGAAAGTGAATCAAACTATAGTGCATTAGCATTGTGAGCTTAACCAAACTACTTCACAATTTAAAGAAGAATAGATAAGTAAAGTTGACATAGGGATGAAACTTTTATGTCAAAGGATGAAGCAGCAAAAGAAAGAAAAAAATAAGATCAAAAAATTATGGTTTCCTTCATCAGTACGGGAGGAAAGACTACCAAGCAATGCCAAAGGTATGAACTAAGAGATGGAACACTTTGGCACCTAGGAGGATTAAATATTGTTGAAAAACTCAAGAAAAATATTTCCAAAGTTTCATCCTTTGACATAGGGATGAAACTTTTATGTCAAAGGATGAAGCAGCAAAAGAAAGAAAAAAATAAGATAAAAAAATTATGGTTTCCTTCATCAGTAAGGGAGGAAAGACTACCAAGCAATGCCAAAGGTATGAACTAAGAGATGGAACACTTTGGCACCTAGGAGGATTAAATATTGTTGAAAAACTCAAGAAAAATATTTCCAAAGTAAGCATGTTTAAGGCTTTGTTCTTATTAGGTTAAATCAATTTATTGTAGAAAGCATTTGAAGAACAAGCTAAGTTATATTAGAGAATGAATCTAACACTTATAAAACAACAAGTTGTTGCAAACTATCTAATATTATGAGTTATGATATTGATCCTAACATAAATACTAGTTTTGTTGTTGAGGATAAAGTCCAAATATCAAGAGCCATGAAACCTTATCATTATACATCATTCATTCTCATCCAAAACTAGTAGTTATCTAGGAAATAATAGTGGTTGATCCTCCACCACTAGTTGGCATATTTTTTCAATTATCCTTAAGAGAGTTTATATCAATGTACTATACCCATATGCAAGTGTTATACAAGGATCAAATCATCAGGATTGGATTTGAGAAAACATGTTCTTATCAAAATGAAGCATATGGTCCCAGGGGAACATCGTAACAATTTGAACTTTGGCTCTTATTCGGGAGGTCTAAGGTTCAAACCATGGTGTGGGTGAGTGTGTGAGGGGGTGGGTGTGTTCATAAAAAACAAAATGAAGCATATGAAGAAAGTGAATCAAACTATAGTGCATTAGCATTGTGAGCTTAACCAAACTACTTCACAATTTAAAGAAGAATAGATAAGTAAAGTTGATATGGTCATTGAGAGCTTGCAAGAAGAATATAATTTTAGTCTCCTTATGTATTGTCTTCATATTACATAAAACCTAGAAATTTACTAAAGATTGTTGAATAGATGTTTAAGTGTCCACCTTATTACCATGTTATGAATTAATACATGTACTTTGACTTCCAATTAATATTTGAAGGGAAAATAATAGGATATGATGGAAAATACAACCAACTCCACCTTTGGTGCACAAATTTGGAGAAAACCATGCAAAAGCTAGTAAGAGTGGAGAAGAGAGAACATTCACAATGGAAGCAATAATAAAGGGAAAGAGCAAAAAAGAAAAATAAATAAAAATAAAATTGGGGAAATATAGAGGAAAGAAGAATAGAAAACCTACAACTGTTAACTAAGGAAAGGTAAGTCCTCCAAGAATGGCAATTTAAAATTTTGTATATTATTATAGAATAAAAATAAACAACCAACCCTCTCCTTGACCAGGATCTCTATGAGGTGTCCATGTGTTTAATTAGAGGTTCTATTGTTATTTGAAGTTAAGGTCTGCATGCAAACAAAGTTTAGTTGTGCATTTAGAAACAACCTTGTAATTATGTTAGCTAATGGAACCTATGTGCTTTTATGGATATTAGCAATAAATATATTTAAAATGCAAACATGGGGTTATATTGAAGGGTAGCTTAGATTTACTAGATGCGAGCATGAGTGGTAACCTCTCCATGTTAGATGTTATAGAAGAGTAGGGGAAACATCATGATATTGAATATTGGAGCAAGCTATGCTTCTTTGAGCTCAAATAAGGAGGAATGTGTTATGAAACTTTATTCTCATAAACATTTTTTTTTTATATTTGTGGAAAACATCCCATAAGGGATGTCACTTTCGGGTAAGACCCAAGGAGGCAGGGGTATACATTCTACGAAAAACGCCCAAGACCCGGACCTCGCATACCACCTTTGACATACTCAAGGAGCAAACAAACACACAAAACCATTTAAAAAATAAAAATAAATAAAAAACACTAAAAATAATAAAATAAAATAAAAAACATGCTCCTTTAGTGTGTCAAAAACAAAAGCACAACCAAACACACACACACACACAATAAGATTAAAAAACCACAACACGAACCACATAGAAAAAACACAAAAACAATATAACAAAACACAAACACGACAAAAACAACAGAACACTACAAAGACAACAAAAAAAAAAACCTGAAAAATAAACACAACGCAACCCTAAGAAATTTTAAAAAATAAATAAATAAAAATAAAAAACAACCAACAATAGACAATAAACAAAAACAAAAAACAAAGAAAACACTTACACATAAAAACACGAATTAACAAAAACAAACAAAAACACAAGAACAAAAACGACAAAAACATAAGAACAGAAACATAAGAACAAAAACAAAAAACATAAAACAACAAAAACACAAGAACAACACAAAGAACACTAAAACAAAACAAAAGAACACACACCTTTAAAAACTATAAAAAAAAAAGAAGAAGAAAAAAAATGAACATAACAATGACCTTTCTATACCATAAGACTATTAAGACAAGAAAAGGGTGTAAATTAAGTTATGCTTTTATTGTGATTATTTAAATATCACTAACCCTTTTTAAACATTGAAGAGGAAAGTTGTGATTAAGTGTGGCAGATTTTGTGGATAACTTATTGGCATCAAAAAGGTATGGGCACATTCTCCTATTGATTGTTTGTGGTGGTTGATTTCTGAAATATCATTGGAGTGAAAAGGATTAATTGAATTTTCCTTTGTGAAGATGGTTGGTTGAATGCTTCAAGGTTTTCTGATTTGTGAGTTGTATTTAAACCTTGTTTCATTAGCATTGTTGTTGAAGTCCATTGATGATGAAATAAACTTGAACATGATCTAGAAAAGAACATGAGTATCATTGTTATGTGATACTTGAGATAAAGCATTGTTGGAAACATTTTGAGTTGGTTGATACATGCTTGAACTAGGGTTTGTGATAAAGGGTTGTTCCTTGATGTGATTGGTTGAGTTGAGTTGGTTAAGCCTAGTCAAGTGGATGTGTGAAATGGTTGTTCAAGTTCCATAAAACAAACTATTCTATATTCTTATTTGAGTTGAGATTGAGATTGAAGAATATGACATATTGAGTCTCTAACAATTCTCTTTATGCTTCTATTGAGTTGAGATTGGGATTTGAGTATAGAACATATAGAGTCTCTAACAATTCTCTTTATGCTTCTATGAGATTGATTTGAGTTGAGATTGAGATTTAAAAATAGGACATATTGAGTCTCTAACAATTCTCTTTATGCTTCTATTGAGTTGAGATTGGGATTTGAGTATAGAACATATAGAGTCCCTAACAATTCTCTTTATGCTTCTATGTGATTGAATTGAGATATTGATTGTACTTTGAGCTTAGAACATATTGAGTCTCTAGCAATTTTATTTATGATTCTATGATATTGAACAAGTTATGTGTAAGCTTGTTAAGCAGATTTGAGATAAGTCTTTGAGAAGGCTTGTGTACTATTTTGAATTAAACTTTTGTGAAAGCTTGCCTGAGTAGATTTGAGCAAGTCCAAGAGAGGACTTATTGAGCAGATTTGAGCAAGTCCAAGAGAGGACTTATTGAGCAGATTTGAGCGAGTCCAAGAGAGGACTTATTGAGCAGATTTGAGCAAGTCCTAGAGAGGATTTGTTGAGCAGATTTAGACAGGTTTTGTGTGAACCTATTGAGCAGATTTAGACAGGTTTTATGTGAACCTGTTGAGCAGATTTGAGCAGGTTTTGAGTGAATCTATTAAGCAGAATTGTACTAGACCAACTGTACTATGTTTAGTGTAAGAGATTGAGCAGAACTGTGCTAGATCGATTAAATTGTATTTGGTACAATATTGAGACAGAGCTTTGGAAGTGATAGAGTATAGAGGATAGAGTCTCAGTGGATAGAGATCCAGCAGCCAGGACAATTGAAGATAGATCTGAGTGAGAAGTCTTCAAGTGGAGAGAAATCCACCAGTCAGAGCAGCATAGAGACGGAGTCTTCTAGAAAACCACTAGCCAGAGTAGAAGGGGAAAGAGTTCTCTTTTGTAAGAGATCCACGAACTTGAGATTAGGGTATTAGCATATCCTTTGGACCGAGGTCCATAAACATTGTAATTTGGAAAGGATTCCCAATAGATCATTTGAGAAATATTTAGAAGAAATATTTTCTCTATGGAGGTAGCCCACAATGGGTGAACAACGTTAAATCTGTGTCTCTATTGTGTGTAGTTTTTTGTGCATTGCTTTGATTACTACTATTGATACTACTATCTATACACTACATAATATTGATTTAAGAAGAAAAGTAAAAAGTGGTCTTATATTGTTCACCCCCCCCTCTCAGTATAAGCTTGTGTTCTTCATGGTGGTACAACATGGGATGGGATGGAGAGTGGTGGTAATGATGGGAAGACCATTCCAGCTGCATTCAAGTACATTCTAACAGTATCCATGTTGAACATGGTGACATGATTATCTACCACTACAGGAGGTTCACTCCTAGGAGTCTCAGGTATGGTTGTGTGAGTAGCCCTATGCATAATGTCTATGTCCATATTAGGGGTATTACTAGAAGGCCCTATGTTAATACTTTAGGATATAGAAGAGGGCATGCCTACTTGTCCTGCCACTGAAGTGTGAGGGACGTTTCGAGACTGAGAGGCCATGGGGGAAGACCATTGACTTTGGTTTGACACTAGTTTCTTAGCTTGACTACGAGTCACTACCTTACGCTATTATGTGGTACAATGCCAAGTGTAACTATCTATGTAAATAAAATGACAGCATGATACACTACAACATGCAAAGAAAAAAAACACACAAAGTTTTTGGTGTTAGGTCTTTGTTAGTTTTTGAATTTTTTTTTTTGTGAAATTTTCTTGAGAAAAAAAAATACTTGTGCTCAATGTTTTGCCCTAAATGAATCTAGGATTTCACTTGTATACTCACAGCTCGAAAACCTAGCTTTGAACTCCAGGTCGCGTAATACTGCTTATGATGTGTAGTAATGAAGTCCACACAAGGCCAGGGAGCACAGCTCCTACCAATTCCTCACCCAGTTCACCCGTAGTCTGTGATACACCTCTCCGAGGAGAAATGCGTACTATAACCCACGGGCTATGACAGATCTTGGAATTGGCCTTGGAAAATAACGGGGTATGATGTTGGTGGTTCGATGATGAAATCCAAACTCGACGGTGATGAAATCTAGTCATTTTCCAACGTTTAAGTGGAAGTGTGTGGTGGATTTGTTTAATTATTGTTTTATGCAAAACTATTATGAATTTATATTTGAATGCCTCCATGTAGAAGACAAAAAGTAGAAACATAGTAGACAGTAGATCAAGGGCAAAATGCCACCTTCAGGTAAGCTTTTAGGCCAAATCCTACTTAATAATACCAACTGTGGGTGGGCGGTTGGTTCTGGTAAACCGCGGATGCGCGGTTTGCCAACCACGTGTCTACGTTTGGGAAATCCTAACCATGGATGTGCAGGTCCTTTTTGTCAGTAGGACATGGCTGAAATAGACCTGAACCCAAAAATATAATGTCTGGATTATTCCTAACCTGACACGTGCAATATGATTTCTTTTATGGATGCGAGACTTAGGCTAATTTATCTTATCCTAAAACCTATATGCAGACAAGGGCAAACAAGACTAGACCTTTCAATGCTAATAATAGAATGCAAATAAAGAACAAAAATCAAAAGGTATAGACCTATGATTCCATCATTGCTCCTTCCATCTATCAACCGTCGGTTTGTGTTTATGAGATAGCAACTACACGTCTGCGTTTCCTCAGAACAAGAACCACACGTCTGCATTTCCTCAGAATAGAAATCATGCATTTGTGTTTTGTCCAAATAGGAACCGTGCGTCTGCGTTTTCTCCAAATAGGAACCATACGTCTGTGTTTCCTCAGAATAAAAACTATTTATCCAAATTTCAATAGTAAGCAATTCGGGCATAAGGTTTTCCAAGTATATAGATCCAAAGTTGAATCTATGCATGTCTCAAATTCTTGAAACCTATAGGTGCAAACAAATATTAGTAAACAAATTTAAAAGCAAGGTGAAACAAAATAGAATCAAACAAAAATAATAACAAAGATAGAGATAGAAGTAGATTATCAAAATTCTCCTTTTGTATTGATATTGATACAGTTTTTACAAAAGATTTTGAATTATCCCAAGTCTGTTGGGAGCAATGTTACAATATGTTTTGTCTCTCTAAAATACAATGCTTGTTATGGGAGAGGGAGATCTTCCAAATCCTTCGTAGGATGTGTTGCTCTTCGTTCTCTCGTTACAGCTTCAAAGGGTGAGTGGGCTTTGGTATCCAGCAAGGGACCACTCCAGCTTCAATAGCTTATCCAAGATGCCTGTTACCTGCACACATGCAAACCAGCAAAGAAGATTAATAGCACCTGTATAGTCAAGCGGTAAACCCAATGCTACATATAAACCTATCATTGATATGTATGAAAATCAGATAGCATGAAACAGTTAACAAATAAATCCTTGCTCCATATTTTAAATTGCTTATCTTTGTTGATGAAATTTCTCGGGACTGTGGAACCGCAGAAGCACGGTTGTGGGATGGAAACCGTGAACCTACGGTTGTAAAACCATAGAGTCATGTTTTTGACTGTGGAACCGTGGGCAAGAAGTTTTGGTTGAATGGCAGATTGCCTCAAGATCCAAGCCAATGATCATAATTGAGTTTGCGCTATCAATTTCTCGTTGTGTCCGGATCTATTTTGGTAGCCTATCGGTATGCAAATTCAGCTCCCTTTCTTTGTTGACAAGATGGCATTTTTATAGGCTTCCTAAGGCTTTGGAGGGGAATGGGAGGTGGCAAGCCTGACTTGCCAAGTGGTAAATATGAACTTCCAGGTGGAAGGGGCAGTTATAGTGAGTCATTCAGTGTGCCTCACTTAACTAGGGTGATGTGGCTGCAAGTGGAGTGCAATGTGGGATCCTGTATTATGTGAAGGGACAAAGAAGACGAGGTGGATGAGATGTGGCATGGGTGTTTGGAATCTATCCCATGTGCAAATGCAGGGGAATAAGAGTGGGTAAGATGTGGTAGAGATGTTGGGTGAAGTGTCCGGGACACATGTCCAATGGGTGGACAGGAAATCCTAGGGTGATTTTCCCAATTAAGTAAATTAGAAAAATAGGATGATGTGTAGGATTTTATATTCCTAAGTTAGAACTGAGGCATATCTTTTTATCATGTAGGATTTTATTGTGGGGTGGTAAATGTGATTTTGAGGGTGTCGGATTTTGGTTTCTACACAACCAAACAAAAATAGGCATTCATACAATCAATAAAGAACAAGGAGATAAAATCAAAGACCAAACAATGTAGAATTTGTATTTACATAGAGGTAAACCTTACATATGAATTGTAATGGCTAAAGAGCCACCATTAGGAATGGCTAATATTCCACTATTTATAGATATATTTACATTTATTTCAAAATTTGAAAATTAATGGCAGTAGGCAGGACAACAACTCTTGCAGCTAATAGGTGCCACACTAGTACACTGCTACTCAGGATAGCATCACTCTTCTAGGAGGTAGATACATCTAGTTTGATCTAGGTATTTGTATCCTCTGATATGTTTGCCTAGTTCATCAATTCTTAGCTACCTCATCCTTTTACTTGGCTAGCAATCCTCTGGTTAGGTGACGAGTGATAGGCATTGATCACCTTCGAAGTAATGCACCTCAAAACAAGTCACTTTTGTGTATGATTGTTAGGTTTTTGAACTGTTACAACGGTGACTACATCTTCCATTTGAATTTTGATTGATGGCGAGAATTATGTAAGTCGGTTGGGTGCTTCCTTTGTATTTCTTTTTATCCATGGAGGCGCAAGAGAAGAGGGTGGACATTTCTTTGAACTTCTGCCCAATATGGGCGAGAGTATTTGTCTTCCCCAAGGTCAGGGTTTCTTAATTTTTTTGCCCTTTCTAGCACTTGATAGGCCCACCCAACAAGTGGGTGGGCTTTTTGAAAGTTTCTCCCAAAGCCAAGGGTGGATCATCCACCTTTTCTATCACCTACCTTGTTTCCATTCGTCATTCGCCTATTGCTTTGGTCCACCCATTGCCGCTGCTGCCACCACTTGATATCTTCCACCCATCCATTAATGTTCCTCATAATTTTATGAACTCCTTTAGATGCATCATATTTTACAAAAAGGGATGTGGATGTGTTGAGTGAATATTTTTCCCTATTGCAAAATTATCACCACAAATAGAGTATTAATCTGAAAACTCTCTCTTGAAAAGAAACTAAGTGAAATCACTTATTTCTCCAAGGTTCTAGTAAGCATACATTTCTTTATATGTATAATCAATGAAAATTAAGAAGGAAACAAATTTATAACAAAATAAACTCAACCCTACAAGTGACAGTTAACAAGGGGCCTTGAATAGTTCAAATAATGCTTGGTAATTATGATCTTAACACATTCAAAATGTAAAATATTGATTCATTTTTTAGTGCTCTTGAAATTAGTATGATCTACCCTGAATCCCAATCAGTAAGAGCATTTTAATCTTCAGATTAAAGGGTTTCAAATGCAAAATAAAAAAATGTGTGGAATAGTCCACTTCATTTTAGAATATGTGCCTTTAATGTGTGGTTCATTTTAAAGTTAGTGGATTCATTTTATCTTCATTGTAAATGTTCCCCTATCCTATGTTAGAGTTTGGTGTTAGTAAAAGTTAGCAAGTTAGCATGTCAGTGTTCGTTTGCTTTATTTGTCTTAGTGTGAATTTGGCGTTAGGAGCCCCTCCTAAACCAGTGTTTTATCAGAGAATCAAATTGATGTATTTGGAGGTATAGAAATTCTGGATAAGGACCAAAATGGAAGCAAATGAACCAGAAACAAAATAGGAAATTATGGAAAATGGACCAGAATAGGAACTACAACAGAAAACAAACAAAAATTCTGGAAGGACTAGAATAGAAAAGAATGCAAAAATTTTGGAAGGACCAAAATGGAACAAACAAAAATTCTGGAATGGACCAAAATAGAAAACAAAACAAATGCAAAATTTTTGGAAGGACCAGAATGAAACCAACAGAACTTCTAGAATGGACCAGAATAAAAAATATGCAACTAAAAAAATTATTCTAAGTACAAGAACAGAAACATAATCTACAAGGTTAGCTGGAAAAATAAATGACATCAATTCTAGTCAACAATCCCTTCCCTACAAAACCCCAAGTTATGAGACAAATATAGAAACAACTTAATCTGAAAGGCCTGTAAAAACACAATCTTGTTAGATCAAGTGCAAGACTCAAAGGAAAAGAAATATTAGCATTTTACTCTAATATTCACCTAGTATAACCCTGAATGGCATTAATACCTAGATATAAATCAGACATGAAATGCAATAAAGATAGACAAAAAAACAACAGCTTTAGATGAAGTCTCCTTTTGGTTTTGCTCACAAGGTTTACCTTTTCTAGAAAATACCTTTATTTCTTTAAGTGTGTTCATGATTACATCAAATTCCAACCCCCTAAAATGACTTCATTGGATTTTTTAAAGGAATCCAACCTCCATTTCAACTTCCCCTTCTTCTTACTTCTTGTAGGCATGATGCTCAGACCTTCTCCACTCCTGCTCCTCTCAACAAAACAACCGAAGTCACCTATCTGTGTCTGGAATTTATATGGGTGAAGGTTGCATTTAGGGTTTACGAGAGACATCTAGGGTTTCCACCTTACTATTAATATATTTCTAAACTGGGCCCTGTCACTTCTGCCCTCTCTGACCTGCCAATGTTCATTTCGTCTACGCTAATCATGGCGAGCCCATGTTATTGTGATGTTGCCTTTGTGACAAAATTGTCTCAGTTTTTGGTTGTTTTCTTCAGACCTGTTACATTGCCTCGACTGCCACTTTAATCAGGCATGTGGACCCAGTCTTACAGTGTTGGCACATGGTTGCTCTCTGACAGCACACCAAACCTCTGCGTTGTACATGCTTCCCATCATTCTCTAGCATCACTGCACGTTCGGTTGTATTCATTTACCATTGATATGTTTTGGCCATTCCTCCTCTGCCAGTTTTCCAAGCCTTAGACTGTGCGTCAATCTAATCATAACGCACCACCATAATTTGGTTTCCCATTGCCATGTGATCTCAAACCTTTCCACTATGATGCACACCCATTGCAATTTTTATGGTGTCGACAGGATAATTATGCCATCGTGAATAATGTCCATATTTGGACAAATTAAACTTTTGAAATAATTCCCCACTTCTCCTAAAAATTGCAGGTTCGTCTGTCGTATTTCCAACCAGCCCCATCAAG
The DNA here is from genome assembly GCA_028583015.1 of Wollemia nobilis. Taxonomy (NCBI): domain Eukaryota; kingdom Viridiplantae; phylum Streptophyta; class Pinopsida; order Araucariales; family Araucariaceae; genus Wollemia; species Wollemia nobilis. The sequence goes on along the minus strand of JAQPPZ010003507.1, from coordinate 2,623,444 downwards.
CTAGCCTCATTGTCTAAGTCGCCCAAATTTCTCAATACTTCCCGAAATCATGCAAAAATGCAAAATGTGTTTGTTGTTTTTGATGATATTTATAATCATTCTTATGGTCATGTTTGATTGCTAATGTTATTTTATCATGCTTAATCAAGATATCATTGTAGGAAAGTGAAGTGTGATTTGATGTAATTAATATTTTGTAGTGAAGTGTGATTTAATTGTTTGTAAAAGAAAGATTGTTTTGGTAAATATACCCTTACTATTTTGACCAATTAGCAATAGATCTTGAGAATGTGTGCTTGTATATGACCATTTATGGAGGTTGCCCCTCACGTTGGTCATGAAGCGGATCATGTGTGAGGTTTTGTTGTTATGCTAACATCGAAGGGTTATGATCCAAGAGTAGTTTGAGATTTGTTGATTGAAAGTGATATAGTTGATGATAAGTAATGCGTGATCTTAATATTTAGTTTTGATTAAACTTAAGAGAAGTATGACGCGATGTAGGTGATTAAGCATAAAAATGGGATAAAAGACTTGCGCTAGGCATAATATTTCTAGTGTGAAGTAAATGGAGAGATTTTATTAGGATTATCTCATGTCATCATCATGAAGTCTATATGCAACTACATGACTTAAGCAATTATGTCTGAGCAATTTTTTTTTATATGGCAAGCAATCATGCAGTATGGTCTAATGGATGTATTGTACTAGGTGGTAGATATGAGATACAATATTAATTGGTTTTAGGGTCAATTTCTTATGCTAACAGTCATGCAAATCCATGAGGGTATAGTGACTTCAAGTAATCAAAACTCAAGGAAATTCTTGGTCATTTTAGGATGAAATCTAGTTTATCAAGAACTAGTGTGTGACTTGTGTATTATTTTTCCATCTTGATATTAATTATGATACGAAATATCTCAAGGATCAAATGTGTATGGGTATGAGGTTCATTTACCAATTTTGATTAAGAAAATGATGCAAACCAACTTTAAGAACCAATGTGTGCAACTAATGAATTCATTTACCATGATTTTTGTATGTGGTTAGACTTAACTATGTTGTAATACAAGCCACCAAAAGCTAGCTTATCCATAAGCGGATATTGGTCTGTACAAAATAATATCGCTAATGTGACAAACATGTCACCATATGGAAGACTACCCCATTGCCAAGCATGTGTCATTCAACCCATTGTTATAATGGGGATCACCCCACGATTTTTGAATAACTGAGGAATTCCAGGGATTCAAGCTCATTACCCCCTTCGTTTCTTTTGATTAGTTTGAGTAGGGATTCTTGCTCATTTTTTGAACAAGAGGATTTATTTGCTTTGTAATAAAAACCATTTTTCTACTTTTTGTTTTTTTTATTTTTTTTTGTTTTTTTTTCAAGGGATACTTGCTCGTATTAATGGAAGAGCAAGGTATTTATTTAGGTAGGGTGGAGTTTGATATTTTGCCAATTCTTAGTATTCTAGACCATAGACATAATAGGATAACAAGGGAAACCTTTCACTTAAGGAACTAGGACTACTAGGTAATATCATCTTTCTTTGTGCAACATTATTTTTAAGATGTGCAAGTGTGTTTTGGTTCTAGAGAGATTTGTAATCAATATTGAGAATCAAGATTTTATTAAAATGTGAATCCTGTGAGTGGTTCAAGATAAATTATGAATTGCTTCAAAATCAACCAAGATTGACTATGAATCTTAATAGCATTATTCTAATATTAAAATAATATAATAACTGGATGTTACCATATGCCATATGAAATTGGACCAAAAACTCATTAAGAAATGTAGGATAAGTGCAACTATGTGAAATATAATTTATATGAAATGGTTGTGATTATGAATTAAACTTGTAGATTAAAAATACACGCCAAACAAAAAAAATAAAATCACAATAACAGAGTACAGAATAGTTGCACAAAACAAACGATTTCTATTAATCGATGGAGTTTAAAAACTCCTTTTTGAATACAAGCTGGGCTCGTAACCCTTTATTTGTGATACAAGATTACAATTCGTTCTAGGGTTCTCCGAAACCCTAGCTGGCACAAATGGTGGCGTCTCCGAAGAATGTATCTTCAATCTCAACAGAACGAGTGGGCTTCGTTATATCCCTTGCTTGGACCACTCCGGCTTAAACAGCTGCCATCAATAAACCAGATCTGCCGTTAAAAACCTGCACACATTAACACTATCAAGGAGTTAAAAATTAATAAGAGGGCTCCACTGTGTGAGCCCTCAGAAACAATCTAAAACCCTAGAAAAATAGAATGCAGGAATTCAACAACAGATTAATAAAAGAAAAGAAGTTACTTGCTTTAAACTAATTTATACCTGTTCTCTGTTAACGCAGCTAGACCAGGCGACACCGGAAGTAATGTGGTCATCAAATCGGCCACGGAAGGCGCCCTGGTGCACTCGTTGAACGCCCGCGTGCTTCTGGATCTGGGTTACAGACGCCGGTCTGCGTCTATGGCTGTGGATAAACGCCCGCGGGCACTTAATAAACGCCCGTGGGCACTTGCGACAAGGGGTAAACGCCCGCGGGCACTTGCGACAGGAATGGGAGATTCTGCAGAATGCTGCAGAAGGAATGGCGACGAAAGCGGCGACGGAAGCGGCGAAAAAGGACGGCGATAGATGCGGCGAAAGGGTAGCAGAAGAATTAGAATCCGAGATAGCCGAGATAGATGAAGGGATAGAAGAAGTTAAGAAGATAGAAAAGATCCAGGATAGAAGTAGGGTTTGAGCCATCAAGGTGGCTCTATTTATAATCCACTCTTAGGGCACACTTTAGGGTTTTAACGACACTTTGAACGTGTGGCTAAGATTAAAGTGGATCTAAGGGTAGAGAATAAATCTAGGTTGTGAAATGGATTAAGATGGATGGACGGATGAGATTAAATCACTTAAACTATTATTTAAATATATATATTAAAATATTAAAATATTAAAATATATATATATATATATATATATATATATATAAAAATATTAATTTAAATAAATTTGGGGATGAAAAATGGCGGGAAAGGTGAAATTGGGCCAAATAATGGCGAAAAAGTGTGGATTTGGGGCAAATAATGGCGGGAAGGTGGATGACCGACACGTGGCTGACAGGAAGGTATCGATGACTTGCAAGTGGCTGGATTTTGGTGTCTACAAAACTATATGCAACAAATGTTGTATGTACAAAATATATGACAACTATGTACAATGGTGAAACTTGATTTTAGGCATAATAAATTTTAAGGTGCATTATGTTCATTGGTTCCTTAAGGTCTTTTCCATCTAAGGTAGCCAAACGATATGCCCATGATCCAAATTTATCAGTGATGATAAATGGACAACCAATTTGGTTGGAATTTTCCTTTAAGATCCATTCGAGCATTGGTGTTTTTCTGATTTTCTTTAAGAACAAGGTCTCCAACCTTAAAAGATCGAGTATGAACTTTCTTGGAGTATGATATCTTGAGTTTATCTTGATAAGCACGAAGATTCTCTAAATTGTTTATTCTTTTTTCATCTAATAATCCCAATTGGCTTAGTCATCCAACATAATATTCATATCCTAATTCAGCATCTTGAATTAAAAGTCCTAAAGAAGGGACTTCAAGCTCAAAAGGAAATATAACTTTGGTGCCATATACCAAGATGAAGGGAGAAGTGTTTGTAGGGGTTCGAACACTATTATGATAAGCCCATAAGGTCGGATATAATTGAGTGTGCCAATATCGACGGACTTATTAACCAATATTTTTAAGATCTTAATTAAGGTTTTATTGGATGCTTCAGCTTGACCATTTCCTCGTGGATAGTAAGGAGTAGACCATCTATGCTATATTTTGTATTTTGCACAAAGCTTTTGTATGTCTTTATTTTTGAAGCAAGTTCCATTATCAAAAACAAGTGTAGAGGGAATCCCAAATCTATAGATGATTTGATTAAAGATAAATTTTGAGACTTGGGTTCCTATGCAAGAAGCCAATGGCATGGATTCTACCCATTTTGTAAAGTACTTTGTTACTATTATGATGAACTTATGACCATCGAACAAAATTAGATTAATCTTCCCAATGATGTCTAGGCCCCATTTTGAAAATGCCAAGGGGAAGAAATGGCTTGAAGCTCTTGAGCAAGAGCATGAACAAGATTTGTGTGTTGCTGACATTTGTCACATCGACACACATAATCATTAGCATTATTTTCCATGGAGGACCAAAAATATCCTCTGCAAGATCCATCATGCACTTCGCTTAGTGACTTTTTGGATTCATCAAGGTTGAGGCATATTAGAAGGATACCTTCAAAAGATATTTTATACAATGTACTTTCGACAATTATGAAACGAACAACTCATTTTTGTAAAATTCATCATTGATTCCTATCTAGACCATCCGAGAATGATCCATTTTGGAGAAAATTAAGTATACCCCCATACCATGGTTCTGGGAATGTTTCTTTGATTATGAATATGTCCAAGGGTGCTAGGCAATACTCTAATGAAGTGGGTTCCCAGAGTTGGTGAATGATGATAGTAGCATGATTATCATCCAACTCTAAAGGAATGAGAGAAGTAGTTGTTGCCATAGCATTTGTAGAATGGATACTAGTACGAGGGATAGTTTTGATAGTAACTTTCTCAAATAAAGACATAAGTTTTAAAAAATATTCTTTATAAGGACGGAGTTTCTCATCTCGAGTTTGAAATATATTGTTAATTTGATTTTCCACGAGTTGCGAGTCTCCAAAAATTGATAGGATTTTGATATGCAAAGCTAAGGTTTCTCGTAAATCGAGTATAAAGGCTTCATATTCTAATGTGTTATTTGTACATGAAAATAAGTTGTTTGAAAGATAATGGAATAAGTTGTTTTTATGGAGACACCAATATAATGCCCACACTTGCACCACTCATACAATGGGCTCCATAAAAATATAGAGACCAGAACTTTGATTGACTGTCTTCTAGATTAAGGCATTCGTTTGGAAATTGTATTGTTAAAGGATGAGTAAACTCAAGAGGGGCAGCAGCGAGTTGGTCAACTATGACTTACCCTTTAATGGACTTCTAACCAATAAATGTTAGGTTAAACTCACTTAGAGCGAGAACCCAGTTTGCTACTCATCTTGATAAGTAAGGTCTACTCATCAAGTATCGCAATGGATCAAATTTCGCTATGACAAATATTTTTTTGGCTAAGCATATAGTGGTGCAAGTTTTACGTAGAGAACACAACAGCTAAACAAAGCTTTTCTAAAGGTGTATAATGAGTTTCATAGCTTACCAAAGTTTTGTTAATGTAATAAATAACTTGTTCTCTCTTATCCTCATCATGTTGCGCTAGCATTGCTCCTAACACAAGTTCTGAGGTAAAAATATATAAAATAAAATGATATTATGGTCAAGGAGGAACAAGCACTGACAGTGTAAGCAAGTAGTTTTTAAGAGTTTCAAAGGCTTCTTGACATTCATCATTCCATTTAAACAGAGTATCTTTCTTAAGTAACTTAAGAAAGGGTTGGCATTTATCTGCTAATTTATCAATAAAATGATGAATGGATTGGAGCTTACCCTATATACTTCTAAGCTCTATTAAATTTTTTGGTGGTGGCATATTGATAAAGCATTGATTTTAATAGGATCTATCTCTATACCTCGCATAGATACAATAAATCCTAACAACTTAGCAGATTTTACTCCAAAAATATATTTGTCTGGATTTAAATGGACTTTGTACTCACGGAGTCTATTAAAGACCCGTCTAAGTCAGGAATGTGATCTTCCTCCTTAATAGACCGAGCTATGATGTCATCCACATAATCATAAAAAATTTCATACATCGTGTCATGAAACACATATGTCATAGCTCGTTGATAAGTTATCCCTGCATCCTTCAAACCAAAAGGAATTACTTTCCAACAGAAAGTTTCCCATGGTGTAATGAAGGCAGTTTTTGGTTGATCTCTTAGTGCTATACGAATTTGATTATATCCTATGAATATGTCCATAAGGGATAACATCTCACTTCCTGATGTTAAGTCAATAATTTGATCCATATTAGGAAGGGGAAAGTCATATTTGGGACATGCAGCATTGATGTCCCTAAAATCAGTACATACTCTGATTTATGTAGCCTTTTTTTTAGATACTAGAACAATATTAGATATCCAATCAGAATAGTCGATAGCTTGAATAAAATCAACATCTATTTTTTTTTTTAATTCCTCTTTAACAAACAAGACTACTTTAGGATACATTTTTGTAAGTTTTTGTTTTACTGGTATAGCATTAGGATGAACTACCAAATGGTACAAGACTGCAGAAGGATCCAAGCAAGGCATATCTACATATTTCCATGCAAAGATGTTAGGGTATTTTGTAAGAAATTATATATATTTAATTTATTCTTCTTTGCTCAAGGTACCTCCTATTTTCACCATATGAGGATTGGTTTTCATTCCAATATTAATTTTCAAGATGTATTCTACACAATGCTTAAATACCTTTTAAATTTGGAAGGGGTGGGTTAAACACCCATTTCCTAAAGTTCTCATAAGGATAGTTTGGCTAGTTCATCTTGTGTAGTTGTTTTTTTAACATGTGCTATGCATGGGATGGACCCATCAAAGAAGAAATTATTTCGCATGACTTCTTCATGAGGTATGTCACAAAAGATATCTCCTTCTACACATTCATCTGGAGTGGCAATTATTTTTGGATGGACCATGAAAGCATATTGCAAGAAAATAAATGAGTTTTATTTCACCTCTTAATATCCTTTAAATGCTTTTTATTTTCTAAATATTCACCATAAGTGATTAGGTGATCATATTCATAGAAGGGGAAACGTTGAGATTTTGTAGGTATATAACCTATACGGCATCGGGTAGACAATTCCTCAACCTCAAAAGCCTGACGTATGTCATTTTAAAAATAACATAAACCTTTACCCTTATACCCCATATCACACATAATTTGATTAGATTTTATATATCTATTGGAGAAATAACATTGAGCAAAACTATTTTCATCAAATGCAAAGCTCATTTGCTTAATGTTGATTTTATCTAGGGAACATCCTATGAAAATAAAGGTACAATTTCCAACATGATATACATTTTCCCGTTTATAAGGTAAACTTGTTGTACAGGAGGATGGCGATAATTAAGACAAGACAATGGAGTCTTGTATAACAAAATTAGCATATTTTTTTGTGCTAATATGGTGGATAAATCTGGTAAAGCCTCATTTATAAGAGGGTATGATGTAGAAGGATCATTAGCACAAGAAGGTATAGGTATATTAGAAGAAGGTGGTGGGTCAAGCATTGGTACAGAGGACTTAGGAGGAAGAGGTGCCAATGATGATAAGATTTGACAAAATGGAACATCAATGGGTTTCGCCATTGCACACATTTCAAAAGGTCTAGGGTTGCCATAAATGGTTACCAATTGATTTTTAAATTTAAATTTTACACATTGATGCAAAGTAGAGGGGACTTCCCTCATTGAATTTATCTAAGGACATCCTAGAAGAATGTTGTATGATGTTGGGCAAGATACAAAAAAAATGGATGTATCCAGAATTCTAGGACCAACTTGTAATGAAATAGACATCACACCACGATCTTCTTGGGTCTTGTCATTAAAGGCTTTAATAATCATTTCAGTTCTTCTTAAATCCTTGTTTTTGAATCCAAACCTCTTGAAAAAGTTATAAGTGCAAATGTTCAAAGATGACCCATTGTCAATCAACACCCTTTTAACACACACATCTTCAATTAATGTTATTATGTACAAGGGATTATCCCTATGCATACTCTAAGGAGGAATATCTTTATCATGAAAATCAATGTAATCAATTCCATGAGAGGCCATAACATTAACTACGACAATTGGCTCTATATCTTGAGGCACCATCATTTGACTTAGGGTATTCATTAATTCTTCCCTATGAACAGATGAAGTTCTAAGAAGATCAAGAATAGAAATTCTAGTTGTTGTATTAGCTAGTTTTTCATTGATATCAAAAGGAGTCTTCTGTTAAGGTCAAACTAAATTATTTCCTTTATGAGGTGGTTTCAAAACAAAATGTGGATGATCCATATCATTTGGTTGATTTGTATGTAATTGAGGTTGATAAGTCGGGGTTTGAGCCTGTTGTCTAGTAATGGCTCCAATTATACCTATAATGTTGCTTGATAGATATGATGATTATGGGATAACAAATGAATTGAATAGAGTGAGATATGGTAGTTGATGCTTTTTTTATGAAAAGAAGTTGTTGTGAAGAGGAATGAGTCGTCATCATTCTTGGAAATGGTTCCTCTAGAACTAACAACTCTAAAATGGATATAATTAGTTCTTATTCATATTCTGAGCTATTGGAATGAAGAGAACTAATGTCTACCTCTGATTCTGAGTCACTTTCTGTGTGTTCCAAAGATAAGGATTGTGAATTTCTTCCTTGAAATTTCTCAATTGTAACTATGGATTGAGTAGGCACAAATATAATTTGTGGAAGTTGTGATGACAGGTGATTACTAACAATTCCCACATAACATGTTGGATAAGGCACATGATTATAATCTAGTTGATTCACAGCTTCCTTGCCATGATTAGGCAATGTATTTTGGAAGATATCTAGGTTTTTATTAACATTTTGTGCTTGTTGCTTTTGTGGGTTTGTTGGAGGACTAGCATTCGGTGGAGGACTTTCCACTTCTAACTTTTCATTGTCAATTAAATCTTGCACCAAATATTTTTGTATTCTACAAGTGTTGGTTGGATGTCTAAAAATTTGATGGAAATAACAATGTTGGTCTGGTCTATACCAAGGCTGGGAGGTGTCTGGTTGTATCTTTGGCAATTATATCAAACATATTTCTACTAATTATAGTAATACCATTGTCAAAGGTTGATTAAAATTTGTGAAATTTCGTTGTGGAGGTTTTAGAGGTGCTTTTAATACATATTTATTTGTGGTCTCTATAGTATTAACATTTGGAGGAGGTCTATTGTTTGTGACCCCATATCCTACCACATGCTTGTTCTTATATTTATTTTTAGATGATTTATCCTCATACTTCCTTTTAATTGTCCTCTCCTGATAAGGGCTTCTTCTACCCTTTCTAAATCGATAGCTTGATCAAAAGATGTTATGGCGGTAGTCGTTAACTCATAAGACAATTGTTCTTGTAGGTTTCCAATGAAGATTTCTAGCATTTCCCTTGGAGGTAGAGAAAAATGTTATTTTCCCAAGAGTTTTCTCCATCGGGATAGAAATTCAGCAAAATCTTCTTTTTTCCCTTGTTTTAAGTTGTACAAATCCTTAATTGTGACATGAATTTCTATGTAGGCACAAAATTGATGCACAAATAACTTTGCGGTTTCTTTGAAATTCCTTAAGGAATGTGTCAACAATTGATAATACCATTACAAAGCCATACCTCCTAATATTTTCAATAACAACATATCATCATATGAAATGTTGTGACAAGCTATCCTAAAAATACGAAGATGTTAGATCGGATCTTTAATCCCCTTATAAATTGGTAGAACTGGCATGGGGAAATGTTTAATATATGGTCTAGCGGAAACAAAAGGATCAAATGGTTGGTTGTACATTTCCTTATAATTGTATGTAGGGTGATAAGGGTCTATTTGATCTAATCATGAGGCTGATTGTTTGATTATAGCTTCAAGGTGGTGTGGTTGTCCATTATGCCTATTTTGTGTTGCTATGTTTGCATAAGGAGGGTAATATGTAGGTTGTGTTGCCACATAAGGAGTTGGAATGGTAATATTGTTGTGCATAGGATTTGAAGTAGGAGGATTAAGGAGCTTATAAGGAACTGTATTTTTTTGAGAGGTTGGTTGAGAAGAAGTAGGGATTTGCACATTTTTATTTTTTTGAGATGTAGAAGCTTGAGCAAATCGATTGTTAAAATATTGAGAAATAAAATTATTGTTGGCAGAGGAAGAAGGTTTTTTTTTGGGTGGAGGTATTTGTAGTGGTCATAAAAATTGGTTTGTGTTGTGGTGCCACAAATGTTTAGATTTGAGAATAAGTATCTTGAGAAGGTGTAATTTGGATGGTACCTAAGGAATGATCATTATGGATGACATGTTTTAATGGATGGAGATTATCACTTGCATATGTCTCTGGTTGAGGATAAAATTGAAAATCTTCTTCTAAAGTTGCTTCAATGAGCTATAAATTCGTAGAAATGTTGCACATATTCAAAATGGACATCCCCTTAAGGTCTCATTTTAGGGTCAAAAGGGTCGATTGTTTCATCTTCTTCATTTTGTTCTATTTGTGCTACTTGTTCCTCTTGAATTTTTTCTATCTCTATTTCAGGATTAGGTTTTTCGGTATCTGACTCCCCTTCAGAGCTAGTTGCCACCTGTTTACCATTCCTTAAGGTTTTAGGCATCTTTTTTTTTCAATGCTACTCCTAAGTTTTTTTTAGATTAAATTAAAAAGACTTGCTTACTAAATATTTACAAAATAAATAAATACCAGAGCTAGGTAATTTACTCTTATCGAAAGAGCTTATAGATGTCGTTGATAGGATCTAAGTCTTCTAGGTTCATAAAAATGTTCTTCTTTGAAAACAAAATGCTTTTTCAAAAGGAGAATGAAATGAACTAGAGTAATGTTACTAGTTCTTGAAGTAGGAGGCTGGAATTGAAGTTCATGGTAAAAATATCAGAAGAGAACTGCTCTAGGTGCTTTATGATATCATCAATTTTTCTCAAAGGTTACTTCCTTATCTTCTAGGTTTTCTAGGAATTTGTGAACAGTTATTGATTCTTAAAAATAGCTTTCCCAAGGGTAGACTATGGAATGGATGCTAGACCTCTTGTTTGCTAACAAACGTTCACAACTCTTTTTAATATTGAAGTAGTGAGAGTAATAATATACACCTAAGACTTTCATTATATCAATTCTTTTAATTTGTTTTAATTCCTCAGACCGTCTTGACAAGATCGAGGTTATGCCATAACTCACCCCAATGTTCTCTGTCATAAAGGGTGTTTACTTTTTGTTCTATAAGTAGCCTCCTAAGATCAATGAGTGCAGAATCCCTAGCACTATTTTCCACCATTTAAAAAAAAAAAAAAATTAGAAAAAGCAAAGTCAAAAGTAAAAATAAATGAAAAGCTTAAAACAAAACAAGAATTTTCTTCTAACTAAAGTTTTTTTTCGAACCGTTTTGAAATGCAGGTCAATTTGTCTCATTTTTCAATTAGTATTTCACTTGAATGGCCACATACAAATGCTTGGTGATGAAGTCCAAGCCGTGATGAAGCCCAAGTTCTAGCAGTCCTCACCCAGTTCACCGTGGGCAGCGATACACCTCAAAGATATGCATGCTATTTTCCACGGTTATGATGGTTGTTGGATCGGCTGAATTTTAAAATCTTGATTAAAATTAAGTTCTCTAGGTACAAGTGAAAGGATAATTCCTTTTTGAATGTTCGTAAGCCTTCACTGTATATCCCGTTATGTCCAGACCACCCAAAGCTATAGAAAAACACGTCGTATGTGGTTCTTTTTTAGGACAATGATGTAAAGAAAATGAAAATGTGAACCATATTGAATTAAAAAGAATTATCATTTTATGTTCTTCTAATATAAGCAAACATATTTGAATGAATTTTTAGTTTTTTTTTTTTAAACAAAGAAAAAATAATAATTTCAAAGTGATTGTGTGTTCACATCGGGTTCACCAAAGAATGTAGACCCAAAATTTTTGCACCCTTTTCCTTTAGGCTAATGGATCCACGCCTGAAAGGGGAAGGAAAATGATGTGCCTACACCTCGGACTAGAAGCACTTGAGTGCTCTCCTTGGTGTTTGTCGATAAATTAGGTGGGGTTCACCAGGAAACACTTTATGGTGGTTTCCATGCCTAGGTAGGGTGAGTGTTTGATGGATTCTTTGATTTACACACACCTAGGGTTTAGCCAAATGCAACTATACCTAACTATATGCACTTCAAATTTCCATGAAAGCAACAGTATACAAATTAACTAAAAAACTTGTAAATTTAACTAAAATGCAATGATTCTTGTGAATACTAAAAGCAAAAAGGTAATTCTATGCTATCATGTGTATACATTTTTTCTTTGTGTTTTCCAACTAGTATAATTGATGCAAAAACAATATAACTAAGTTTTTATTTTTTTCTTTTCTTTCTTTTTTATTTTATGAAAGTGCTTTTAAATAGAATAGAATAAATTAAAATATGAAAAACTGAAAGGAATCCAGATTTAGACACTTAACTGATCTGGATGGTTGCTATCAGATGAATTCAAATTTGTTAGGGTGAATTCAGATCTGTTAGAGCGAATTCGAAAGTGCAGAGTAGATTCATATCTCAGAAAGCAAATTCAAAAACACAGAGCAACTATCTAAATTTGTTTAAAATCTACAATTTCACAACAGAACACTAGAAATTGTGATTCGTGGTGAGGGATCTACTTAAGCCACTGCAAGTATGATCCTCAATGATGTGGTATTCAGATCCCCTCAGTTATTTTAGTAAACCATAAACAAAATGATGGATTTTCTAGATTAAGGAAAACATATGCATTCAACAAAGATATAGTGAAACAATATATAATTTAACAAGTAGTAAAGGCTATGATAACCCAAAATGTAAGATCTAAAGTTATGTGATAAACCTGAGAACCAAATATTTTCCCAAGACATATGTCTACGCAATTTTAGATGTTTTCAACGAATTCAAAAATCTCTAGTCATTTTTCGAATTTGTTCAAACCTGCAACGATCAAATTTAGAAAGTTGCAGAGCAATTTCAAAAATCCTTTAGTGAATTTGGATGACCAAGTAGTCTTTTGAATTCATTAAGATCCTACAATTTGACAAATACCTTCTAAATATCTGCAATCAAGGGATGTCATGATTAAGAGTACCCATTTTGAAGATTATCACCAGACAAAAAATTTATATCTTAGGTATACCTATGTAAATTCAGAACATACAAAGCAAATTTAAAAATGCTCTAAAATATTTGAATTCATTGAAAGCAGATGACATTTAGATCTACAAATGCAAAGTAATAAAATCATAAAGCTAAATCAATGCATAAGGATCGATTGTACCAAATGTTGTCTCAACTAATATCTAGAATGATGATAGGATGGCAAAATATCCTCATAAAACTTGCAACAAGACATGAACAACTCTTCTCCACCTCTTTTTCCTGCAAAATCACCATTACCTCCTTTTGAAATTCACTTGCAAATTTTAAGAACCGGAGCCAATCAAGAAAAATTGAGGAGGACCAATATAGATCAGTGTTGTTAGGAGAAATTAGAAAATTTCCCAATATGGATGAATTCGAACGGTTTTGAATTCGCTAAAAATCTAGGTTTACCCATATTGGAGGTAAAATCCAAACAATCTGCAAAATTTAGGCACACATTTGATTTGATAAATTCGGACGGTTTTGAAATTGATTTGGTCGTCCGAATTTGCTACAAAAAAGGGAGAAAATTAAGTATAGGATTTAATGGGCACAAAAATCGAGGTAGATAGTTGAGAGGGGGAAGCTATGTTGTTGAGGAGGGAAACATGTTGTTAGGGAGTCTAGGAATTTTGAAGTGTGTCAAAATTCCATGGCTACATAATTTATTAAGACATATATGGTATCAAGGGTAGCTTAATAAACTATGCATTTTATTATTGAACCAAAGTACCTTCATTTGCAACTAGGGGGGCTCATATGTATTCAAAACATTGTTGCAAAATATTTTGAATTTTATTATTTAGCAAGACTAATAGATATATTCAAGGTGGTTTCAATCTTGTGAAGGATTTTTATTATCATTATCATAAATTCCTCTCCTTGCCATGGTACAACACACACAAATGAATTTGACCTTCACATATAACCATGCATGACTCATAATGCAAACTCATGATCATACCCTATAAGCAATGACTAAACATTTACAATGATATTGCAAAAGTTACCAATTCTATAAAATACATACACACTTGATTTTTTCCATGGAATGTATTTTATTTAAAATCATCATCAATATATAGCTCTTTATTTTTCATTTAACTCGTCAATATTTAAACATATATTCATAGTAATTCAATCCATGCCCCTGTTCACACTCCACCAATTAATAATTTAACTTATTATTGAACAATACATTTAACTACATAAACATAAATTTGTAAATTATTATTGATTAACTTAAAAATACACTAATATAGTATCTATAACATGTTATTTATCATCAATGAATTTGATTTTATCAAGGGATCAAAATATGAATATTACATCGTCATCATGTGCATCCTTCTTAGATTTTTTAACATTTGCTTTGAATAGACTATGACGACCTTTACCATTTGATGAAGTGGTGGGTAATTCTTTGGGAAGTTTTTTGAAATCTAAATATCCTTTATTTAATCCATCATGTACTATAAATGATCCCCTTACTTCATATTTGAGTTTGTACCAAGACCAAACAGTTTATTTCTTTCTCAATCATTTTTTACTTGTATACTCCTTTTCCATTTGTTTGACTTCATAATTTATACATTGAAATACAATATCTTTATAATCCACTTGTTGATCTCATTCTCCTGATTGAGATTTAGTTTTAATCAATTTTGGTAAGGGTTTTAAAATATTCATGGTAACATAAATTTGAGTATACACAACATCATTTTGCTTCTCAATAATTCATCCCTCCTAGATGAATCTCCTTATAATACTACCAATATTATTCAAAAATCTTTTATTGATTTGTTGATATGACAGTCCAAAAAGCCTAACCCTTTCTAGATTCCTTTCCAAAACATTTATTTTCATAAAAAAATCCTTGGTCCATAGTCTTAAATAAAAGCAATTTCTCCAATTTATACCTAACTTTTTAATTGGAGAAGATGATGAGAACATAATTTCTTCAAAAGAGAGTCAATGAACAATTTAAACTCAATCCCCACTTCTATTTAATTCACTTTTTAATCTTTGAAAACCCTAGTCATTATCTATTAAACTTGTAAATTAAACCTTTATTTTAAAAACTATTGAATCATTTATTTTTTGATAATAACTTTTGATGTAATATCTACACATCTACACTTTGGCAAATATTAATATAATTTTTTTTAATTAATCAATAAAATATTTAAAGCTTAGAAATAATACAAGTACAAAATTAAGAACATTCAAAGGATTGGATGTTATAATGCTAGGTTTCATGTACCTCTAACAACTTTAAAAAACTAAAGATATTCATTTGTGATTATATAAAACTTTTAACCATATGCTTCCACAACTTAATTTATATTAAGCTTATTATTTCCCTAGCAAGGAGATAAAATTAGTTGATCCCACATTATTGCATTTGTCCAACGACAACAACACCTTATTCAAAGCAACTTTGAAGATATTTTTTATTTATTTATTTGGATAGCATGAGAAACTCCTACAACCAAGGCTTAGGGCTGAATATTCTCATCCCATCCATGACCCTTCCAACACTCAATACCGAGCATTCTCAGTCCATTCATGACCTCTTGTAAGGTTTGGAGCTAAGTTTATCAATAGGGGATTAACAAACACCCACACATGTTGTGGTTTGAACCTTGAATATTTCAAAGAATATTCAAAGAGCCAAAGCCCAAATGGTTGCACTCTCCCACTTGGAACTTTGAGACATCTTAGACATTGAGACTTTTATTTAAATTGAGATATTCATTTAGATAGAGATAATTTTGAGAGAGTTGTGTAAATAAAAATAATATGATATAAATTAATTAATTAGTTCAACAAGAAAACACAATGGTTAGGGCTTTAGCTTCTCTTTAAGGAGGTCTAAGGTTCAAACTACAACGTACTCAAAAGGGGATAGGTTGGATGGTAGGAGGGTCCAGGTCTTGTTGACTTTATCTAACCCAATGGGCTAGGGTTTATAGTGACAACACCCAATGGTGTTACTAATTCTTTGATATATATATAAAATCAATTAATTAATTACTTTCTAAATTTAAATAAAAATTAAAATTTTAAAATTTATTTAAATACAATAAAATAAAGACTATTTTTGTCCGTAAGGACTAGGTGGATTGATAAAATATTGAGAACTTACCAAGAGCAGACTTAGGTTCAAATCTTGGTGGCATGTTTAAACCTTGGGGGCATGCCCAATCTGGGTAAAGGTAGTACTCTGATCTAAGTCTGCTGAGTTTGCGCCAACTTGATGACGACGGTACCAACCCCAAGCCATCGGGGGTCTTCCTCACTTCGGGTCATATTTACGGAGGCAAGATAGGGGTTATAATGGTAGCATCATGATTTGATGCTATGATTGGAGGGAATGTGACTTGACCCAAAGAAAAGGTAGTTACCGATTCCTCTATTTATCAAAAAAAACATAAAGACTATTTTTTCTTGAGAAAAATGGGTTGTAATGTTAGGACCCCATCCTAACATTTTTTTTAATTCTCATATGATTGTCATAACACACTTCCAACGTGGGGACCCTTTTATAATGTTATTTTCTAATACTTTGTAATGGTATGTGGTAAGTAAGTTGCTAAACAAGTGAAGCCTTTTCATGTAACCGTTATCAAGAATGTAATTGATGTTTGGTAGAAGATTCTAGCTTGGCATTTTACATGTACACCAACTCTTGAGCTTTAGGTTAGGGTTGTATGAAGTGTTTCTTTAAAATAAATGGAGCCATGTACGAATGTATATTTTAGTAAATTAATGAAAGTATCGAATGAGGTTGCACCATCGAAGGGCTTGCGATTTTATGTTGTTGTGAGATTGTTTAATTCAACATTTACTTTTTGCATTGTGATATTTTGTTAATTCATGCTTAATTTATAGTATTTGTGTGAGTGAGTTATTTTTTATAGTAGGTTCCTAACAAGTGGCATCAAAGTGCTTTCCAAGGCCGATTTCAGCTACGCTTGTGGAAATTCTTGCCCATCTATTTAGATTCTTAGGTATAATTTTTTTGTGTTTTTCATTTTTTGTTTGCCCTTATTTAAAAAAACTAGCAAAAGCAAAAAAATATATAGTTCTTTCTTTTTTTGCAATAGTTGTGTAGGTTAGAAACCTTGTGTCAAGGGTTTTAAAATATTGTGAAGAAGCTATCGTTATTGGCTAAGCTAAATAACCCATAAAACATCTAGTAAAGTGAAGGGCGATCAAACTCCAATATCCAAGCCTCAAAAACACCCATGAATAGAATTGAGCTCTCACATATCTTCGGGTATTTAGGGAGACCATCTAGAATTTAACAAACCTTTATCCTTAGGAAGCTTTTCGGCATTGTATTATCCATAGTACATTGGATATAGCATCCAGAAAGATTACCCTCTCGTACTGTCAGAGAGGCAAGTAGTGTGCTCAAGGGTATGTATGGAATCCTCCTTGAGTAGTGGCCTAAAATATTGGTCCGAACATATTCATTCATCATTATTATATAACAAAGGGCATATGGGTATTACATACTCCTTGGCTTAGAGTACCTGATCCACCTACAAGAAACTTTTTTGTCTATGTAAACCCTATAATCACAAATTTTCCATAAAATAATTGAGCATACAAAGAAGACTTCCCTATCACAAAATAAATCACATGCACAAAGGAAAAAATTGGGGAACCAACTAGAAATAGTCAAGGAAGAGTTTACTAGTGTCTTAATTCAATAACAGTTGGGTCAGGGTTGTTAGTTGGTAGTAAAAATTATTTGTAACAATTAGTAATTATAGATTTGATAGTGACCAAACTAAATAGATAGAGTTAGTACAGGGAACCACCAAATAGTGTTAGTATTCATAATATAATTATCTATAATAGTCAGTAATTACAAGGTTGTTAATGACCAACACAGAACAAATAATATCAGTATAGAGAACCATTGAATAGTGTCAATATTCACAGTACAAGTGACAGTACAGTGTTAGGAGTGGTCAGTGATGAGAAGACATAGCATAGTTGGTCGACACAAAACCTAACTTTTGAACCCAACCTCTAGAGAAAAATTGACCACACTAGTAGACTCGTCAAAACAACAGTTAAAAAAGTCTAGGGTGTCCAAAATCAGTGTTGGGGTACATAAATCATTATGATCATCTTTTTGAGATGATCATTTTGATATATAACACCCAAGCACTTTTTTGGGCTCCTTACTATAAATAGTAACTCCTGAAAATACACCTCTATTTTTAGTAAGTCAGTAGGGGTTGCTCCAAACACACCACAATGGTCAGTGGCACTCATGGACACCAAAAGGAGATTAAACAGGCCTAAACCCTAGATCAAATAAACTTACAAATTGGTCAACTTCTCACTATGATGTAAGGTGTACATGATGAGGTACAACAATTGAGAGGTGACTATCTCCGCTCCAAATCCAACTTCGAAGGTCGCTTCTTAGATCTTGAGATAGAAATTAAGGATGGCCCAAAATTACTTGAGCATCATGACATTGAATCTTCTAGTCATGGGAAAGGCATCCATATGGACAAGGATGACCTTTAAAATTTTCTTAACAAAGATATTCCCTTTAAGATGCCCAAATTGGACTTTCCTAAGTTCAACGTCAAGGATGCAAATGGGTGGCTATGCCATGCATATCTATTTTTTAAACTTCATAATATCCCTACATATTTATGGATCACTATGGCCTCTTTTAACTTTAAATCTGAAGCATTACAATGGTACCAGTGGTTACAACACATAGTTCTTGATTCCTCTTGGGAATATTTTAAGTCCCAATTACTCACTTGCTTTGGCCCTAGTGAGTATGATGACTTTCAAGGAGCATTGATCAAGT
The DNA here is from genome assembly GCA_028583015.1 of Wollemia nobilis. Taxonomy (NCBI): domain Eukaryota; kingdom Viridiplantae; phylum Streptophyta; class Pinopsida; order Araucariales; family Araucariaceae; genus Wollemia; species Wollemia nobilis. The sequence continues at coordinate 2,604,575 of JAQPPZ010003507.1, read as the reverse complement.
TGTGAAAAACCTCTAAATTTTGAGACTACCAAACCCAATTTGAAAAATTGGCTAACAGAACCAAAGAGTTGAATGAAGATTTTTATGAGTTGTTTCATCAATGGCTTGGAGGATGACCTCTAGTCTAAGGTCAAGATGTTCAAATCGTAAATAATTTTATAGGCCATAAGCTTGGCATAGTTGGCTAAAGCAAAATTCTCAGCTCAAAGGAGAACATTTAAATTTTCACAAATTAAATCCTCTTTTTCTCTCAAGTTTTCAACCAATAATGATAATGAAATTGTTCCCCAAAAACGCTTAACTACAAAATAAATAGATGCTTGACACACCCAAGGTTTGTGCTACAATTGTGATGTAAAATATGTTCGAGGGCATAGGTGCACCCAAAAGAAGTTGTTTCTAATAGATGTATAAGACCCAATCAACAATGAATAAAGTGATGATGAAGTTGAACCAACAAAAGAACCACCTCAAGCTAAAGGATGAAATATAGGAAGATCCACAACCAAAAATTTATGTCCATGATCTTGCAGGAATTACTACTCCACAAACCATGAAAATTATGGGTTATTTCAAAGTCCAACGTCTTATAATCCTCATTGATTTAAGAAACGCACACAACATTATTGATCCCTAAATTTCCAAGTAGGATAATTGTTACATACATACATGCAACTCCTTTGAGGTTATGATGGCAAATGGAGGGACCTTACCTTGCAAAGGATAATGTTGCAATGTTAAGTTGAAGATGGACATGTTTGCTCTTCAATGGATATGTTAAGTTGCAAGATGGACATGTTTGCTCTTCAATTAGGGGGATGTGATATTGTTTTAGTAGCTCAATGGCTTGTACTTTGGGAACCATAGCATGGAATTTTGTTGAGCTATGAATGCAGTTTTTACAAGATGGTAAGTCTTACACTTTTCGTGGGTCACAAGCAGGGCCCCCTCAGGTTATCAACTCAAACTGTATGGAAAAGTTGTTAAAAATATTTTTGTGGGGTAATTGCTCAAAGATTTGCAACCCAACCAACTCCTTAAGCAGAAGGATTTACAACTCGTTTTGTCAAAGCATGAGGTAATTTTTGTAGAACCAACAAAATTACTACCATGTTGCTCCCATGATCATATCATTTCATTTTTTTATTATTATTATGATAAATACAACAGGAGAAGAATGTTCTAAATTAATTTTAAGGGAAACAGACAATTTTATGTTGCGCAAGACATATCATATTCAGTTCCTCAAATTGTATAATTTTCAATAACTTGTCATTAATTTGAAGGTAGGCAATTAACATAGCATGTCCATTAGACACAGGTTTTATTTTATTTATTGTTTGGGATTTCTACAAGCTAATAAATGATTTTTTTTTTTTAATTTTTAAATTCTTAATTACATTGATTGTACCAGCTTATACCAGCTTAAGTGTGTATAATACAGGGTATTGAACTTTAATTATATCCGTACAATTCTATTTTATTATTACTTCACAATTTAGTTACAGTGATTGTACCGGCTTAGACCAGCTTAAGTGTGTATGATACAGGGATTTGAACTTCAGTTATGTCCGTACAATTGTATTTTATTATTACTTCACAATTCTTTAAATTGGTAAGAAAATTGTAAATTGTTCTCTAAATTAAACAGACTTTACAGTTTCTTTTTTTTCTTTGGTTTAACATTTTACAATATCCTTTTATACTTATAATATAAAAACATTACATTTTTTTATTATATTACTAAAAAATTAAAAATTAAAACAACAATTAATTAAAAATTTTAAAAATTAAATAATATATTTTTATTGTATTATTGTTAAAAACAAAAATCTGACTTAAAGCTTAACTTTTGATAAAAATATTAAAAAATTTAAGATCAAATTAAAATGGTTTGGAAACAATCTAATTATTTATTAAAAAAAAACTAAAATAATAATATAAAAAATTTAATAAATTAAAAAAAAAAACTTTGATACTAACTTAATCTTAATTTTTCTTTAGTGTAGTAAATTTTTTATTGATAATTGTGGGATGAAGATGCCTAAACTTTGAGGGTCAATTATAAGAATAAATTAAAAAAATAATAATAATGATATATAAAGGAGGGATGCAAATTTTTCTTGTAACTACTCAATGTTAAGAGATTTATATATTAAATGAATATAAGGAATTTATTCCAATTTGGAAGAGAGGGGAAAACTTTTTTTTTTTTGAATAGATAGAAAAAATACTTTAATTCCTCTCTTCAGCATCCTTGAAAGTTTTTTTTTAATTTATTATTTATTACTTATTTTGAAGACAAGGATTATTTTTTTGTGACACAAACTTATTTTTAAATTAAAATTGCAGTAATAGCCTACATGACAAATAGTGTGAATTTTTTGTTATGTTTTTTTTAAAACACTAAAACTTTCTTATTAAGAGGGAACTTGATAAACCTTTAGTTAATTTAATTAAAATAACCTTGGAATATGACATATGAGCAAACTCTATTCTAAATGTGTAATTGTGCTTATTTATAACAATTGTTCTATTATTTAACAAATTTTAAACTTTAATTATTCTTTGTCGAAGACTTCAATTACAATAATGATTTCACTTGTAAGGATATAGTTGCACAAACATATAAAAATTATCTTGATATTTAGCAATATAAATTACTAAAATATGAAACTTAATTACATATCATTAATTTGATTGAAAATTATAGTTAAATTTACGAGTGATTTCAAACACTAGTAAAAATATCATAATAAAAAAATTATATTTGTTTAAAAGTACAAACTATAATTGATATAACATTACCAATCAATTTTAAGTGTGTAATTGTACTTGTTTATAACAATTGTTCTATTATTTAACAAATTTTAAAACTTAATTATTCTTTATAGAGGACTTCAATTACAATAATGATTTCACTTGCAAGGATATAGTTGCACAAACATATAAAAAAATGTCTTGATATTTAGCGGTAAAAATTACTAAAAAGTGAAGCTTAATTACATATCATTAATTTGATTGAAAATTATAGCATATAAAAATTACTAAAATGTGAAGCTTAGTTACATATCATTAATTTGATTGAAAATTATAGCAAATAAAAAGTGTCTTGATATTTAGCAGTAAAATTACTAAAATGTGAAACTTAATTACATATCATTAATTTAATTGAAAACTATAGTAAAATTTACGAGCACTATATTTAGTGACTTGAAACACTAGTAAAAATGTCATAATAAAAAAATTATATTTGTCTAAAAGTACAAACTATAATTGATATAACATTACCAACGTAAATGATATATTTTTTGATAAGTTGTATGTGACTTTTATAAGACCTCTTATAAAAATGTTTGCAAGTACAATTTTCATAAACCATTTTCAGTCTCTCTCTCTCTTCTTGAGTCTTTTTTTTCTCTATCAAATACTTTGGTATAATGTCCTTAAAAAAACAAACTTCCCTTGGCTTGTTACCTTTTACAATTTGAATTTTGCAAATCTAGCGACAAGGTCATTGAAGAGAAGAATAAACTTGGACCAATGAGTAATCTACTTTGATGATCATGAGGATGATTGCTTAACCAACAAATAGATTCAACAACTAAGCAAATAACTAGAGAAGCAAATTTATTGGTCTTGCTATTTATATCTTTGACTTAGACTTACACATGACAATTTCCTAGTGGAAAATAACTCTTAAAAGATAAACATAGGGATGAAACTTTTATGTCAAAGGATTAAGCAGCAAAAGAAAGAAAAAAATAAGATCAAAAAATTATGGTTTCCTTCATCAGTAAGGGAGGAAAGACTACCAAGCAATGCCAAAGGTATGAACTAAGAGATGGAACACTTTGGCACCTAGGAGGATTAAATATTGTTGAAAAACTCAAGAAAAATATTTCCAGAGTAAGCATGTTTAAGGCTTTGTTCTTATTAGGTTAAATCAATTTATTGTAGAAAGCATTTGAAGAACAAGCTAAGTTATATTAGAGAATGAATCTAACACTTATAAAACAACAAGTTGTTGCAAACTATCTAATATTATGAGTTATGATATTGATCCTAACATAAATACTAGTTTTGTTGTTGAGGATAAAGTCCAAATATCAAGAGCCATGAAACCTTATCATTATACATCATTCATTCTCATCCAAAACTAGTAGTTATCTAGGAAATAATAGTGGTTGATCCTCCACCACTAGTTGGCATATTTTTTCAATTATCCTTAAGAGAGTTTATATCAATGTACTATACCCATATGCAAGTGTTATACAAGGATCAAATCATCAGGATTGGATTTGATAAAGCATGTTCTTATCAAAATGAAGCATATGGTCCCAGGGGAACAGCGTAACAATTTGAACTTTGGCTCTTCTTCGAGAGGTCTAAGGTTCAAACCGTGGTGTGGGTGAGTGTGTGAGGGGGTGGGTGTGTTCATAAAAAACAAAATGAAGCATATGAAGAAAGTGAATCAAACTATAGTGCATTAGCATTGTGAGCTTAACCAAACTACTTCACAATTTAAAGAAGAATAAATAAGTAAAGTTGACATAGGGATGAAACTTTTATGTCAAAGGATGAAGCAGCAAAAGAAAGAAAAAAATAAGATCAAAAAATTATGGTTTCCTTCATCAGTACGGGAGGAAAGACTACCAAGCAATGCCAAAGGTATGAACTAAGAGATGGAACACTTTGGCACCTAGGAGGATTAAATATTGTTGAAAAACTCAAGAAAAATATTTCCAAAGTTTCATCCTTTGACATAGGGATGAAACTTTTATGTCAAAGGATGAAGCAGCAAAAGAGAGAAAAAAATAAGATCAAAAAATTATGGTTTCCTTCATCAGTAAGGGAGGAAATACTACCAAGCAATGCCAAAGGTATGAACTAAGAGATGGAACACTTTGGCACCTAGGAGGATTAAATATTGTTGAAAAACCCAAGAAAAATATTTCCAAAGTAAGCATGTTTAAGGCTTTGTTCTTATTAGGTTAAATCAATTTATTGTAGAAAGCATTTGAAGAACAAGCTAAGTTATATTAGAGAATGAATCTAACACTTATAAAACAACAAGTTGTTGCAAACTATCTAATATTATGAGTTATCATATTGATCCTAACATAAATACTAGTTTTGTTGTTGAGGATAAAGTCCAAATATCAAGAGCCATGAAACCTTATCATTATACATCATTCATTCTCATCCAAAACTAGTAGTTATCTAGGAAATAATAGTGGTTGATCCTCCACCACTAGTTGGCATATTTTTTCAATTATCCTTAAGAGAGTTTATATCAATGTACTATACCCATATGCAAGTGTTATACAAGGATCAAATCATCAGGATTGGATTTGATAAAGCATGTTCTTATCAAAATGAAGCATATGGTCCCAAGGGAACAGCGTAACAATTTGAACTTTGGCTCTTCTTCGAGAGGTCTAAGGTTCAAACCGTGGTGTGGGTGAGTGTGTGAGGGGGTGGGTGTGTTCATAAAAAACAAAATGAAGCATATGAAGAAAGTGAATCAAACTATAGTACATTAGCATTGTGAGCTTAACCAAACTACTTCACAATTTAAAGAAGAATAGATAAGTAAAGTTGATATGGTCATTGAGATCTTGCAAGAAGAATATAATTTTAGTCTCCTTATGTATTGTCTTCATATTACATAAAACCTAGAAATTTACTAAAGATTGTTGAATAGATGTTTAAGTGTCCACCTTATTACGATGTTATGAATTAATACATGTACTTTGACTTCCAATTAATATTTGAAGGGAAAATAATAGGATATGATGGAAAATACAACCAACTCCACCTTTGGTGCACAAATTTGGAGAAAACCATGCAAAAGCTAGTAAGAGTGGAGAAGAGAGAACATTCACAACGGAAGCAATAAGAAAGGGAAAGAGCAAAAAAGAAAAATAAATAAAAATAAAATTGGGGAAATATAGAGGAAAGAAGAATGGAAAACCTACAACTGTTAACTAAGGAAAGGTAAGTCCTCCAAGAATGGTAATTTAAAATTTTGTATATTATTATAGAATAAAAATAAACAACCAACCCTCTCCTTGACCAGGATCTCTATGAGGTGTCCATGTGTTTAATTAGAGGTTCTATTGTTATTTGAAGTTAAGGTTTGCATGCAAACAAAGTTTAGTTGTGCATTTATAAACAACCTTGTAATTATGTTAGCTAATGGAACCTATGTGCTTTTATGGATATTAGCAATAAATATATTTAAAATGCAAACATGGGGTTATATTGAAGGGTAGCTTAGATTTACTAGATGCGAGCATGAGTGGTAACCTCTCCATGTTAGATGTTATAGAAGAGTAGGGGAAACATCATGATATTGAATATTGGAGCAAGATATGCTTCTTTGAGCTCAAATAAGGAGGAATGTGTTATGAAACTTTATTCTCATAAACATTTTTTTTTTTTTATTTGTGGAAAACATCCCAGAAGGGATGCCACTTTCGGGTAAGACCCAAGGAGGCAGGGGTATCCATTCCGCCAAAAACGCCCAGGACTCGGACCTGGCCTACCACCTTTGACATACTCAAGGAGCAAACAAACACACAAAACCATTTAAAAAATAAAAATAAATAAATAACACTAAAAATAATAAAATAAAATAAAAAACATGCTCCTTGAGTGTGTCAAAAACAAAAGCACAACCAAACACACACAATAAGATAAAAAAACCACAACACGAACCACATAGAAAAAACACAAGAACAACATAACAAAACACAAACATGACAAAAACAACAGAACACTACAAAGACAAACAAAAAAAAAACTTGAAAAATAAACACAACCAAACCCTAAAAAATTAAAAAATAAATAAAAATAAAAATAAAAAACAACCAACAATAGACAATAAACAAAAACAAAAAACAAAGAAAACACTTACACATAAAAACACGAATTAACACAAACAAACAAAAACACAAGAACAAAAACGACAAAAACATAAGAACATAAAACAACAAAAACACAAGAACAACAAAAAACAACACAAAGAACACAAAAACAAAACAAAAGAACACACACACCTTAAAAAACTAAAAAAAAAAGAAAAAGAAAAAAATGAACATAACAATGACCTTTCTAGACCAGAAGACTATTAAGGCAAGAATCAACAGAGGAAACAAAAGAAATAAAAGAATGAGCTAGGGAACTAAAATAACCTGATCGAATAAAAGAGAAGCAAAAATAAAGCAAGAAGAAACTAGGTACCTTCAAAACTGGAGCCATCCAAATAAATGATAGAAAGAAGAGCTTCCCTTATTTGTGAAGCCCACCATCTAGGAGGGTGGCCATAACAAGTAAGATCACCTTTGTCCAAAGCCCAATTAGCTAAAGCATCAACACTCTTGTTTTGATCTCTGACCACATGATTGTAATCAACTTTCAAAAATCCCATCTGGATTAATTGAATCTTCTCAATAATTCTCTTTATTCTCCAATCAACCTTATGATTCTTAGAAGGAGTCTTCAAAATATTAATCATGAGTTGAGAGTCGGACTCAACTAACACCTTTTCCCATCCAACCTTAGTAGCCTCTTGAAGGCCTCTGAGGATACCATACCCCTCAGCAAGGTTATTGGAAAGAATACCCAAATTCTCAGCAAAAGTAAAAACCAGGGAGCCATCTGAAAGTCTACCAATTCCCCCTGCACTGGCTTTTCCAGGGTTCCCTCTAGAGGCTCCATCAGTATTGACTTTTCCAAAATCCTTAGGAGGAGGTTGCCAATTTCTTGTCCTATCCATCTTACAAATACTCACATTCCCTTTAAGTTGGTTGCCCTTAGAAGATTTAATCTTCAATCTTTGCATCACTTGATCCCATCTTTGGTGGGAGTTTTGGGGGTGATTAAGGAGTTGATGGATCGATTCAACTAAGTTGGCTATGGTATTTTGCCAAATATAGTGAATATCCTTCCTATCTTGATTAAAAATTTGGTTGTTCCTTTCATTCTAGATATTCCAAAGAAGAATGGTAGAACCCATCCAAACTAACTGCCTAATAAAATGATCAACACCCTCTTGATTAGGCCAATCCCTCCAAAGTTGTTCAAAAGTAAAAAAATTGGACCAATGTAAGCCAAGTAAAGTGGCCATTCTCCTCCATAGCTCAGAGGCTAAAGTACACTCAATAAAAATATGGCTGAGAGTTTCTACATTTTCTTCACACATTTCACATCTAAAAGGGCCATGAAAACCACGCTTCATAAGTTGCTCACCCGTAAGCACCCTATGATGCAATAAAAGCCAAGTAAAGAACCTCACCTTAGGCCAAAGATTTTGAGCCCACAACTGAGAAAAGATGTCAGAAGATTGGTTGGGATTATTATGGCATAAGGTCAAATAACCTTGAGCAACTGAATACTCACCCTTAGTAGTGTTGTTCCATCCAAAACAATATTTTTCATGGGACCAAGAGAGAGATCTCATATGAAGGATGCCTTGGATATCTTGTCTTTGCCTTTCTGGGATTTGAATAGGGCAGTCCTCAATAGGGATCTGATATCTACCAACCTTTAAATTACTGATAGTACTTAGCCACCTTTATCCAGTTAGCTCGGTGAAGCTCCTCCATCCAAGGTCTCCAATCGGGAAACTGAGTTATCAAAGGCTTGTGACCATCCCAAGAATCTGTCCAAAAATTTGCCTGTTGACCATTATGAATGATCCAAAATAAATTTTTCTTTATCAAATCCTCACCAGTCTTAAGAACTGCTAAAATGGGAGAACCTTTGGTAGGAAGTTGATAGCGAACAAGGTCTTCAGGACTTTTGTTCTGAGCATATTTAGCATGAAGATTATTGGCCCAAAGAGCATTGGGGTTATGCAACATCCTCCAATATAATTTAGCAGCTAAAGCTTTGTTGTTATTAATAGAAGACCGAAATCCTAACCCCCTTCATTCTTAGGAAGACATAAAGTGTCCCATTTCACCAAGGCCCATTTTCTTTTCTCCTTAGTACCACTCCAAAGGAAACGATGATTGATTTGATCCAGTTCTCGAAGAACAACCTTTGGGATATTCAACATAGAAGATACATAAATAGGAATAGCTTGAAGGACTGATTTTACCAAGGTGATTCTACCCCCAGAAGAAAGCCACCTGTTGGTCCACTTTCCAATTTTCTTCTTAACTTTGTCCAACAACCAATTCCAATATTTATTTTTTTGCCTTTGAATATTGATGGGAATACCTAAGTAAGTGATCGGAAGGGAGGTCTTCTTATATCTTAATTTATCCAAGACCATGGATTCCTGTCTAGCAGAGTAGTGAAAGAAAATAACTTTAGATTTGTCTTCATTGATCAATTGCCCAGTAGCCTTAGAAAAACAGCTAATGATTTGCTTAATATTAGAAGCTTCCTTAACTGTAGCTTTACCTAAAAGAGTAGAGTCATCCACAAATTGAAGATGAGAGATAGGTCTAGCTCCATGAGCAATGGTAATTCCCTCAAGGGTTTTGTTTTCCCTCTTTTTGGTTATAGTCCTACCCAAGCATTCAACAAGAATGATGAATAAATAAGGGGATAGCGGGTCACCTTGCCTAATACCTCTGGAAGCTGGGAATGACTGAGAAGGTCTACCATTAATAAGAACTAAGTAGGAAACTGAAGAGATACATCCCATAATCCAATCCATCCAATCCTTAGAGAAACCAAATTGCCTCAAAACTTTGATAAGGAAGTGCCAATCCACTCTGTCATAAGCTTTGGATAAGTCTAATCGAATGAACATGGAAGGAGATTTTTGCATATCCATGGAATGGATGGCTTCCTGAGCAAGAACTATCTCATCTACTATTTGACGCCCTTCCACATAACCCCCTTGCTCAGGGGAAATAATCTTATGCAAAAGAGGCTTCAACCTTTCTGCCATGATCTTAGTAATGATTTTGAGAAGAACATTACATAAAGCAATAGGTCTAAAAGTTGAGATATGATCAACCTCTTGAGCTTTTGGAACAAGAGTAATATAAGTTTTATTGATAACCTTCAAAATTTCTTTGGCTTTCCTGGCTTCTTCCACCACCTCTAATAAATCAGCATGAAGGATATCCCAGAACTCTTGGTAGAACTCAATGGGAAAACCATCAGGACCTGGGGTTTTCCCTTTTTGCATTTTGAAAACTACCTATTGAAGCTCATTGATAGTAACAGGAGCAGTCAAAATAGAGTTCTCCTCAGAAGTAATAAGAGAAGGGATTGCTTGAAGAACATTTTGTTGAGAAGTCGAGTCAAGAGGAGTAGCAACAAAAATATTGGAAAAGTAATCAACAACAATAGAGTTCATGCCATCCCATGTATAGACAACATCTCCAGAATCTGATTTTAGAGAAGAAATAAAGTTGTGAGATCTTCGAGCTAGAAGATATTTGTGGAAGAAATTTGTGTTTCGATCTCCTTCTTTGAGCCATTGAATTCTAGATTTTTGCTTCCATAAGATTTCTTCTCTTTTTTCCCATTCCTCTAACTGAGTTGTGAGTTTAATTTCATCTGCACTTCTATTCTCTGTGAGGCCATCTAAACGGATTTTCTTATTCAAATTTTCAAGATGAGCAATAACTTCATGTTTTTTTTATGAACATCCCCAAACACTTTCCAGTTCCAAGTCTTGATTTTGGATTTAATATATTGCAGTCTTTTGGCAAAACAGAACATCTTAGTCCCATGCCTAGGCTTACCTTCCTTCCACCATTGTTGCACACGAGGTCTAAAGGAACTATCTTTGAGCCACATTAATTGAAAATGAAAAGGAGAGAAACTCACATTGGTTTTCCACATTTCCACCATGACTGGCCAGTGATCCGAACCAACATTGTTAAGAGTCTTCACTTTAGGAATGTGACCATGGATTAAGAAATTTTTAGATAGCAAAAACCTATCCAATCTCTCCATTATACAAGCTAAGCCTTGCCTTCTATTAGACCAAGTCATAAGGCCATTATCCGGTTGGATGTCCACAAGATGGAGGTTTGCAATATATTCGCTCATGAGGTCAGTGCTTTTGTCCAAATTTCTATTTCCCCCCATTTTCTCATCTAGAGAGAGGATGGTATTGAAATCTCCTCCGATCAAGATCCAAGCTTCAGGAAAATGAGAGATAATATGAGTTATATCCTTCCACTGTCTTCTTTTTTCTTCCAAAGTAGTCGGAGCATAAACAGTAATGCACAACATAATTTGGTTGGAATGTCTACTTTGAATAGCTATAGCCAACAAACCCCAACTGCCAACCATATGGTGAATAACTACCTCTTTTGGGTCCCAAAGACAAGCAATGCCCCCAGAAGTCCCCTGGGAACTGAGGGAAACCACTTTTCCATCTGGCCAAATTTTACTGGCAATTGAGTCCATATCCTCCATTGACATCTTCGTTTCTTGAAGGAAAACAAGATGTGGATGATTTATCTGAATCATTCTTCTAATTTCATTTTGTTTTGAAAGACTCCCTTTGAGTCCTCTAATATTCCAAGTGATGATCTTCATTAACACCGGGGCTAAAAAAGTTGGGAAGGGCATTAATCTTACCTTCCTCTACAAGCTTTTCACCTTCTTTTACCATATGATATTGATTGGTCTTGCGACCTACTTTTTTATTAGAATCCATCTTCAGTTTTTTTCCCTGTTTCTTGACTTACTCCAATTGAATCTGAGATGGCTTCTAACCTTGAAGAATGCTCGTACACAACCAAAATTTTACTAGAGGGTTCAACGAGTCTATATTGGGACCTGTATTATTTGAAGTTTTGACATTTAAAATATTGTTTTTCTTGTGTAAATTTTCTCCTTTTTTTTTCTGTTGAAAACCTTTGATTTGTTGGTTTGTCTCCGAGTTCTTCCCTTCATATTTAAATTGTGTTTCTAAGATTTTTGTTTCCATTATTTCCTCTTCCTCACTTGGGACATCATTTGTGGAAAGGATTTCAAACATATTAGCAGAGGACTTTGATTGATCCTTCATAACTGGTTTTTTCTGAGTGTTCTTCTTCTTAGGCATTTGGAAACCTGTTGAGTTTATATCTTCTTTCTTTTGATCTGGAATTTTATTTGGGCAAGCACTAGCCAAATGACCATATTCATGGCAAATTCTACAATGAAAAGGAATGTTCTCATAGTCCACTACTTGCTCCCAAGTGTCTTCCCCAAATTGTAAAGTGATATTTTTAGGTAGGGGTTTGTCAAAATCCATTAAAACACAAATCCGAGCATAAATAATATGTTCAAAATTTTGAGTACAATCAACAATCATCATAAAAGTTCCTAAAGAGTTTCCAATTGAAGAAAAAATAGTAGGATTCCAAAATTCAATAGGGAGGCCAAAGAGTCTAACCCACACGGGAGCTATAGAAGGCATCTCTTCTTCGGCTTTAAATTTAGTATGCCAGGGCTTCATGAAAAGCCCTGCCCTTCCAAAAAACCAAGGACCCCCTTGAAAAGTTTTCTCTCTATCTTCATTATTAGCAAATAAAACAAGAAAATAACCATTTGGATAAATAGAGATTTGTAACTCACCTTTAGTTTTCCAGATTTTTGCAGCCCAGACTTTGAAAGCAGATAGGCTTGGACGAAAACCCACGAACCGACAAATTAGTCCTCTTTTTTCCAAATCTTCAATGCCAGTCTGAATGTTACCCATATCAAGTTTAACAATAGGAGTTCCATCAGCTGCTTTAAGACATCCTGACTCTATTTTCCTGGGATCAATATTAGGCATTCTTAGAGGTTTATGAGAAGCCCTAAGATTAATATTAGCATTGGGCTGAGGCTATCCACCATGGAGGGCATCCCTAAAATTCATTTTTGGGGTTGAGTCTTCAAAATTCTTACCCTTGATAGGGGTTTTCACAGTAGAATTATTTTGTGGGTGCACCTTAGCACCAGATTCACTTGAGATCTGAGCCATTTTTTGATCAACTGCTTGAAACTTGTTTCGTGATCTCTTTAATCCTTGCCCTAGACGTCGTGGAAAGGTATGGTTTTCACTTTTCTTTTGTGCAGCAAATTGGAAGTCGTTGTCACTCAAGTTCACAACATGATCTATTGAAAGATAAATTTCTAACCCATATTGGATCCCTTGCAACATATCCTTCTAAAATATTGAGTATAAACCACAAAAATATTGGCTTCTAGGGCCCGAAGGCCCTAAAAACCAATCTCTGTAGTTGCTTGCACTCAACCCAGATGAAACCCTCGCACAACCGCTTGCCAAAAATCTCGTTCACACATATGGATGCGCTAGGGTCTGTGTTGCTCCAAATAATCTAAAAATTGGTGGAGATGTTCTAGGGTTTTCCAGGCATCTACCCTCAAAATTTCAGCTCAATCCAAGTCCGGATGAGTGAGATATGATCGAAACAAGTTCGATAGTTTGGGCAGTCCTGTGAAAACGTCATCTATTCTCATAAACATAAATCATTCACCAATAAATACGATTACATATTATTTATCCCTATGATGATTACAATGACAAATATTCGGTCTTTATATACCCTTCTAATTCTACTTTAGGGAGTCGACTACTAATAAAATATAATATAATATTATAATATACTATTATAATGTACTATTATAATATAATCAACCTTGGGTTATGTGTGGTCCATGCCAATCATTATGCGATATAATATCATCTTCCCATATACCTATTCCTAGGTACCCTAACATTCCACCCTCCTTACAAATGTTTCATAATCGAAACATATGAAGAAACAAGATAATATGATTTTCTAAGCAATGTTAGCACATCGTACCAATCTCGATCATCCATCCGTTCTAGTGAAACTTTGATTGGTGGTAGCCTTCGTTGATGTTGGTATGTCATATTGCCATTTGAGTATCCAAAACCATTTCATTGGCTCCATGTTTTTTACTACTTTATTATGATAATTTGAATGATGGGTCCATTTCTTCCTTGATGTTATTGTACTGCTCTAAAAACTAGGATTACTATGCTTTCTTTGCTAATCACTACCATACTTGGTACCCTTTTTATTCTATGTAGAACCATAATATTGTTTCCCTAATCCATGCCTCCGAGATTGTTGTCGCTCGTGGTGTGGATGGCGATATGCTACAACCTTAACTTGATCTTCTACCTTCTTTGACTCGTAAAATTTGGCACCACTATCTTAAATTCTTTTACATGATGTTCTTTCATGTTCTCTTTGTTTTATGTGTCCTTGTGCTCTTCTATTAAGGCTTCCTTGGACTCAACTACTATTATTTCCATGGAATTTATTGTTACTACTTCCTTCTTGAATTCTATTTTAGGTTCTTCTATTTGTTCTTCAATTTATTTCTCTGCAACCACTTCTTGTTTTTCCTTAGATCCTTGCTCTTAAAGTTGAGAAATATCATGTATTGTTATCTTCTATTTCTTGCACCATAACTTCATAAACTTCTTTTGAACATTAATGTTAATAATACTTAAAGAATCCAACCAAGGATAACCAAAAACAATATTCACATAATCTCAATAGCATGAAAATATGAATGTAAATCATATTTATCCATGGTGATCTTCAAATATTCAAAAACCTAAACATTCTCACCCTCAAGTTGTATGCCCTTAATTTTTGTTGTTTGAACTTGCAACTTCTTAGCCAAAACAATATAAATGAAATTATATATATAATAGGTTTTAATGAGTTTACACAGGTTTTTTTATGAGGGGTCCTGGTCTCCTCATTCTGAGTGGGATTTGAACCTTGGAACTCTCAAAGAGAGGTCAAAGCCCTTACCACTGTAGTAAGCTTGTAGCTATAAATAAAATTATATTTTCTCTTAGGGCTAATGGAAATAATAACCTTTTCCTTCTAAATGTAACCATAAACCTACAAAATATATTTTTTAGATTCAAACAAATTCCTTTGTCCAATTTGTAATTTATTTTCTACCAATGGTATGGTTTCCTCCATCAGCACACTAACATATTTTTTACCTCCTATCACTTCCTTGAAATTTGTTAGCTTTCTTTTTAATTCCTTTTGTTCTTTTTGAAGTAAGCTTATTTCTTTTGCATAACCTTTGAGTGTATCCTTCAAACTAGATATCTTTTTATATGGGTCCGTTGGACATTTTGAGTCCCTAAGTCATTGATGTCACCAGATGAAGTCATCATTAATATCAAGGAATTTAGAAAGAAACAAAGTTGTCAAAAATTGTTATTTGATATCTAGGAAGAAGGCCAAAGATCAAGAGAATCAGTGTAAAAGTTATAAGTTAAAAAAGGAGATTAATATTTATTTTATAAATTCAGTAAGAATTTAAATTTTATAAATAAATATTATTTACACCATGGTATGCAGTGAGAAGGAAGCAATTTATCCAAGGCATCAAAAGGATATAATATTATAATAATTGTTATTATAATATTAAAGTGATATGGTGAAAACCCCAAATAAAATATTTATAATTTCCATTATAATGTTTTATAAATCAAAGTTGGTTTTATAAAGTTTAATTATATTTCATGAAACCCAAAGTTGGGTTTGGAGGCAAAGGCATTCGAAGCGCATTATAAAATTATTAAACCTTCGTCGATGTCGTGGAAGGAGAGTTTTTGGAAGCGTCGACGTTCTCCAAGGTGTGGAGAAAGCAAATATAAATACCCTATCCAAAGGGCATAAACATTATCCTTGATCGAAATAAAATTGGCATGCGCAAAAGAAGAAGAGCTCGTGAGATTTTGATTTTCGTGTACTACGAAAAGTTTAAAAAGAGGAAGCATTAATTGCTCGAAGGCCAACCGAACAGTGTGGCCTAGTGGCAAGAGGGAAAGTGCAAAAATGTTTGTTTGCAAGAGGGTCTGCATTCGAAATGCGACGGTTGTGTTGGAGGTTGTTGTTGGTCCGGCTTTCATGCACACCCCGGGAAAGGATGAGGCAAGGAAGCTTCGGAGACACCCACGGGACGGATCCCACTCATCTTTAGGATCTAGCTGGTTATCCAAGGTGCGAGTTACCGAGTTGGGTCGAATGGCAATTCACTCTTTTCCACTTCTGGAATAGATTTCAATATGGACTGCTCTGTTACCTTACAGGGGGTTCCTGAACTTGTTCAGTAGTTGCAAAAGTTGTTGTTAATCAGATTTAACTTGAATTCTTGATCTAGATCTCATGGGTCAGCAGATTTAAATAAAAGACAAACAAAGAAAGTAAAAATGGATCATTCACCGAAAACAAAGAGAGGGTAGGGTAGGGCAGAAAGAGAAGCTTATCAGACATCAACTGTAAAACCGTAAACTATCAATCTTATCTATGCTATCAGCTTCACAACAGAACAAATCAAAAAGAAAGTGTCCAGTCGGTCTAAGATCACTTTCAACTAAGAGCACAAGGCAGAGTGAAACAGATCTAGGAGAAAATTATAAATCCAAGGGCAATTGGTTAAAAGCTGGTATCTTTCACCGACGACCCTAGCTCACATAGTGAAGACAGAGCAATTAGAACAAACTTAACCTTCAAATCTGTAATTTCCCCTAGCAGACAAGAGAACAACTGAAGCCTAACAGCATATTTAAACTTGATAATGGCAGATTTACAGCATATATCTAACAAACTTTAAATGGAACGGATAACAAAATAAGATACACTTATCACACTCTGCAAAATATTAGGCTCCTGGCCATGCTATCATAGAAAAGCTAAAGCACATCAACTCCAAGTCCAGAAACAAAGGATTTCACAAAATTTGCAAGAAATTGCTTATAAGCCTTTTATTTCTAAGTCTCAGCCTTCGGCGATTACATTTAGAATCTGTATTTATAGACTCGGGACGGACCACGATCTTTTCAAAATATCTTCTTCAAACCCTAAATCTTATCGCACTTAAACCCTAGGACCCGGGTTTTACAATAAAAATCCATTTAAAATCAAAGTCCGAGATAGAACTTAACCCTTCGGCAAATCAGTGCAGTCAATTGCCATAAATGGAGAAGATAAAATCAAATGCAACCTGCATTCATCCGCAGCTGCAAATAAATGCCTCCATTAATTCTGCTGGTGAGCCGGATGAGTCACCACTTCTCTCAGATCTATCCCCGCAAAGCCATCCCTGAGTTGAAATGGTCTTCATGCTATCAAGTCTGCAATAAATTTGTCATTGAATGCTCTCACCGACAGCTTCTCTTCTAGCATGGCGGTCCTTGACTAAATCCGCACTTTATCTTTGCCTTTATGGTCTTTCCCGGTTGTCCCGCAAGTGCCAGGTGGAATCCTGCATGAAAGACAAAAGATTATATTAGCACTTTAATAAACATTAAATCCAAGCTTAAAACATTAAAAACAGATTAAAATCCGCAAAATAAGCTTGCATGTCGGCCTCTGCATGTCTGCCTCACGCTTTGACACATGTCGCTACCCCAGGATGCCTTTTGTTTCCTGCAGGAATGCACTTTCAGGTCAACTTATGACTTTCTCTCTCCTGCCGCGATTCTGCGACATGTCGCGATTTCGCGACATGTCGCGAAATCGCGACCCTGCCAGCGCATCGGCAACTTCTTCCCTCGTCGGCCGCAAAAACGCGACATGTCGCAAAATCGTGACCCTCCTGGCCTCCGTACAACTTCTTGATTTTCAGCCGCGAAAATAGAACACGTCGCGATATCGCGACAGTTCCCTTACCTGCATGCGTTGACCGCGTTGACCGCGATTTTGGAACATGTTTACGACTTAGCCGATTTTTCATTCTGCAGCCCACTTTCTCTCTCCTACCGCGAAAATGCGACATGTCACAAAATCGCGCCCTCCGTACGCTTTCTTTCTCTCTCCTCCGACCGACAACGATTTTGCGACGGTTTCCAAAAATGGAAACGTTGCGATATCGCGACACTTCCAAAAATGGAAAGTGTCGCGATTTCGCTACACTTTCAGGACTTAGCTGCATTTTGACTTACCTGTCGCGATATCGCGACATTTCCAAAAATGGAAGTGTCGCGATATCGCGACACTACCAAAAATGGAAAGTTTGATTTTTCATGAATTTATGCAACTGTTTTCTGGATTTTTCTTGGTACCGGTGCAAGATTTTATTTGTGCATTAATGATTCTAGCATGTAAAAAGTGAATTCTTGGATAACACAGCTGGAATGCAAGAAAAAGCACAACTTTAAAAAGGAGGCAAGCAAATTGGATTTAAAACCTGAAAATTATCAAGAGGGTCCCTGCTGCAAAAATGGAAGTTCAGGGCTTTCAAGAGGATGGAATCTCATTTTTTAGTGGGGGTGTGTTGCTTCTCAACGGTTGTGTTGGTTGAAAGGCGCCCAAGGCGCACATTGTTTTTGCCAAGGGCAAAGGGAGCAAGACTTGAAGCATGTGGTGCTTCATTGGTTTCAAACGAGCACGTAGCTCATGCGATGGTTGAGGCCGCGGCTAAGGCGCACGTCATGGGAAAAGTAGAGGGTTCGAATCCCTCCAAAGGCAAGGTAAATATTTGCATTAAAAATTTTATTATTTGCCTAAGTTGGGAGGTATAAGGATTGTTTAGTGGAATTGTTTAGAAAGGTTGCTTAGTAGATAAGTGGTGGTAGTTGAGAATTATCACTTGGAGTTATAAGAAGATTTTTGGTTTTAATTTTTAATAAAGTCTTAAATTGCTATATTGGTATATTGGAGGATTAAGACTTTTTGGGTATTGTTTTAATTTGAATAAAGGGTTTTTATGATTATTGTGAGGGTGTTGATTATTAATTAAGTTGGAGTGATAAGGTGTAATTTTGATATTATTTTTGTGTTATATTTTGTTGAGAAAATTATCTTCTAAACCTTATTGAGATTGACAAAGAAGTAATTGTGAGTGTGGCAGATTTGTGAGATCAACTCCTTGTCAAGCAAAAAGGTCTGGGCAAATTCTTCTTTGGTTGAGTTGGTTGATTGGCTTTCTAGAAAATAAAGTTTGGAGTGAAAAGGATTTGGTTAGGGTTTCCTTTTTGAAAGTGTTTGAGTTAGATGCTTAAATTTTTTTTGGATTAAAGAGTTGTTGTTAAAACCTTGTTTGATAAGCATTGTTGTTGAAACTATTGGTTGTATGAAGAACTTGAGTTAGGGTTTGAGTATCATTGCTATGTGAAAATTGTCTTATATGCATTGTTGTTGAAGTGAGTTGTTGTGCAAAGAACTTGAACTAGGGTTTTGGAAAGAACATGAGTATCATTGTCATGTGAGATTTGTTGTTGAGCATTGTTGGAAACATTTTGAGTCGGTGTTTATATACTTGAACTAGGGTTTGTGATCAAGGGTTGGTTCTTGAGTAGTTGGTTGAGTAGAGTTGATTGAACCTAGTCAAGTGGATATATGAAGTGATTGTTCAAGTTCCATAAAATAAAATATTCTATATTTTGATTTGAATTGTGAAAGAGAATGAGCTTTGAGTATAGAACATATTGAGTCTAACAATTCTCTTTATTCTTCTATGAGATTGATTTGAGTTGAGAAAGTGATTGAGCTTTGAGTATAGAATATATTGAGTCTCTAACAATTATCTTTATGCTTCCATGAGATTTATTTAAGTTGAGAAAGAAATTGAGCTTTGAGTGTAGAACATATTGAGTCTCTAACAATTCTCTTTATGCTTCTATGATATTGGACAAGTTCTGTGTGGACTTGTTAAGCAGATTTAAGGCAAGTCTTTGAGAAGACTTGTGGATTGATTTTTTGTGAGCTTTTGTGGAAGCTTACAATACATATTTGGTTAAGTTCTAGAGATGACTTATTGAGAAAATTTTGAGCAGGTTCTAAGTGGACCTGTTAAGCAGATTTGAGCAGGTTCTGAGTGGACCTATTGAGCAGATTTGAGCAGGTTCTGAGTGGACCTGTTGAGCAGATTTCAGCAGGTTTTGAGTGGACCTGTTGAGCAGATTTGAGCAGGTTCTGAGTGAACCTGTTGAGAATATTTTAGCAAGTTCTAAGTGGACTTGTTGAGAATATTTGTGCTAGATCGATTGGACTGTGTTTAATGCATATTTGAGTGGACTTGTTGAGCAGATTTGTGCTAGACCAACTGGACTGTGTTTAGTGCAGATTTAAGTGGACTTGTTGAGCATATTTGTGCTAGACCGATTGGACTATGTTTAGTGCAGATTTGAGTGAGCTTGTTGAGCAAATTTGTGCTAGACCGACTGGATTGTGTTTAGTGCAGATTTGAGTGAGCTTATTGAGAAGAATTGTGCTAGATCGACTGGATTATGTCTAATAATTTGGTCATATTTGATATTGTTGCAATATTTTTTAGCTTTTGCATGGTTTTGGAAATCATTTCTTCCAAATGAATCTATCTTGCAATGCCTAAGTATATGGAAGGGCCAGGGGTGGATATTTTTGATGATTTCATATTGTAGAATGCACCCTCAAATTGTTATACCTTTTAGTTGATATTTTTGCTTGGGCAACACAAAATAATGGTAGTCCATGTTGTATATTCCCCAAGTGAAGAAAAACCTTATGATAGATAAAACAACATTCAAAAGGTACTTAACACAAAGTCAGAGCCATTCTGATGCACTGTTTTGGCTTGGTATCTTACGATTCACAATATGTTTTCTTTAAGTTTCCTAGTACTTAGGATTTGTCATACCCCACCTTAGTAAGACCTTTTTCCTGATAAACTATTTACTAAAAAATGACTAACTAATATCTATTTTTATGCTTTGAATGACTATGCAGTGTTTATAATGATTTATATTTGTGGAATATGGTACTACTAATGTTTTGTCGATGTGCAACACTAGGTAAATCTGTGGATGGAAGAGGTAGAATCGACCACCGAGAATGAGGTACATGAAAAGGGAAGTAATGATTTAGATATCTTAGGGAAGCATGAATGGATACCCTCATATAGGTATGCATTATTTATTTTTAAATGATCACCGACAATCTAACCACCTAGAGCCTAAGTCGGTAGCCTAGAAGATATCATCAATCCTTTGGCTAGGATGGGTGACTAGGTTGACAATAGAGCCCCTGCCTTATTTTGATGCACCTATTTCTCAATTTGTTTACATGTCTAATGTATGCAAAAATTATTGATTATTTAACACCTTCAAAAAAAGGACTAATGGATATAGAGGATCCATTATCTAGAATCCGCTTAAAGTACCATGTTGATGCTTGATATTAGCATGGGTATTTTATTTGAAATAATAAAAGATTTTTTTATTAGTGAAAAGGGATTTTGAAAGGGTCCTGTAATATTTTACATCAGCCAAACTATTGCAAGAAGCTCCAATGAGACAAAAAACTACTGAAAAGACAATCATGGATGGGAAGCCCAAGAGAAATGAGCTACCATCCTAGAGAAACGATTGCAAAAGATCAAAACTATCCTAGAAGCCCATGCAGGGGCAGGACCTAAAAACTAGGAATGGCCCACGTAGGGGCAGCGATAAAAAGTCATAAAATAGCCCACGCAAGGGCAAGACCTAATAACCAAAATATGCCCATGCAGGGGCAAAACATTAACCAAAGAAACCCACACGAGGGTAAAGATAGCAAATCCACAAAAGGGGAGACCCCACAACCAAGAAACTAACAACATCTCAAATTAAGAGTTAGGTCCCTAACCATTACTAGAAGGGCCCTATCCCACCAGAATTTTGAATTCCTCAAGGATCTCATAATAATACTTGTATCCTCTAGGAGGGAGTCTGCATGAACCAAGAGGTAAGTGATGGTCCTAGTTGTCCGACCAAGGGCTTTAAGGATATTCTAGATCTCCTAGATATGCCCATAATTAGATTGATTTGGATAGTTCATCACGTAGAGATTAGCAAGGGATATTGAGCAGAGGTCCCCTCATCGGGGATTGTTCTTCTCATAGGCTTGTCCTTCTTGGCCTGGAAGGACAAAGAGTCATCTAAAACATCATTGATGACAATAGGGGCCTTCCACTTGCTACACCTCGCCTTGGCCCAAAGGGGTAACATCAAGGTTTGGATTTTTGGAAACTCGGGATGTCGTCTACTCTAGCTATAGAGCCCAGAGTGCAATTGGGAGGAGGGGTGACCATGATGTCTCCCCTAGCCTCTCCCCTAATGTTAACAGGACCTGCAACAATGAGAGTGGGTCCGGTAGGCACAATCACCTTGCAGTTTTGCTCCACGACTACAAAATTAAATAGGACAAGGTAGAGTCCTTGGTGGAGGGGGGAGGAGGAGATTCCCCTCTTCATATTTAGGATGGACCTTTCCACTAATCAAAAGATGTACTCAAGGATGTTTATTGTCTTCTTCCCCCAAATATGGTTTAGAAATACGAGATGAAAACTACGAAGAATAATGTTTGGCTTGTCAAGGGTGAAATACTGCAGCACTGTAACCATAAACTATGTCCCATGGTTTCGGCAAAGTTTCCCTCACTATACCACCTTTTTCCTTGCCGAGGGACACTCCTTTGTCCCTAAATAGAGCCATTTCTCCTTGGAGGAAATGCTTTTCATGATTGATGATTTCTTCATCATTAGAAAGGTTGATGACTTATGCCAGTAAGTTCTCCATGACCGTAAAGCCCATCCCTCTAAGGATGACATGTCCTTCATTACAAGAGCGGATGAAATCCATAAACAAATATGGATCATTCCCATTGAACAACTATAGGAAATTGAAGAGTTCGTGGTCTCTGAAAATATCTTCAACCAAAGGGGTAAGTTGAAGGGAGGTTGGATCAATTTTGACCATGGCATAAGAAAAACTTAGAGGTGACAGACCAAATACAGGGGGTGGCAAAAATGAGAAAACATAAGGGTAGTAAAGGTGGTAAATTAACTAAAGGAAGACTTTAGAAAACACCACCACCCAAGGTGACTCGTACCCCATGTCATCCAAATTATGCAAAAACCAAGGGACATGGTAAAATGACATAATAAACAAGTGTGGGCCAGGTGGAGGGAAGCGGGGGTGACACCAAGGTTGATTAAATGGGTGGGCTAGTTTAGGACATGATGAAAGGGATGATCATCCTTGTTGGAAAGGTATATGTGACAGAGGTGCATGAAAAGGATGATAATAACAAAAGCCACTTGATTGCTAGGAACAAGGGAAAAAACTCGACAATGAAAACATGACAATAGGCTAAAACTAAAAAAGTATCTTACCCAACAATATTGGTGGAGCAATGAAAGATCAACAAGATTTGACTGAATATGAGGAAACACACGGGACTACTAGCGAGCTTTGGGATTGTGGCGATGAATAAAACAAGAACACGGGTGAGGAAGGTAAACATTCCCAAGGTCTGGGCACACCTACCAATGCTATACAAAAAGGTGGTGTGATTCTCATAGCTTACACTTTCGATGGTGGTGTCCTCCCAGTTCCACTTGTATAGGAATTGATGAGTGTGCCACCATGGGATGGTATTGGTGGGCCAGAATGGTAGCTGGCTAACCCCAGGAAGCCTTCTGACATTCCAATGATTGGAGGGGTCCACCTAGGGGTAGTGGGTATGAAAAAATATCCAATGCAAGAGTTGATAAAAATCAGAGCTCATAGTGCAAAGTTGATAACTTGCCACTCTGGATCTAGGCTGACCAATCAACTTGTTGAGGTGGCGATGGGATTGAAACTAAAGGAGTTGGTTTATGAACCTGGCCCACCTAGAATCACTGGATAATTATGTCAGCAACATTAGTGTCGATAAGCATATGGGGGAAGAAATCTCTTCATACAGTGAGGCCATGCTCTGAGATTCCCATATTAGCTAAGTGATCAACTACATAATTTCCTTCCCTGTAGGTGTGGGTCAACATTATGATTGATAAGGAGAGAAACATATGATTGACTTTTGTGATCATATTAGAGATGTTCCATGAAGCGGGGGAAGTTTCGGAGGTTAGGCAAGCGGTGATATTTTTAAAATCACCTTCCACCACAACATTTGGAACCTGCAAACTATGAATAAGGACAACACCTTAGTAGAGAGCTCTAGCTTCAGCAAGTGATAGGAGTTGAGCCTTAGGTTCTCAATGTTAGGATGATATTTCCCTTGTGATCTTGAATGATGTCACTCGCACTAACTGCTCCTAGATTTTCTTTGGCTGCACCATCAAAATTTAGTTTGAGGAAACATGGGGGGTAGGGGTCCACCAGACAAGGGAGTGGTAGAATTTGGGAGAGACCTACTTGTAGATGTCATCGAGGATACTGAGGGAAGAGGCAAGATGAGCTTCACATCACAGTTCAAGATCGTTCTCACCTTGAGTGATGGACACATTCTCAGCAACAGTAGCTAAAATTCTGGAGAGGACATACTTATCACTGTGGGTAGAATCTTGGAAGGCACATGCATTGCGTTCATGCCAAACCTCCCATAGGAAGTGGGGGAGATAGAAGAACCAGAGAGTCTTCAATCAGTGGCCTCTGAATGGACTAGGCCACTGAACACAAAGATCACTTAACATGAAGGGTGGGACCCTGGAGATACCCACCGAGGAGAAAGGGAAGAGAGAATGGATTGGGAGAAGGTATAGGATATGAATATGTGTTGGGTAGACTCACAATCTGAGTGGCACAGGTAGCAATGGTTAGGGAGGGACAGACCACGACGATGGATGTTTGGGATGGTGAGGATCTTATCCTAGACAACAAGCTAGAGGAAGAAGTTGACCTTAGGGATAAGGTGGGGCTTTCATATGATCTTAGAGAGGAACCAAGGAGGACCAAGGTTCTTAAAGATGGCATAGGTTGATTTGACGGAGAAGAGGATGATTGTGGTGGGAGCCTAGAGGATTGAATCTTCCACCAGAGAGGAGGGAATGATACAAAGGTGAAGAATGTTGGAGAGGTTGAGAAAGGCTTGCTTCTGCTCATCAGAAGGAATCAATTGATATGGGTTTCTAGGAGGGGCTCCCAAGAAGAAATAAATTACACACCTTGGGCCCAAACATGGCGTCGATCATAAGCATGAGACACATGAGATTCTTACAATTCTACAGCGAATAGTTGCCCAACCAGAGGTCCTCCCATAAGCTAATCTTGGCACCATCTCCCAGCTTCCACTTGATGCCCTTCTAAAGGATATGCTTTGACCTAAGGATTGAGTTCCAAACCACAAACTTACGACTTGATGATGGAAACCCACATAGAGTTTTCATTAGTGAGGATCTGCCAATCTTGCTTGGCAATGAGAGTCGGGTTCATGTTACGGACCTTACGAAGACCAATGGGATACTACTTCCTGGATTAGACCCGATTCCAAGACACCAGGTGAATTTGCTGCTTGTTCTCTAATCCTAACCAAAGATTTTTTTTTGGAGTTGCTCAATGCGGTTTCAAACCTCAACATTCTATTTAAATAATAAAAGATTTTTATTTAAATAGAATGTTTGTATTTTATTTTTTTTGAACTTAGCGAAAAACCCCTTGCGAGACCGCCTTGGTCTGAGAAACCATGACTAGGGGGTTCTACACCATAAAAATCACCTGGAGTTGCGCCGGTCCTAACCGCACCAACATAATCAATTGGATTTTGGGTACCCAATGTGCATTTGGTAGGGTGGAGATTCGAACTAGGGACCTCCCTTGGAGGATTGCCCTACCCTCTCCAACTCACTTACAACATGTGGGTATGTTTGTATTTTATTTAAAATAATAAAATATTTTTATTTAAAAAGTGTTTGTATTATTTAAAATAGTAAAATATTTTTATTTAATAGAATGTATGAATTTATTAGGGTTTATGGGGACTTAATTAGTTAAATAAATGCGTGTGAAAGTATTTAATTAATTTAGGTTTATGGGGCCTTAATTAGTTAAATAAATGGATGTTCTAAGTATTTAATTATTTAACATTTATAGGGCCTTAATTGGTTGAAGAAATGAATGTTCCCTTTCAAGTATTTGATTGATCTAAAGGATGGATTTTATGTTAGAACATGAACCTTTGATTGATAAAGGGATGGTATACTGAATTACTCATGTTTAATAGATGAATTTCCTTTGATATCAAGTGAATGATTCATAAATATGTATTGGTGATTGTATAGTTGCAATTTGGAATATGGTAAAAATAACCTTAACCAATGGTTCAACTGAAGGATATTTGTATATAGCATTGCTACATACCTTTGATGTTATCTTAGGATGGATTGGTTATAGGTTCATAAAGCCTTAATCAAATTTTAGGGTGGGTGGATAGAGTTTTCAGAAAGAGGACATAGGAGAATAAGAATCCATAGCAAGAAAGGATCATTCAAACCCCAACTGCTATTTGGTATGCAACTAAAGGACCTTAGAAAGGGAGTGATGGTTTATATGGTAAAACTCAATGAAGTCAAGGAGAAATAGAAGGAAGTTTTTGGAAATCATCCAATCATACAAGAATTTAAATATGTATTTCCTGAAGATCTACCTAGACTTCCCCCTGTACATGAGTTTGACTTCACTATTGAGTTGATGCTAGGAGATAAACCTATTCATAGAGATCCTTATAGAATGAATCCTATAGAAATGCAAGAATTGAAAGTACAACTTCAAGGGTTTTTAGAAAAATGGTTGATAAATCCTAGTGTGTCACCATGGGGTGCATCGATGCTCTTCGTTAAGAAGAAATATGGTTCACTATGACTATGTATTGACTATAGAATGCTCAATAAAGTAACCATTAAAAATAGGTATCCTCTACCTAGGAATCAAAGACCTATTCAATCAATTGAAATATGCTACAATATTTATGAAGATTGACTTAAAGTCAAGATACCATCAACTAAGAATACGTGAGAAGGACACTAACAAAACAACATTCAAAACAAAGTACAAATACTATGAATTTACAGTCTTACCCTTCAAGATGAATAATGACCTAGTTGCGTTCATGAATCTAATGAACAACATATTTAGGATACATATCGATCAGTTTGTCCTTATGTTTTTAGATGACATCCTAATCTATTCCAAGGATTAGAAGGAGCATGATAGGCACCTCAATATTGTGCTAGAATTGCTAAGATAAAACCAACTCTATGGAAATCTAGCAAAGAGTGATTTTTATGTCTTGGAAGTAAAATATCTAGGACACATAATATCTATCAAGGGAATCATAGTAGGTCAAAAAATATAAAGGCCATAATGAATTGGCCATCACTTACCAATGTGACCGAAGTAAGAAGCTTTATGAGTATGATGACGGTATGTGAAGGATTAATCCAAGATAGCCACTATGATAACCAACCTCTAGAAGAAGGGAAAGGAGTTTAAGTGGACCAAGAAGTGTGAGATTGCTTTTGCATTGCTTAAGCAAAAACTCACCACCACAACACCAATACTCAAGATTCTAGATCCATAAGGAAATTTTTGTAGTGTGCATTGATGCATCACTAGAGGGACTAGGAGGAGTACTATCTTAGGATGATTCTATCATAGCATATACATCAAGAAAACTTAAGAAGCATGAAGTTAACTATGCTATGCATGATTTAGAGTTGGCAACAGTTGTTCATGCTCTAAAGAGTTGGTATCATTACTTGGTAGGGAGACCTTTTGAGCTAAGAACCAACCATCAAAGCTTGAGGTACATATTCACCCAACCTATGCTCAACGCAAGACAAAGAAGGTGGATCGAGTTCTTAGTTGAGTGCGAATTTGAGATTGAATACATCAAAGGGAAAGGAAATAAGGTGTTGATGCCTTAATTAGAATAAGACACACATTAACCTTGACCCGAAGTCATATAGATCTACTTGACCAAATCAGAAAAATGCAATTGAAGAACACAAGCTTATACTGAAAGGGGGAGTGAACAGTATAAGATAAATTTTTTTACTTTTTCAAAGTAGTAATATCCAATATCATCAATTGCAATAATGAAACAATGCACAAATCATCACACACATAAGAGACACATATTTAACGTGGTTCACCCAATGTGGGCTACATCCACGGAGAAAATATTTCTTATAAATTTTCTCAACAAATCTCTTGGGAACCAATTCCCTATTACAATGTTTATGGGTACCAACCCAAATGAGACACCAATCCCCTCTCAAGTTTGTGTACACCACTCCACATAAGACACCAATCGCCTCTCAAGTTTGTGTACACCACTCCATAGGAGACACCAATCCCCTTTGCTTCACGTTTTGTGGACCTCTATCCACAGGAGACACCAATCCCCTCTCAAGTTCGTGGGCACCACTCCACAGGAGATACCAATACCCTCTACTTCAGGTTTTATGGACACCACTCCACAAAAAACACCAATCCCCTCTACTTCAGGTTTTATGGACCTCTATCCATAGGAGACACCACTCTCCTTTCAAGTTCATGGACACCACTCCATAAGAGACACCAATCCCCTCTGCTTTAGGTTTTATGGACACCAATCCCCTCTTATTTAGGTTTTGTGGACCTCTATCCACATGAGACACTAATCCCCTCTCAAGTTCATGGACACCACTCCATAGGAGACACTAATCTCCTCTGCTTCAGGTTTTGTGAACATCACTCCACAGGAGACACCAATCTTCTCTACTTCAGGTTTTGTGGACCTCTATCCACATGAGACACCAATCCCCTCTCAAGTTCGTGGACACCACTCCATAGGAAACACCAATCCCCTCTGCTTCAGGTTTTGCAGACCTCTATCCATAGGAGACACCAATCCCCTTTGCTCTGGTTCGTGGACCTCTATCCACAGGAGACACCGATCCCCCTTGCTCTGGTCTGCTCCAAAGCCTACTCAAAACTGCTCCAAGACTACACACAAGGCTTGGTCAAATCTGCTCATCAAAACTTGCTCAAATACGCTTCAAGCCTTCACACAAAGCTTGCTCAAATCTACTCCTAGCCTACACAAGGCTTGCTTAAATCTGCTCCAAGCCTACTCATAAGGCTTGCTCAAATCTACTCCAAGCCTACACAATGCTTGCTCAAACCTGCTCCAATCACAACGCAATATACTTGCTTAAAATAGCTCACCAACATTGCTCAAAATAGTTCACCAAACTTGCTCAAAACAACTCACCAAACCTGCTCAAACCTGCTCACAAATCTGCTCAAAGATCTTCCTCAACCTACTCATAAAACCTGCTTAACTCTATTCCAGACCTTGTATAAAAAATTGTTTATCTATCTTGCATAATGATGTCATCAATTGTTTATCTATCTTGCATAATGATGTCATCAAGTGCTTTATCTATTCTTCAATGTGAATATCGAGGACAGGCTGGCGGTCGAGATCTACGACTAGCGGGCGGACGCGTGGGAGCTCTGCGCGCCCCTACCGGCGGTTTTCAGGTCGGGGAATTCGTCTCAGTGGCTGACGTCGGCGCTGCTCGGCGGCAAGTTTTACGTCTTCGGGATCTATTCCGGCTACCTCTCGGCCTTCGATCTCCGGCACCGGCGCTGGGATAGCGTCCAAACTATCCGGCCCCCGCAAACCTTGTTTTCTTTTCTGGTCGCCTGTCGGGACCGGCTTGTTCTCGCCGGACTGCGGAACATGGACGATGGACCGGCGTTCGATCTGTGGGAGGTGGAGGAAGGCACGATGGGGCTCCGGGAGGTAGGTTCCATGCCGCGCGAGATTCTGTATTCTTTGTTCGACAGCGACGAGGACTTTAAATTTGCGAGCTTGAAGTGCGTGGTACTCGGCGGGCTCGTCTATGTTTTTAATCAAGAGCATCACAAGATATATCCCGCCTGCGTTTGCGAGATTTCGCCGAAGATGAAGTGCACGTGGGCCAAAGTGCGGCCGTTGCCGTCGCCTGTCAACAGTTTCTGTTCTACCGTTGGGCTGGACACCATTCTTTGATGGAGGACACAGAGGTCAGTCTGCCTGTAAAAAGAAGTATAATAAAGTTTTTTTTTTTTTTGTATTATTGTTATTTCGGTTGGTTGGTTTGTTGGCTTGTACACCAGATGATTTTCCCCCCCTTTTGTTGTATAGTTCTTAGGATCTGAAATTGTTGCTTGAGTTTGGATTGTCTCAATTTCCAGTAGGATAGAGAATATGGGGCTTTAATTGGATTGTTGGAATAGCGCTTGGGCGATTCCTCCGACTCCCCATGGTCGAGGAATCACCCAAGTCTTCAATTGTTATGGTAGAAATTCTATGAAACAAAGCTTCGAGCTTGATGGCTCTGTAGGCCTGGGTTAGACTTTAAGGCCTAAGCCTCACCGACACGGAATAAAAAGGAAAAATAAAAGGGTAGAAGGCTGGGATATGTAGATAATGAAAGGGGCAGGGCTGGTTGTGCGTCTGCTCCCATACTGATTGTATGCATAAGGATTCGGGATGTTGGAGATGATTTATATATTGTCTGTTTCTATGTTTTGAATGATGCTTGGTTTGATGTTTTTTCAATCTTGCTGAAAGTCTCTGGTCATTTTGGGTTGTGTTCTGTGTCCTTTGTAGGGTTTCGGAACACAGTTTGTCATAGTGTAAGTTTGGTTCTTAATTCTGTTGGCATTGTTGCTTCAGTGGCTGGCTCTTTGTTTTATAAAATGCTTTTTGTTTCTTTTGAAAATACATAGCTGTATTATACACGCACAAATGCTTTGGGAAATTTAAAAAAAATTACACATAATTTTAAACCGACTATAAAGATTTCGAGGGTTTGATAATAACAAAGATTTCGAGGGTTTGATAATAACAAACATTAGGCAGGATTTCTAACCCTTCAAAGGGATATCGTTTGTTTAAATTGTCCCTAGGTAGGTAGATGACAGCTTCATGATTTTTAATGTCTTATTTATTGGTATTTTTAACTCTGAAGCATTTTCATGGTTCTCTTTGTGACGCAGTGCAACAATGTCGGCACAGATGAAAACCTATTGCTGAGCCAGTCAAAGCGACGCAGCAGAAACTTCCAGAAGACCAATTTATTTGAAATTATGGACTTCCTGGAAGAAAAGTTTTTGAATCTGCTGCCCTATCAACAGTTGGGCTCACTCTACTTGAGCAATGTGTAATTTTGTCTATGAGTCAAACAGAGTAACTACAACCTCTTCGATTGTCGGGGGCCATCGGATGGGGTTATTGGGACCAGACGGTCGGGGCTATCGCCCCTTGCGTGAAGGGACACAGCGGGTCCAGTCCCAAAAGTGTGGGGTTCGGGACTATCAAGGGCTTCTGAAATTTTCAAATCTTGGGTAGTCTAAGAACTTAGGGTGGAAAAGGTTAAAGAGATGAAAAAAAAGAAATAGAAAAGTAAATTTCAAGTTAACCGATGCCATGCAACAAGATCAAGATAAGAGGAGATCCTCTGCACAACGGTTTTAGATGTAATGCTCTAGTATAGTGAACACTTCCTGTCCCGTTACCTTTGTGCATATGTATTTGTCTGCGCTTGTATGTGTTAAGGAAAGGAAACGGGACAGGAGGAACCAAATCACTTGGAATCAAATAGTTACAAACCTCCAGTAATGCACATATAAATTTAAAATATTATAAGATTATGTTAGAAGCAGAGGCTTAAGAGCTTTTTGCGTGCAAGACCATCTAAGAATACAAGTATTCAAAGGAGAAAATGAAGACAAAGGTATACAACTCGCCAATACTTTACAACATCTATCCACTACTCTTTATAGATTATAAGGAGAGGATTTCCCAGAGATTTCAAGATTATTTTTCCCTTATGTGTGGCGTTATATTTCATTTAATTGTTGATTCTTTCGAGGTCTCTAGATTTAAGGTTATAAATGCCAAATAATTTTAAGCCAGAGATTTCAAGATGATTGTTTCCTTAGGTATATTTCATTTAATTCTTTCGAAGTCTCTAAATTTAAGCTCATAAATGAAGTCTCTAGATTTAAGGTCATAAATGCCAAATAATTTTAAGCCTTTGGATGAGTGGCTACTACTATTATTTCTATCTACCCTGTCTGAGGATCCACGTAACTTGGCTGTAGAGATCACTGCAGTTAATACTTCAAATTTAGGGTTGTTTCTATTGTAACTCAAATGTTGTTGACTTTATTCAAATTGTGCTTTCTGAAAGATACTTAGTGATCTTTTGCAGGAAAGGACTACACCCCTTAGAAGACTGTATTTTCCAATATCAGTGGTCTTTAAGAACACAGATGGTTTTAGCCTTTGGAACTTTTATCAGACATTGGAGCCATTATCGTTTTTCGACCTCGGAACTTTTCTCATCGACTGATGTTGAAACTTTTGTTTTTTCCATTTGGTTGGGACTTTTAAAAACTATCGACTTTTCGGACACTCATCTTCTTGCGCCTTTCTGGACTTTTTGCCTTTTGATCTTTGAAACTTTCTCGACCAGAACTTTTATCCGCACTTTGTCCGATGCTTCATTTTTGGCATTCTGCCTGCTTCTCTTTTCATCAAAGCTGCCTTGCTAAGGCCTGAGTGTAGTGAATGTGAAAATTCACTATAGTAACTTTGATACATTGAAACACAACAACTATGCAAACTATGCAGTAAATTCGAGAATATAGGTGATGAGACTTGGTTTCAACCTCACAAAAGATGTGTATAAGAAGTGTAGTGAAAATTCACTATAGTAACTTGATACATTGAACCACAACAACTAAGCAGTAAATTCGAGAACATTTTAACTAAAAAGTATCGAGTGTCAAAAAGCTAAAATCCATATAAACACTTTAGTTAGCTGGATAAAGACAAAGTTAATGAGATCTCGACCGTCCAAAGAATCATACGGGAACAACCCACTGGCAAGTCACTAGACCGCTATCAACAGCCTATCACTTTCAGGTTTAACTATGGATATTGATGGTCTGAATTAAGTTTGAATGGTTGAAAATGTCATCTTTTATCTAGAAAGTTCATATTTATCCGCGTGTGTAGGGTTTACTGGTAAGAACACCACTTACATTATTGGTAACTTATATTATTGGTGACGAGATTTGAGTTCAAAAAATATGTATAAGAGATATTGATATTAAAAAAAAAACAAATTCATAACTCTTTCCCCTTATATTTATAAATTGTTTGATTTCCCTTGAAAAACGAAAAAGAACACAATAAACATTGATCAAACTTTCAGTACATAAATAGGATCTAGTTAAAACTTTCTTTGCAACTTTGCAAGCAAGTCACAGGGCTGTCACAGCTCTAGCTCCACAAACATAAAACTGAATAAAAGTAATCTGATTCATACTCTCTTAACTTTCTTTTCCATAAATCATCTCTGTTGCAGGTATCTTCTATTCTACGTACAAGCAAGGTGATATTGTCTTGTTTTTCTGGTACAAAATGCAGTATCAAATGCTGAAGCCATCCACATGGGCTTTATATTCTAGTATTGTTAATGTCAGATATTTCCTTTCGACTGTTTGGGATAGGCCTTTGCTGATAGGACCCCACTCTGTCTGCCAACATGGCAGCGAAATTATTTAACTTTAAAAACAAACATATGCATAATGACACTTGCACCTTGACATTTACTTAGACTTGAGAACCTGTCTTATTTGCAAAAGCTTTATTTATTGCATTGCTTCTGCATCGGTAACCCATGAAGTAATGCTGATCAGCTTGATTCAGTACGGAAAAAAAAAGAGTGCTTTTCTTTACTTCTATCTTATGCGGCGCTTTTTTGAACATCTAATGGTGATATGTTTGAATGTCACTTTTTTTTAATAAGTTTCCAACAAGCAATCTAACTTTGGGAGTCCATGGTGCACAGTAAAGCAGACGCCTGAGAACAGTCTTTCTCCTTTCCTGCATTATTCTTCTCTTCATAGAACTGTTTATAAATATTTCATAACGAAGAATGTTTAGCACTGAGTTACAGCGGCTAAATATGATTAATTTTTATATTTGCCTTTGGTCATGCTCATATCATTATGAGTTTGACCACTTCAAAAAGTTGAAGAACATTGGTAATTTTAGAGCTGTGAGTCAAGGACAAGCTAGGGGACAGTCAGGGCATTTATAGAAACCGATATGCCAAACCACTTATGATGATGAGTTTATATACATGCAGTTCATCAGTTCATCATAAATTTTAACCCAAAGATGTTAAAGGTCAGACATTTTAACAAACCCAAACAACAAATGCCACACGCTTCATTATCTAATATGAAATTCTGAATATGGCTTTGAGACTGTTAAGACTATTATGGCATTTGCATTATTGAACATGCATCGAGAGACCTTAATGTTCTTATTGTCTTTGTAGACTTGATTCGAATCAAGTTTAGTTTTGTATTTTTTTAAAAAGCTGTGTAACTTTTAAGAGTTTTCAGTTCTGAATCTGTGTGTTTGTCCTCAACTTACACACCTTCTTTGTCAAACAAAAACTACAGCTTTAAGTAAAATTTTAAGCACAATTACAATACATCAATGTACACTGATTACAGAGGGAAAATAAGATTCATATATCCCATAAGTCTTGGTGAGATTTTACCAATATGAGCTGGATGGATTTAATAGAAGGGAAGGAAGGGTGTATGTATACTTTCTGGCTTCCTCAACTAAAGAAGGGAAGACATGATAAAAGTTAACGAGAATATGATAAACACAACAGTAGAAGAATGTTCTAAATTAATTTTAAGGGAAACAGACAATTTTATGTTGCGCAAGACAAATCATTTTCAGTTCCTCAAATTCCTTTAATTTTCAATAACGTGTCATTAATTTGAAGGTAGGCAATTAACATAGCATGTCCATTAGACACGGATTTTATTTTTATTTTTATTTATTGTATGGGATTTCTACAAGCTTATAAATGATTTTTTTTTTTTGAATTCTTAATTACATTGATTGTACCAGCTTAAGTGTGTATAATACAGGGATTTGAACTTCAGTTATATCCATACAATTCTATTTTATTATTACTTTACAATTTAATGATTTTCTATTTTTTAATTCTTAATTACATTGATTGTACCGGCTTAGACCAGCTTAAGTGTGTATGATACAGGGATTTGAACTTCAGTTATATCCGTACAAATATATTTTATTATTACTTCACAATTCTTGAAATTGGTAAGAAAATTGTAAATTGTTCTCTGAAATAAACAGACTTCATAGTTTCTTTACTTTGGTTTAACATTTTACAATATACTTTTATACTTATAATATAAAAAACATTACAAATTTTCATTATATTATTAAAAAAATAAAAAAATTAAACCAACAATTAATTGAAAATTTTAAAATTAAATAATATATATTTATTGTATTATTGTTAAAAACAAAATTCTGAATTAAAGGTTAACTTTTAATAAAAATATTAAAAATTTTAAGATCAAATTAAAATTAAAATGGTTTGAAATTAATCTAATTATTCATTAAAAAAAACTAAAATAATAATAAGCTAATAATATAAAAAGATTAAAATCAAATTAAAAAAAAAAAACTTTGAGACCAACTCAACTTTAATTTTTTTTTTCCCTTTTCTTTAAAATATTTAGGATTAACCCTTCACTTTGTTGGGAGGACATATTTTTATAGTTGTTGTAATTTTGATTTGTATATATGAGGATTAAATTTAAACTTAATTTTTTTTTTTTTATAATTGTTGTTATTATAATTGTTGTTATAATGTAATAATAGATAGATAGATAGAGATTAACGTGAATAGAATTCTAATAATGATTTAAATTTAAATTCAGGTGCATGAGGTTGTGTAGTAAATTTTTTATTGATAAATTCAATTTTTTCTCATGAGAGGTCATGGTGGATCAAGATGTTTAACCTTGAGAGGGTCAATCATAAAAATTTCTCACACTATCCAAATTAAAAAAAAAAAAATTAATAATGATATAAAATGAGGGTTGAAAATTTTTCTTTTAACTACTGCACAATGTTAAGAGATATATTAAATGGATATAAGGAATTTATTCCAAATAGGGAAAAATGATTTTTTTTTGGATAGATGGAAAAAATACTTTAATTCTCGTCTTTAGCATCCTTGAAAGTTATTTTTCTTTTAAATTTATTATTTATTTAAAAAAATTTATTTTTTTGGTGCCATAGTTTAATTAAAATTGCAGTAATAGCCTAGAGGACAAATTGTGTAAATTGTTTGGCATGTTTTTTTTTTGTTGAAAAAATTGAAAAAAACTTGTATTAACACATTGATCAGTTACAATTGGGATAAGACACATCCCAGCCGAAAACAATGAAAGCACATGATTACAAGAGAAGAGGAAGATTTGCACTGGATCCAAATCTCTTGAACCAATACCAAGCTAGCTGAGAGAGCTAATAGGTCTGTTACAACAACTTATTGCGAAAACATGCAGCAAACACCAACTTCACCTCTGTCCGCGAAAAAGCTACAAGTTGCGAAATCGCGACACAAGACTCCTCTGACCGCAAAAAAGTCAACCTGTCGTGATTTCGCGACATGTCACGAAATTGCGACAAAAACCCATCCTTGGCCGCGACGGAACAACATGTCGCGATATCGCGACAAAAATCCACCAGCGGCCACAACGACGCAACACGTCGCGGTATCGCGACAATTTTCCTCCCTTGGCAGCGACGACGCAACATGTCGCGAAATCGCGACAACTTTCCCTCGACGGCAGCGACGGCGCAACATGTCGCGAAATCGCGACAACTTTCCCTCGGCGACGACGACAGCGCAACATGTCGCGAAATCGCGACAACTTTCCCCCCTTGGTCGCGACGGCACAACATATTTTTTTAAAACACTAAAACTTT
This sequence comes from Wollemia nobilis, assembly GCA_028583015.1. Lineage (NCBI taxonomy): Eukaryota > Viridiplantae > Streptophyta > Pinopsida > Araucariales > Araucariaceae > Wollemia > Wollemia nobilis. The sequence goes on along the minus strand of JAQPPZ010003507.1, from coordinate 2,567,958 downwards.
GTTATTAAGAGGGAACTTGATAAACCTTTAGTTAATTTAATTAAAAATAACCTTGGAATATGATATATTCGTAAATTCAATTCTAAGTGTGTAATTGTACTTATTTATAACAATTGTTTTTTTATTTAATAAATTTTAAAACTTAATTATTCTTTATAGAGGACTTCAATTACAATAATGATTTCACTTGCAAAGATATAGATGCATAAACATATGCAAATTATCTTGATATTTAGTAATAAAAATCACTAAAATGTGAAACTTAATTACATATCATTAATTTGATTGAAAATTATAGTTAAATTTACTAGCACTATATTTAGTGATTTGAAACACTAGTGAAGATGTCATAATAAAAAAATTATATTTGTCTAAAAGTACAAACTATAATTGATATAACATTACCAATCAATTCTAAGTGTGTAATTTTACTTATTTATAACAATTGTTCTATTATGTAACAAATTTTAAAACTTAATTGTTCTTTATAAAAGACTTCAATTACAATAATGATTTCACTAGCAAGGATATAGTTGCACAAACATATAAAAATTGTCTTGATATATAGCAATAAAATTACTAAATTGTGAAACTTGATTACATATCATTAATTTGATTGAAATTATAGTTAAATTTACAAACACTATATTTAGTGATTTGAAACACTAGTAAAAATGTCATAATAAAAAAATTATATTTGTCTAAAGTACAAACTATAATTGATATAACATTGCCAACTTAAATGATATATTTTTTGATAAGTTATATGTGACTTTTATAAGATCACTCTAACAAAAATGTTTGCAAGTACAATTTTCATAAACCATTTTCAATCTCTCTCTCTCTTCTTGAGTCTTTTTTTTTCTCTATCAAATCCTTTGGTATAATGTCCTTAAAAAAACAAACTTCCCTTAGCTTGTTACCTTTTACAATTTGAATTTTGCAAAGCTAGGGACAAGGTCATTGAAGAGAAAAATAAGACCAATGAGTAATCTACTTTGATGATCACGAGAATGATTGCTCAACCAACAAATAGACTTAACAACTAAGCAAATAACTAGAGAAGCAAATTTATTGGTCTTCCTATTTATATCTTTGAATTAGACTTAGACATGACAACCTCCTAGTGGAAAATAACTCTTAAAAGATAAACATAGGGATGAAACTTTTACGTCAAAAGATGAAGCAACAAAAGAAAGAAAAAAATAAGATAAAAAAGTTATGGTTTCCTTCATTAGTAAGGGAGGAAGGACTACCAAGCAATGCTAAAGGTATGAACTAAGAGATGGAACACTTTTGACACCTAGGAGGATTAAATATTGTTGAAACATTCAAGACAAATATTTCCAAAGTAAGCATGTTCAAGGCTTTGTTCTTATTAGGTTAAATCAGTTTATTGTAGAAAGCATTTGAAGAACAACCTAAGTTATATTAGAGAATGAAACTAACACCCATAAAAGAACAAGTTGTTGCAAACTATCTAATATTATGAATTATGATATTGATCCTAACATAAAACTAGTTTTGTTGTTGAGGATAAGGTCCAAATATCAAGAGACATGAAACCTTAACATTATACATCATGTTGAGGATAAAAGAATTTATGCCCCATAGTACATTTATAAGCATTGGAGCTACATTTTCCATGATGCAGAAATCTACATGTGATAAGTTGAACTTAACACACACAATTACTTCCAATAGCCTTAGCAAAATGAATGGAACTCTAGTCAACATAGTATGGGCTCTTAAAAATCTTTTGATGAAAATTCATTCTCATCCAAAACTAGTAGTTATCTAGGAAATAATAGTGGTTGATCCTCCACCACCAGTTGGCATATTTTTCCAATTATCCTCAAGAGAGTTTATATCAATGTACTATACCCATATGCAATTGTTATACAAGGATCAAATCAGCAGGATTGGGTTTGAGAAAGCATGTTCTTATCAAAATGAAGCATATGAAGAAAGTAAATCAAGCTATAGTGCATTAGCATCGTGAGCTTAACCAAACTACTTCACAATTTAAAGAAGAATAGATAAGTAAAGTTGATATGGTCATTGAGAGCTTGCAAGAAGAATATAAATAATTTTAGTCTACTTATGTATTGTCTTCGTATTACATAAAACCTAGAAACTAGGTTGTGTTGTGAAGCCTAAATGTTTGAAGGTCAAGTTGGGAATGTATGGGTGTTGTTGTCATGACAAGGAGAAGAAATTTACTAAAGATTAGTGAATAGATATTTAAGTAACCACCTTATTACCATGTTATGAATTAATACATGTAATTCGACTTCCAATTAATATTTGAAGGGAAAATAATAGGATATGATGGAAAATACAACCAACTCCACCTTTGGTGTACAAATTTGGAGAGAACCATGCAAAAGCTAGTAAGAGTGGAGAACAGAGAACATTCACAATGGAAGGAATAAGAAAGGGAAAAAGAAAAAAAGAAGAATAAAGAAAAATAAAATTGGGGGAAATATAGAGTAAAGAAGAATGGAAAACCTACAATTGTTAACTAAGAAAAGGTAAGTCCTCCGAGAATGATAATTTAAAATTTTGTATATTATTATAGAAAAATAAATAAACAACCAACCCTCTCCTTGATCAAGATCTCTATGAGGTGTCCATGTGTTTAATTAGAGGTTCTATTGTTATTTGAAGTTAAGGTATGCATGCAAACAAAGTTTAGTTGTGCATTTAGAAACAACCTTGTAATTATGTTAGCCAATGGAACCTATGTGTTTTTATGGATATGAGCAATAAATTTATTTAAATTGCAAACATGGGGTTATATTGAAGGGTAGCTAAGATTTACTAGATGTGAGCATTAGTGGTAACCTCTCCATGTTAGATGTTATAGGAAAGTAGGGGAAACATCATGGTATTGAATATTGGAGCAAGCTATGCTTCTTTGAGCTCAAATAAGGAGGAATGTGTTACGAAACTTTATTCTCATAAACATAAATCATTCACCAATAAAGACGATTACATATGATTGATCTCTATGATGATTACAATGACAAATATTCGGTATTTATATAGCCTTCTTCTAATTCTACTTTAGGGAGCTGACTACTAATATAATATAATATAATATTATACTATTATAATAAAATCAACCTTAGGTTATGTGTGGTCCATGCCAATCCTTATGCAATATAATATCATCTCCCCATATACCTATTCCCAGGTACCCTAACATTCCATCCTCCTTACAAATGTTTCATCATCGAAACATATGAAGAAACAAGATAATATGATTTGCTAAGCAATGTTAGCACCTCGTACTAATCTTGATCATCCATCCGTTCTAGTGAAACTTTGATTGGTGGTAGCCTTTGTTGATGCTGGTATGCCATATTGCCACTTAAGTATCCAAAACTACTTTATTGGCTCCATGCTTTTGCTACTTTATTATGATAATTTGAATGATGGGTCCATTTATTCCTTGATGTTGTTACACCACTCTAAAAACCAGGATTACTATGCTTTCTTTGCTAAACACTACCATACTTGGTACCCTTTTGATTCCATGTAGAACCATAATATTGTTGCCCTAAGCCATGCCTCCAAGATTGTTGTCACTCATGGTGGTGTGGATGACGATATGCTACAACCTTAACTTGATCTTCTACCTTCTTTGAATCATAATATTTGGCACCACTATCTTAAATTCTTCTACATGATGTTATTTCATGTTGTTTGATGTGTCCTTGTGCTCTTCTATTAAGGCTTCCTTGGACTCTACTACTATTATTTCCACGAAATTTGTTGTTATTACTTCCTTCTTGAATTCTATTTTAGGTTCTTCTATTTGTTCTTCAATTTATTTCTCTGCAACCACTTCTTGTTTTTCCTTGGATCCTTGCTCCTTAAGTTGAGAAATATCTTGTATTGTTATCTTATTTTTCCTGTACCATAATTTCATAAACTTCTTTTGAACATTAATGTTAATAATACTTAAAGAATCCAACCAAGGATAACCAAAAACAATATCCACATCATCCATCTCAATAACATGAAAATATGAATGTAAAACATATTTATCCATGGTGATATTCAAATCTTCAAAAATCTAAACATTCTCACCCTCAAGTTGTATGCCCTTAATTTTTGTTGTCTGAACTTGCAGCCTCATGGCCAAAGCAATATAAATGAAATTATATATATTTAATAGGTTTTAATGAGTTTACACAGGTTTTTTTATGAGGAATCATGGTCTCCTCATTCTGAGTGGGGTTTGAACCTTGGAACTCTCAAAGAGAGGTCAAAGCCCTTACTAATGCAATAAGCTTGTAGCTATTAATGAAATTTTATTTGCTTGCTAGGGTTAATGGAAATAATAACCTTTTCCTTCTAAATGTAACCATAAACCTACAAAATAGATTTTTTAGATTCAAACAATTTTTTTTGTCCACTTTGTAATTTATTTGCTACCAATGGTATGGTTTCCTCCATCAACACACTAACATCTTTTTTACTCCTATCACTTCCTTGAAATTTGTTAGCTTTATTTTTAATTCCTTTTGTTCTTTTTGAAGTAAGCTTATTTCTTCTGCATAACCTTTGAGTGTATCCTTCAAACTAGATATCTTTTTATATGGGTCCCATTGAATCAAGAATGCTTGCTCTACTTTATCCCAAGTTAGTTCACATTTATGGATATTATGAAAACTATAAAACCAAGAGAGAGCTTCTCCTCCAAGACAAAGAGGAAGCATAATGCGCCAATAGAAAATATCAAAATACAAGGATTTAAAATGTTGCCTCCAACCCCCAACATCAATATCATCTTCTCCAAAAGACTTTTGTAGCCCCGTAAGTTCATGGTCCAACAAAAAGACACGACAAACTAGGGTTTCATAAAAATGTCTCCCTATTGATTTGAAGTTAAACCTCCAAAAGAAAAAATCCTCTTCATACGCAACAAATGATTTACTCACAATTGAAAGATATATCCAATTTCATTTTTCTAAAAAAACCTAATTTGAAAAATCGTCACTACCCTTGTTCTGGATGGTTGACTTCACATGGTTGTATCTCCCTCAATACTACTTGGATTCCTTCATATGACCACTCATTTTAAAGATCTTCAAATTTTGCACAAAATAATCCAATAATTCTTTCAAATGAGTAAAACTTCACAGAGATATGGCTCTTGAAATATGAAACATTCTTTTGGAAATAAATTTGCCCTAATTCTATAATTTATATAAAATAATGCCCACTTTGCTAAAATCATTGCTCCGATACCACTTGTGAAATTTCGTTCTTTTTTTTGGTAAATAAAGTATTTTCATTAGCCCGGGTTTTGCAGGTTGACCCAAAACCTTTTTACAAAAAACAGCCCCCGGTTGAGGAACCAAGACAAAAACATTCTGAGGATCCTCTGTCCTCTACCCCATCCGATCTCCCTTGACTGGGAACCAACATACTGGACTTCCCACCTAAGACAAGACCCATACATAACGTTGGAAACCAGGAACCTAACAGGACCTAAACCCCCCTAGCATATAATTCAATCGCTGAAGCTAACCCACAAGTAGACAAAAAACATAAATTGAGCATTGAGGGTCACCAATATTATCACAACAACAAGCCCTGAGGCAACAACACAGTAAGGAAGACACTAGTCCTCCTCTTCGTCCTCCTCCTCCTGTTCGTCATCTTTGTCATCTTCATTGTCGTCCGTCTCTAGGTTGTAGACCACCGACTTGTTGCTCTGGTACCCTTCGTTGAAGAAAACCTTGGTCAGAACTTCCTGCAGTTCCTTCATCTGGTGGTTGATGTTAGCTACCGTGTTCAGGACGAACCTCTTCAGTTCCATAATTGAGGGGTCAGGACCCTCGTCTTCAGATGTAATCTCCATTATTTTGCAGCTTCCCTGAACTTGTTTGTTTTTAAGCCTCAGGGAAGACCTAATGGGCGGGTCCTCAATCCTCAGTATTTTCCTTGCCGGACCTCCCTTAACACTTGACTCACCCTCTCTCTTCTTGGCAGGGGAAGGTTTGGGCACACCGGGGCTCTCTTTCCCCCTCGAGCTTTCGCCACGCACCACCGGGGGATCCTCAGGGGGTGGGGCAGGGAGCTCGGCTTGGGGAACATTGAGAAGGACGTATTTATAAATGACCTTGAGGAGGCCTTGGTGCATGGGCATGGAAAAGCCTTTCTTGCTGCGGGACGAGGTTATAGTATGGTTCAGGGAGTTCATCAGAAATTGGGGAATGCTAATGGGGTTCACATCCCTGAAGAAGTTGACGAAAGCATAATGGAAGCTTAGCAGAACTTTATCGGGGTCCTCCGTCGTGATGAATTCCAGCACATTCTTCATAACCGCATTCCAAGGAGTCGGGAGGTCCGTCCTTGTGAGCTCGTTATTCACCTCCTTATAGACTTTCGGGTTGTCCTTAAACTCTTTTAACTCCACCTCCCAGTGGTGATTTTGTCTGTGGATCGACCTTCCCTTAATCGATTGCCCAGTAATTACCGCCAGAAGATTAACATCAATGACAATTTCATGGTCACGGATCTCCACTCTACCATCCTACCATGTCTCCATCACTGCTAGCGTGATTTCATCCTCCACACCCGAGAACAGATCAAAAAACTGGGTAAAACATCTATCAATCAGAATAGCCTGAGCAACTGGCTCCATGACAACCATGCTGGGCTCAATGTAGATCATGTTTCTGAGGGTTACTATCAAAATCCTCTCTGAATTATTTGAAGGCTCTTCACTCATGATTTCTGACGTTCTACCGTAGCAATAAATAATTATAAGGTGGTGGCGCATTTACTTGGCTTGACCTTCCGTTGCTGGTTCCTTGAAACCCGTGTCGATTCTGGAAGTGTGCCTCCCATCATCGTTATCTTGAAAAGCATGCCACTTCAACATAGGAATTGTGTTGTCGTAACCTTCATCACATCTATTAGGATCCGTTATCTTGGTAATAATGAGGAGGTTAGACGAGAAAAGCCTCATGGGAAACCGATGCCTCTCGAAAAAAGCTAACTTGTATCTCAATACATTTGGAAACTTGCACCGCCTCCTACTGTGTCCTCGCATAATTGTCATTTTTAGGGATGAAGCCCACCACCTCGTAGTTCCACCTCCTGATTATACGGGTTTCCAAGCTTGCCTTGGGCTGATTCCTTGCTATTTCCAACCTAATTTCAACCAATGGGAAAAAACTTCTGAATTGGGCCCTTTGCCACCCTTCGATGGTAATCCCGAAGGGGCACGTGATCTGACGACAAGAAAGCCACGTTGACCCTGTCATAATCTTTCGCATTGGATGATTTCCTCCACGTCACCTGGGACCTCATGCGTCCACGTGATCAGTCCGTCAGCCTCAACACCCATGTTTGCCAACCTGTCCATTGCCTTGTTGGCTTCACGAAACACGTGTTGGACAACCTTTTCTTCTCTCGCATCAGCAAGGATCCTTGCCTCGTTGATGAGGACCTCGATCCTCCAGGGAGGTTTCCTTTTATTGTTGAGGAGGTTGATGATATTCAGGGAGTCCCCTTCCACACAACATTTACCTTGGACCTCTTGAAGGAGTTGCAAGCCTCTCCAAAGTGCCCTTGCTTCGGCCTCGTTATTCGTCTTGATCCCAAGATTTTTAGAGAAGGCAAGTACCACCTGCCCTTGATGGTCTCTCACCACACCTCCTGCTCCTGCTTTCCTAGGATTGTCCTTTGCTGCCCCATCAAAGTTGAATTTGATCCAGTCCGTGGGGGCGATCCACCTAGACTCCATCCTTGGATGCGGTTGGCTAACCCCGATGGATTCGTCTAAAGATAAATCAAGGGATTGGGCAAGGATTTTCTCATGAGAAGGAATGGATTGAGGGGATGAAGGAAAGATGCTCAGGTTTTCTTTAGCAAAGGCCAAAATTTTGTTGGTGACAGACAACGGGTCAAGGTTAGACTCGTTAAAAGCTCTATGGTTCCTTTCTAACCAAATCTGCCAAAGATAGTGATGGAGGCAAATCTTCCAAAGGAACCTAAGCTGCAAACTTATAAAGGGAGAAGGCCATTGTTGGAATAACTCAAGGACCGTGGCTGGCATTACCCACGAGATATTGAAGGTTTGAAGCACTCCACTAAGGATAGTGGCCGACCAAGGACATTCTAGAAAAATGTGATGGATTGACTCCCAGCTGTTCCTGCACAAATAACATCGATTAGGTAAAACCATACCTCTTCTTATCATGTTGTCTATGGTGAGAATTTTCCCTTGAATTACCACCCATGCAAAATGAGCCAGTTTGGGGATCAACTTGCTAATCCACACCAACTTGGTTTGAAACGACGGATCCTCAGGGTCAAGAAGCATCCTGTACGCGGATTTGACTGAAAATTCCCCACTTTCAGTCGCAACCCACCTCAGGTGATCCTCAACAGCTCTTATGGAGATGAATTATTGGGATAGAATTAATTCTAACTCCTTTGATTCGGTTTGGAACCCCTGAGCCCTGATGGGATTCCATCTCAGATTACCTCCCTTATGTCTGAGAAAATCAACCACCATAGGTCCAAAGTTGTCATCAACGAATTGTTTAATCCTTACTAGCCTGGGATCTGAGGCAAGGGCCTCCTCCCTAGCCCATCTATCCTCCCAAAATCTGATCTTTGTACCATTCCCGACTATCCATCGCATGCCTTTTTTTACTATCTCTCTACTTGACAAGATTGCTTTCCAGAAAGCCGATCCTCTTATCGGAATAGGTGTGTTCAAAAAATTAGATCCTTGGAGGTATTTCCTTTTCACAATGGCTATCCATTCATTCTCTTCGCTTGTGAGGACACGCCACGCTTGTTTAGCTAACAATGCAGTATTAAGGTGGGAGACTCTCCTCAGACCCAAGCCTCCTCCTTCTTTGGGTTGGCACACTTTGCTCCAACCAACTAGGTGGATCCTGCTCTTGCCTTCCGATCCAGACCATAAAAAATTCTTTTGCATCTGTTCAATTTTTTGGAAAACTCGAGCCGGGGCCTTGAACACTGACAAGAAGTATACTGGAATGCTCTGCAACGAAGCCATGGTCAGGGTAGCTTTTCTTGCTTGAGATAGAAAGTGGCCTTTCCAACCAGCTAACCTTTTCTGGATTCTTTCCACCACATTGTTCCACATAACTCCCGAGGGTGCCCCAGTGAAAAGAGGTAGGCCCAGATAAGATGTTGGCAAAGTAGATATGGCACACCCCAAAATCCCTGCAATCCTAATCTGCCTTGGAATAGGGGTGTTGAGGAAGTAAATCTTACTTTTGGTAAAATTAACCTTCTGACCAGCCGCCTCCTCATACATATTAAGGATGTATTTGATTCTTTTGGCCTCTTCCATAGAGGTTAAAGAAAGCATCAGCGTATCGTCAACAAATAATTGGTGGGTGAAAAGGGTGGTTTGGGACGTGGCTTTGATACCAGAGATACGCCCTGCTGAACATTCAACTTTGATGGTCCTACCCAAGGCTTCAGCCACAATGTTGAAAAGCATGGGACTTATAGGATCCCCTTGTCTAAGGCCCCTACTACTTTGGAAGAACCCGACAGGGGATCCATTCACCAAAATAGAGAACCAGGGTTTATGGATGCATCCTCGAATGAGTTTGACCCACTGATCATGGAATCCGAATTTGATCAACACCGCCTCAAGGAATTCCCAGTTGATTCGGTCAAACACTTTGTTCATATCAAGCTTTAGAGCAAAGGAAGCTTTCTTGGTTTGGTTGGCTGAATGGAGGGCTTCATGAACCGTGATGACCCCATCCAGGATAGATCTCCCTTGAACTGAGCTTCCCTGGCACTGATCGATGATAAGGGGCAAAATACCTTTCATCTTGTTTGCGATCAGTTTGGTGAGGATTTTGTAGGTTACATTACATAGGCTCACTGGTCTGAAATCAACCATAGTTTTAGGAGCTACTCCTTTTGGAATCAAGGCTATAAACGTGGAGTTGTAGCTTTTAGGGATGTGTTTGGATAACTAAAATTCCCTGATAGCCGAGCATACATCAGCCCCCACAATGTCCCAGTACGTTTGAAAAAAGCGAGGAGAAAACCCAATTGGTCCTGGGGCTTTGTCTGGATCCATAGAGAACAGGGCCTCTCTGATTTCCTTATCTAAGAACGGCTCGGTGAGTCTCCTATTCATATCATTGTCAATTGCTTGAGGAATGGCACGCAATAGGGAATCTTTTGCATTGGCCTGGCACTGCCCTTCTTCTCCCAGGAGGTTGCTAAAGTAAGTCACAACTTCATCTCTGATTTCATGAACATCATGAGTGGTGGATCCATCTTCCTTGGTCAGATCTCTAATTCTGTTGTTGCTTCTATTTCTTAGGGTGGTCACATGGAAGAATTTAGAGTTAGAGTCCCCATCCTTGAGCCATAACACTCTAGATTTCTGCCTCCAATACATTTCTTCACAGGCCAAGATATTGTGGAACTCAGCAAAAAGGATTTTTTCTTCTGCCTCCAATACATTTCTTCACAGACCAAGATATTGTGGAACTCAGCCAGTTCATTCTTATTAACAAAAATCATTCACTAATATGTAGAAATATCAAATCATTCATCCACAATTAATTATCCACAATAACAATCCACACATTGAGATAGAGATAGGTAATACTAATAGGACTCTAGGTCCTAGCGAATTATAAAAATGAAATAATTGGAATTGTATGCACGAAATGAATGTAAAAATAATAGAATCACCTTTGGATTGAATCACATTTTCACTGGAGAGGAAACCATGCCAATGGATAAATAATATATTTATATTCTTATTATTCATTGATGATTGATTACACCCTAGTGAATTGTCTTAAATACCTATTCTAGGGTTGTGAGTGAAAGGACACAATGGTCCATATAATATAATAATAGTGAATGATTAATTAATGGTTAGGATTAGAATCCTAACATGCCACCCTCCTTAAAAGGAGCTTTGTCCTCAAAGCTCAAAGTGAGGAGCATTGTCCCTTATTTTCCAAGAAGAATTCACTCAAGTTCTTGTACTATTTTAATGTCACTTTTTTGGAGGTAAAGATATTGTGAGGGTCGGAGCATTAGTGAGGGGTTGCCAGGAAGAATAGTAGAGGTGTCCTTAAGAGAATTGTGATGATGGTGGGTGCCCACTTTAATCGGTTCTTCATGTGTAAAATGAAGGGAAAATAAAGGTGCACTAACTCTTTTGCCTCCTTTCTGAACCAGGTTGCCTAAATGATGAGAACTCAATGTTGGTGATGAACTTGTGTGTAGTTCAGGTAAAGTGTATGTATGGCCTTCATTGGTTACTTTGTGTATCTATACCTCATCCTTTCTTGGTGCATCGATCACTTCTTGTACATCGACCTCATTGTCTTCATTGTTGTGAGTAGGGGCTTCGGGCATCTTGGACACAACTACCTCATCTTCCCCGGGTGTATCAATCATTTCTTGCTCATATTCCTCATATTCGCCATTATGGATTGACAAGGATCAACTTCCTTTATTTCCTCATGGCTGGTACATTAAATTGGTAAGATTTGGTTAAGTTTTAGGATGGTGTAATCCTACCTCAGTAAAAAATATTTAGTAATTTGGTCCTTCCATTAGCGGAATTCCTAGTAGAATTTTTTGAGAGTAATGTCTTGTGATCTCCTTTCGTTAGCCATTTGGGGAGAAATTTGCAATTCTTCGCCAACATATAATTTAAATTTCAAATTTTATTTTGTGGTTTTGCAAAAAATTTGGCACAAATTTTTGATATATATGGGCAAATTGTTTTGCAAAAATTTGGTTCAAAAATTAGTTTTGAGCAACTTTTTATGACCCTCCAACGGTCAGTTCTGATTTTTTGAATTTGAATTTCGGCAACGAGTGGAAAGGTGACATCAGTGGTGTGGGTGAGAAGGTGACGTCAGTGGCATGGGCGAGAAGGTGACATCAGTGGCATCTAGCATGAGGTGACAGTCTGGTGGAGCATGGAGAACGAAACACGTGCGAGACAACAACAAGGGGGGAGCATGGAGCACGAGGAGGAGTGCAAGACACGAGGTGGCTGGGTAATGACGAGGGGAGCGGGACCGAAAGGTGAATGGGGAGGTCAACGGTTAGGGTGACGAAGGAGCAAGGGTAGTGGTGGATAAGCAAGCAAGGGCGGTGGTGAGGGGAGCGCGGAATAACGAGGCGAAGTCAACGACAAGCAACGCAAGACATAAGGTGGGGGAGCGAGTAAGGATGAGCAACAATGACGAGCGGTCAAGTGAGGGTAGGTATCACGCAAAATATCGAGAGGAGAGCATGACCGAAGTCACATTTTGATTATGCGTGTGTAAAATGTTTTAAACACACTTTTGTTGATTCCCTTGTAAATGTGGGATTATTTTCCCAATGTTTTTTTTAAACCTTTTCTCTCTTGTGATATTCGACGTTGGAAATTGGCAGCCGAAGATCGAAAATTAATTAAAAATCTTACGTTAGGTTAAATATTTTATTTTGTATCGCAGGTTTTTAATTCCTTGTCTGAAAATGGACGTCGAGCAATAGATTGATTATTTCTTCATAATTCGACTGCGTTTGTTTGATCTGGGGTGACTCCAAAGCTTAACAAGGATCAAAAGAGGTGTTTAAAATCTATTTTTTATACCTTCACCTGCAAATATGTAGTGAGAGTCATCTGTTTTCACCGTTTGGTCGCTAGAGTTATTCTGGTGTGCTTGAGACCGTCCAATGTCATTTATAGCTATGAAATGGTGGGTTTGATTGTAGATTGAGTAGGAAGTGGATCTGTGTGTGGTTATTTTGGTGTTAGGAAGCAATAATAAGAGTGCACAGTAATAAATTATCACATAGGTGACACTTTTGATGATGTCGGGCAGAGATGATTTGGAAAAAAAATATTATGCTTGGGTGGATATGCAACGGAGTACGAGCAGGAGTGATATGGTGAGTGAAAATGAATTTCGAAGGCATGGATTATGAAGGCTCTGATACCAAATGGTAGGACTCTAGGTACTAGTGGATTATACGAATGAAATAATTGGAATTGGATGCGTGAAATGAATGTAAAACTAATAGAATCACCTTTTCACTAGAGAGGAAACCCTGCCAATGGATAAATAATATATTTATATTCTAGTTATTCATTGATGATTGATTACACCCTAGTGAATTGTCTTATATACCTATTCTAGGGTTGTGAGTGAAAGGACACAATGGTCCATATAAAATAATAATAGTGAATGATTAATTAATGGTTAGGATTAGAATCCTAACAAACACCCTTAAGGTAGGGCAACACCAATACTACTCCTTAAGGAAGGAATAACTTCATAAAATCCCCTAAGATGAGAGCACCACTTAGAGAGGGCAAAGTCCCATAAGCCAATTCTTGGAAAAATATGATTACATATGATTGGTCTCTATGATGATCACAATGACAAATATTCCTTCTTTATATACCCATCTTCTAATTTTTCTTTGGGGAGTTGACTACTAATATTAAATTATATTATAATATAATCAACCTTGGGTTATGTGTGGTCCATGCCAACCCTTAAGCAATATAATATCATCTCCTCATATACCTATTCCTAGGTACCCTAACAAAATGATACTAGATCATAATATTTGAAATATGAGCATATTCCATATTCCAACCTAGCTTAGTAAGGGTGTTATGACATCAAATACAATTACAAGTGTACTTGCATGCATTCTTATTGTACTTTGTGTATTCTTTTGCAAGTCATATTATATATAAAACTTGTGAAATTTTCTATGGTTGTGAGTTGCTCCAAAGACTTTAATATGAATGATGGTTGCTATTTCTATATTATCATAAATATGAGTTGGTAGAAAGAACCCTCATGTAAAGTAATTTTGAAATCCTTTTGGTGTTCGAAGGGAGGCATGGTGGTAATACCCTATCCTCAATTATGATTTTCCAAAATTACTATAAGTAGTGGAGTTGTCAATTGATCTCATAGCCAAAAATTGAGAATGCTTTTGTTTTGTATGACTAGAAGATTTCATTTCTATATAAAACATAGAAGTAATACAACTATATATTTTTAATCTTGAAAACCTTAAGATTTAGTGAATTTATACTAGGGAGATAAATGCTTAGATGAGACCTATCTTATCATTATTATAAGCATAATTAAATGCTTACCTTGATCATTATTATTATGAACTTATTGATTGATTAAAATTTGAATATGTGCTTAGATAAAACTTTGTCAAATTTATGATCAAACTTTTTCCTATCAACCATTGGTTGGTTGAACTCTAAAATTTGGACCTCACAAGCTGTCCATAATTGAAACTTAAAGCTTAAAAAATTTAGACTCTTAAATTAATATTTTCATCTTTGAGCCTATGTAATTCAAGCTTTAAATTTTGAACTCTTGCAACATAATATCTCAAGTTTTGTGCTTTTGAGTTTTGAGCCTAAAACATTTGAACCTTTGGGATTTCACCTTTAAGAGGTAAAAAGATATCTAGTTGTTAAGTAGTAGTTGGTCGGTTTTAGATGCCCATGTGTGGAACTTGGGTAGCATACACATGTTACATGGTATTTACTCTCCTACTTGCATGTGACCTATTCTTGAATGTACACCTTAATAACTAGAATGATGTCACTCAAATTATAAACTTGATAAGCTTTGTTAGGGTACTTACGGATAGGTACCTAACAATAAAATATTGTATTATCTAGTTGAGTTGAGATATAAAAAGCCCAACTATATGGCATAGTTAGAATGGGTCATAAACAACCCAAGGACGACTTTTAAGATATTATATTATAAGAGGAGTTGGTTACGAATTGGGTTATACTAGCACTAGATGATGATTATATAAAGAAGGGAGTTGATATATTATAAATAATCATCCAAGTAAATTTTTGTTATAATGTCTTTGCTCATGGAGTGACTCTCATCTTAGATATATTATGGAGTAATTCCTTCCATAAGGAATAATAGTGGTGTTGCTTTACCTAAAGTGTATTTTTCTTTATCTTTATGTGAAATATTTTATGAACTGATTCATTTAATATTTAACATATTTGAATGCTTTTATGTTTATGAGAGGTATAGGTTATTAGCATTCAATATCAAAGAAATAGTTTTGACAAAGTATATTTGTTTGTAAGGTTTATAGATTTGCAAAGATTATTTTCAAGTTTTGTTAAGTTTCTAGAATTTTTTTTTTCATATTTCAAAATCCATATCTTTTTGCAAGTGTATCACATTTAGAAGATTCTTAAGCCATCATGTACACTTCTTTAATTACTATAAAAATAAATGATCACTTGATAAATTTCAAGTAGTATTGAGGGAGTTATAGTGATTTAAAGTTAGTCTATCAATGCTTTAAAAGTGGTATTATTTGAAGGTTGAAGAACACAAGCTTATACTGAGAGGGTGGTGAACAATATAAGATAATTTTTTTTACTTTTATTTCCAAAATAATATTATCCAATATTATCAATTGCATTAATGAAATAATGCACAAATCATCACATACATAAGAGACACAAATTTAACATGGTTCATCCAATGTGGGCTACGTCCACAGAGAAAATATTTCTTATAAATTTTCTCAACAAATCTCTTGGGAACCAATTCCCAATTACAATGTTTATGGGCACCAACCCAAAGGAGACACCAATAACCTATGCTGAAGTTTGTGGACCTCTGTCCATAGGAGACACCAATCCCCTTTGCTCTAGTTCGTGGACCTCTATCCACATGAGACACCAATTCCATCTTCTTTGGTTTATGGTCCTTTATCCATAGGAGACACCAATCCCATCTTCTCTAGTTCGTAGACCTCTATCCATAGGAGACACCAATCCCCTATGATTTGGTTCGCTCCAAAGCCTACTCAAATTTGCTCCAAGCCTACATACAAGGCTTGCTCAAATCTGCTCCAACACTTGCTCTCAACTTTGCTCACAATTATGCTCAAAATAGCTCATAAAAACTATTCATATATGCTCATAATTCTGCTCAAAATAGCTCCAAGCCTACACATAAGGCTTACTCAAATCTTCTCCAAAACCTGCTCTCAACTCTGCTCACAATTTTTCTCAAAACAACTCACAAAACCTGTTCAAATATGGTCACATTTCTGCTCAAAATAGCTCACAAAACCTGCTCAATTCTGCTCACAATTCTGCTAAAAATACTTTCTTTCAACTAACACAAATCAGACATATTCTACCCAAAATTCTTGCATCTTCATATAGAAAAAGATCATCAATACAAGTACTCAAAATTATCTTTCACATTCATCAAGTCTATTGCTTTCACATGTCTCACTTATACTAAATGTAGCTTTAGTCTTGCTCTTGGAAATGTAATTTCTATTTTTCTTCCCTTTTGGGGATAGCTAAAAATATCCAATTCTTTCAATTGATTCCTTTAGTGAACATGCACATAAATCTCTTCCTTCTATTCTTTCACAATGCAAACCCCTGATTTGTTCTAAAGTAATCCTCTTTTATTCTTACTTGTACTTTTGAAATATTAAACTCATATTTCAAATTCATACAACTAATATTTTATTATATCTCCTACTTAATAGAACCAAAAAATCATAATCATATCACATAGAGATATTTCACAATGCTTTCATGGTTGCCCACATAAAACACTTTGTCTTGGATTTCTATTTTCACACCTTGCCCAAAAATATTATGCACTTATTATCTTGTTCTTACAAAAAGAAACTTCCATTTATAAAAACCTTAGTGCATTAATAATTTATCACTTTCCTATGTTTTACCTTTTGAAGGGAAACTTTCATACATAAATTTTCATCGATAAAAAAATTTCATTCCTAGGTATAAACAAAACATACTTATCTCTTCAAAATATTTTCATTGGTGCTCAAACTTGAACCCCAGTCTCTTATCCACAACTCTTATTGGCTAGCCATGAACCAACCAAGATACACCACCATATGGAAGGTGGTTCCATACCTTTAGTCTAGAAGATGTTGATGTTACCCTATAATCCAAAACGTACTTGGGTGCACATCGAACTCAAATGTTTTAGCTCTGTTTTATCTCTCATGCATCCAACACCTAGGCTTATCACACTACTGTCTCTTTTGTTTGCTTTTAGGGTTTAGTTCGAATGTTACACAACTGCCACCTCCACTGCCTTGGAATTCGTTAGATTAGGGTTTCAGTCTATTGCAATTAAATCTTGCACCTTGGTATCTTGATTTGTTTTTCTTCTTTTGTGTACTTCAATTATGCCCCAAACTCTCTTTATCTTCATCATCAAAATACCAATCTTGCGAATGTAATGCGATGCCTCTTTATCCTTTGCGTAGCCTGGAGCTATTATAGCTTCTTAGCTTGATTTTACTCCAACAAATCTTCTATTTCAACACACACTGCAAAATTATTTTGAAGTCACTCACTCTTCATAAGTGAAGGCACAATTTCCATGTATGAATGTGGCTTCCACTCAAATAGACAACACATTCACAACGCTCAATGAAAGATAAATCTCTCAACACTCAATGAAAAACACCCTCACACACTCAATATGAATGAAAACTCTCTCCACACTCAATGAATGATAAACTCTCTGTCAATGCTCAATGAATGACAACTCTCTATGCTCAATGAACGACAAATCTCTCTCAACTCTCAATAAATGATAGATCTCTCCATGCTCAATGAATGACAAATCTCCCTCAATGCTCAACGAATGACAACTCTCTCAACGCTCATGAATGATAGCTCTCTCTCAAGTTCACTCCCTCTTTCGAACGTAGATGAAGGCTTACGAACAAATTCTCCTATTTATTCGAAGGCAATATAAATGTGCTGTAACTCCAAAATCACTTCATCATAATGTTAGAACCATATATATATATGAAACATAAATTTTTGAATCTTAAACATAAATTTGGCCCTTTAATTTTTTAATTATATTTAAATCCTTGGATTTAAATATATCCCACTTTTAAACCTTTACCTTAATATTTAAATATTAAAGTCATCACCATTTTAATTGCTCAAGTACTTTAATTTCTCAAGTACCATAATATAGACCTTTCACAATTTCATCCTTGAATACTCTTTTGCCTTTGACATTATTGACAACTTGCAATTACCTTTTTGAATATATTTATGCTTTTGAAATCAATGAAAACTTAATATTTCGAACAATCTCCCCCTTTTTCATTGATGGTAACTCTACACAAAATTTCTACTGCAATTGGATTCCCAAATGACTCCCCCTGACAAGCTGGAAATCTCTCCCCCTTACTAAATTCTCTCTCCCTTTGACATCAATGGCAAAGGGCTTCTTTTGGGGCTAATTATAAAACACTTAGCTCAGCCTCCTCACCACCTCCTTTTCTTAAGGTGATTAATTTTGAGATGGGAGTGGAGCTACTTCCAACTTACAATGCTCTTCTTCTTTTTCAATATTTTTCCAAACTTTTGAATTCATACCTCTTTGAATATTTTGAGCATCCTTTTTCTTGCTTGTCTTTGAAAGTTTCAAAAAATTTGTTCTACACCACTTTTCTCTATGCCCAAAATTATTGCATTTGTAACACCTGATGTTGTAGTCCTTGAAAGGTGCAAATGAATTCTTGGTGAAGCTTTAATCATTCTTACCATAAACACTACAATGTATAGTTTTATAACCAAAATTATTGCAATTGAAACACATGATATTGTAGTCCTTGGAAAGTGCAAGTGACTTGAAATTTCTCTTATTGAAGCCATGATCATTTTTATCATGAACCCTGCAATGTATAGGTTGATGACTAAAATGATTACATGAGAAACAATAACCTTGGAAGAAATATTCATCTTGCCTTGATCTCATGGTTATTTCTTTGCTTTTCTTGTGATGGTCCCTGTTCCTTGATGATTCTTTGTTTGCTTCCTCTTTGATACTACCACTTCTCAACTTATCAATATAGGTCTTAGGCTCTTCTTCAAATACCTTCTTTGATGCTTCTATTTTTTTGAGCTTGAATCCTCTTCTTGTATCTCTTGACCTTCCTCATAAACACGTCCAGTATTCATAAATGGAGATCTCTATGTTTTGATAATATCATCCAAATATTTTGAGCTTTTCCTAAACTGATATATCTTATTATTGAATTTCTCAAGTCCTTTCCTTAGAATATCAACTTCATGTTATAGCCTTTCACATTCTAGTTATTTTGCCTTTAACTGTTTAGCCATACCTTCTTCAACTTTCTTTGCATCTTCAACCTTAAATTTTAAGTCTATGAGATCTTGTAGGATCTTCATCTTTGTTTCCTCATCATCTTGAAGTTGAGCCTTCAATTCTGAATTCTTCTTTCTAACTCTTTTCAATTCTACAAGAGTAGCACTAAGTTCCTCCTCTATGTTAACCATGGTTTCTTCTTCATTTTTTGAATCTCTATTTTTATAGGTCTTTAATAACATGAGCATCTTATTTCTCTTCTTCTTGGTCTTTGACAAAAGGAGCATCTTCATTCTCTTCTATGGCCAAAAATAGAATTTCTTCTTTTTCAATAGCTAAGAAGCTTTCATCACTTTCACTTGAAGTACTACTTTCTTCTTCAGCATAAAAACTCTTCTTGTGCCTTTGAAAAATCCTCTTCTCATGCTTGCCTTGACCATGCCTATTTTTATATTCATAATAAAACTTTCTTTCCTTCTTTTTGTTGTAATCCTTTTCTTCTTCAATACTACTACCTCCATTTTGTGGATAATTATTTGCATAGTGACCAATATTACCACAACTAAAACATTTCACAGTTTGCATATTTTTGTGTTTTCTCAAACCCTTCTTATTTCTTCTCACAAAGTTAACCTCTTCTTCACTACTTGATTCTTGTTCTTTATTATTTTCCTTATTTGAAGCTTTGAATGTTGCCTCTCTTTTTGATGTTTGTTCTTTTTCTATCCTCATCTCATAGGTTGTGAGAATTCCATGTAGCTCATCCATGCTTAAAGTTTTGATATCCTTCATCTCTTCTATTGCTGAAACCTTTGCATCATATCTCATAGGGAGTGACCTCAATATTTTCCATATAATAGTATATTCCTCAACATTTTCTCCAAGTCCATGAATAGTGTTGACAAACTCATCAACACGAAGTAGATACATAGCAACGTCTTCATCATATTTCATATTCAAGTCTTCAAACTTCCTTCTCTATGTTTGAAGTTTTGCCATTTTTACCTTGTCATATCCTTCATATGTTCTCTGTAACTTATCCCATATTTCCTTCGCTGAGGTACATTGCATGACCTTTATAAATTTTGATTCACATAACCCACTCAAAATTGCATTCATTTCCTTCGCATTATCTTCATATGGTTTCTTACCACTTGCATATGTAGGAGGAGTTGTAGATGGTGTGAATCCATTTTCAATGGATTGCCATGTATCATAACCATGTGCCATCAAATAAGTCTTCATCCTCACACTCTAGAAAGCATAGTTAGTCCCATCAAATAATGGAGCCTTATTTTATGAAAACCCTTCCTTATGAGCCATGTGTGTTCCTATAAGATCTTCCTTCAAGCTATCAAACTTTCACGAAAGAACCCGCTCTGATACCAATTGAAGAACACAAGCTTATACTAAGAGGGGGGTGAAAAGAATAAGATAAAACTTTTTACTTTTCTTTTCCAAATAATGTTATCCAATATTATCAATTGCAATAATAAAACAATGCACAGATAATCACATACATAAAAGACACAAATTTAATGTGGTTCACCCAATGTGGGCTATGTCCATGGAGAAAATATTTTTATAAATTTTCTCAAAAAATCTCTTGGGAACCAATTATTTATTACAATATTTATGGGCACCAACCCAAAGGAGACACCAATATCCTATGCTCAAGTTTGTGGACCTCTATCCACAGGAGACACCAATCCCCTTTGCTTTGGTTTATGGACCTCTATCCACAGGAGACACCAATCCCATCTACTCTAGTTCGTGGACCTTTATCGACAAGAGACACCAATACCCTCGGCTCTAGTTCATGAACCTCTATCCACACAAGAAACCAATACCCTTTGCTCTAGTTTAATCCAAAGCCTGCTCAAATCTACTCCAAGTCTACATACAAAGCTTGCTCAAATTTGCTCCAAAACATGCTCTCAAATCTGCTCATAATTCTGCTCAAAATAGCTCACAAAACCTGTTCAAATTTGTTCACACTTCTGCTCAAAACAACTCCAATCGTACACACAAGGCTTACTCAAATTCGATCCAAAACCTACTCTCAACTTTTCTCAAAAAAACTCATAAAACTTGTTCAAATCTCCTCACAATTTTTCTCAAAACAGCTCACAAAACCTACTCAATTCTGCTCACAATTTGGCTCAAAATTCTTTCTTTCAACTAACACAAATTAGACATATTCTATGCAGAATACTCGCATATTCATATAGAAAAATATCAGCAATACAAGTACTCAATATGATCTTTCACATTCATTAAGTCCGTCACTTTCACATGTCTCACTTATACTAAAGGTAGCTCTAGTCTAGCTCTTGGAAATGTAATTTTTGTTTTTCTTCCCTTTTGGAGATATCTGAAAATATCTAATTCTTTCAATTGATTCCTTTAGTGAATATGCGCATAAATCTCTTCCTTCTATTCTTTCACAATGCAAACCCTTGATTTGTTCTAAAGTAATCCTCTTTTATTCTCACTTGTACTTTTGAAACATTAAACTCATATTTCAAATTCATAAAACTAATATTTTCTTATATCTCCCACTTAATAGAATCAACATATCATAATCATATCACATAGAAATATTTCACAATGCTTTCATGGCTGCCCACATAAAACACTTTGTATTGGATTTCTATTTTCACACCTTCCCCAAAAAGATTATACACTTATTCTCTTGGTCTTACAAAAAGAAACTTCCATTTATAAAAACCTTAGTGCATTAATAATTTCTCACTTTCCTATATTTTGCATTTTGAAGGGAAACTTTCATACATAAATTTTCATCAATAAAAGTTTCATTCCCAGGTATAAACAAAACATACTTATCTCTTTAAAATATTTTTGTTGGTGCTCAAACTTGAACCCTAGTATCTCATCCACAACTCTTATTGGCTAGCCATGAACCAACCAAGCTACACCACCAGATGGAAGGTGGTTCCATGCCTTTAGTCTAGAAGATGTTGACGTTTTCCCTATAATCCAAAATGTACTCAAGTGCATATCGAACTCAAACATTTCAGCCTTGCTTTATCTCTCATGCATCCAATACCTAGGCTTCTCACACTGCTATCTCTTCTATTTGCTTTTAGGGTTTAGTTTGAATGTTATGCAACTGCCACCTCCAATGCCTTGGTATCTTGCTTTGTCTTTCTTCTTCTGCGTACTTCAATTATGCCTCAACCTCTCTTTGTCTTCATCTTCGAGATGTCAATCTTGTGAATGTAATGTGATGCCTCTTTTTCCTTTGCACAACCCAAAACTATCACAACTTATTAGCTTGATTTTACTCCAACAAAGCTTATGTTTCAATGCACACTACAACACTCTTTTGAAGTCACTCACTCTCCACAAGTGAAGGTACAATTTCCATGCACGAATGTTGCTCCCACTCAGATAGACAACACATTCATAGTGCTCAATGAAAGGCAGCTCTCTCAATGCTCAATGAACAACACCCTCACACACTCAATACGAACAAAAACTGCCTCCACGCTCAATGAGTGACAACTCTCCCTCAATGCTCAACAAATGACAACTCTCTCCATGCTCAACGAATGACAACTCTCCCTCAATGCTCAATAAATGACAACTCTCTCCATGCTCAATGAACAACAACTCTCCCTCAATGCTCAACGAACGACAACTCTCTCAGCACTCACGAACGATAACTCTCTCTCAAGTTTCTCCCTCTTTTGAACGTAGACGAAGGCTTGTGAATGAATTCTCCTTTTTCTTCGAAGGCAATATGAATGTGCTATAACTCCAAAATCACTTCACCATAATGTTAGAACCATATCCATATATATATATGAAACATAGATTTTTGAATCTTAAACATAAAGTCGGCCCTTTCATTTTTTTAATTATATTTAAATCCTTGGATTTAAATATATCCCACTTTTAAACCTTTACCTTAATATTTAATTTAAATATTAAAGTCATCACCATTTTAATTGCTCAAGTACTTTAATTTCTCAAGTACCATAATATAGACCTTTCACAATTTCATCCTTGAATACTCTTTTGCCTTTGACATTATTGACAACTTGCAATTCCCTTTTTGAATATATTTATGCTTTTGACATCAAAAACAACTTAATATTTCCAAAAAAGGTGAAAAATTTGTTATAAGTTTCCAAGAGCTATATCTCTATATGGAGGTATCACATTTCAACAATTATTATACCATCATGTTATTTATTCAAGTACTACAAAAATTATTGGTCATATACTAAATTCTAAAAAATGTTGAATAAACATAAAGAATAATATAACTAATATAATTTAGTATTCAAGACCATGACTAAATTTTGAATTAGTTGGGCTATTGAAGTTATTTATTTAATTTATAAAAATAGGGTTTTGACCATCCCACTTACAAAAATGTGCACACTATTAATGGATATATGTCATCAAAACCAAAATGTAGGCATCTACAAACTAAAACTATATAAGCTAAAATTGTAACAAAACTTTTCTCCACACTAAAAAAACTAAAAATAAAACTAAAACTTTAGACATAAAGCAACAAACAAGAAACCATAAAATAGATATTAATAATCACACTAATCATCACCATTAGAGTCAGATTCAAAGTTGATGGGGATCATATCCTCCATCAACTTATCTTTCATGAAACCACTCCCTAGATATATTTGCATCAATATCCACCAAGATTGAAATCCCCTTATTAAGACTTTCCTCATCTCCATTTCTTGTAAATCTTCTCATCATTGGGATGTAGGATGGCTATTTAGTCTAGAAAGATCTAGGGGAATATGTTGTTGGTCCCAAGATCTCATTTATTTCTCTTAAACTCCTTGTTACCAATTCCACTTCTTTCTTTGGTTTGCATACTCAATATTGATGAAAAAGAGGGAATCTATGTTTATCCTTTGTTTCGACCCATAAACAGAGTGCTTCCTTCTTTCTAAATCATGCTACACTTTGGATGACATTCTCAAGGTTTTCACCAAGTAGATTGATAATGTCTCAATAGTTGTAGCTTTGTTGCCTATGAAAGAAACTTGTATTTCTTATTGACTAACTTCCTCCAAAGCCTTTCCATTAAAGGATTTCATAATGCTATATCCATTCTCCTATCAAAGAGGGGAATTCCCAAATAAGTAGAAGGTAATTTACCCATTGATACGCTCGAATATATAATATCCTCCTTTACCTACTATGAGGGGTGTTGATAAAAAAATCTCAATCTTATTGTTTTTGCCATGATGCTTTTTCATATGAGTCAATACTCTACTTGATAATATGAATTTCCTTAAATAAATATTTTTTGAATAGGATTGTGTTTTCCACAAATTATTGGTGGATAATTGACCTTAAGTCATGAGTGACTACAAACCTTTTAGATCCCCTTTTTATCTGTGGTTTGCTATATTTCTCCCCAAAGCTTATGCTAAGATGATAAACAAGTAGGGGGAAATAGGATCCCCCTAGTGGAGACCTCTAGAGCTGTTGAAAAACCCTTGAGGCGATCAAATCACTAGGACTAAGAATCTTGGTGAAGTGATACACTTTATAATCCAATTTCTCTATTTTCTATGAAAACTAAACATCTCTAAGACTTTATTGAGAAAGTCCTAGTCGACTCTATCATAGGATTTTAACATGTCTAATTTAGCCACCATACCTACTTGGTTGCTTCTAGAAATATAATAGATTGTTTCATGCATTGTAATTATACCATCTATAATATTTTTCCTTGAACAAAACCTCCTTGTTCATTTAAAATGATGGGTAGAATTTGTTTTTATCTATTCATAATTTTGGTAATGAATTTATACATTGAGTTACAAATACTTACAAGTCTAAAGTCAACACACTTGCAAGGATCTTAATTCTTAGGAATCAAGACTATGAAGGTGCTATTTAATTCTCTCAATATACTACTCCTTCTTTGGGATTTCTTGATTGTTCAAACCATATCCTTCTCCACAATGCCCCAATATTATTAGAAAAAACCTATTGGAAAGCCATCAAAATATGAAGCATTATCCCTTCCTAAGGAAAAAATATGTATTCTTAATTTCCTTCTTAGATATAGGGGAATTTATATTTCATTCATAGGTTTAGTCACGAGCTTGGGGATAAACTCTAAAATCTCTTGAATTGCTTCATCTTCCCTTAGATATTCTCTATATAAAAGGTGTTTGAAGTAATCCAAAAACTCTCCTCTAATCTCTTACTATTTCTAGAGATTTTAACCTTGACTATTCTCAATCTATTTGGTGGTATTCTTGTTTCTATGTATCAAGGTTTTAATGTAAAAAAACTTAGTATTATAATCCCCTTCCTTTAGCCACATAACCTTATATTTCTACCTCCAATAAGTTTTTTTCTAAGATATTGTGGTTCTCACTAAGGGTCTACTTCTATTTTAATAGAAGATCCTAAATATGATCTTCCACCTTCGTCTACCATTTAAGATCATCTATTTCCTTTTCCAATTGTTTCTTCTATTAAAAAAATTTACCAAAATGTTGCTTATTCCATGTTACTAACTATTTCTTTACTAGTTTGAGTTTTTGAGTTAACTTCAACATACTAGTTCCCCAAACTTAGTTGTTCCACAAATCCTAAAAAAGAGATTTGAAGTTTGGGTGTTGTACCCACATTAGCTAAAATCTAAACAAAGCAAGTCTCTTTTTACCCATATTTAGCTTGACTACTATAGGGGGATAATAATATGATATACTAGCTAAAGCCATTAAGACTGGATTAAAGCCCTTTGAGAACAATTGGATAGAGAATAAGGATCTAGATGTTTTGATTTCCCACTCTCCTTTTTGTCCATGTAAACTTAGATCCTTTCAGATCTAGGTTTATTAAACCTATATTAGTAATAATATCCCCAACCTCATTCATAGAATATAGAATTCTAGCTATTCCTCCTCTCTTATATTTTGGCTCGAGGGTAATATTGAAGTCCCATTTTATCAACCATTTATTTTCTCTATATTTTTAACAAAACTAAGCAACTCTTCCCATAATTCCATTATGAGGCTTCTCAATTTGAAAGCATAGACATTAGTAACAATGCCTATTGTATTGAAAGCTAAGCGCTTGAGATCCATTGAGATGAACCTGCCATCCTTAGCTAACAAAGTTTCCTAAAAAATATTTGGATCCTAAAAAAATCTAAACATCCCATAGTGCCTATTGCTACAGCTAAAGATATTCTACTACTATTCCAAAAAAACCCTAATTTTCTCCAAAAACCTAACTAAATGTTTTGGAAATATTTTTGGTTGATGAATATCAATCATATTATGAAGAACCCTTCTCTTATTAGGGGTATTCAATCCCTTGATATTTCAATAAAGGATCTTCATTTATGCACCTTTCTAGAGGTCTTAACTCTTGATTTTAGATCTACTACTGTTTGTTGTTTACCATATGCTATCTATTTCTTGTCTCTCTAGATATTGTTTTTAAACTCAAGGGTTTATCCTTTTTTATAGGATCTATTCCTAAGCCTAGTTGCACTCCTTTAATCTTCTTTTTATTGCTACAAAGAGCCCACAAAATACCTTTCTCCTCTCATCCCATCTCTTCAACATGCAAACATAAAGAAGAATAAACAAATTCTTGGTATTTGATTCACTTACCTCTTTAGTCGAAGAATTTGCAAAGGCTAGGTCTACTATTTGATCATCAACAACTTCCTCCTAATTATCTAATACATCCTCCTTTACCTCTACCTTGATTTATTCTAGATGAAAAATCTCCATAACTCTTGGTTGCTCTTGTGGAGCTTCCAAAAGGACTTAAATATCTTGATCCCAATAAGTCCTAGAGCTCGATTGCACTTGCTCTCCCATATAGGTAGGACCACCCTCCCTCTAATTTCCTTGCTCAACCTTCTCACTAGGAGAGACTCCATAGGAGTAGTCCCAAGCTAGATGACCATACTTATTACAAACCCTATAACAAAAGGGTAGGTTCTCATAGTTGACTTCTTGGATATGCACGCCCACCTTTGAAGACTGGGTAATGTATTTTGGGAGTGGTTTTTTCAAGACCATATTAATATAGAACCTAACATTACTACCACCTATTTCTTATACATAGATGATGAAACAAATAGGAACTCCATGTAATAACCCATATTTTTACCAAACTCCAATTAAATCAAGAGAGTGAATACATTTTTTATTTAAACTTATCTACCCAACATGTAGAATTTATAATCATGGACTATCCCATCAAGGTAAAAAGTCACCAAGAGATTTACAACATGGTCAGTGTCAACTCTTGTGATAGGAGTGACCAAATTCTATCAAACCTTTCATACCTTCATGGTATAAGGATGCCAAAATATTTATTAATCAATCCATTTATTGATTACTTCACTCTCTCTTTTAATTAGGGATATTAAGTCTACACACTTAATCTACTATTCATAGTCTCAATTAAAGAACTTATTCTATAACTAATCTTGTTATAATCACCATAAGATAATTATTTATTTCTCATTTCAACATGATCCATACATTATTACTCAATGAAAAAGGTTGCCTCATCCATCCATAAATGAATATAAATAACAAATATTTCCTATTCAACATTACATGAATATATAAATAATTGCATCATATATCATATTAACATCCATCTCATGGAGATGTAAATTACAACAACATGAACTATTTAATCAACATCACTTAGGAAAGTAAATTTAACATTCATATAAAACATTAATTGCAAAACCATAAGATATGGACACAACATATATCCTAGGAACCCTCATGGAAAATAAACCTAGCCTCAAAATAGTTTCTCCTCACATTTCATAAATATAAATTGTCACAATTACAAAGATAAAAAGGCATCCCACAAATACTTTTATCTAAATCAAGTACACAAATAAAGGAACCTAACTATTCATTTTTCAAATCATCCATGCATATAAGGAAATTCCACATTCTCTTTTTCCAATCCATCAGTACAATACATAAAAATCTCACAAGTCTTATGTCCACACATTTATGAAATGATTATCATATTCATATCAAGGAGAAAAATCATTATTTATCATAGCATGCATTACTTATCATCAAGACAAATGAGATAACCCCATAATTCCCTCGAAGAATGAATTTAACATTCATTCTTCAGGATCGAAAAGCATTCAATCCTCTATAAGATGAATTCTTCTAATTAAATTAAAAGACTTCACTAAGTAACCATGCTTATATCTATAATATATTCTTAAAGCACATAAAGAGAAAATCCATTCCTCAAGAATGGATATTTCATCCATTCTCATCACAATATATCAATAATTAAGAAGTTTATTCCAGATACGACAATAACTTCCTCATGTAGTATTGAACCCAAAATAGAATCCTATCTATTATTTTCCTTAAATTTTCATCCTAGAATTTCATGACTTTGAGGAGATCCAAAATCCTCTCAAGAATAGATCATCTAATATATTCTTACAATATTTGAATCATACCAATTTCACCAGCCCATAAATCCTAGAAATCATAACTAGAAAAGGGTCATAAAGGATCATTAATCATATGATTGAAATATAGTGAGGGAACCCCATAATTTCCTCAAAGAATGAGTCCCACACTCATTATTTTATTAACTACACTCTTTCTACAAAAGAGTGTTTCAAAAGGCTATACTAAGTAAACCTATTTTACTCAATATTTCACAAGATTGACAAAGTTGTCTACAAATTTGTACAATTTTTCTACAAATTTATGTCTAGGATTGCCATAGATTCTTCCTAACAAAAATTGATCCCATATCATTCAATCTCTACCAAGATTGATTCAATTATTTCTCAAATTATTTCATGTCAAACTATCCCAAAATATGATCTAGGAAATTGATTCACAAAAATGTCCTTTTGACATTCTAGGTTTGTGCTCTATTAAGCAAAACCATCCCTTAATATTATAAGAGAACTTTAGACATTAATTATCAAATTCTAAAGTCTATTATTTATTTTGATATATTTATCCCTTTTAAATATATTTGATCAATTCAACCCTTATTTATAAAAAGGGGTGGCCAAATTCATATCATCAGACCATCTTTAATACATAAAGTCAACAATTTTAAGGATGACCATTTATTCTTCATAGGATCATCTATGCCCTTATATATATATATATATATATATATATATATATATATATATATATACATCAAAGTGATCCTTATATTTGTTTTAAAAAGTGTTTTAATCAACATCGTACCCCAAAACTGACTCAGTTGATCATACCACTAGATAATAGTAAAACAACGGATAAACAACCATGCCAATCAACCATCAATAATAAACAAGCCACCACCAATCAACCATTCAATACAGAGTCCACAAGTCAACCTATAGTGCCTCCAACTGGTGCATGACCACCACTCATTGGATACCATGACCATCGGGTGGTGGTCACTCTTTAAGGGGAGTGAAATCCCTTATAATTGCTCCTATAGGAGCAATGTGGGATAATTAGTCTCCAACAGTTATACTAAAAAGGTGGATTAATTGACCGTGCACCAAACCTTCAACCAAACATTCATAAGTATGTGGTAACAATGGATTGGTAAACATAGTCAACAGGGGCATATCAATTTTGGCCAAGTATCAAACATTAGTCCATGCGTACCTCAAAATAACATGGGATGACCACCAAGTGGTGTGGCCTTCGATCACCACCTGGTGATTGAATATACAAGGGAGCCTTGCTCTCTTTAAAGGGTATCAAGCCCCAAGCATATCCCATGTGGGATAATGCTCAAGGTAGCCTTGAGGAAGGCCTTTGCCTAAGCAGGGTTAAGCTCTAACTAGTACCTCGACCACTCAAGGGATTGACATAGAGAGGTTGTAGACCTCATGGAAGGGCTTCCTCAGAGATCTAATCGAACCTAAGCTCAATCTAGGGTTTACATCACTTGATCAAAATGATGCGGTTCAAGGTTGAGATAGGAGAAATTGCGCATATGCTATAAACTATTTCTAGTGGTAAACAACAATAGATGAGCATGGTCTACTGGAATTAAAGAATCCCTTCTAGGGTGTATAATAGTCCTTTAAATGGTTCGAATCGAAGTGACATCAAAAAATTTAAACTACTAGTTTGAATCTGGCTTCAAGCTTAAATCATTGTCTAAAAAGGGTGTTGCAGGCGATTATTTCTACAATAGACCACAAAATTGAATCAAGCAATTTGATGTGCATAAATCCATATACTTCAATATTACAGAAGTAAACGTCATCACAAGCTGATAAGGGCATTTAATAAATCCTAAAGTGTATTGCAATCAAAGAAAACACAACGATCTAATTCGATAACCTAGCAATATTTAGAATGGTAGCAGGTTTCAGTCAAACAAAGGCAAGAATGAATAAATGATAGGTGCCTTAATGCTTAAATTAAAACATAGTGAGAAGCCAATAATGCCCTTGATATCAAGCAAGATTCAACACATTAAAAAAAATTCTATCAATAGCTCTAAGGATTTGTTAATCACAGGGACTGATTCAAGGCATCCAAGCCAAAAAGGACAGAGATGAAGTTTTTTGCATTCATTTCCTCCTAACAAACCATAGGATTTTCAAACAATAATACATACAAATAGGAAAGCAATTAGGGCATAAAATCAAGCCTATTTATTGAGGATACACAATTGAACAAAGATCAAACTAAGCATGCAGTATCAAGAAGTATTTAAGGTAAAATATAACATAGAACCCCTATCTTGGAGCTCTTGAAAGATTAGAATCTTCTCCACCTTGAATCCTCCTAGATTTCCTCTCCATCTTGGGCTTCCTTCCCTCAACTCATGCTTGCTTTCTCTCCACTCATTAGCCCCCTTTTTAATGAAGATTCTTCCTTTTTTCTCGAACATAGAGGTGGCTTATTATTTTATTAATAAAAATATGCCCTTAGGAGACAATCCCATGTGAATAAAAATAAATTAAATTATTTTAAAACTAAAGAAGCATCTAGGTGGGGCTATGATGATAAGCCTCCTTGTTTCATGCCCCCCATCCTAGAAGCATTCCAAATTGGTAACTATTTAAGCTTTGAAAAGAGGAATCCTCGCTTAATATGACCACTACGAAGTAGCCATGGAGAAGGATAAATTATTATTATTATTATTATATCATTAAACTCTAATGCTCTTTTTGGTCCAATTAGAATTGGACAAGTTTGAAGAAGACAAGAGCATATAATTACATTTAATTAGGTTAATTAAACCTAATTAATTAATTGAATTACCCTTTTTTACAAAAGATAATTTCTTTAATTAATATTTTTTACAAAATCCTTCAAAACCTCATAAAATCCACTAATTGGGATTTTGTAGGTATGATTAAGGTCTACAACCCTTTAGAAAGGTATTAATTGATTCCTCAGATCAATTAACTATTGGAAATTTTGAGGATATTGTGTTGTCATTGATGTCCAAGGATTGATGTCATAGGTTGATGTCAAAAGAGAAAATGTCATTGGTTTTCAGGGACGTCAAGGAAAATATTATAATATTTATTAATACAATATTGGTTGAGAAAAGCATTATAATATTTATTTTTGAATATTATAATGAAGGACAAAAGGCTTAAGAGTTCTTTGGAACAATGGTTTAAAAATGAAGGCAAGATATTAATATTATTGAAGGCAATAATATTAAATATGAAGGTAAGGTTTAAAGGATTAATATTATAATATCTTTATTATAATATAAATATTTCAAGTTAGAATATTATTTGAGAGCCAAGCAATTGAAGGTAATTCAAATTAATTTCGAATTAAGGTGGCCGACGTCATATGGGGTTGAAAAGGACAAGGTGGCACCGATGTTGGATGGAAGATCAAATTAAATATATTAATATCTATACCTAAAGTCATTTGAAATGTGGTTCAAAAAATTTGTGCATGCTTTAACTCGATATCCGATTCGTTGCACGTGATAAAGAAGAGAAGGAAGGGACAATGCAGTTTTCAACAACGAACGACGAAGATTTAAGTTCAGATTGGTGTACATCAAATCCCATCCAACTAGCTAGACCAGCTGGTGGCTGAGCCAGTGCGAAGGTGTTGTGAGGAGGAGGTTTTAGGTTCAAAACCCATTGCGGATATTTTTATTTTGCTTGGCTGAGTTCGCAGTAGGAGGAAATAAAAGGCGATTGGTGCCTTTGTGTTCTCACGGGCAACACTAGTGCAGCCGGTTGTGGTCCCTTGGTTGGGTGCCTTGCTCTCACGAGGTGAGACATTCGAGTCGCATTGAGGGCAGTATAAAAGAGTTATTTAATTTTTAATTATAATTTGATTTTTGTGGGAGTTATAATGCTGAGTTGTCATTTAATTTTTGCTTATATAATATAGGAGAAATAAGGTGTGAAAAGGGTCTTTTTGTATTGAAATTTAAAATCTATTTAGAAGGATAAATAAGGTGTGAAAAGGGTCTTTTGATATTAAAATTTAAAATCTATTTAGAAGGAGAAATAAGGTGTGATAAGGATTCTTTCATTATATGAGTTGATTGTGTGTGTTTTAAAAGTAGGAGTTATAAGGTGTTCCATGGTTTAATTATTGTGTGTACTTTTGCATGGTGAAGGAAAGTTTAAAGGTTTTTGTTCTTTATTTAAAATCCTTGGTTTGAGAAAGTAAAAAGAGGATAGAGCAATATTTTTGAGCATAATTTTTGAGGAAAGGTTTTTGTGATTGTTTTGAAAAGAAGATTGGCTAATCTCTTGAAGTGGCAAAAGCGAAATTATTTTGGAACAAGTTTTGAGAGCTCATTTTCATCAAAGCAAATTAAGAGGTATGTTGACATTATTCCTTCTCTAAGGTGGTTGGTTGAGCAAGTATTTCAGAATTATGAGGTGGAGATAAAAGGGTTGATTAGTGTGTATTGTTGGAAATATTTGAGCTAGGGTTTGAGAACAAATTGTGCATCATTGAATAGTGAAATTGGAAACACTTGAGTTAGGGTTTTTGAGAACAAATTGTGCATGCTTCTTGAAAGAATTTGTGAAGCATTTGTGCATTGATATGAGTGACATTGAATGTGAATGAGCAAGTGTTAGAGACCAGTTTTGTGAAGCAAAGTTATACACTAGTTTTATTTGATTTGAAAGGGTTTTGCAAGAGATAGATATTGGATTGGATGAATGCAAGATTTGTGAATATGAAGAATATATTGGGTATTTGATAGTATCATTATCTATATATTCAAGAGGTTAAACAAATTATAGGTAGAATACCTCTAACTACGTAGTTGAAGAAAGCATTTCTAAAAGAGATATAAACATTGTTTGTATGTAAGATTTTGGAATATTTGAGTAGGTTTTGTAAGCAACATTGAGGTAGATTTGAGCAAGTCTTGTGAGAAGACTTGAAGTAGCATTGAGGCAGATTTGAGCAAGTATTATGAGAAGACTAGGGATAGAGTTGAACAGATTTGTGAGAAGACTTGAAGCAAATTTGGGCAATAATAGAGAGCAAGATTGAGATAGATTTGTGCTAACCTTATAACAAGGTTTGGTGCAAATTGGGCATAGATAGAGAGTAGATTTGAGGTAGATTTATGCATGTAGTGTGTGCATATTTGGATATATTTATGATAATATTTGGAGTAGATTTATGCTAGCATTGTAAAAAGGTTTGGTGTAGATTTGGATAGAGTTTATGATCATATTTGAAGCAAATTTGTGCTAGCCTTGTAACAAGGTTTGGTACAGATTTGGACAAAGTTTGTGATCATAGTTGAAGCATATTTGTGCTAGCCTTGTAACAAGGTTTGGTGTAGATTTAGATAGAGTTTATGATCAGAGTTGGAGTAGATTTGTGCTAACCTTGTAATGAGATTTAGTGCAGATTTAGATAGAGTTTGAGATAAGAGTTGAAGTAGATTTGTGCTAGCCTTGTAATGAGGTTTGATGTAGATTTAAGATAGAGTTGAGAGCAGGCTTTGGAGCAGACCAAAGAAAAGGGGATAGATTTCTCCTATGGAGAGAGATCCATAAACTAGGGTGAAGAGGATAGAGTTATCCTATGGAGAGAGATACACAAACCAGAGCAAAGAGGATAGAGTTATCCTGTGGAGAGAGATCCACAAGCCAGAGCAAAGGGAATAAAGTTCTCCTACGGAGAGAGATCCACAAACTAGATCAAAGGGGATAGATTTCTCCTGAGGAGAGAGATCGACAAAATAGAGCAGAGGGGATAAAGTTCTCTTGTGAAGAGATATCCACAAACTAGAACATTGGGAATTGAGATCTCCTTTAGACATAGGTCCACAAATATTGTAATAGGGAATTGATTTCCAAGAGATTTTTTGATAGAATTTATAAGAAATGTTTTCTTCGTGGATGTAACCCACATTGGGTGAACCATGTTAAATTTGTGTCTCTCATGTGTATGATGATTTATACATTGATTTGTTATTGCTATTGATATTGTAATTGATAACATTAGATGATGTTGTTTGGGAAAGAAAAGTAAAAGTTTACCTTATACTATTCACCTCCCCTCTCAGTATAAGCTTGTGTTCCTCAATTGGTATCAAAGCAGGTTCTTTCAAAAAAATTCTAATGGCTTGAAGGAAGATATTACAGGAATATATATGACATCTCAGAATGGATCTTCAACAAATAAGGCTCCATTGTTTGATGGAAACAATTATGCTTTCTGGGGTATGAGGATGAAGACTTACTTAATGGCACAAGGATATGAAACATGAAAATATTTTGAGGATGGGTTCACACCTACAACTACTCCTCCCATAGATAAGGATGGTAAGCAATTACATATGAATAATACCAAGGCTATGAATGGAATTTTAAGTAGATTAAATGAATCAAAATTTGTGAAAGTTATGCAATGTAAATCAAGAAAAGAGATATGGGATAAATTGAAGCAAACATATGAAGGGGATAGCAAGATCAAGTTGGCAAAATTGCAAACTCACAAAAGAAGGTTTGAAGAGTTGAATATGGAATATGAGGAAGATATTGCTAAATACTTACTTTGTGTTGATGAAGTTTTTAATACCATGTGAGGACTTGGATTTAAAGTTGAGGACTCCAGTGTTGCTCAAAAAGTATTAAAATCACATCTGATAAGGTATGATGCAAAGGTTTCAGCTATAGAAGAGATGAAGGATATTGATAAGTTGACTATGGACGAGTTACATGGAATTATCATAGCTTATGATATGAGAATAGAAAAAGATCACAATTACAAGAAAGAGATAGCTTTCAAAGCCTCAAAGAAGACAAAAGATAAGAAACCAGAATCAAGTGATGAGTCAAGCAGTAATGAAGAAGCTAACTATGTGAGAAGAAATAAGGACTCAAGAAAATATAAATATATAAAGACAATGAAATGCTTTAATTGTGGTGGATTTGGTCACTATGCATCTAATTGTCAACAAGCTAGAAGCGATAGCAGTGAAGAGAAATAGGATTATAATAAAAAGGAAGAAAACAAATTTAGGTATGAAAAGAAAAATAGGTATGGTCAAGGCAAGCATGAAAATAAGTTATTTCAAAGGCACAAGAAGAGTTTCTATATTAAAAAGGCAAGCAATTCTTCAAGTGATAGTGCTGAAAGACTCTCAGATAGTGAAGAAGAAGAGATTCTATTTTTGACAATAGAAGAGGAAGAAAACACTCCTATTGAAGACCAAGTAGAAGATGCTCCTATAATTGAAGACCTAGAGAAAGGTTTAGAAAAATAAGAAGGCACAATTGATCTAGAAGAACTTATTGTTGCTCTCAAAGAGTTGAAAAGAGTTAGAGAGAATAATTCAATATTGAAGGCTCAAGTTCAAGAACACGAGTAAATAAAAGAAAATATTCTACAAGACCTCACAAACCCAAAAGCCAAGGCAAGGAGATTTAAAGAAGTCATGGTTGAAAATTTAGAGGTAAAAGAGTTAGAAGTGAAAGATTACAACATGAAGTGGTTTATCTAAGGATGGAAGTGAAAGATTCTAAGGATAAGCTGCACAAGTTTAGAAAAAGCTCAAAATATTTGGATAAAATTATCAATTCACAAAGATCTTCATTTATCAAAACAAGACTTGGTTTTGAAGAAGGATAAGGGAAACAAGAAGAAGGGTCAAGCTCAAGCTCAAAAGAAAAGGAAGTTTCAGAGGAAGAGATTGAAGAAGAAACTAAGGTCTATGCAGAGAAGTTGAAGAATGGAAGCTTCACTAAGAAAGAAAATAATGCGCAAACAAGAAAAAGAGATCATCATAGAGAAGGCAAAGAAAGGACTAAGAGACAAGATGAATATTTCTTCAAAGGGCATTGTTTCTCATGTAATAATTTTGGTCACAAAGCTATGCATTGTAGGGTTCATGGAAAGACGAATGGCTTCACTAAGAGGAACTTCAACTCATTCAAAAATGAATATTTCTTTCAAGGGTATTGCTACTCATGTAATCGCTTTGGTGATAAAGAGATCCACTATAGGGTTCATGATAGAAATTATTATGGCTTCACCAAGAGGAACTTCAAGTCATTTGCACATTATAAGAACTACAATATCAGGTGTTACATGTGCAAAAATATTGGGCATAAGGCCAAGTGGTGTAGAAAAGAGTTTTCAAAACTTTCAGAGTCGAGCAAGAATATGGACACTCAAAAGGATCAAAAGGGTATGATTACAAAGGTGTTGAAAAAGAAGGTTGAAAAGAAAAAGAGCATTGTATGCTAGGAGTAGATTTACTCCTACTCCAAAATTAATCACCTCAAGGAGAGGAGGTGGGGAGGGGGCTGAGCTAAAAGTCTTATCTTTAGCACCAAAGGAGTCCCTTTGCCATTGATGTCAAAGGGGGAGAGCATTTAGTTAGGGGGAACAGTTTCTCAGAGGGAGTAGATTTGGAATCCAGTGGTTGTAAATTTTTTTTTAGAAAGGGTTGCCATCAATGACAAAGGGGGAGATTGTTGGAAATTTTGAGTATATTGTGTTGTCATTGATGTTAAAGGATTGATGTCATAGGTTGATGTCAAAAAAGAAGATGTCATTGGTTGTCATTGATGTCAAGGAAAATATTATAATGTTTATTATTATAATATTGGTCGAGAAAATCATTATAATATTTATTTTTGAATATTATAATGAAGGAAAAAAGACTTAAGAGTTCGTTGGAACAATGGTTTAAAAATGAAGGCAAGATATTAATATTATTGAAGGAAATAATATTAAATATGAAGGTAATGTTTAAAGGATTAATATTATAATATATTTATTATAATATTATAATATCTTTATTATAATATAAAGATTTCAAGTTAGAATATTATTTGAGCGCCAAGCAATTGAAGGCAATTCGAATTAGTTTTGAATTAAGGTGATCAACGTCATATGGGGTTGAAAAGGACAAGGTGGCATTGACATTGGATGAAGATAAAATTAAATATATTAATACCTGTGCCTAAATTCATTTGAAATGTGGTTCAAAAAATTTGTGCATGCATTAACTCGATATTCGATTCGTTACACACGATAAGAAGAAAAGGAATGGATAGCGTAGTTTTCAATAGCGAACGACGAAGCTTTAAGTTCAGATTGGTGTACATCAAATCCCATCTATCCAGCTAGACCAACTGGTGGCTGAACCGACACAAAGGCATTGTGAGGAGGAGGTTTCAGGTTCCAAACCCATTGTAGACTTTTTTGTTTTGATTGACTGAGTTTACTATAGGAGGAAATAAAATGCAATTGGTGCCTTTGTGTTCTTACAGGCAGAGTTAGCGCAACCGCTCGTGGCCCCTTGGTTGGGCATCTTTCTCTCATGAGGTGAGAGGTTCGAGTCGCATTGAGGGTAGTATAAAAGAGGTATTTAATTTTTAATTATAATTTTATTTTTGTGGGAGTTATAAGGTTGAGTTGTCATATAATTTTTGCTCATTTGATATAGGAGAAATAATGTGTGAAAAGGGTTTTTTTGTATTGAAATTTAAAATTTGTTTAGAAGGAGAAATAAGGTGTGAAAAGGGTCTTTTGGTATTAAAATTTAAAATATGTTTAGAAGGATAAATAAGGTGTGATAAATATTATTTCATTGTATGAGTTGATTGTGTGTGTTTTAAAAGTAAGAGTTTTAAGGTGTTTCATGGTTTAATTATTGTGTGTACTTTTGCATGGTGAAGGAAAGTTTAAAGGTTTTTGTTCTTTAATTAAAATCCTTGGTTTGAGAAAGTAAAAAGAGGATAGAGCAATATTTTTGTGCACAATTTTTAAGGAAAGGTTTTTGTGATTTTTTTGAAAAGAAGATTGGCTAACCTCTTGAATTGGCAAAAACAAAATTATTTTGGAACAGGTTTTGAGGGCTCATTTTCATCAAAGCAAATTAAGAGGTATGTTGACATTATTCCTTATCTAAGGTGGTTGGTTGAGCAAGTATTTAAGAATTATAAGGTGGAGATAAAAGGGTTGATTAGTGTGTATTTTTAGAAATATTTGAGCTAGGGTTTGAGAAAAAATTGTGCATCATTGAATAGTGAAATTGGAAACACTTGAGTTAGGGTTTTTGAGAACAAATTATGCATGCTTCTTGAAAGAATTTGTGAAGCATTTGTGCATTGATGTGAGTGACATTGAATGTGAATGAGAAAGTGTTAGAGACCAGTTTTGTGAAGCAAAGTTATACACTAGTTTTATTTGATTTTAAAGGGTTTTGCAAGAGATAGAGATTGGATTGGATGAATGCAAGATTTGTGAATATGAAGAACATATTGGGTATTTGATAGTATCATTATCTATATGTTCAAGAGGTTAAACAAATTATACGTAGAATATGTCTAAATACATAGTTGAAGAAAGCATTTCTAAAAGAGATATAAGCATTGTTTGTATGTAAGATTTTGGAATATTTGAGTAGGTTTTGTAAGCAGCATTGAGGTAGATTTGAGCAAGTCTTGCGATAAGACTTGAAGTAGCATTGAGGCAGATTTTAGAAAGTCTTATGAGAAGACTAGGGATAGAGTTGAACATATTTGTGAGAAGAATTGAAGCAAATTTGGGCAATAATAGAGAGCAGGATTGAGACAGATTTGTGCTAACCTTATAACAAGGTTTGGTGCAAATTGGACATAGATAGAGAGCAGGTTTGAGGTAGATTTATGCATGTAGTGTGTGCAGATTTGGACATATGTTTGAGCAAAGTTGGAGCAAATTTGTGCTAGCCTTGTAATGAGTTTTGGTGCAGATTTGGACAGAGTTTGTGATCATATTTGAAGTAGATTTGTGCTAACCTTGTAATGAGGTTTTGTGTAGATTTAGATAGATTTTGTGATCAAAGTTGGAGTATATTTATGCTAGCCTTGTAACAAGGTTTGATGCAGATTTAGACAGAGTTTGTGATTAGAATTAGAGCAGATTTATGCTAGCTTTGTAACGAGGTTTGGTGCATATTTGGATAGAGTTTGTGATCAGAGTTGGAGTAAATTTGTGATAGCCTTGTAACGAGGTTTAGTGTAGATTTAAGATAAATTTGAGAGTAGGATTTAAAGCAGACCAGAGTAGAGGGGATAGATTTTTACTATGGAGAGCTTTCCATAAACCAGAGTGAAGGGGATAGAGTTCTCCTATGGAGAGAGATCCACAAACTAGAGCAAAGGGGATAGAGTTCTCATGTGGAGAAAGATCCACAAACCAGAGCAAAGGGGATAGAGTTATCCTGTGGAGAGAGATCCACAAACCAAAGCAAAGGCGATAGAGTTATCTTGTGGAGAGAGATTTACAAACCAAATCAAAGGGGATAGATTTATCTTGTGGAGAGATATCCACAAAATAGAGCAAATAGGATAGAGTTCTCCTGTGGAGAAAGATCCACAAACTAGAGTAGAGGGCATAAAGTTCTCCTGTGAAGAGAGATCCACAAACCAAAGCATTAGGGATTGAGATCTCCTTTGGATAGAGGTCCATAAACATTGTAATAGGGAATTTATTACCAAGAGATTTGTTGAGAAAATTTAGAAGAAATATTTTCTTCGTAGATGTAACCCACATTGGGTGAACCACGTTAAATTTGTGTCTCTCATGTGTGTGATGATTTGTGCATTGCTTTGTTATTGCTATTGATATTAAAATTGATAACATTGGATAATATTTTTTGGGAAAGAAAAGTAAAAGTTTACCTTATACTATTCATCCCCACCTCTCAGTATAAACTTGTGTTCTTCATTAACACCTTTTGAAAAAATTCCAATGGGGTGGGATGTGACATACAATCCCCCTTGGACTAAACATAGTCCACTGTATTTCTCACAAATCCTAGCTTAGTTAATGTAACAAAACTAGTAGTAATATTTGATTAAATAGATTGAGCCATCATTATCTCTTTCCTTATATTCAGTATCTCATTCCTAATGG
The DNA here is from genome assembly GCA_028583015.1 of Wollemia nobilis. Lineage (NCBI taxonomy): Eukaryota > Viridiplantae > Streptophyta > Pinopsida > Araucariales > Araucariaceae > Wollemia > Wollemia nobilis. Next base: position 2,527,343 of record JAQPPZ010003507.1, on the reverse strand, counting down.
TAAGCAACATCTTCCATCTACGAGAGTATCTGGTCCTGCAAAAATACAAAGCATCAAAAATACCATATTCTTCAAAGAAATATAACAACATAAATATTGCAAATCACTAAGTATTAAAACCATAATCAATACATAGTTAGTCTCACATAGAATCTTTCAATAATTTACATTACAATTTAATTTAAAAAACTAGAAAATTATAATCTTAGACTCATCATAATGCTTCAAAAAAAGCATTTATAGACATATATGTATCCTCCACTCCTTCTAAGTGGTACACAATTTAACTTAAGGAGAGGTCCTATATCCCTCTCTAGAATAGATTCCTATCTATTCCACTTTATTAAGAATATTTAATACTTATATTTTTATTAAGCATGATCATAACATATCTAAGAATAATCTACTTAGATTTACATGGATGCATCCTCAAATTCCTTTTTATTCCAAGGCTTACTACAAGTGAGTTACTGCAGATGATACTCACGTGGCTAGGATGTGGCTCCATCCTAAAGTTTTGGATTTCACACTTTATGCCCATACATAAAGTACCACCTTATTGATTAGCCCAAATTGTCTTACCAACATTCACGAATGTAATACCATTCGAGCAAAGCATAGAGTTCATCCCTTTTTGTATCTCAACCAAAAAGAGAGTGCCATTCCCTAATCATACATAAATTGGATCTCAGTGCATTGCCTTGGGTCTAAGCTTATTCATAGTGAGCCAAATAGGACTTAGTGCTTAATTTAACCTTTGGTTAATTAAGACTATCAAATAGCTTGGCATCCTTGATCCTAAGGGACCAACACAAAAATAATCTATACCTACATGATAGGATAACTAGTCCAAGATCTTTAGCTTGAGACTTTCGAATCATCCCTCTAGGCCTTCCCAAAGTATTACAAGAAAAATTGAGAGGGTTACATCCGCATCGCAACCCCTCCTCAAGAAGGTTGTTTGAGTGTTGCTCACAACAACTCCCATCAAACAATGCGATCATCCATATTTATATTCTTAATAAAGTTTAAATTTAATTTAGGAGAATTGTCCATGACCTCATAAGTCCGATTCTCCAAAAGCATAGTTTTGATGAACAATTATATTTATCTTTTATTTACACAATAATAATCATTCATTTTGGCTACATTAGCATATTCTATAGGTATGCAGACCATACATTATCATAACACATAAATTGGTGGTTTTTCATCCATGACCATTAAATGAATCTCACGTTTACTACCTCTCGGTCCTTTCACCACTTTGTGTTGGATCCATTCCTTTTGTTTGAGAAGCCACCAGAGAAACAACTTGAGAAGCTACTCGAGCCTTGCCTTGAGTTGTTGCTTGAGTTGATTGAGTTATCCTCCCACACCTGCACTGTGCTCTGATGATTGGATGATATGGAACAAGAAACCCATGGCTCACCAGTGCATCAAAATAGGAAGTCAAGAATGCATCCTTGTAGTCTTCCCTTGATGGCTCACCAGTGGATATGAAAGAATTATTCATTCTCTACATGTAGAGCTGCTATTGTTGTTTATCTCCATGTAGAGATGCTACTGTTGTTTCTCTCCAACTATTTCTTTGTGCTATCTCCAGTCGAAACCTATCTAACTCTGTTGTGACATCTCTTTCAACCTTTGAACTCATCCTTTCTTGTACCCATATGCCTTATTTATCTATCTGTTGTGTTTCTAGTAGTCAGACTTGCTTCCTTAGAGCCTCCACCTCGTTCCATTCATTATCTTCTCTAAAATTTTATGTACCTACTTCTATTTCTACCTGACAACATACATGTCTTCTAAGAAGCTCTTTCTCTACTACCTTCTCAAGTGTAAGCTCCTCTCCTACACTAACAACCTTTGTTGTTTCTCCACTGTCTTTCATATCCTCATCCTCTTCCACATCTTTCTCTTATTGCCATTGTTGTGTGGCCCACCATCTATCATACTCTAGGGTTGTACCAACATCCTTCTCATATGGTGTCCATATAACCTTGTCTAGCTCTAGGGTTAATGGTTCCATTTGTGGTGGTATTACTCATTTTCTCCCCTTTATCATATAAATAATAGGTGGATCCAATATTGTTTGTGTAATACTGAACTATCACAATACTAAAGTATATTGAAAATTCTCATATTGCATGCTCACACTTCCAATCAACCACCTTGCTCATTGCACATGAGCTAGTTGCATTCCATATTTTTCCCATACTGGGCCCTTCCTCCATGGTCTCCAGATCACATCTTGGGGTTGCATTTTTTTCCAAATAAAGTGATACCACTCTCTATTTCCTTCATGGTGTCTGCTAAAATTTTGTTCTTTCCCCCTCTACCACCTTAATGTATAAGGAACCTTTGGCCCTATCAATTTGTGTGCATCATAGGACAATCCTCTAGGTCTTACCACAACCACATGTTTCCAGGCCCATACTTGCAATAAGAGACTACAACTCATCCCTGCTTGCTTTGTTCTTACCTCAAACAACTCTCTATAGATTTGAGCTAACAAGGATGGAGCCCATGCAAACACTATTAACCTCTCCAATAGATCCTACACTATCCCTAACATATTCCAAGAAAATCATGCACCTGATGAATCAGGTAAAATGACACTTGATATGAGTACCATCATCATAACCTGTCTATGTGTCAGTCTGCCTAACATATAATACAACTCATACATTATGTTGCCTTTCACAGTTTTCACACTTAATCGGATCTAAACACTCTTTCCAAAATGTACCCCTCCTCTACTTCATCTACAATGATCACTATACATACCTCTACTGGTAACTGATACATTTGGTACACGTCTTCTAGAGTGCTGGTCATTTTTCCAGTGGCTAACTGGAATGTCCCTATATCGAGATCCCACCTTTCAATCAGGGTTGGCAGATAACATCTATCTGCATGCACTGTATCTAGATGAGTCACTCATTCTAAGCCAATCTCTGTTAACCAATGCTAGTGATCAGCATCCAACTTATCTTTGGCACTCCAAAAGATTGCTATAAATATGTGGTGATCAACATCCAACTTATCCTTGGCACTCCTAAAACTTACTACTCAAAGTCATGATTTTCAAACCATTTCCAATGAGACCATAAAGGAATAAATTCTAGTGGAGAAGATAGAGGTTGGGGGCCTGGGATGTGATGGAAAGGATCCGCATAATCACTACTTTATTAGTAGGATAGAGACCAAATTTTGACTAGATTTGCTTCCAATTTTTCCATTATGACTAAGAAAAATCCTAAATGCCACCCACAAAAATTAATACCCTTTTGAAGAGCTGCCTAGTAGGAATCTAGGGATTCATGCCAAGAGGTTGTGCATCAAGGGTGAGGAGGGGTGACCACAATAAGTTGTGTTGGAGGAAATTTGTGGGATCTTGCTCTGGAGATGTCTGCCATGAAATAAATTGATGCACTTGTTACCAGGATTTCCAAATCCCTTTGATAATATTACAACCTTCTATAGAGAAATAAGGGGCTTGTAAAAAAACATTAGTGTATGACATATTTGCCCAAATTTTACCATCTTCCCGAGGGTTTTTCAAATGTTCCCTCACCAAAACCTTCCATGGATCATTCTCTATTATCACCCTTTGCATCCATTTAGCCATGAGTGCATAGCCCTATTATTGAAGGTTGGGGATTCCTAGCCCATCGCATGAAATTGGTCTGCAACAATTGCTCCAAGAGACCATTGAGAGGCCTCGTTTGGCTATTTTTACCCAAAAAAACTCCTGAAGCATACTTTTCATCTTATCATACCCAACCTTAATAGGAGTCAAAAGAGAAGAGAAGTAAACATGGAAGGTGGATAATTTTTTTCCAGTAATATGGATTTTAGTTGCTTGAGACTTTTTCAAAGATCTTCAATATTCCAATTTTTTGGTAAATTTGTCCATACACCAATCCCACATAGATTTGGGTGAGATATCAACACCAAAAGGAAAGCCCAAATACTTAGAGATTTATCCTCTTTGCACCCACTTCCATGTGGGTATCCAATATGGCTTATCACAAAATCCAAATAGAATAACAAAGTTCTTAGATTCTTGGATTATTTCACTAGAGGCCCTATAGAAGGTGTGAACTGTGTCAATGATGTTTGTAATATTTTGTTGATCTACCAAAGGAAAAATCATAGAATCATCTGCAAAGTGAGAATTTATAAGTTGGGAGCCATTCGAAAGGGGGATAACTCTTACCTCCCCTCTTTAATTATAGATTCTAATAGATAACCAAGGGTATCAGTTGTAATTACAAATAGATAGGGGGCCAATGGAAAATATTGCCTAACTTATCTTTCCATAGGAATATTGTTATATAATTATGTATTAATAACCACTCTTGCAGAAGTATTTGGAAAGAGGGAATCTACCATATCAATGAATCTATTGCCAAAACCAAGCTAGTGGATCATGCTTAAGATGAAGGGCCACTCTAATAAATCATAATATTTATCAAAATCAAGATTAAGGTGGAGTCCCTTGAGACTGTGTGCTCATGTCCAATCTATCCCTTCCCAAGCTATAAGAATATTACCTAAAATGTAGTGACCTTTAAAGAATCCCGTTTGCTTTCGGCAAGCAATTTTTGTAGCCACTAAGAGGAGTCTTCTGGCCAGAGCCTTAGCCAAAATTTTTATAAAAGGAATTGAGTAAAGTAATGGTATGCCAATAAAAAAGTAAATCTAGCTTATATTTTTTGGGAATGAGCTTGATCAATCCTTGATTAGTGGCCTCTCCAAGACCTCCAACAATAATAACCTCCTCACACATCTATATAAAATTAGCTCCTATAGTCTCCCACATGGTCCTAAAAAATTCACTTGAAATCCCATCAATGCCTAGGGCTTTTTAATTTACCAAAGAGAGGAGAGTAGAATGAAGTTCATCCTATGAAAGAGGTTTTTCCAACAATGCTCTATCTTCCTTAGATACTTTGGGAGATATGCACTGTTTGCAACATTCTCTAAAAACTCAACTTCTATGTTGGGCCCTTCACTTCTAAAAGGGGTTGCAAAATACTCTTGGATGAAGGATGGGAGGTCCTCCAATGGTATTTGTAGGCCAGATATAGGATTTTTAATAAACTCTATCCTCTCTGATATATTATTCTTCTTAATGGCATTAAAGAATTTTAGAATTTTTATCACCCTCACGAATCCACTGAAGACTTGCCCTGATTTTTATCACCCTCACGAATCTTGTGGGCTTTATAAGCTTGGAGTTGCCTTAAATCTATGTATTTTTCGCCCAACTATTTTTGATAAGGGATGCTACTAATTTTTTGGATGAGGTGGTGGCTGAGTTGGTCAACTTCCTACTCCAATTCTTTTTCTTTTTTTTCCTATGAAGAGAGGTTAGGATTTTTCCAAAATCTTGAAGGTAATTCACTATTCTTTTGATGGCTTCCTCCCATAACATATTCCACCCTCTCCCTCGTAAGGGCCTTGGCAAGAGATTGCACACTTTCTTGATTCCATTAAAAAAATATTTGCGCTTGATCAAGGAAGTGTTTAACTTGAAAGGCAAATTGTTTTTGGGTTTTCTTATGGGGGCACACCCAATACTCAAGGTAATGGGGAGATGATCTGAAGTTACCACTAAATATATTGGATGCGATAAATCATTTTGGAGTATATAAATATTTGTTTCTACATAGAAGCGGTCCAATATTACCATTATGAGAGCATCCTCACATTGTGCATTGCTCCAAGTAAACAAAGCCCCTTGATTTTAAGCACTTTTGTTCCAATTGGGATCATAAAGATTCCAAGCCATTCTAAACCTAGACAATGATCTAGCCTCATCTAGTTGTTTGAGTGGAGTGCCACCCCCAATCTATCTCCCTCACACTCTAACATATTGAAGTTCCCTCCTATTATACAATCTGCTTTAAGAAAATTGAAGCACATTCAATCCTAGAGGGATACCCTTTTGACTAAATTATTGGGTGCATAAACAATTGTAATACCCAATTTCTTGCCACTAAATATTATTGTACACCATACTACTCTATGCATTGGATCCTCTCCTGATAATAAAATAGAGTCCCATAACTCCTGAGAGAGGCATAGAACAAACCCCTCCCTTCATCATGACTCATACACAAGGCCCCCCAATCTCCCATAGGGTCTTAAGGGCATTCTTTAGTTTGAAACCTGAAATTTTGACTTCTTGCAATAGTAAAATTTATGAGAAAAATCTCTTGATGACTATCTGTAAAACAAATCATTGCTCTTGTAGTGTGATGCCATGCACATTACAAGACATGATTCTTGTAGACACCAATCTGACATATTATCAGCTAAAGCACCATAGGCATTCTAGGTGGGTACAAATTTCATAAAATAATGCACAATACCTATTCCCTTAGATCAACGTGTGGCTAAGGAGGTACTATTGGAGTAAGAGTTGGTGGGCTTATGGCTCCATTCCTTACCTCCTAGGTGTTGGTCTTTCAAGATACCTTTTTAAGGAGGGGGATGCATACCATGATGAGTTGTACCTATGTTTCTTGTTATGTTGGGTTATCCAACCCTCCTCGATTGTTTCATCAAACTCCAAAAGAGCCTCAAAATATGGAGGGGGCTGAAGGAAGATGTGGGTAACTACCAAGTTAGAAGCTTGGGGCACTAAATGAGCAGGGAAAGAGGTCATATCATGAGAACTAGAAGGTTGTAATGGTTGAATATGAGGTACTGTTTTGCTTGCATGTTGAGTATTGATAGTATGAGTACCAGTAGGCTAGTTTTTTAGTTTGGGAGGTCTCACCAAACAATTTTTAATCATATGGCCTTGCTTTCTATAGTAGAAACATGAGTTTGAAAATTTGAGATAATTAATCCGTTGTTAAAATTGGATACCATAGGCTCTAAATAAGATCTTACCTGGGAGGTCCTTAGAGACATTAGTCTCAACCAAGATGTGTGAGTGGGAGTGCATGAAGTGTGATGGCTCAGATGGGAGAAATAACGACCTTCCAAACCTAGCAGTAATCTGAGGTAAATACTTTGTGCATGCTAGGTTTAAGAAAGGGAGTTCAATCCAAAGGGGTTACTTCATGTTTGACACATTCTTAGGGTTAAATTGGAATGCCCAATGTTGAAGAAAGAATAGTTGACCAGAAATCATCCAAGTGTCGAGTCTTAGGGATTTTAAACAAGAGTCTTTGGAGGTGAAAGTGACAAAAAAAAAGGATTGACCAAGGTGATGACGAGATACAATCATCCAACCCTTGGATTCCCAGACTTTGATAAACCATCGATTGAGCTCTTAATTAGGGGGATTATTTTAGAAAAAATAGAACAGTTTGCTCTTCTAATTCTTTTATTCTTTAGTAAGATAATCTTGCAATTCAAACTCAAAGGTACCTAACTCTTTTGTTTGCTAATTTTCCTACTTAGAGCTTTGATTTCCTCCTACATATCCAGCTTCGAGGGTTTCCTCTTTTGGTACATGTTTGTCACCACCTCCTTGTTCAGATACTCTAGGTATAAGGGTTGAGGGTGTGAGGTCAATATTATTCTATCTTATGTTGGAATGAAGGTCCTCTAGTTGAGTTGTTGGGGATGCTTGAGAATTGCTACCATTGAAAGTCAGGTTGTTGAGCAACGCATGGGTGTAAGAGGAGCTAGCATTGGCCCCCCCGCAACTTGGCACCCAATATGGTGGGGGATCTTGAATGGGAGTGTGGGTTACTACCTTTGGAAATCTCACTTCTATTATGTTCCTCTCTTGGATTTGCACTATTTTGCATGTCACGATAGCAGTATGACTTAGATATGGAAGAAAATCCATGAGCAGGGCCAAAGACTCCCTCGGGTCCCAAATGATCATCCTTCCATTCTAGTTGTTAGGTTGATTTCTTCCTAAACTTAAATAGGGGGTATTATAGCATGTTGCTAAAAGGTGAAATGAAGAGCTCCTCATCCTGTGACTTGCCCTCTCTATGGGGATGAGATATAGAACTATAAATTGGTATCCCGAGTTCATTCTCTTTCTTTTTGAGTGAATCTATGTGAATCCCACCATAACTGAGATGTGATGTACCTTTTGGAGAAAATAACCCTAAGTCAACTATTGTCTCAGACTCTTTGGCATGAAATGACAATGTTTTAGTCTCCATCCTGGATAAATGGTCACCTGCAACACCCAATGATGAATTTCCATCATTTGAAAAATATCTTGGAGAGATGTTCACATCAATCTCCATGTTGCACCCCTCAAAGAGCCCTCTTTCTATAGAAAAAACCCTAGCTTCTCAATTCAATTCTTGATTATTGACTCTGAGTAAAACTCTCTATTTGGTGACTTCCTTGGTTAAAAAACCATTCAAATTTAGTATAGTTGAAATTTTCCCAAAATATACCATTAAAGAATTCCTTGATAGATATTGTAGACAAGGGTGAGTACATTCCCGATGTGGGTGATGACATTTAGTATTAGGTTTAGGCAATACAACAAGGTTCTCATCAAGAAGCTATCTCTGGATTTAGTCGGCTCAGTCAGGACATCAAGGGTCTATATGTCGAATGGACATGTATAAATGTTTGGGACCATGTTAGACGTCTGGTTTGGCAGGAAAGACATCTAACTACTAGACGTTTGGTTAGGGATGGTCGTTGGGTGGAGGGGCTAATGGCTAGCCATATGGTGGTTACCAGGAATTCGACTAGACGTCAGACCTCATGGAATCTGCAACCACCATAATTGCTCCTGCTCTGGTACCTATTTGTTGCTAAATGAAAACAATCTTGCAATGATAAATTAGAATTCGAAAACCTACATGTCCATTAATGACCTCAAACCTACAACAACTCCATTAATGACAGCAAACCTACAACTCAACTCAACAGTAACTCAATGCATACACAAAATATGGATCAGAATAACAACCTTTGTATTATGTTTCAATCACAGTTACAACATACAATAGTGATCTCTCTCCAAGTCTGAGGCTCTTTCCTCGCTTTTGATGGATTATAAATGTTTGAAAAGGGGGTATTTATAATTTTGGAAGTTGGTTATCCCAACAAAATTCCCCAACTTCCCAAACCAATTCCCTAACTAATTATTTTAACTAATAACTAATCAGATGTCTAACCTATGCTAACTAGCCGTCAGGCCACTAGCCCAAATGTCTGGCAATCAAACTAGACATTTGGAAGTCAGACCAGATGTCTGATAACCAGTCTAGACGTTTGATGACCAGTCCATACATTTGGCAGTCAGCCCAGACATCTGACAAAACTAGATGTCTAATGACTTCCAAAACAAGACGTATGGGTTACAAAAATAGACGTCTACTAACTTACAATGCAAAAACTAAGACAAAATTGCTTAGTTACATTACACAATTATTGGAGAATGTGCTAGTGAGTGCTAGGGCTTAGAAATTTTGTCTATATCTATCCTCCCCTTTGAAGAAGTTTATGTCCTCAATGAATTTCTCCACTCTGATGTTGAAGCTCCAACCTCAGTTTGTTGTACCTTTGTTGGTGTAGCAGCCTCCAGTTTTTGTTCATAGTCTTGAAGCTTTTGACGGTGTTGGTCCCGTTCCTCCTTGAGTCTTTTGGCATATTTATAATATCTTGCCCATTCGAGCTCCAATTTATTTTCTCTCTCTTCTGTCTTCTTCAAGTTAGTCAGTAGCTCTGTCTCTCTGCTGCGGAACATATCCTTCAACAATTCCTCTAAAAGAGAAGCTATTGGTGCACCTGGTTGCTGTTTTGCCTTCTATAGTTCTTCCTAAAAAGCTGTATTTCTTTTAAGTAGTTATTCCTTTTCTTGAGCCCAAGCTTGCTCTTACTGACTTCTATTGACTACAAATGAGGCTACCTATTTAACCAACAATTCTTTCTGATTCTTGAGTTGGTCTATCTCCTCCACTGCTGCCTGTAATTGCTGGTTTCTTTCCACCAACTCAGCTGTCAAACTTGCATTTACTTTCTTCATCCCTTCGTGGACTCGTTCCATACGTTCCATGCCTTCAGCTAAGAGTTTATCCTTTTCCAACAGAGCCTTTGTGACCTCTTGCTCCATGATGTCCTTAGCTGAACTAATGTGTTTGATTCCCTCGCCCAACCAATGTAACAAGTGCACAAGAAAATTTAGCTATGTACATGGGTAACCGTTCTGGCACTACGTCCACTTGCATGCCATACTCCGTAGCCTATGGTGGATTCTTACCATGGCCACAAACATAAATCTATTTTGTCTCACAATAGAGACTTGGTGTCTTGTTTGGCAATTCTGTCACACCCTCCATCGTTTGCACTTGGGCCGTCGGTAGTGACCAAGGCTGCTTTGCGTAAATACTGGAAATATCTCTCCACCAAGGTCCCTAAACTACCCACTTAACCAATCAGTCAAGCTCATATTCCACCATGCCTTACCATTTTTCCATTGGCCCATACAGGCGCTGCTAAATTGTAAGCTCAAACTCTGCATCACATGTGCTAGTTTCTCAAAACAAAGTGTTGCATGCTCATCCATATTATCTAAGGGATCCATAAAGTTTGGTAACTTGAGGAGGATTTCTTGGGACCAAGCATTAATTTGTTCAGCCTCCCATGTAGTTTCTTTGCCTTAGTATTTCTAGCAAACAAATGGGCTTCTTCTAGACCATCCCAGGGTTTCACTGTCCTGCTTTTCTTATTCTTCATTCATATTCAGGTTTACCAATTCCGGTGATTGTTCTCTTTCATCCCTGGTAATATATTTTCCCGGAATCTCTACTGTTGTCTCCTTTGTAGGCTCTTCAATATCCTTCTCGCACTATTCTATAGCTGTTGGTCGTAGTCCTTTTACTCTCAAGCTATCACTGATTCCTGTAGCTTTCCTAGCTGTTGTTACTTTCTCGGTTGTAGAAAACATCTCCTCTATAGAGAATGTGCTCAAAGTATCTACCAATACTGTTGGCCTTGCCACTGGTCTATCTGATACATCAGGTGAACCCATGCGACCTATGTGCTCTTCTTCTATAATAATCTTGTCTGGTCTAACTGGGTTAGCTGTACTTGTCCCAGATGCTACAGGAAACTCAAATTCCTCTCTCTATTGCAATTCTTGATTATGAGCTACTTCTAGATTCTCTGTTATATTTTGCAATGCTTCTTGTGAGAGATTCTATGGTGGCACATCAAATCATGCCTTCTTCTTCTGCCTGGGTTCATATAGATATTGGGCTTGATTTTATTTATGTACTTATGACTTTCGAGTCTGTGTGGCTCTTTGATCCTCCCCTTCTGGCTTAGCCACCAGCTTCTCCTGATGTAGTTTGTGGGAAATTTGTTTTACCCGTGCTTTCTTTGCTGGCGTCTTCTTGGCTGGCTGTGTCTCTATCCACCTACAGATGGATGGTGCTTCCGGTGGCAAGTCCCTTAGAGCCTCAAATTATGGAATGGAAACTTCTGCTCTTGTCGTCGCATCTAGAATCAGTCCAATTATGTGGAACATCATCGAGAAATTCTTTGTTGTCCTCAGCAGAAACATCTATATCCGATTGGACAGATACGTGGTCCAATCATACTGTACCCCCTGCTCTATCCCTTATAAAGGAATTAGCCAAATTGGTAGATCTGAACTTTGCTGCTCTCCTGACAGCCCTTAGACATGATTACATTCATGATCACCTCATACCCTTCATTATGGAGTTGTGGCTGCTTAACTCCTCTTTCATCATGGACTCTGAGCATGGTATCCACTTCCTCCTTCGTCAGATTAGTCACACTCATAATCAAATTCCTTGTCTTCTTTGAATCTCTTTAATATGATACCAGTTGACCCCTAAGAGAAAGCCCAAAAGTGTGCTGGAAAGCTTCGGGAGTGAATTCAACTTCCAGTGCAGTATCGTCTATCTCTACCAGACTGTTGTGCCTTATTTCATCATAAGTCTCTAGCATCTGCACCAAATATTCCTTAAAAATCTCTCGGTCAAAGTGAGGAGCCTACAAAATAAAGTGTACCCCCACTGCCTTGATCTTGGATTTCACCGGATGATCCCTGGGTGTCTCCGCCCACCACTACCGGCATAAATCTCCTGTCGGACATACCCAGGTCATCTCCCCCACAGGAATGGGTGCTTTTTCGCTTGGGTGAATCTCTTTGCCTCGATGGGTTGCCACTTCAACCACTTCTCTCCTACCTTTGGATTGTCCAGCTTTCGCATTTTAGCTCTAACTTCTCATTACTACCTCTTGCTGGTGCCGCAACCGCTTGGATACCGCTGATTCGAATTTGGGTTCACTCCATGCATAAATCTTTCCCATTTCATGCTATGATGTCCTCATGTCTCACTTTTTCCACCTTGTTTCCCTAGACGTCAGATGTCTCAACCATCTGGTTCAATAGACGTCAGCTACTACGGGCGTCTCCTTCCTATAGACATTTGGCTCTATAGCTATCTGCCCTGTCCAACCATCTAGTCTGGCTAGATGTCAGATCTAGCCATCTGATCGGCTAGCCATTGGGTGTAGACGTCTAGTCGGCTGATCAGCTAGTCATTGGGTGCAGACGTCTAGTCGGCTAGACGTCAAGTGTAGACGTCTGGATGGATAGACATCAAGTGTAGATGTTTGGTTGGCTGGACATCTGGTTGGCTAGCCATCGGGTGCAGACATCTAGTCGGTTGGATGTTTGGTCCTAGCCATCTGGGTGTAGACGTCTGGTCAGTTGGACGTCTGGTCCTAACCGTCTATGTGCTCCCCCATCTACTCCTCCTATCGTCAACTGTCAACAACCTTCTCCCTCTACCCTAGTCGTCTGCAACTGCTATCGTGTGCTCTTGCTTCTTCTACCATGCTCTCTCCTCATTCACGTGCTCTCCCTTGCAACCTAAAAGCAATGTGAGAAAATGAAGTCTCTCCTCCTTATATAGCTTCCCAACTACTTATTTTCATGCATGCATGAAATGTCGGCCTTCCTAGATGTCTAGGTGTCCTTATTTTGTCTTTTTACATATTTTGTCTTTTTCCTATTTCGTCTTTTTTCCTATTTCGTATTTTTCCTCATTTTTGACTTTTTTTTGTTGATTTTTGACTTTTTCTATTTTTTTTTTCAAAATTGGCTAGACGTCTACTGTTTAATGCTACCGGGGGAACCGTATGGCCATGCCAATATGTAGTTTCTAGCCATCTAACGTCTCCCTTTGTCGGTGACAACTCTATTCTTCAAAACTATCAAAGTCATCCTCACTCTTGCTATGAAGTTCTTCCATCCTCTGACGTCTTCTACTATTCTAACTTGGAGCAGTTTTCGGGTGTGGCTGATGTCGGCATCTTTCTCTTCTTCATGGAATAATATGCCAGTGTAGTTGTCAAAATTCTTTCGACTGCTATCGTACTTTAGCCTCTTCAATTTGGTGGTTATTTAGTCGCCCATCATTATTATTAGCCTCCTGTTGATTTATTGCTGATATCTGGAGAATCTATTCTATCCAGTCTTCCACCCTTTGTATATCTACCTCTCCTAATTCAACAGTCTCGTGATCCAGTTGCTCCCTGATAGTTTCCAAATGTGTACTTGGATGTACCACATTCTTCTGATGACTGGGTTTTGTTATACCCTCTCAGTGTCTGCTTGCAAGATTTGGATGTTCTCGATGAACAAGTACTAAGGGGACTCATGCCGTACTCCAGTCACCTCACTAGATTACTATATGATGGCAAGCCGAGATTCACACAACAAAACTTGAAATTATTTCTCTGTAAATTGCTTAACACAGTCTTACAATACCGTCTACCGGCATAATTCTTCCCCCTCTCAATCTCAAACTCACCATCCCTTCCCTTACAATTTTCTGAGTTTTTATCGAGGTCTCGACCCTCTAGGCAATTAATGCCCCCACCTGATCGAATTCATGAAATAAAATATGAAAGTTCGCTTCCTCTGTCAAGTTTTCAAATTTCCTTCCATCAATGGGCAACTGCCCCGATCCGCTATGGAAGCTTGCATTAAAGACCCCCTTGCCCTGCAACCACCGTTTTGGTCAGACTGTTCCTCTGAACCGCTGTCTCATTCAAAATGCCCATGGCCTGTAGTTGTCGCCTTGTCAGAAAATTTATCTGCAACCGCTGTCTCTTTTCCCACGCGCGGCCTGTCCACGTGTCCAATTTTTAATTTGTCTTCAACCGGTCGTCGCGATATCACGACCACTTCGCCTGCGAGCCCTTTGCCTCGGTTTTCGTCGCGATATCGCGACGAAAACTGCCTTCGTGCCTTAACTTTCAAAAACATCGCGACATCACAATGAAAACTATCTCCGTGCCTTTGCTTCAAAAACTATCGCGACATCGCGACGTCGCGATATTGCGACATCGCGATATCGCAAAAACTCCTCCGTGCCTTTGCTTTCAAAACGTCGCGATATCGCGACGTCGCGATATCGCGATGTCGCGATATCGCGACGAAAACTCCTCCGTGCCTTTGCTTCCAAAAATGCAACATCGCGACGTCGCGATATCATGACGAAACCCCTCCGTGCCTTAGCTTCCAAATAACGTCGCGATATCGCGACGAAAACTCCCTCCGTGCCTTAGCTTCCAAAACGTCGCGACATCGCGACGTCGCGATATCGCGACAAAACTTCAGACTTGCCTTAACTTCTTTTAGATGCTTCATGACAAAACCTTTGCCGAGGTAAAGAAAAGAAATAAAACAAAATACAAAATACTTAGAAAATTTGGTTGATGCAAGATTGCCTTGCTGTCGCCGGATGCTCCTGCATCAGACACCCGGGGTAAAATGAGAAGTGCTCCTCACTTCTGTTCTGTTAGGGGAAGACCCAGGCGGTCAACCTCTGTCTTCGACAACCAAGTTGCATCTTCTACAGGTCTGCCCTTCCACTTTATCAAATATTCTGAGTACTGTTTGTTCCTGGTGCTTCTGCCTTCACGAGCGTCTAATATTTCCTCGACCTCGTCTGTGGTTGGAGTAGATGCTGGAATTTGCCGAAACTCTGTACTTGGTGCCTCCGTACTCTCTCCCTCATGGTATTCTACTAAATCTGAAATGTTAAAAATAGGTGAAATGTCAAGCCAACTTGGCAATTCCACTTCATATGCATTGCCTGACTCCCGTTTTTCCAGTATTCTGCATGGCCCAAACTTCTTCATCTTTAATTTGTTATAAGTTTTGGCAGGAAATCTTTCTTTTCTGAGATGGACCATGACTTCATCTCCCACTTCGAATTCTTTGAACCGTCGCTTCTGGTCTGCTCTTGTCTTGTATTGAGTATTCATTTTTATAATTTGTTTCCTTACTTCTTCATGCAGACTTTTCATATGTTCCGCAAATTCCTCTGCCTCGGCACTGCGCCTTTCTCCTTTATCCAACTTTCTCAGTTCAGACACATTTCTCGGACTGTTTCCATAT
The DNA here is from genome assembly GCA_028583015.1 of Wollemia nobilis. Classification (NCBI taxonomy): domain Eukaryota; kingdom Viridiplantae; phylum Streptophyta; class Pinopsida; order Araucariales; family Araucariaceae; genus Wollemia; species Wollemia nobilis. Next base: position 2,511,946 of record JAQPPZ010003507.1, on the reverse strand, counting down.
ATGATCTGGAATGGAGATTTATTTGTGCTCTTATTGACTGAATTGTTGTATGCAAATTCCGCCTGCGGTAAAACTAAATCCCATCCCTTGGGTTTGTCTATTATCAAGCATCTCAATAAATTACCCAGACTTCTATTTACCACCTCTGTCTATCCATCAGTCTGCGGGTGGTACGCAGAACTGAATTTCAGATCTGTCTTTAACTTCTTCCACAAGGTTCTCCAGAAATAACCAACAAACTTTGTATCTCTGTCAGAAACAATGCTCTTTGGTAGACCGTGAAGTCGTACCACTTCTTTGAAAAACAACCCTGCAATGTGAACCGCGTCACTTGTCTTCTGGCAGGGAATAAAATGTGCCATCTTGGAAAATCTGTCAACCACTACAAATACAGAGTCATTTCCCCTCTGTGTTCTTGGCAATCCAAGGATGAAATCCATGCTGACGTCCTCCCACGGCCTCTCAGGTACAGGTAACGGCTGATATAATCCAGTGTTCTGTCTTCCGCCCTTTGCCATTTGGCATATTCTACAACTTTGCACAAACTTCTTCACATCTTGCTGAAGTTGCGGCCAGTAGTAATTTTCATTCACCAGGGCAATGGTCTTATCCCGACCAAAGTGTCCAGCCAGTCCCCCGCTGTGCTTTTCCTTGATTAAGTTCTCCCGCATGGAACTCCTTGGAATGCATAATTTACTTCCCTTGAATAACATTCCATCTTGGATTAGAAAATCCAACCATTTTGTCCTGTCCATAGTAACAGGTGCCAAGCAAGCCGTCCAGGCTTCTGCAAAATCAGGATCTTCAGGATAAAGACCCTTCAGTTCTTCGAATCCTACCACTTCCACTGTCATTTCAATCAGTAGATTCTGCCTTCTACTTAAGGCATCTGCAACTCTGTTTGATTTTTCGCTTCTGTGCTTCAACACAAAGGTATAGCTTTGGAGGAACTCAACCCACTTCAAGTGCCTTTGATTCAATTTTGTTTGGCTATTAATGTATTGTAATGCTCGATGATCAGTGAATAGAACAAACTCTTTTGGCAACAAATAATGCCTCCACTTCTTTAGAGCCTGAACTATAGCATAAAATTCTTGGTCATAAACTGAATACTTTTTCCGAGCATCATTTAGCTTCTCACTAAAATAAGCAACAGGTCTGCCTTCCTGACTCAGTACAACCCCTATTGCACTGCCACTGGCATCACAGTCTACCTGAAATACTTTGTTAAAGTCTGGAAGTGCCAAAACAGGCTATTCTGTGACCTTTTTCTTTAATGCATCAAAGCTCCTTTCAGCCCCTAAGGTCCACTTGAATTCTTTCTTATCCCCTCTCATTGTTTCTGTGAGGGGTGCACAAATGCTGCTGAAATTTTTAATGAATTTTCTGTAAAAGCTGGCTAGACCATGAAATGATCTTACCTCTATTGTGCTTCTCGGGGTAGGCCATTCCATGATAGCTCTCACCTTCTCTGGGTCCATTTTTAGACCTTCTGCTGAGATTACAAATCCCAGGTATACTAACTCCTTCTTTACAAAATTACACTTTTTTAGATTTATTAATAACTGCTCCTCCCGCAGCTTCTCAAAAACCCTTCTGATATGCATCAGGTGTTCCTCCAGGGTTCTGCTAAATATTAATATGTCATCTAAATAGACAATGACAAATTTTCCTAAAAACTCTTTCAGTACCTCATTCATCAGCCGCATGAAGGTACTTGGTGCATTGGATAGCCCAAATGGCATGACCAACCACTCATACAAGCCCTCTCTGGTCTTGAAGGTTGTCTTCCACTCATCTCCCTCTCTGATACGGATCTGATGGTAACCACTCTTGAGATCAATCTTGGTGAAGTACTTGGCTCCACTTAAACAGTCCATTATGTCATCCATTCTTGGCAATGGAAATCTGTATTTTATTGTGATCTTGTTGATGGCTCGTGAATCTGTACACATTCTCCACTCTCCATATTTCTTTGGTGCCAGCACTGCAGGTACTGCGCATGGACTCAAACTTTCCCGAATCAGTCCCTTCTCCAGCAACTCCTGGACCTGCCTGTTTAACTCCTCAGTTTCTACAGGCGTCATTCTGTGTGCAGCTTTATTTGGCAAGCTCGATCCTGGCACCAAATCTATATGGTGGCTGATTTTCCTTACTGGGGGTAAGCCCTCAGGCACATTATCAGACACAATATCTGGAAATTCCTCCAACAGATCTAGGACTTCTGTTGGGGTATCTTTGCATTCTTTCTCCCTAACTCTAGGAATTATTGCATAACACAAATGTTCATGCTTCAAACCGTCCAAAAATTTTCTCCCTTCAACTAAACAGATTTTGGAGCTGTTACACACCTTTTCATCCGCCTCCTTCACGGGCTTCAGCTTATGGCGCATGCCATTCTTCGTCAATGAGTAGGTGTTGGCACGGCCGTCATGCACTGCACTCCGATCGAACTGCCAGGGCCTTCCCAGCAACAGATGGCAAGCATCCATAGGCAGGATGTCGCACAGGACCTCATCACAATAATTCCCAATATTAAATTTAACGGAGCATTGCTCACTGACCAAAGCCCTATGGTCCTTCTGTAACCACGTGACCCGATATGGATGCGGGTGCTTCTTCCTCTCTAACTGTAACTTGGTAACCATTTCTTCTGAAACCAGGTTATCCGTGCTACCATTGTCAATAATAATATTGCAAATCTTACCCGCGCATTTACACCTTGTGCGGAATAAGCTTCTCCTCTGATCTGTGTCCTTCTCCTCATTCAACAGGACTCTCCTTACGATCATTGCTTCCCCTCTCTCTGCTTCTTCAGAATGTTCAGATCCAGCATCTTCCTCTGCCACAGCAGCTCTGGCTGGACCCTCAGGCCTCTTGTTCGTCCTTTCTCGGTGTTGTGGACACTCGAATGCTCGATGTCCTTCTTCACCACAGTGGAAACAGGTCCCACGAAATACTCCTCTTCCAAACCCTCGTCCAGATCCACCCCGTCCTCTTGGGTAGCTATTCTGATCACGGGGCTGATAAATATCCTCTTCCCTTTGATCCTGGTTACTACTGGCTTCACCAGTCTTCTTCAGATCTTTGTATTTTTCTCCACTGGTTCTCCCACCAGTTCTTCCACCACGGCCCCTTCCTCTTTGCTTGCCTTCAAACCGCCTATTCAGCTTTTCTTCCACCTTTAGGGCAAACTGGTAAGCATCCTCAATGGTGCTTACCCGAACTAGGCTCAGCTCTTCTTGGATACCGAGTCTCAACCCATTGATATAACGGGCCACCTTCTCCTTGTTTGCCTCTAAATGTCCAGTTCTAATAGAGATCTTGTAAAACTCCTCGGTGTATTCTTGGACGAGTTTTGTTTGTCTGTCTCAAACTCTGCATTTTCCTTAGCAGATCCAACTCGTAATCTGTCGAAATAAACTGTCTTTTCAGCTTTTCCACCATTCTATCCCATCTTGTTATTCTTTCCTTCCCTCTTCTATTCCTTTCCAGCTGTATTCCCTTCCACCAGATGCTGGCATGACCCTTCAACTTGGTCTTAGCAAATCTGACCCGATTAGGGTCTTCAACCTCCTCATATTCGAAATATTCTTCTAGGTCATTTATCCAGTCAATCACCTCTTCTGGATTTAGGTTTCCCGAATATGTAGAAACCTCCATTTTTGGTTGCTTTCCAATCTGAGAGATGGCTTTGTACAACCTGGCTTGTGCAGGATCCACAGCCTCTTCTTCTTCCTCAAACTGGTCTTCTTCTTCATCAACTTCGTCTTCACTTCCCTCATCCCTTCCGGGCTCGTGCCTTCTGCGTAGCTCTTCTTGCAGGGCCTGAACTTGCCTCTGCAAAGCTCGAAAGTCTTCTGCCGGCACCACATTTCTTACTCCACCATGGTTTCTTCGTGGAGGCATTTTTTTTTCTTCCCTTACAAATCCTTCCACAGATCCTGGTGTAACTGCCTCTCTTTCGGCGATCTGTTACATGCTCAGGAGCTCCCGCTCTGATACCACTTGATGGCAAGCCGAGATTCACACAACACAACTTGAAATTATTTCTCTGTAAATTGCTTAACACAGTCTTACAATACCGTCTACCGGCATAATTCTTCCCCCTCTCAATCTCAAACTCACCATCCCTTCCCTTACAATTTTTCGAGTTTTTATCGAGGTCTCGACCCTCTAGGCAATTAATGCCCCCACCTGGTCGAATTCATGAAATAAAATATGAAAGTTCGCTTCCTCTGCCAAGTTTTCAAATTTCCTTCCATCAATGGGCAACTGCCCCGATCCGCTATGGAAGCTTGCATTAAAGACCCCCCTTGCCCTGCAACCACCATTTTGGTCAGACTGTTCCTCTGAACCACTGTCTCATCCATAATGCCCATGGCCTACAACTGTCGCCTTGTCAAAAAATTTATCTACAATCGCTGTCTCTTTTCCCATGCGTGTGGCCCGTCCACGTGTCCATTTTTTATTTGTCTTCAACCGGTCGCGATATCGCGACATGTCGCGATATCGCGACATGTCGCGATATCGCGACCACTTCTCCTACGAGCCCTTTGCCTCGGTTTGTGTCGCGATATCGCGACGAAAACTACCTTCGTGCCTTAGCTTTCAAAAATGTCGCGACATCGCGACGTCGCGATATCGCGACGTCGCGATATCATGACGAAAACTGCCTCCGTGCCTTTGCTTCGAAAACCGTCGCGACATCGCGACGTCGTGATATCGTGACGAAAACTGCCTCCGTGCCTTTGCTTCAAAAACTATCATGACATCGCGACGTCGCGATATCGCGACGTCGCGATATCGCGACGAAAACTGCCTCCGTGCCTTTGCTTCAAAAATCGTCATGACATCGCGACGTCGCGATATCGCGACGAAACTCCCTCCGTGCCTTTGCTTTCAAAACGTCGCGACATCGCGATGTCGCGATATCGCGACGAAAACTGCCTCCGTGCCTTTGCTTCAAAAATGTCGCGATATCGCGACGTCGCGATATCGCGACGTCGCGATGTCGCGACAAAACTTCAGACTTGCCTTAACTTCTTTTAGATGCCGACAAAACCTTTGCCGAGGTAAAGTAAAGAAATCAAACAAAATACAAAATACTTAGAAAATTTGTTTTGATGCAAGATTGCCTTGCTGTCGCCGGATGCTCCTGCATCACTATACAATCATCCAAGTAATGGAACCATTCTTCATTTTGATCAAGATCAGTATGATTGTGCTGTAACTATCTTCGGGGTCTGTTATCTTGGTGGAGTCATCTTGCTTGTGGACCTCACCCTCCACCTCTGCCATTTCCTGCAACAACTCGTGCCTGATCTTGTCATTCAAAATTTGGGGTTTCTATCCCAATTCCTTTTACCACGGACTTGGTTACTGCCTCTTCGGCATCTTTTTGATTGAATATACCTAGCGTTGGGCTGCCAGACTCCCAGCTACCCGAGATTTGATCGATTCTTCAATCGTTCTTGATGACGTCTTCGGTTCCCACAAGCTCATTAAGACAGACCTTCTGATCGATTCTCAAAAGTACGTAGTGATGGGTTGGCTTAGGCTAAGTCCTCAGATGGTCCTTGTGACCCAAACTGAGAACCAGTCAATCTATTGGTAGTCAGAGGAGAATTTCTTCCTCTAGGACTACCAGGACAGAGGTCAACCATGCTCCTTCCTTGGTCAGGTACTCTCGTAATCCTTTGCGGTCTTCTGAGGGTGCTTAAATTGTCACGGCTATGAGTTTTATTTCTCTGTTGTGCTCCTGTCTTCGATGAATTTTGTGCTTGTGCGGGTGTTAATTGGTTCAAGATTCTCAACCTCCTATCAGCTCTCCTCAGTCTTCGTATCCACCTCCTTTCTTCGAATTGTCGTTGCATCGCACAATGAGCGAGGTTCTACTGGTATTCTTCTAAAAAGGTTGAGTCAGTACTTGAGTCATTTCCATCTCCTATCGTTTTTAGTGTCCAATCTAAGGTTTCATGTACTCATTGCTGTAGTCTTCGTACTTATCTTCTATGTGCACGTAAGTCCTATGCAGCCATCCGATACATGGCCACCTCCTCCCGTTCAAGTGGTCATCTCAAGGCTCCAAAGTATGGTTTTATCCATTCGCGGTGTGGTCAAAATATTGGTGTACCGTTCTAATTATTTTCATCTTGTGGGCTTAATGAAGCATCATCTTCAATTATATGTGCAGTTTCCAAAAATATGACACCCGTTTTTTGACTGCGATCTTCATCTCTCTGCCTCCTACGGTTTGGGTTGGGGTTGGCAAATGGAATATCAGGGTCTTGATTATTGTCACTCTTGTTTCTTCCAACCATCCTCTAGTTTTTGGTTTTTCTGTACTGTATTGATATCTTTCCATAATATAGCTACCATTTCCTCCCTGCTTTTCTTATATTTAGTAGTCAAGCTTTGTCATACTTTCCATACCCTAGTTTTTTTGGAGACTCGTCCAAATCCTGATGTTTTACAGATTCCATATGTGAGGAGTATTCCAAATTGAGCACAATATTTAATGTAGGCGAGGAAATTTTAGAACGACCATCTATTGCCAAGGATTTTACTCTTCATATCTCCACTAAGCTAACAGTCTCTTCTTGTTCTTCTTATGGTAGGGAAAATAGACTGCTCTCCGAGGAATTTCCCATTGCCTCTCTTCTCAGTTCCCCTTGTTCCAGCTCAGCCCACTCAGCCAAGCGAGCTTCATGCCTCTAGTTTACCTACTGCATAGTTTCATCCAATTAGTTTATCACTTTCTCCCGTAGTTGATTATTATACTGCCGTAGAGTCTCATATTCTTCTTACAACCTTTGTGTTTCCCCCCTCAGTTGTTGCATAAGTCTAACTCTGACTTCTTCATCTTCTTCTATTGAAAATTACTGTTGAGCGACCTCTATTAGCAATCAGGTTCTGTCATATTCACTGTTATTTGGGTCTTATATATCCTCACTCCCAAATAACCAATTCAGGTTCTGATTTTCCTCCTCTCAAACAACGCTACCCTGCTCGCTAGTTTCAGAAGGTTGAATGCATGAACCCTCTTCTTCTCTCCTAGGAGTTCCAATTTGCTCCAAGTTGATCATGTTGACTTCAGCACATGGCTTATATACCTTTAACTTGGAACCATTAATTACCTTTGGGCATAATGTTTCATCCAATTTCCTTAGTCTAATTGCCCCGTTTTCAAGCACTTCATCTCCCTAGAAGGGTCCAAGCCGCAAGGTTTTTAATTTCCCTGGCTTGAGTTCTCTCTTACCATTGTATTTGAGAACTAGTCCACTAGCCTTCAAATCTATCTTCTGAAGGTGTTTATCATGCCAGAAATTCCTTCTCTTATGCATTACCTTCATTGCCTATTGAGCCATCACTCGCTTCTCGTCCAATTGCACCAATGTTGTCAATTGCTTCTGAATGCTTTCTTCTTCATTCAACCAGCTATCGACTGCTACTCTCAATCTTGGTACAAGTAATTCAATTGGTACCACTACTTCCTACCTATACATCAGTTGAAAGGGTGTGTTATTTGTGGTCGGCTTATAAGTTGTTCTATATGCCCATAGAACTTTCGATAGTCTCTCCTCCCAGTTGGCTCCTTCTACTCCACATGTCTCGTACATGATGGAAACCAAGACCTTATTCGTCACCTCCGCCTGCTCGTTTACTGTGGGGTAGTATGGACTTGATAGCAAGTGGAAGATCCTGAACTCCTCCATTAGGTTTTTTATAATCGCATTCACAAAATGGACGCCTCTGTCGCTTGTCAACTATAAAGGCATCCTGAACCTTGTAATCACTTGTTCATATAAAAAGCGAGTCGTGCTTCTTGCCAAGTAATCCGGTAAAGCCCTTGCTTCGACCCATTTTGTGAGATACTCCATTGCAACTATGATATATCAACATCTCCTTATTTGACTTGCCTTCAAAGGACCCACAAAGTCTAACCCCCATATTTCAAATAGTTCTTGGGGCTGCGACGGATGTAGTGGCATGAAGTCTCTTTTCAACGGTTTCCCTATTCTTTGGAATGTATCACATGCTGTCACAAATTACTTGGCATTGTGAAAGAGGGTGGGCCACTACAGACCTACCAAAAACACCTTCCTTGCTATCACATCTGGTCCCATGTGTGATGAGCAAGGTGCAACCAAAGTATTGTCATTGTTGTCAACATAGTCAGGTTGATCAGCTGATGCAATGGAAAAGAATAGATAGGAGTTGATTGATGAGCAAGGTGATGGATAGGAGTTGATTGATGAGCAAGGTGCAGCCAAAGTATTGTCATTGTTGTCAACACAGATAGAGGATCGATTGATGCAATGGACAGGAGCACATAAGTCATTAGATAGATCGGTTGATGAAGTGCACAAGAGTACAAAGATCATACAGAGCATGTACAATGATTCTCCAAGAAGACAGATTCAAAGGATCAAAGAAAAAGACAAGTAAGAAAACTGTCGCGATATCGCGACGTGTCTTCTGTCGCAATTTCGTGACATATTGGAGGAGAAAGAAAATACTGGCAAAACTGTCACGATTTTGCGACATATCGAAGGAGAGAGAAAATGCTAGAAAAATTGTCGTGATTTCATGACATGTTTCATTTTTGCGGTCCAAAGCGAAGAGAAAGAGGAGAGAGAAAAAGATGTCATGATTTCACGACATGTTTAGAAAGTGCAAGGAAGACTGTCATGATTTCGTGACATGTTTAGAAAGTGCAAGGAAAACTGTCGTGATTTCGTGACATGTTGGAAGAGAGAGAAAGCATAAGGAACACTGTCGCAATTTCACGACATGTTGGAAGCAAAGAAGGCAAGTAAGAAAATTGTCATGATTTCGTGACATGTTCGAAGAAGAAGTGCAGGCAAAGAAAACTGTCACGATTTCATGACATGTTTGGAGAGAAGGTGCAAGCAAAGCAAACTGTCACGATTTTGTGACATGTTTTGAGAGAAGGAGCTCGCAAAAGAAAAGTGTCACGATTTCGTGACAATGTGCAAGAGGAAGCGCTAAGGAGAGAAAGTGTCACGATTTCATGACATGTCAGGTTTTCACGGTCCGAAGGGAAGAAAAGCACTAAGGAGAAAAAGTGTCACGATTTCGTGACATGTCAGGTTTTCACGGTCCGAAGGGAAGAAAAGTGCCAAGGAGAAAAAGTGTCATGATTTCGTGACATGTCAGGTTTTCACGGCCCAAAGGGAAGAATAGCGCCAAGGAGAAAAAGTGTCACGATTTTGCGACATGTCGGGTTTTCGTGGCCCGAAGGGAAGAATAGCTCTAGGAGAGAAAGATGTCATGAAATCGTGACATGTCACATTTTTGCGACTAAGAGAGGAGAGAGACTGTACGAAGATAGAAATGTCACGATTTTGTGACAACAGCAGAGAGGAAGACTTCGAAGGATGAAGTGTCGCGATTTCACGATAGAAGCAAAATGAAAGAGCATGGAAGCAGAAGCGTCGTGATTTCACAAAAAATTCAAGGAGGAAGAGCTCAAAGGCAAAAGCGTCATGATTTTGCGACATGTTCTGTTTTCACGGGCATAAGGTAGAACAGAGTTCAAGGAAGCGAAAGATGTCACGATTTCGTGACATGTCTTGTTTTTGCTAGTGCAAGCAGAGCAGAGAGCAAGGAAGCGAAAGATGTCGTGATTTTGTGACATGTCAGGTTTTCGCTAGTGCAAGCAGAGTAGAGTGCAAGGAAGCGAAAGATGTTGCAATTTCATGACATGTCAGGTTTTCGCTAGTGCAAGCAGAGAGGAGTGTACGGAAGTGAAAGATGTCACGATTTTGTGACAGGTCATGTTTTCATGGGTTGAAGCCGAGAAGAGTAACAAGGAGGCGAAAGTGTCACGATATCGCGACAGGTCATGTTTTCGCGGGTAGAAGGCGAGAAGAGTGCAAAGAGATAGAAGTGTCACGATTTCATGACGGGTCGCTACAGCACGCTTACTGACAGTTAACTGAAAGTAGAACGTTGGTTAAAGGGGTAGTTGTAGAGGAAAAACATATAGCCAAAATAAGAAGAGTTAACTGGAGTCATTGTGATAGTTACTGTTGGTCATAAAATCCGCATAGGAAAGTACTTTCGGTGGGTTTGCATGCCCTGGACCTGCGACCAACATTGAAAGGCCAAAGAGAAGAGATGCCCTTCGTGCCAATATTCGAAGAAGGTCGGCTCCTATACTAATCTACTTTTGGGGTTTGAGATAAGAGTGCAGGAAAGAGATAAAAGGAGTTCGGGTTAGAGAAAGAAATAAAAAGGGGTAAGGGTTAGAGATTGATGATTCAAGGTGGGGAAGAACAGGAAGCACGATCACTCACTAATAACTCGAATAGCAGCAAAGAACACCAAAAATAGCTGAAAGAAACGTAGTGTCGACCTTCCTATGTATCCTCTGGACGGGTTCGCAGGGTTCTCCTCTCTCTCTCGTTGGAATTTAGGGTTCAGAGTAACAATGATTAAGACGAGGGAATAACAGAAACCTCTATCCACTAGGCAGCATAAAAGAAAGCAACAAATACATTTTTTCTCTCCTATGTATCCTTTAGGGCAAATTTTAGGGTACAGTCCCCAATCGCACACCGGATTTAGGATTCAGAGTCTCAGTATACGAATGTAGACAGACAAAAGAATTAAGCACAAAAGGTAGCATAAAAGAGAGAAATAGAGCACAAAAGATCTTTAGTATTAGACGCAGGACATCAAGTTACAACAACTTTCTAGCAGAAAGTTCCCCCCTTTTACGTTGCAAAGCCTGGGTTTTTATAGAGGACCCGACCCTCTAAGTCATTATTACAAAAATGGCGGAGTACATCTTCGGGCTCTGAGAAATCGGCTCCTCGTGGCTGTTGCGACTAAGTTTTCAAATCGATTACCAAAACTGGCAATTGTGATCGGGTCAACCATGGAAACCTTCATTTAATGCATCGCCCGAGTGTCCCTGGCTTCTGGATGCTGTGCTTGAGTGATCGCTATGCCTGCTGGGTTTTACTTTGAGGACTGTTACGTCCCTTTCATTTTCCAAAATTGGTCAGCGGACTTATCGGGCAAGGAAGGGGGTACTTAAGGGGCTTTTGATCACCTTGGGAAGCTGCTCACCTTGGAACGTGGGCCTAAAAAGTGTTTTGCTACATATCCACTTTGCTGAAGCCTTGGGCCGAAGTAGATTCTCCTTGATTTGTTCTTCGCAAAATAAGGCTTCACAGAAACTACTTCGGGGATGCTGACTGCCGAGCGGGCTTCATCTTTGAAATGGGGCTCTTTGTCCTTTGCTGGAAAAACTACTTTGGCTAGAAAATGTTTCAGGCCGATTCTTTATCAAAACTGTGGTTTGGGGAATATCTTCCCGAAGCATTTCTCGGTTTTCGACACATTGTCATTTGGCTTCGAGCGCTACTGCTTCGGGTGAAAACCGGTCGAAGTAGGTGTCAGAAACACTTCGGGACCGAAGTAATTTCATTGCCTTGGCTGATTTGGATTATGCTCTCCCCCTTTGGTGAAGTCGTTTGGATGCCGCTTCGCAAAACTTCCACCCGAAGCGGCTGCTGAAAATGTTTTGGGTGCGAAGCGTTATCTTTATATTTTCTTCGGTGAAATTACTTCGCAAGGTTTTTGCCCGAAGTGGTGTTTTGAATTACTTTAGGCCTGAAGCTCTTTCCAAATCCTCATCCTTTTCCTTCGGCGAAGCAATCTTCCTTGGCCTGTTTGGTAGCGAAGCTCTTTCTTCTTCATTCTATGATAGGGAGAGTCAAAATTGCTGTAACAAAAAATAAAAGAAAACTTTCAACAAGGAAATACTATACAAAATTCTACTTTCTACTCCTTGTATAATGTGGCAAAAAGTGTCAACAGTTACAAGTGCAATTACAGATAGAAAACATGCAGCTATTTTTAAGAACAATCGAAGAAGGAGAAATCGAACAATCGCATAAATAGAATCAAAAAATGCATGCATGCATAGAAAAGAATACGAACAATCATGACCAAGAAGACAAACAGTCATGGTAGAGATATATGTTGCAGTAACGTATTCGACGAAATTCCCACTCTATATATACAAAAGGAGTTACATAAAGAAGCAGTTACAGTTGACAAGTGGCAGAAGAGAACATTAATAGGTTGCATGCGTGATTATAGAAGTAACAGAAGACGAGGAGTCTCAATGAGAAATAGGGTTATAAAAGGGTAGTCGCGCAGAGAATTAAGTTGCCGCTCAAAGTGAGAAAAGTGCCATCGTATAGAGGGAAAGTGCTGCGAAGAGAGAGCTGTAAGAGAGTAGTAAGAGTGAGCCATGAGACAGGGTTGTAAGAGTGCGATAAGTAGAACCGTTGGAGTGGGTGTGTTTCATGAATTGAAACAGAGATTGAATGAGCAATAGACCAATGAGGGTCTTGTAAAAGCGAAGGCATTTTTATGTCAAATAGATTCAAAATAGAATTCTGAGTTGGTGCTTGGAATCAGGGTTTGGTGCTCCTTTCTATTGGTGCAGATAAATTAGGGGTTGGTGCTCCTTCCAGTCGATCTTTGGTAAATCGGGGGTTGGTGCTCCTTTCCGTGGGTGTAGATAAATTAGGGGTTGGTGCTCCTTCCAGTGGGTGCTGGTAAATTGATTGTAAAGTTGGTGCTTTGCAAATGCTGGATTTGGATGGGAGTCCAAGCAGTCTATTTTTGAGGAGTAGCCAAAACTGGTGAACCTCGTTAAATCTTGTGTTGTGGTTAGCTCTCTTGTTATATTTGCTTTATCTGTTTTAAGTTCTCCTTGCTTTAGCTTTAAGAGTTGCTCATTTAAGATTTAAAAAGCTACACTGATTCACCCCCCCTCTTAGTGCCATTGTAAGTCTAACAATGTGTCCTCCTGCCAGTCCCTCATGTGTCTTCCTCAGGGTTTGTTGTACTTCATATTCCATTATACATTGTCAAAGTATATGATCCTCCCCCATCTTGTAAAGCAGTCCTACAATCAAGGTGAAGTGTGCCGAATTTGTAATTACCTTTTGTTGCTCCGCTGTCGTCAACTCATCTGACAGCTTCCCTATCGACAGATATTCCCCGATATGCTTATACCACCTTGGTATAGCATTATTCATGAACATTTGTGCATTGAGAAATTCATTTGGTATTCCTCCCTCTGCAGGTTCCCCTGAGCGAATCATTGACAACTGATCCGCTATTACATGTTTTTTCCCTAGTCTAACTACCACTCTAAACACAAATTCCTGTAGGGTGATGAGCCAATGACTCACTTGTCCATAGATTATCAGTTAATTGGTTAAGTATAACAAAGCCTGCTGATCTACATAGAAGGCAAAAGGGTTAGCCAATAGATAGTGTCTAAAATTTTGCACCGCATACATCATTTCCAATGCTTCTCACTTTGTTGTACTATAGTTCTTTTTGGCTCTAGACAATAGCCTACTTGCAAAGTATATGGGCTGATCCAACTCGAATTGACCTTCCCGTGCTAATGCACATCCAATCGCAAAGTTTGAGGCATCCACATGCACATGGAACTCCTCCTAATATAGGTTAACTAGGATAGGTTCTTTCACCAAGTGCCCTTTTAATCCCTCAAATGCTCCATGGTGCTCCTATATCCACTTGAATGGAACACCCTTATGCATCAATACGTCTAATGGATGAGATGTCAATGCATAATTTCAGATAAACCTCCTGTATTATCCGACTGTCCCCAGAAAGGTTTTGACCGAGCTCACGTCATGTGGCTCCTCCATCAGCAATATTACCCGTATCTTGTCCGAGTCGGGTTTCAAACCCTCTTGGCACACTATGTGCCCTAGCAGCTTCCCATATGGGACCAGTAAGACGCATTTGTTGGGGTTCAACGATATCCTTGCTTTCCTGCACAACCCCATGCATTCCTCCAATGCCTTCAAGTGATCCTGCGTCTTCCCATACAGTGACCAATCATCCAAAAAGGCTTTGAAGTTGCCTGTGGACATCTTCTTGAAGATATATAATATGATCCTCTAAAAAGTAGCAGGCACATTGCATAGTTTGAATGGCATACAGTTGTATGCATATATTCCATTCTCCACTACGAAAGTAGTTTTTAGCTTGTCATCTTTTGCTATGCTAATCTGGTTATACCCCGAGAATCCATCCAAAAATAAATAAATCTCGTGGCCAACTACTTATTCTAGGACTGAATCTGTGAATGGGATCGGGAAGGGATATTTTATAGTTACGACATTCAAACTTCTAAAATCCACGTAGATTTATATTTTATCCACTTCGCATTTCAAAGCGATCACAATCGGTGAGACCCACTCACTTGTTGTAAACTTGAATACAATACCGACATCCAGCATCTTGTCAATTTTGGCATTCACCTTTGCTACATACTTGGGATTCATTCTGTAAGGCCGCCTTCTCACTGGTTGTGCACCTTATATCATAGTAATCTTGTGTACGCAGAGCTCGGGTGGTACTCCCTTCAGGTCTTTGTAAGTCCAAGCGAACACATCCTTATAGTCCAAAAATATCTTGAATGCTGTGGATTTCAGGACTGGATCCTAATCATCTTTGCACTTTATCATCTTCTCTTCTCTTGTCTCTCCCAAGTTCACCTAAATCATCCTTGGAATTTCGTATTTGATCAACTCAGGTTATTTATCTGCTTTCACTACAGCGACAGGGTGCGTAGGTTTATCTTCAATGACTGCTTCTTCCATCGTACATTCTGCAAAGTTCTTGGGAAATATCCACTTCTCTCATTCTTTGTCCTTGTTTACTGCTTTCAGTATTTTGTTGCTGATATTTTTTTCTAATTTCTTGCACCTCATCCCTTTTGGTTTCTTTTTTCGCTTCTATGCACAAACATTGGGGGGGGAAAACTTCAAAATATTCCATATGCGAGTGTAATAGACCCTTGTCTTGGTCATATTCATCCTCTATGCAGTTATCAAGTTGCAACACTCCATCCTCATTGGGTTCATATCCTACCCCACCATCTGATGAAGAGGACCCCGAATCATTTGAAGTCGCTATATCCTGGCTCATTGTTTGATTCTTCAGATTAATGATGTACTTGTGTTGCCCTTGTTTGAAAGATAGTCTTTCCTTCTCCTAGTTATGGTTAACTTTGGCTGTTCTCAACCATCTTCATCCTAGGAGTGCATCATATGCGGACTTCTACATAGAAATAATGACAAAATCCAACACAAAGTCTTGTTCTACTATGCGTATCTTCTAGTTTATTAAGATTCCCAATGTTTCAATTACATACTAGTTAGCTCTATATAACTTAAAAGTCAAAGATCGTAAGGCAGGTTGCCAAATTACTCACCAAGTCTTTTTCGGTATTACGTTCACACTCGATCCTTCGTCAACAATTACCTAATTCAACCTATGGTCCAAAACTTCCATTTGAATGATAGCTGGCCTCTTTCTTGCTTCAATCATCAAGATTGTGGGATCAATGAACTGGTCCTACTTGATAGTTGCTACCTGTTGAGGTTCATCCTTCTTCTTGATGACTTCTCTGATCATAGCATACAACTCAGTATGATGCTAAAAAAATTGGTGACCTTCATTTCCACCTTCGTGTTCAGCACCTCCATTACTAAGCCTTCTATTGATACCTTCTGCATTATCTCCGATCGTTTCAACACTTTCTCTAGAATTAGTTGATCTCATTTTTCCTTGGCTAATTCCGTGCTTATCATCTCTTAGGATTCCTGCCATCGTGCCTTATCCTTGGCAGGATTCGGGTACTCCATCTTCTTGGTCTGTGCCCTCGTTACAAACAAGACATCATTATTTGGTTCCTCCACCTCTCCTATGCCAATTAGGTTTATATTCTACATTCCACTGGTACTTGCCTTGCTCAAGAAATTGACTTTCGTGTGGTTTCCTGGACTACACCATTTGCACATATGCATGGTATTGTTTCCACAATCATTGTTTCCTACATTTTGCGGCTTGAAGCAATTCTTTACGAAATGGCCCCATTCTTGAAAATTCCGACATTGAATAATCGGTAGGCCCTCAGAGTCATATTACAATCGACTTTGGCCTCCTTGTATTCCTCCTCGATGGTTATTCCTATATCGTCCACTTGTTACAGCTTTTCCATTCCTTCCTGTGTTTGGCTTCTCTTCTTGTTGTATGACCAAAGTTTGATGCCACTTGTTCTTTAGATTGAATGGACACTTGACCACTAGATGACCTGCAATGTCACATATGTTATAGTAGGATTTCTTCGGATAGTCGATATTGGAGTGCCCTTCCATCTTGTAATCCGAGCACCAAATTTCCTTCCTATCCTTACAATTTTCACTTTTGGCCTCCTTTAGTATTTTCTCCATTTTTTTCCAAAATGTGTGAATTGTGCTTTGCACCTTGTCTTCAACATCACTGTCCGAATCCTCGATATGTTTCAAGTATCCTCCAATTATGGCGATTGTCTGCTTGCCTTCACTTTCGAATTTCTTTGCCTTCTCTAGTGCTTCTTCATATGTTGAGGATGGTATTGCCTTCATCTTCTTCTTCCACCTTGGGAGTAGTCCATCCAAAAACCACCACTTAACCATAGCTTCAACAGGTGTCATCTCCATGTTGTCACTTAGTTGTTTCAGTCTTCTATTGAAGCTTTTGATATCTTCATCCATTTTTTGCTTCGTGACATAAATTTCTATGATTATGTCAGTGTCATCTCTCATTGGTCAGAATTCTTCTATGAATGCATTCTTTAGGTCGTTCCATTGTGCAAATGCTTGTGTACTTTATCTTTTCAAGTACCAGTCTATCGCCATGCCTCACAATGTTGCTGGAAACAATTGCAACCATTGTGTGTCTTGATTCATCCCATTTGTTCCCCAAATAGTAGTGCAAGTTCCCACATGTCAGGCTGGGTCATCTTTCCCTTCACCTAAGAAAGGTGGGCATTTTTACTATATAGTTTTGTTGGCAAGATTTCCTGCCATAGTGTTCTGGTATACAGGTACTGCTATGTGTTGAGTTCTTTGTGGTTGCCTATTAGCTATTGGTGGTGCAAAACATTCCTCAAATAGCCTTGTAAGTGTCTCCAATTGGTCTCTGCTTTGAGACCTTCTTTGCAAATATACCAAACATGGCTCCGGTATTCCTCCCCACAAACCTCCACATCGGTGCCTCAATACCAGGTTCTCTCCTATAGTATCCTCTGGCCACTCCTCTTCCACCAGTTTGGGTGTTACCGTCCAATTGTAAATTATAGGTACTCTTTTCGCTATTTGCTCTTCCTCGTTCTCTGCAGTAACCAACAAGGTTTCTATACGTCCATTTTCATCCTCTTCAACATTCCATACTTGTTATACCTCAAGGTGAGACACCTCTAGGGCCTTGTTTTCTCGTAGGTTCACTAGTCATGCGCTTCTTCTTACTGGTATTTGTTCATTGTTTTGTGACTTGAAATCAATCATTCACCTAGTTACTTTCCTATCACTCTATCTTGACTCTTCGAGTTTTTCTATTAGGCAACGATGCCAAATGTAGACAAAGGTAAGTACATTCTTAATGTGGTTGATGACTGTTAGTATTAGGTTTAGGCAATACAATGAGTTTCTTGTCAGGAAGCTATCTCTGGCTTTAGTTAGCTCGGTTAGGACGTCAAGGGTCCAGACATCATATGGATAGGTACAGACATCTGGGACCAGGTCAGACATGTGGTCTAGATGTCTGGGGGTCAGACGTCAGGTCTGGCAAGCAAGACGTCTAGCTACTAGACATTTTGTTAGGGCTAGATGTCGGGTGGAGGGGTTGATGGCTAACCCTCTAGCGATTACCAGGAATCCAGCTAGACGTCAGACCTCATGAAATATACAACCGCCATAACTGCTCCTGCTTTGATACCTGTTCGTTGCTAATGGATAATAATCCTATAATGATAAATTAGCATTCAAAAACCTACATGTCCATTAATTATCTCAAACCTGTAACAACTCCATGAATGGCAACAAACCTACAACTCAACTCAATAGTCATTCAATGCATACACAAAATATGGATCAGAATAACAACCTTTATATTATGCTTCAATCACAGTTACAACATACAACAATGATCTCTCTCCAAGTCTGAGGCTCTTTCCTTCACTTCTGATGGATTACAAATGTTTGAAAAGGGGGTATTTATAGGGCTGGAAGTTGGTTATCCCAACCAACTTCCCCAACTTCCCAAACCAATTCCCCAACTAATTCTTTTAACTAATAACTAATCATACGTCTAACCTATGCTAACTAGCCGTCAGTCCACTAGCCCAAATGTCTGGCAGCCAGACTGGATGTTTGGAAGTTAGACCAGATGTCTGACAACTAGTCTAGATGTCTTATGGCCAGTCCAAATGTCTGGCAGTCAGTACAGACATCTAACAAAATTGGATGTCTGATGACTTCCAAAATAGGATGTCTGACTTACAAAACTAGACGTCTGCTAACTTACAATGCAAACACTTAAACAAAATTTCTCAATTACATTAAAAAATTGTTGGAGAATGTGCCAGTCAGTCCTAGGGCTTAGAACTACTATATACAGAGATCTTGTTGGAAATATTTATATATCAACTTATTGAAGTAGTATTAGATAACCACCATTCATCTGGCACCTCTGCACCAATTAGAATATGGTTGTACAATTAAAACCTAGGATAATATTGGCATGGAGTAATTGATATCACTTGGTTTCCCTAATCCCACCAAACATGTGGGATCCAATCCCTGATGTAGCTCTAAAGTCCTTACTTGAATTCACTAGATAAGATACATCTACTATAATGGAACACTTGCATCACATGATAATCCATTATATAGTGCACAATGTGATTATACAAAACATGAAACTTAGGCTTCTAGTGACATATTTCATAAGTAAAACATGGGAATGCTAGATGAATCTTCCCACACATTCAATAAGGAGGTGGGACCAACTAGCTACCCAACTAGCAAATAGGTTTGGGGAGAAGGTAGATGGAGCTTCACTACTAGAACACCTGATGAATACCAAGTGAGCTCCTATAGAAAGTATGAAGGAATTCAACACCCAGTTCCACAAAATCTGGTATAGAATATTGGATGATATAAAATCTCCCCTAGGTATGGTACTCATTTTCTATCTCAAGTTCTTCAATTTAGAGATTTCCATGATGGTTAAAATTTGAGGGAATTCCTTGTCAATAGCCTACTAGGTAGCTATCCAAGTAGAAAACAACCTAGTCTAAATAGGTCGATTACCTCCAAGATCCCCAATTTCATTACTTCCAAAACTCATATACCCACCACCACTCATCAAACATCCCACCATTTCCCACCTCACAACCCCCATAAATCATGTGTGTCCTTCTTCCTCATTCCATCCAAAGTTAAAATGTATGAGATGAGAATAAAAGTATAAAATTTTTTTGAGGAATAACTCATCTTAAGAAGGTAATAGGGTATCTTGGATTTCCCCTATTTTATTCCATAAGGCCATACCCCTCAGCGATATCCGATCATAAAACATCAACTATCCCAAAGGGCTTACCCTAGTTATCAACCTTTTAAATTTCTTGACCTTCAATGGGAATGAAAAGGAGAGAAATATCCATGACCCTAGCCTAATGTTGATTGACCATCCACTAGGTCACCTATACACTAGGAATCATCCCATACAACAAGTCCTATTTACATGGTAAGAAAGAAAAATACATGTGGTAGATAGTCATACCAATTGAATGACACTCAATTGATACTAGATACAACCAAAATCGAAAAAAGATTATTGTATCTAAATCTGATGGGAGTTTCCAAGAAAATGTATTGACCAAGCCAATAGGAGAACTCACCGTCACAAATATTCTAGGATTACAGCCATCAAATCGTATAGTAGACATTACTGCTAACACTTAGGTTCTCCTAGAAGTTTTCAATTTAATGGTGAAAGGACATAGACCTAGGCTACAACTAAAACCCTTATAAAAAAATGACCTAAAGAGGACATACATAGAGCACAATGAGATGTAGAGCCACCTATACCAATCAAGGTAGAGCTTTTTTCTCTATCCCTAATATGCGAAGGTAGACCATCCCAAAGCTACCTAATTGGTTCCATACTCATATATTTCAATATATAAAATATGGTAGGGGATGTATTAAAATCAACTCGATGGATACTAGAAATAAAATAGGATGACCAAATTAAGGCCCTAACCTAGTAATCAACCTCTTGATTCCAATCAAAGATTATATTCCCAAGATGTAGATCTAAAGTCTAAAGGACACTTGAGGACTAGGCAAGAACAAAAGGCCTAACAAATAAAATTTGAGACCATGACCATCCTACAAAACACAACCAGACATAAATATGTGAACAAGTTACCCACAGTTGGTCTAGTCATCACGGATAATCTAGATAAGGAAGAAGAGTGTACCAAGAATGATTGGTGTATGCAACTCAAGGGAAAAATATTGTCACCCCAAAGGAGGAAGCCCTAAATTGTTAATGTTTGGAATCCTAGTTCTAGCAAGGCCTTAGATTGTATTGCTATGAGATAGACACCCAATACAGGGATGACCCATTGACCCTCGAGGCCCTTGTATATAAATTTAAAAAATCATGTTTGTTTTTGCATATGTATTTAATTGTTATAGTACATAAGTATAGATTCAAAAAATAAGGATGGATATCATGCATTTTTGGAGGACAAGGTTTTTGACATCAAGGTATGTATACTAGCCCTCTTAATATCAGTAACAAAGACCTATTGATAAAAAAGAGGACAATCACCATATTCAAGCATAAGGAGTTATGAAGGATGATGATATCCCCCACTATAAAAACATGAGGTAATAAGTATTTCTATATCCATCTATAATCAAAAATCGAATCAATATTAGGACCATCCCAAGTGGAAAGGCCTATAAAAGGAGGCACACCAATTCTGGTCTTCACAAAGTCTCAAGTAGATTTACCTATGACACTATATTTTCTCAACATCCATCCCTATTTTAAAATCCTTAATATTTTCCTCCATTTAGACTCTATGCCCAATGGACAAGGCCCTTCTCTTTGTGTTCCTTGATTCCTATTAGCAAGAGTTCCCCTATGAGTCACCAACGCTATAGTGAAAATTCGCTACACTAGGAAAGTCCTCCTATGAGAGGTTATTTTGATTAGGGCATAATATAAAAGCTAAAATGAAGAATTCTAAAGCTCTTACTATTCATAAAGAATCCAAATCTAAAAGAACATCTAAGGTGCAACCAAGGAGGAACCCTCATCATTGAAAAAAATTGGATCTAAAGCTCCCCATGCCATGAACCTTAGTCAATCCACAAGACAAGGTTATGCATAAGGGGTCGGCCCCGAAATCTATTTATAAATTGAAGGTGAATTGTCTTGGAATCTCGACGAAAAATGGAGAAGTATACATGGCGAATTCCAATTATTTTTCTCCAAAAATTTTCAAACCGTGGCGAATTGCAATAATTTTTCTCCAAAAATTTTCAAACCGTGGCGATTTTTTTGTTTTTGGGGCCATGAATATCGGTTTTGCAAAATCTAAAAAAGTACGACATACTTAAAAGCTTTAGGTCGATATGAAAGACATCAGGCCGACATGACGACAAATGGAATGCCGATCGGTTGTAGTCATGACGATCGGTTACAAGCATACCGATCAATTGTAGCCATGATGATCAGTTGCAGCCATGACGATCGATTGTAGTCATGACGATCGGTTGTAGTCATGATGATCAGTTGCAACCATGATGATCGATTGTAACCATGCTGATTGGTTACAGATATGATGATTGGTTGCAACATGATGATTAGTTGTAGCCATGATGATCAATTACAACCATGTCGATCGATTGTAGCCATGTCAATTGATTGCAACCATTCTGATCGATTGTAGCCATGATGATCAGTTGCAACCATGCCGATCGGTTGCAGTCATGAAGGTTGGTTGCAACCATGATGATCGATTGTAACCATGACGATCGATTGCAGCTAGGCTGATCAGTTGCAACCATGATGATCGGTTGTAGCTATGATGATCTATTGTAGCCATGTCGATTAGTTACAACCATGTCGATCGGTTGTAACCATGCCTATCGGTTGTAGCCATGATGATCGATTGTAACCATGATGATCGGTTGCAGCCATTTCGATGTGCTGCAATAGTCGAGTTCCCATCGGTAGCAATGGTGCTCTGTGCCACGTGTCATCCATCCATTAAATGATTGCATGCAGAGGCCACGTGTCATCCATCCGTTAAATGATTGCATGTAGAAAAGTCTATATAAAGGGAATTAACAATCATTTTTTCTCTCGTTTTAATGCTTTCTTAACCCTTTTTCTCTCATTTTAACGCTTTCTTATGCCTTTTCCTCTCATTTTAATGTGATCTGAACCCTCTTCCTCCACTTTTATCTTGGTTTTTACAATTTACCTTAATTTTTAAGCAGTTTTTAACCATTTTTCTCTCGTTTGAAACCTTTTCCATTGTATCTTCTTATCCATACCCGTACACCCTATGGCATCCCCTACAACCCCTGGAATGTTTAAAGTTAATTATAAGAACCTGGTTTGCCCCTTGATTTCAAAAATTTTATCAACATCGGGTTACGACATGTCTTGGGTCATGGACTCTGGTCTTCGGGGTCTTGTTTCAATGCCCCATTTTGATATTGACGTTAAACTGGTGGAGAGGATCATTGCAGCTTATGATATGGATTCGGGCAAGGTAAATCTTGTCACCGACAACAAAAACATCGTTCTTTCTTTCTCAGCCATTGATGTCGCCAGATTGACAGCATTGCCCCATGCTGGTGTTGAGCCTGTCACTTCCAAATACCAGTTAACTGATGATGACAAACTCTACTTGGAGACCAACTTCAAAGTGCAGTCAAAATATTTTCAAGGTATAACTATTTTTTTATTTAATTGATTTTAAATTCTTATCAGTGATTGAACGTACAATTACTAATTTTAGTTTTTTTGCAGTTAATTCCACCAAGTCCAGAAGGGGTTTGACCGTACCGATGATTGAAAATAAATTTCTTCGGGCATGTTGCGAATTCTTCCTTGCTAGACTTGTTCTGCAAGGAAGGCCAAAGAAATTCTGATGTGGGCCTTAGCGTATTTGGTCCGTTGTATAGGACACCAAAAATTCGACTGGTGCACCTATGTCTCAAATCGGATCAGATTGGAAATAGAGAACGTGAAAACCCACGCTTCACCCTCATCGACAGTTAGCACATGTAATTATATTATTGCTTTTTTTTATGAATATTTTCATAATTTGTAGAACACTCCAGTACCAACATCTTGGCACTCAATCCTTGTCAATTTAGCCATGACAAAACAACAGGTTCAGGTAATTTTTTTAATATTTAAGTAATTTTTATTAATTTTCCATTGTTTGTCTTTTTGTAATTTTGACATTTTATACCAAACATAGAAAAGGGCATCCTCTTCCTCTTCAAAGCGGGATGTTGCTGTCAGAGGTTATAATCTAGAGGAATCAGGAGACTCCGAAACACCTGCAGAGGAAGCAACACCACTGATAAGGAAAAGATCATCAAGGAAACGTAGAAGATCTATTTCTCCTATTTGTCGATGATCTCCACATGTTGTTGCACGTCCGTTGCCAATGGGCGTAGTTACGCATGAGGTTTCATCTTCTGGGAGTAAGTTTTAATTACTATCGAAACAATTTTTTTACAATATTTTTACTGTTTTTAATTAATTTTGTTTTTTTTTCAGATGTACAACATGACCACATTCCATTTGCAACAACATCTATGCAAGATGTTTTTTCTTCTGTCGGTAAGTGTTATAACAATGTTTGCAACCAATTTTCATAATGTAATTTTATTACTAGTTTTTATTTTCTACCTTCACAAAATTTTTAACTAATTTTTATTTTTATGTTTTAAGGTCCCTCGCAACAATGTCGTCAACAAAATCAACAAATGTCGCCCCCTCCTCCACAACGCCCAACTCAAATGCGAGGTCAATGCTTCCCAGTTGGAAAACACTTTCTTCCATCTAGGCCACGAGAGAAGCAACACAACAAATTTCAGAGAGAGAAGCATCAAAGACTTTTTCCGGTTTCGATCGTATATCTGTAAATAATTTTACTTTTAAGGATATACCGAAAGCTTCTGGTACTAGGTTGGTTGATGTTCCACTTGATAAAGATTACTTTTTGCAAGATAACATACACACTCAATTTCAACTATCAGAATTGGTTCAAGATAAAGTAAATGAAGGTGCAGAATGTTCAAGCAAATCTCCTCCAAGGGAAAGAAGCACCCGTCAGGCTCCTCCTCGACAAGAGGATGATATAATAAATTTTTCAAAAAAATATTTGGTTTCTGATAACGTTGAATCTACAATTAAATATTTGCTACTTCCAGATATAACAGAAATGAAAAAATGGGAGTATCGGGCTAAGGTGTTGATAAAGGAAATTAATGCCCGATACAATAATTTTTCAAAAAGAGAAAGAAAATTTTCTATTGTTGAAAATGAACCAGAAAATATGGAGGCTCTGCTACAACAAGTAAAATCTGGCATGTTGAAGTTGAATACATCATACACAGATGAAATTTTAAAGTTTATAATGAACAGATTGGAGAATATAAACGGTGAGGCCCAAGCTTATTACAATGAATGGGCAAATGATAAGAAAAAGGTTGTTGTTGTTGTAGCTGCAAAGAATGTTGTTGAGGTTTGACTCAATCGCTTTTGTGTTCAAAAATTTGTTGTTCTTTTTTTTAAAATGTAATTATCTTTTCATGTTGATTAACTTTTTTTCCTTTTGCAGGTAAAGTATGAAAATCTCAAGAAGCAGGTTCAAAACCTGCAAGACTATCTCAGGATGGCAAAGGAGTTCTTAAACGCTTCCATGGCAATGAAAAAAAGAGCACAGGAATCAGTTCGACAAAATAACATTTTACGGAAAATCATTATCCGCAATGGATTGGATCCTGATGTTCTGCTTAAGGAGAAGGGTAAAGAAGTTCAAGGACCAACATCTGAAGATGTTGGCAAAGAAGAAAAAACCCTTCTCGATGGAATGCAAAATGTTGAGATGATCCTTGTCAATTCTGGAGCAATTGATAGTATCGTTACCTAGCCCGAGAAAAGAGCTGTCGAAATGCAGGATGTGGTAATCATGGAAGTAGTGGATGTGGAAAAAGGAGCTGAACAAGGGAAAGATGAGGGAGGGGCCGTTGCTATGGAGACTACGGAAGCCAATGAGAAGGCAAAATTAGTGGAGGAAGGGGGAAAATATTTTGAGGGGAAAAAATGAATTTTAAAAACAATTTTAAGACATTTCATATGTTTTCATTGGAAAACAAGATACTTGCTTTTATTATTTTACTATTACACTATTTACATTTATAATTGTGTGTTATTTTCATCTCTTAAGTATTATGGTGTTTCAACTTTCAAATATGCTTGAGTTTACGTAGAATATATGCATAGGTATAGATTTACATGTTATTCAATGTTATTCATGTTGTGATATAAAAATGAGTTTTGTCTTGTGGATTTTGCTATGTTGTTTTTATATTTCAATATTCAAATGAGTTTGAATTTTTAGTTTATTCAAAGTCATTCTTGTTGTTGTATAGAAATGTGTTTTGTCTTTTTTATTATGCTATATTGTTTCATATTGTTGCATGTGTTTAAATTTTAGTTTATTCATATTCATTCTTGTTGTAGTATAAAAGTGAGTAATTTCATTTCTATTTTGCGATATTGTTTTTATATTTCAAGTGAATATGGTCATTTGTATTATAGTTGTATATATCTACGCATGGGTTTCCATGTCGATCGGTTGCAACCATGCCGATCGGCTGTAGACATATCGATCGGCTGCAAACATGTACATCAAATGTAGACATGTCGATCGGCTATAGACATGTCGATCGATCGTAGTCATGCTGATCGATTGTAGGCAAGACGATCGACTACAGATATACCGATCGGTTGCAAACATGATGATTTTCTACAGACATGCCGATCGATTGTAGGTATAGCATTGCATCTATGCCACGTGTCAACCATCTGTGAAACGATTGCATTCAGAGGCCACGTGTCAACCCTCTGTGAAATGATTGCATGCAGAGGCCACGTGTCACCCATCCAGAAGCTGATTGTATGTAGAGAATTCTATATAAAGGGATTATCAATCATTTTTTCTTCTATTCTATCGTAGTATTAATCATTTTCTTCCCTTTTTAACGCATTCTTACCCCTTTTCCTCTCGTTTTAATGCATTCTTAACCATTTTTTTTGTTTTTACCTTTTTCCATAAATTTTAAGGTTTTAACCCTTTTCCTCCATTTTGAATCCTTTTCTGTCAAGTGTCGTACCATTCTCTGTGTCTTCTTATCCATACCCGTACACCCTATGGCATCCCCTACAACCCCTGGAATGTTTAAAGTTAATTATAAGAACCTGGTTTGCCCCTTGATTTCAAAAATTTTATCAACATCGGGTTACGACATGTCTTGGGTCATGGACTCTGGTCTTCGGGGTCTTGTTTCAATGCCCCATTTCGATACGGATGTTAAACTGGTGGAGAGGATCATTGCAACTTATGATATGGATTCGGGTAAGGTAAATCTTGTCGTCGACAACAAAAACATCGTTCTTTCTTTCACAGCCATAGATGTTGCCAGATTGACAACATTGCCCCACGCTGGTGTTGAGCCTATCACTTCCAAATACCAATTAACTAATGAAGATAAACTCT
Source organism: Wollemia nobilis (assembly GCA_028583015.1). Taxonomy (NCBI): domain Eukaryota; kingdom Viridiplantae; phylum Streptophyta; class Pinopsida; order Araucariales; family Araucariaceae; genus Wollemia; species Wollemia nobilis. The sequence continues at coordinate 2,485,194 of JAQPPZ010003507.1, read as the reverse complement.
ACCTGGAGACCAACTTCAATGTGCAGTTGGAATCTTTTCAAGGTATAACTATTTTTTTATTTAATTGAATTTAAATTCTAGTCATTGGTGTATTACTGATTTTGTTTTTTTTGCAGTTACGTCCACCAAGTCTAGAAGGGGTTTGACCGTATTGGCGATTGAAAATAAATTTCTTCGGGCATGGTGCAAATTCTTCCTTGCTAGACTCATTCTGCAAGGAAGGCCGATAGAAATTCTGATGTGGGCCTTAGCGTATTTGGTCCATTGTTTTTCACACCAAAAATTTGACTGGTCCACCTATGTCTCACATCGGATCAGATTGGAAATAGAGAACGTGATAACCCACGCTTCACCCTCACCGATAGTTAGCACATGTAATTATATTATTGCTTTTTTTTATGAATATTTTTACAATTTGTAGAACACTCCAGTACCAACATCATGGCACTCAATCCTGGACAATGCAACCATGAGAGAACAACAGGTTCAGGTAATTTTTTAATCAATATTTAAATAAAATTTTTTATTTTTCCATTATTTATCTTTTTGTAATTTTGACATTTTATATATACACAGAAAAAGGCATCATCTTTCTCTTCAAAGCGGGGTGTTGCTGTCAGAGGTTATAATCAAGAGGAATCAGGAGACTCCGAAACACCTTCGAAGGAAACAACACTACCTGTATGGAGAAGATCAACAAGGAAACCTAGAACATCTAGTTCTCCTGATCTTTGACAACCCCCACCTAGGGCTGCATTACGTCCACTGCCAACGGGAAAAGATTCCGGAGCAAGAAATTGAATTTTAAAATTTGATATTTTGAAAGACAATTTTATGACATTTCATATGTTTTCGTATGAAAACAAGATACTTGCTTTTATTATTTTACTTTTAAGAAATACACTTTTATAATTGTGTGTTATTTTCATCTTTTAAGTATTATGGTGTTTCAAATATGCTATGTTGTTTTTATATTTCAATTTTTAAATGAGTTTACGAATGATATATCTATGCATGTGTTTAAATTTGAGTTTATTTATATTCATTCTTGTTCTTGTATAGAAAAGTGTTTTTTCTTTTTTAATATGCTATATTGTTTTCATATTCAATGTTAGTTTACGATGGAGATATTTATGTAAGAGTTAAATTTCAATTTCCCTATATTATGCTATGTTGTTTTTATATTTCAATTTTCAAATGAGTTTATGAATGATATATCTATGCATGTGTTTAAATTTCAGTTTATTCATATTCATTCCTGTTGTAGTATAAAAGTGAGTATTTTCATTTCTATTAAGCTATATTATTTTTATTTTTCAAGTGAGTTTACGAAGGATATATCTATGAATGGGTTTCAATTTTCAGTGCATTCATACTCATAGTTAGTCATTATAGTTGTATAAAAATGAATATGGTAATTTGGATATATCTATGAATGGGTTTAAATTTTCGTTTTCCATATCTAGAGTAATATACTACATGCATTTTTCATACATATGTACATAAATTTTTAATATGCATACACGGTTTACTCAATGACAAAGCATAAATCATAAAAAATCACTATATTTTGTCATATCATACAACTAATGATACTAATGATACATACATACATTTAAATTCAAAGGAAAAATAACTATTTTTTGTCAACATATACATTTAGTTCAATAACATAGCATCATTACGTATACATGGTTTTCAAATTTTCAACTTACTCAAAGCTATAGCATACATCATAAATTTTGAAAACATAGACAATCCATAACATTAAAAAGCAAACATGCATAATCATTGAAAATTGAATTATTATAAGATTTTACAACAAATCAAATACAAAAAATCTTTGATAATATGAAATATTTCAAATCCGGAAAATCACTGTTAATATGAATTTATTCAAATCACTAAAATTTTAGAAAATGATTTCAAATCCGAAAAAATCTTAGATTATATGAATTTGTCATATAATCATTGCAATTTTTACATTTCTAGAAGGTAATACAAAGCTTTATCAACTTCTCCACAAGAACTGAGAATCTATGAATTCTGCATTTCCATAATCTCATCATCACTCCTAGCTGAATCATTTTCGTCATTATCAACCATATTAGAGAGACCTCTTCTTTCTGCTAGGGACTTCCAATATGTCAACGCTTTGTCATAGGGAAAGTTACCCACCTCGTACGATGACACATACATTCTCAAACAATTTTCCAAATTTCTGTCCAACTTGTTACGAACTTTTGATTTAACAAAAGTTAATGCACTGAAAACCCTTTCGTCTTCAACAGATCCCAAAATCATTGTCTGACATAATTCATATAAAACAAAGTATTCACTCATAGTATCTTGCAAGACACTACTTTGATACAATTTTTGCCAAAAATGCGTGATTGAACCAGTCTCATGTGGATTTTTGAATTGTGCAATTTGATTATCCATTGTTATTCCAAAATTGGTTGATCGATGTCTCAAAAGATCTTTGTTTAGAATACCATTGATTTCAATGCCATTTATTTCCACACTTTTAGAGAAATGTTTCATAAGATTACCCATATATTTTACAAACAACTCACTTCTACTACTTTGGTCACCACAAGGATTCCAGAAATTAGGATTAACAACAACCATGGCCTCAAGTGTCTCATCTCTCTTAAAACGATCTCTTATTTCACTTGTTAATGCATTTGCAATTCTTTTCAATTTATTCTTAGTGTTATCCAAAACCTCATCGAATCTGGAATGGGTAACGGGCACTTGTTCAACATCATCTATCAGAGTATTTAATCGCTTTTCAAAATGATATACATGAATCAACTTTCCATGGATAGCAATACAAATATTATCGTTGATGTTGAACTTTAAAAAGTTGTTCGGTTCATTGACATTAATTAACGTATTCCAACTATCAAACTTGGGATCCTCAAAATATTTTTCGGATAAATAAATCCTTTCAATAACCATACATATTTGTTTTCTCATCCTCATGAAATCGACAATATAAATTGCCCTTTCCTATGCAAGTTTAATCATAGTATTCATTTCTTGTAACATTGGTAGAATACCACATAATGTGAGAAGAGTTTCCAAGTCAGTCATACGAAAAAAGCAAATATTTTGCCTTGTCAACATCTCTACGATGTGCATACATAAACCCAACCAAGGATTGATATTCTAAAAATACCCTTTTTGCAGGAAGAAACAGTGAAATCCACCTGGTTTCCACATCTTTTAACATTTTTCTGCCTTTCGTTACACCTAGAGAAAACTGTTGAAACTCTGCAAACCTTTTTGGACTGCATGAAAAGTATGAGTGTATATCGTGGACGAGTTCTTCCACTCTAGCTACATTATCAAAATTGCTCACAATTTTGTATGCAAGATTCATTCGATGAGCCATGCAATGAATAGGAATCACATATGGGGCAATGGAAGTCTGAAGCCTAACACAAAGACCATTCCTTTGTCCTTGCATTGTAGCCGCACCATCAGCTCCAACACAAATTAACTTTGTGGCAATTTCCTTTTCATCCATTTCGAAAATATCCTTTAAACTGGTTACAACAACATTATAAATGTTTTCCGCATTACAATTTTCAATCATCTTATGTAGTGCTAGTAAATGAGGTTGTCTCAAATGATTTTTGAATGTGTAAACATGTATGCAAATCCAAGATGTGTTGTCAATAGTTGTTACCTCATCAATGGAAAGTGAAATAAATTTGGCTTGTTTCACATTCTCTCTCGGGTCTTCCTTCTCAACCACTTCGATCTGACCAATGTGAATTGGTAAGGTTTTGTACATTGGCTAGTTGAAGTATTTCCTTAAAATCAGCAAAATCAGACATGGGTCGACCTTTTTTTAGAATACTGTATACAATAGCAAACTGCAATTTCTTTGAGGCTAATAAAGTATTATTAACTTTTTGAAATTGTGCCTCGATTGTTCCACCCTTCTCAATGAGAGTTTGTTTTTGTTTCATTGCTTTATCATATTCAAGAGCATATCTCACATGCACACATTCTGTTGCATCCTTCCACCTATGAATTCTGTTAATTGTTCCATCACTTCGTATTTCTTTGATGTAAACTTTCCCACAGTGTTTTTCTATTGTGTCTTTCTTATTTTGTAATAAATGATCCTTTCCCAGCTTCCATGTACAAATAATACATTTACACACATTCAGTTTCTCATCTCGCTCAATAAAGGGGTATAATCGTGCCCATTCATTTTTAAAATCCCTTCCAATAGTCCATTCGCTTATCTTTTGACGTTTAGATTTTTGACTAGAAGATTCCCCAGAGGTCTGAATTTTAACTGTACTATCATTTTCTTTTTTGGTTGATGTGTCTGAATTTAAAATCTCCTGAAGTGGTTGTTGAATGTCGTTATTAGGAAAATTATCATGTGGTCCCATCTCATCTTCTGGAATATCTTCGAGTGAACGCACATCAGGGTCGACAATGTTAACTGCATTCAATGTTTGGTGTTCTCTATCATTTTTTGTTGTAAAAAAGGTACTATTTTAAAGAATTAACAGAATACAGTTTTAGAAAGCATTTAAAAAGAGGTAGATAAGTAGAAAACCATTTATCTATTAATAGAGAAAGGTTTTACATTTAAGAAGAACAAAAATTTTAGAAAACTGATGGTAAAAGGTGTCTGTACTTGCAATTTGTGTAGAATCTGTAGAGATTGATGTCTCATTGCATTTTGGTGTAAAATATTTTAGAATTGTCTTTTTACAAGAATATTGGCCTCCCTTATTTCCATCTTCAGTAGGTGACATTGTATCTGTAAAGAAAAACCTTCAGATGTTAGGAAATGTATATGAATTTGAAGGAAAATAGCAAACATCCCTCAAGACGAACATATGATCCTAACACACAACATGACAGGGAATACTTATCGACCAGAGTTGCGAGATAGTGCTTCTACACTATGTATGAAACATACTCTAAGAGACAAGAAGCAGTCTCTAACAAAAGAAATGCTCCTGACACACAACCAGATGATATTGATAGTTGTCTACCATCGTTGCGTATAGTTCACCTACAATGCCTATGAAACTATAGAAAAAAAGATTTGGACAAAAGAACAATGGAATAAGAATACTCTACCAATTTTTAGTCATGAATCCTCTACAATCGATACACTTTTATCGATAAACACTTCCATGATAACTGATCAGCTTATACCGATCGATAATCACTACAAGCAATAGAATATCGACCACACATCCCTACAATCGATAGAGTTATACCGACAACACTACAACCAATAACCTAATGCTAATCGATACGACCCTGCAACCGACAGACTAATGTCGATTGGCACATTTACAATCAACCTACCAAGGCCTGTCGACACCTCTATAATCGATAGACGAATACCGATTAACACCTCTATAATCAACTAACTAAAGATGATCAAGACGGTTTTGCAACTGACAGACCAATGCTGAGTGACACCTCTACAACTGATAGGCAAATAATAAATGATAAACTCTACAACTGATCGGCTTATACCGACAAACATGGCTCTGCAACCGATCGGCTTATGTCGACAAACATGGCTCTGCAATCGATTTGCTTATGCTGACATACATGGCTCTACAACTGATTTGCTTATATCGATAGACACGGATCTACAACCGATCGGATTATGCCAATAGACATGGCTCTACAATCGATCGACTTCTATCGACAGGTATGGCTCTACAATTGATCGACTTCTATCGATAGACACAACTCTACAATCGATCGACTTATACCGATCGACACGGCTCTATAACCGATCGACTTATGTCGATAGACACGACTCTGTAATCGATCAACTTATGTCGATAGACACGACTCTACAACCGATCGTCTTGCACCGATCGACACTCGTCTACAACCGATCGGTTTATTTTGATAGTCATGGCTCTACAACCGATCGTCTTGCACCGATCGACACTCCTCTGCAACCTTCTCAAGTTTTTCGTTGTTTTAGAGCTATTTTTGAGTTAGAGTATTTTTGATGTATGTTTATCGGTATCCAGTATAGTATATATATGCGTAGTATATGAGGCGATTTGGGCAGAAAAATAAAATCATTTATAATTTGAAGGCGATTTGGGCGAAAAATATAAAATCATTTATAATTTGAAGGCGAATTGGGTGGGAAAATCAAAATCATATGTAATTTGAGGTCAACGAATTAAAATAAAGTTAGGTTCCTGATTATCAACGACGGGCGAATTTACCCCCAAAAAATTTCATCCCGTAAATTTTGGGCGAATGGGCCCCAATGAAATGATCCAAAATTAGCCTTTTCAAAATTTAAAAAATCCTAAATAGAGCCAATTTATGATATTTCGTGCTTGTGCATAACCCTACCACCAGACTAGAGCCAAATAAGGTTAAAAATATTCTTAATTTTGGCTAAAGTAAGACCTATTAATACTTGGAAACCGTAATCCATTTTAATGATGGCTAAAGGGAAACAACCTTTAACAATCCCTTGATACACCTAACACCAATGAAATTTCTTTCTCCCTAGAGGGCAAACGCCAAAGGCCAAAGGTTTAACCCACCCATATGTCTGAGAGTGTTCTTCAATCCTTGTTGCAATTAAAGTATGACAACAAGAGTGAATCATGGAGACTCATACAATAAATAAGAAGATTCAAGGTGTCCAAGTTAGAATGTGGAAAGGAAAGCCCCTTCCTGAAGAACACAAGCTTATACTGAGAGGTGGGGGTGAATAATATAGCACCCACTTTTTACTTTCTTTCTAAACCAATATCAATTAATGTCCTTAATTGTAATAACCAAATATAGCAGTGTGCATTAATAACTCAGATAGAAATAGTAAGCAAGAGCACAAGTCACCACACACAATTTGAGACAAGATTTAACGTGGTTCCACCAATGTGGGGTACTCCACAAGATATTCTCCTTATAATATTTCACACAAAAATAAGGATCCTTATCCAATAAAATGATTACTTTGATCTGCTCAAAGCTAGTCCATGCACTGATCTGCTCAGGTAAGTAATCCACTGATATGCTCAGCTAGGCAACACACTGATCTGCTCAGGTAGGCAATCCACTGATCTGCTCAGGTAGGCAATCCACTGATATGCTCAGCTAGGCAACACATTGATTTGCTCAGGTAGGCAATCCATTGATCTGCTTAGCTAGGCAACACACTGATCTGCTCAGGTAGGCAATCCACTAGTTTTCATTGCTGTGAATTGAACCATCACTTGCTTCTTCAATGTAGTAAGATTTCTTTATCTTACAAAAAATTTTCTTCTTCTCATACCTGTTTTGCTTGTATCTGTCATCTTTGTCATGTTTATGTTTTGCATCTTATTTTCTTCTGTGACCATATTTTTCATCATCACCATTTTATTTATATGGACACTTGTGTGCATAGTGACCAAGATCACCACACTTGTAGCATCTGAATTTCCTCATATCCCTAAAATTCCTTGAGTCATTATTCTTTTTTATGAAGTTAGTTTCCTCATCATTAACTAGATTTCTATATATCTTTAGAACCTTCCCTTTCCTTTTCTCTGAAGCCTTGAATGCAATATATTTTATTGGAACCTGATGCTTACTCACCCTCATCTCATAAGATATGAGAGTTCCTTGTAGTTCTTCCATTGTTAGTTTGTTGATATCCATTGTTTCTTCTATTGCTGAAACCTTTGCATCATACTTCATGGGAAGTGATCTCAAAACCTTTTGAGTAACTTCTGATTCTTTCATCTCAAATCCTAGGCCTCTCATGGTGTTAGTAATCTCATCAAATCAAAGTAAAAACTTTACAATATCTTCAAAATATTCCATTTTCAATTCCTCAAATATTTTTCTATGAGTTTGTAGTTTTGACAACTTTACCTTGGAATCTCCTTCATAAGTATTCTGCAACTTGGTCCACATTTCATTAGCTAAATTACATACCATGACCTTTGCAAAATCTGTCTCACGTAGCCCACTCAAAAAATAATTTATTACCCTTGCATTAATCTCAACCAATTTCATGATAGTCTTATCTACCTCGGGATCACTTTCAACCTTATACTCTTTTTCAACCATCTTCCATACCTCATATCCTTGTGATATCAAGTAGTTATTCATTCTCATGCTCCAGAAAGCATAATTGTTACCATCAAACAGTGGTGCCTTATTTATAGATGATCCATTTTGTGAAGCCATCTGTGTTCTTGTAGAATCTGCCCTTAAGTTGTTAGCCTTTCCAAAGGAACCCACTCTGATACCAATTGAAGAACACAAGCTTATACTAAGAGGGATATTGAACAATATAGCACCCACTTTTTACTTTCTTTCCAAACCAATATCAATTAATGTATTTAATTGTAATAACCAAATATAGAAGTGTGCATTAACAACTAAGATAGCAATAGTAAGCAAAAGCACAAGTCACCACACACAATTTGAGGCAAAATATTTAATGTGGTTCCTCCAATGTGGGGTACTCCACAAGATAATCTCATTATAATATTTCACACAGAAATAAGGATCCTTATCCAATACAATTACTTTGATCTGCTCAAATCTAGGCAATACACTGATCTACTCAGGTAGGTAATCCACTAATCTGCTCAGCTAGGTAATACACTGATCTGCTCAGGTAGGCAATACATCGATCTTCTCAGCTAGGAAACACACTGATCTACTTAGGTAGGCAATCCATTGATCTACTATGCTAGGCAACACACTGATCTGCTCAGGTAGGCAATCCACTAATCTGCTCAAGTAGGCAATCCACTAATCTGCTCAGCTAGGCAACACACTAATCTGCTCAGGTAGGCAATCCATTGATCTACTCAACAAGCTCACATAGAACTTGTCCAAATTTGCTCAACAAGCTCACACATAACTTGTCCAAATTTGCTCAACAAGCTCACACAGAACTTGTCCAAATATGCTCAAAAAGCTCACACAGAACTTGTCCAAATCTTCTCAACAATCTCACATAGAACTTGTATAAATCTATCCCAAAAACTGTCGACAAAGCTATCCAAAAATATATCCCAAAATCCTTCTCAAAGGCTCAATCAATCATACTCAATTAGTACTCAAATATCATCCAAAAATATATGAAGGAAAGGCTCAAAGATGAACTCAATAATGAATGGCAATACACTCTTCAAATAATGACAACTATGATCCACAATGATCTCAACTCAAATAAATCTCATAGAAGCATAAAGAGAATTGTTAGAGACTCAATATGTTCTATACTCAAATCCAATATCTTTCTCAACTCAAAGAAATCTCATAGAAGCATAAGGAGAATTGTTAGAGACTCAATATGTTCTAATCTCAATTTATTTCTCAACTTCAACTCAACTCAAATTAGAATATAGAAAAGTTTCTTTTATGGAACTTGAACAATCACTTGAATAGGCTCAAACAACTCTTCTCAACCAACTACCACAAGGAACAACTCTTTCTTACAACCCTAGTCCAAGTATGTATCAACCAACTCAAATGTTTCCAACAATGCTCAACCACAAATCTCACATAACAATGATACTCATGTTATTCTCAAGTTCAAGTTCTTTGCATAACCAATGGGCTTCAACAACTATGCTTATAAAACAAGGTTTAACCACAACTCTCAAACTAGAAAAACTTGAAGCATTCAACCAACCACTTTTGAAAAGGAAGCCACAATCAATCCTTTTATCTCCAATTATATTTTAGAAATCAACCACCATAATCAATCAATAGGAGAATGTGCCCATACCTTTTTTTGAAGATGAAAAAACCCCTTTGAAAATCTGCCACACTCAACACATTTTGAAAAAGAACAAAACAACCTTCACTTTGAACCCCTTTACAAAAACAAAAATATCTATTTACATACACCTTATTTCTCCATCTAATCAAGTTAATCAAATAGCCCTCGAAATAAGATTTCCAACGATATATAATATGGTATACTTCTAAAAGAGGAAAACACTAGAAATTTCTCTTTTTCTAAAGTGCATTTCAACCCTTATATCTTGCCTTCCAAGTAACTAAAAATTTAATCAAACATTATTCCCTTAACATCACCTTACTCCTCCAACATTAGGCAATAATAAAAAATATTCAATAAAGCGTTTACTTACCTCTTAGAGGGAATCGAACCCTCATCACTGCCCACTCAACACCACAACTGCGGCACCAAAGACCACGTGAGCTATCTACTCACATAGGATAGAGAGCAAAAATATTTCTTATATTTTTTTGCCCTTGCTCATGCCAAAAACATGCGCCAAATGCTCTTCTTCCACACTCTACGAAAATCGAACTCGGTGGAAATCGAAAGCATGCCCTATTGCAACCTAAAAATCTACGCTTCCCAAGCTCACCGTTGGACCACGCCGTCACATCGAAGGATTTCGGGGCTTTCGCTTTTTGTTCTCTTTGTTCGATCCATAGACTTTTGAATCGAAAGCCTTTGCATATATATGCAATCTTCCTTTAATTTCACATACGTCGATACCTTTAATTATTAATTTCATTTTGATGGCGCATGGTTTTTATGACGTCGGCGATGAATTTAATTTAAATTTTAAAATTAAAATTAAAATTTTAAATAATTAAAATTTAAACTAAATATTTAAAATTAAATATCTCCATCACCGGGGCACATTTTTCGATGAAACGAAAAGCCAACCTGGGTTTTAAGAAAAACCCATTTCAAATCTACCATCCATGGTTTTAAATAAAACCTTTTATTTTTCCTGCCTTGGTTTTCACAAAAATCATGTATATATCTATGCTTTCCAAAATATCATAAATACTTATTTATGAAATACTTTGGCCACCAAAACTCAATGTGATCCATGTGATATCAATGATCCATGTGACATCAATGACAACATAAAATACCTCAAATTTCCAATACTTCCCCCTTCCCAAGGGAATCTTAATACCTAGATGATAGGGAAGAATAGAGCAACTCAAGAGGGCTCCAACTATGATATATTTCTTAAAATTCTAGGCGTGTTGGCACCCCAAAGGCTTCCTTAAGATTCATGTAGAAAGAAGAGTATCGAGGATCAAAAGGGAAAAATAATAGAAGGTAGTGACCATTACTCTTGAAGTGGCATATAAGGCTGACTTTTGCCTAGGGGACCTGTCAAGAGCATGGAAAAGGTTAAATGCTAATTACCATTAAAATAATCATACCAACCCATAACAATCAAATGAAATCAAAGGGACGCTAATTTGGCTTTGGTCCTAGCATCTCACAACAAAACACAACTTCTTAGGTGATAGCTAGAGCATTTAAAGCAATGACTTGAAGACATGTCCAAAGGGACAATACCAAATCCAAGACATTGATGAAAAATGATATCAAAGGTCTAATCATGATATTTCTAGCATGAAGTATCTCAAAAACATGGTAAGAATTATATCAAGCCAACTTGCCAATAATAGTTATGGTTATGGATCCCTAAGATCTCAATCATCATTTATTGTTGATGTTGATTAATGTAGGAATTTTTTAATTGAACACTTTTGAAATCTTGTGTAAATTTATGGGGAAATTTTTCCCTCTTTCTTCTCATTTTAAAGTATCAAAACCTAGCCATATCCATGCCCAATATCTAACCTCATATGGGATTTTATTTCATTCATTCTTGTCTCTTGTATTAGATTTAGTCTTGTGTTGTTCTAGTTGATTAGATTTGAAACATTTTTTTTTGGCACACATGTAATATGATATTTTTATATATAAGAAACTATGACTATTGTAGTATTTCTATCTTGGTTCTTGTGTGGGTGCTCTATATAATGCATGTTTTGAGGAAATCATGTTCCTTGTGTGTTGTCAGCTACAATGCATGTGTTCATTCAACCTGTTGTGGTATAGGGAATATTTATATCTTTAGCATATCACCACACTTAGGATATGCTAGTTAGGATACTTATATTTTACTCTCCTTTTGTATGCTTTCAACCATTTACTTATTTCCTCTATATACGTTTCCTTTATAAGAACCTATTAGAGTAGGCTAGCTTAGCAAACTTGTAAACTGTCAAATATCACATCCAAAAAGAGAGCCAACCTTGGTAAAAAATATTTGAGGATATCCATATGGACCCCATACTATGCTCCTCAAAATTCCTAGGACTAACACCCCAAGTGAGGCGTAGGTAACAAATACACCAAGAGAAAACCATATTTACGAGTGGTTGTGGTGCTCAGGATGCAAGTATCATTTTTGACCCTCAATAGTTTCTTTCCTTCATTGGTCTATTTTATGGAATTATCCTTCTTAAACATTTTGGTTATAGGACTAACCATTTATGCAAAATTTATGATATATTTAGTGACATAATGGATTTAACCTAGGAATGATCTAATTCCTTTGATTAATGATGGCAATGGGAGATCTTGGATGGATTTTATTCAATTGAGGTCCATAGATAAACCTTTATATTAATACAATATAGCCTATATTTTTTTGAACCATACAAAGACTTGTTAAGGTTAAGCAAGATACCACATTTTCTACACCTATGGAATACTAGATCAAGATGGTCAATGTGCTTGTTCTTATCTTTGGAAAATATATTTAAATAATTAAGGTATATAAAAATTGTATCAACTATAAATATGGAAAAAGCTATGTCCATATAACTTTGGAAGGTTATCCCTATGTTTGATAGATCAAAAGGTATTCTTTGATATGTGAAGATACCTTAGTTGGTGATGAAGGTTATATTATGTTGATCTTTGTCTTTAACCTAAATGTGATTGTACCCTAAGGAACCATCAATGAGATAAAACAATTATGACCTAACTACATTTTATAAATCTAATCCATGGAAGGTAAAAATAGTGATCATTTAATGAAGCTCAATGTTCTTAAAATTAACACAAACTTATATCCCCTATTTCTATTGTGTATCAGAATCAAATTGGCAATCTAGGTTGAGTGATTGATCAAAAATAATATTTGGGCCTATAAAAACTTTATTATTTCTTTCTTCATAACTACCTCTATTTTAGGGTTCATTAATATTTGCTTTTATCTAAATGGTCTAGCTCCATGCTCTAATTCAATGGTATATTCATGGTTTTTTGATCATAGACCTTGAGATTTTTATATGACCATGCAATGATGTCTTCGTACTTGCCACTAAGATATTTGAAAATACTAATTTCTTCATGATTTTAATCCTTTTGGAGTAATAGTTTCCTCCCTTAATCTAGTTCAATAGAGAATCATATTTCTATTTTATTTCTTCAGTAATTAAAGTTGTATCTCAAACTCTCTCCTATTGTATGGGAGTTATTGGTTAGGTATATGTGTCCACCTTTACTATATCTTATACCTATGTGAAGGAAGTGTTGTCCTCTCTATATCTAGGTCTCTTTGTTATGTTATTCTAAACCATGGTAATGATCTTAGTAATCATTGTGTTTGGGCTAAATTGACTCTCAATCCTTAGGTTCTTAGATTTTATTCTATCTATGCTCCTAATGCCCATCCTAGTTGTATATCCATTTGGGAATGGTTAGTTGTTTTCTTCCTCATATAGAATGGATCCTAGGAGGTGAATTTAATTGGTTGAAAATCTTAATGATAAAATTTGGATTGGTAACATACCCCTTTCAATAGAGATAATTGCTTTACATGGTCCAATTGTCATTAATGTTTTTCCAATAAATGTGTACAAATTCTCCATCCACAAGCAAGTTTATATTATTTCCCATACAAATCTATCTAATAATCTCCCTATCTAATATTTTATTCAAATTTTCTTTATCTCCCTTGATTTCACACCTCTTTCATTCAAATTAAATGTTGTCCACCTTGACAGCATGCTTGCTACCACCTTGTACAACATGGCTAGAACAAATTCAGTGCATGGCTTAAAGGCATGTGTAACTAGTTTATGGAAATGCTTTATAAGAATTTAGTGCATGGCTAGCTAAAATTATCTCCTTAGAAAAAAGAATTCAAGTTGTGAATAAATTTATTGTAACCTCTCACTTCTACTACTACTCTTGTTGGATGGCCTTAATGGAAGCCTAGAAGAAGTTTACTCGATCTATTTATAAAATTTTATGGACCAAATAGGATGGGGACATAGGAATGACAATTATCCCATGGAATTTTTGTACTTAACCATAGTCTTTAGGAGGTCTAGGTATTACTGATCCTCTTACACAAAGCAACAATTTGATTATGAAATGGGTTGCTAGACCCATCACTAGAGAAAAATTAGAAACACCTATTCTAATACATAATCCATAAAGCTACTTGCAAAGGTAAATGGAAAGAAAACCTATGAGGGATAAGGTCCTTAATGCTCCATACTTTAAGGTTAAATGATTTATTCTTCTTATCCATAAATAGAAAGATTGGCAATTCTTATTTATTAGCTTGAAATTCTAACTCTTTAAGACATTGGTTTGAATAGTCTTTGGTGGAATAAAATTATCTTCCATAATAATAAACCTTTTGCTTTGTGCAGTGCTCTTTGAGGACTAGAATTTCTAAAGAAAGGTATAAGCAAAATAAGAGATACTTGAGATCTAGACAGTTGTTCAATTATCATCAAGAATTGGATTCATAATTATTTCTCCCTTATATCTTTGTTCAAAGAGTCTTATTTATGAGGCACAAATATAATATAAAATATATTAACACAATATATTAAATATATACAAGGCAATGTAATAAAATAATAAGATCAACACTATAATTTGTATATGATGTAATAAATAAGTTACCTTCAATATTCTTCCAACCAAATTTCTAGAGGTTTTCATCTTTAATGTGGTCTCATTCTATATCCTTGTATAATGCCATTGAATATTTTTGAAATGTAATGGAAATGCACCTTTTGGATTGTAACTAATCAGTTCCACATCCTTTGGTATTAGAGCACTCCGATTATTCTCTATGGGTACTCCTATTTTAGGTACCATGCTACCTATTATATCTCTAGAAGAGATATCTCAATGCGTTAAAAATATCTCTACTAAAATCCTATTGATCAGAGCTTCCATGCTAGAAGAAATGGCAATAGAAGAAAATTTTAATTCTAAAGTTGCAATTTTTTTTTTTTGATGAAGTAACACCTAGATAAAAACAAGAATCTATGAGCAACAAGCCCATCATATTACCATTAGATAATACTAGTGGTATGGATAAAGAAGTTGTACAAATATTTGATGGAGATCATGAATATCCTCTTGATAAAGTCAAAGATGAAGTTGACATTGAAGAACTTCATGTTGCTGCTACTACTATGGTGAAAATTGTATTAGCTCTTTAGCCACCACCAACCCTAAATACACTAGCCACTATTATGGCCCTACCTAGACTGGTTATTCCTATGTCTTGATTATCATTTGATGCTCTATACCTCCTCTCTATCATACACGAGTGGTCTTCCAACACATTTTTATCCTATTGTCATAGTGTTTTTCAAACTTTTCTATGTGGTCCCATTTTGCCACTACTTCTCTTCACCACAACTAAGCTATCATTTTGGTTGTTCCACATTAGCAATTCACTAGCTCTTCTCCACTCCACTAGCACATCATAGGTCTCTCACCCTCTCATGGCATATTTCCTACCATAATCCTTAGCAATATTTTGATGTTGTTATGATCTGTTGTTCCATTGTCTTATCGTTCTATGTTTGTACTAGATTTTCCCATGTCTATTATTTTTTGCCCTTGTCCATCTATGTGCATTCCTATTAGAACCATGTTGTAATCTACCCTTGGTATTTGTTGTTGCATCTTACATAGCTATCACATTTAAATTTTTCTAATTTTATAGTCACATGGTATGTTATCTTCTTTAAACTTTTAGTGCATATACCCATAGGATCACCAAAACAAAATACTCCCTCCCATGTCCTATCACCTCCTTGGTCACCTCTAGAAAATATTTTGTAATTTGATGGTCTTCACATAGCTTTATGTCTAACCATTAATATATTTTTTTGATGCTAGTTTTGACTACTATGTTGCACCAACATAAAATATACCCTACTTGTGTTAGCCATGGTTGTTCCTTTCATGTGTTTTTGCATATTGTTTTCCATCCCATATCCATTGGCATTCGATGTCCAATTATTCCCATGATATGATCTATACCTCTATAGTCATAGCTCGGCTAGCCCTATCACCAGTCACACTTTTCTCTATTGATTTTCTTTGCATATCCACAACAAAACCTAGCCATCAATTTTAATAGCAAACCTTAACATCCATTTTCCATAGCAAATTCTAGCCATTGTTTTTCATATTAAACCATAGTAGTAATTTTCCATAGAAAACCCTAGTCATCATTTTCTATAGCAAACCCTAGCCATCATTTTCTACAATTGTGACCCTATAGTCTCACAATATTTTGACATTGAATCAATGATTTAGCATCTCTATTGAATATTTTGTCATGATTCTAGTTGTTTCATGACATCAAGTTGTGGATGCTTTACTCCTTATCCACACTATTTTACTTTTTGTTGGTGGATGGTGCTAGCACCATATTATTGTAATGTTCTGGTTGATGATAATATAATCTTAGCTTTTACTCCAAAAATAAATACCAAAATATTACTTATGTTGTCATCCATCATGCCTTTTTATCACAAATAATTTTTTTCTATTAAATAAATTCTTCAACTTCCTAGAAGTGTTATGTTTCCACAATTAGCTCCTTGACATCATTTTTTAAGAGATAAATTCTCACTTGGCTAGTTGTCTTCTAAAATTTGAATTTCACCAAGATGAGGATCAACACCATGATTGACTAAATAATTTGATATCCAATTTTATTCTCTATAAATATGCTCAAATTTTACCTCCAATAATAGATGAAGAACATCAATAATAATATTATATTTTATCCAATCCCCACATTCATTTTTGTTGATAGCAATAATGATAATTTATGAATTGTCCTCAACTAAAATATATTTTCAATTTTTTCTACCGTGATTTTAATATTTTTAAGAAGTGTCCTACCTTGTTCATAGTTGTTAGTTGAAGTTCCATATAATTTTGAGTAGTTGAGGAAAATTTTATGTTCTTATTTTTAAAAACACCACCTCCACTGACTTTTTCAAAGTTCCCTTTAGAAGAATCATTAAAATTAATTTTAATAAGCCCAAATTTAAGACATTTTTATTTTACCCCAGATTAAATAGATCCTTTATTTTAATTCTATTATCAGAGATGACTCTTTCATGTATGTTCAAATATTTCAACCAAATTGTTACCACCTCTTTTTTTCAATTGAGACTTTCCATAATGAGCACCTATAAGAGAGACAATAATATGGTTTCAAAATTGGGTATGAGTTTGAGATTTATTTTTAAAAATTCTATTATTCCTTTCAAGTCATTAATTCCAACAAATAATGCAAGGCCAATCCTCCATATAATACATAATGCTTTAAATTTGAAATATTTAATCCAACATTTCATAAAATATTTCAATGTCGATAGAACTACCTAATATTTTTCATATATTTAAAAAGGTAACCCCAGTTGGTGTGACCAAAGAGACAATGAAGAAGTAGATGGTTCAATGTTTCTAAATATTTCTCACATAAGGCACATATAAAATATCCATGATATCCTATCTTTGTAGACTCTCTCTTGTAAAACCCTTCCTTTGGCTTCTAATGAATGTTGAGGCCTTAGGGAGAACTTCTAGTGACCAAACATTCTTCCAAGAAAATTCTTTGGGAGTAGGAAATTTTGATTTCTCTAAATTGTCATACCCAACTTGACTAACTATCTGCCATCCTTTGGTAGATTCCACACTAACTAACCCTTTTGTGTAAAAATTGATAAATAAAACTCTTGAAGCATCTTTTAAAGTGCATATACAATTTGTTTTTTATTTATTCTCCTTTAGCTAGGTTATTATTAGAAACACATAATCTAGAGTTATTAATCATTTTAATATAGTCTTTGTCCTTGTTACGATAATACATTGGTATGGATTTGGGTTCTTACTATAAATATCTAAGACCAAATCACAAGGATGATGGCCCCCATTGTGCCCTTAGTTGTATGCTTCAATTTTTAAAGCATCTCCAACAAATCTATCTATCTATTCTTTCTTTTTTATTGGAAACATACAATAACAACTGAAGCATACAATTGGGGACACATCAGGGGCACCCTCCACATGAATTGAACTTGGATCTCCACTACGAGATCCCATTACCTTTAGAAGTTTGGCATTCTTGAGCCAATGTTGCTATTTTGAGTAAGAGATAAGAGGAAAGGACTTCAACCAAGCATCAAACAAATAATTTGCATAATTTCCCTTGTTGAGGGATTATCTAATATGTTTCTTTATTAATTGCAAACTATCTAACATAAAAATGTATTAGAATTCATTTTCATGAGTATTATGATCATTCAATTTATTGAAATATTATTATATAGGTCATTAAAATACCACAATTTGAGTAGGTCTAATGAAGGATTACATGTCTTATACAAGATATTTAAGTTTCAAAAAGAGGTAAGGTAAATATTATGTATTTAGATTAGTTGAATAATACTTTTAGACTATGTGGACCTTAAAATATTCTTAAATTAATTAACATAACACGATGATTATTATGTAATAATATTAAAATCATTTTTAATACTATATAATCTATAATTTTTTTTTTATAAATTTAATTGTTTTCTAATAAATATTGTCTATGTCTATCTATCTATTCTATCTATATATTAATTATTTATATATTACATTTCATATGACTTATCTTAAATTAATAATTAATTAAATTTTTTAAAATGAAATATTAATATTGATAAATATTTTTATTTAAATTTATTAATAATTAAAAATTTGCTAAGATACCCTAACAAGCAATCAAAAACATCAA
The DNA here is from genome assembly GCA_028583015.1 of Wollemia nobilis. NCBI lineage: Eukaryota > Viridiplantae > Streptophyta > Pinopsida > Araucariales > Araucariaceae > Wollemia > Wollemia nobilis. Next base: position 2,466,286 of record JAQPPZ010003507.1, on the reverse strand, counting down.
GTGGTGGCATTAGTTCAACCGGTTAGATTCCTCGACATTTAGAAACGATACCAAGGTTCAAATTTTGCCAAATGATACTTGGATAATATCTAAGTTTTATTGCAATACCACTCTATAATTATTATATGATATGAAACTCATTCCAATCCCATATAACCAATTAAAAAACAAAACAATAAAGGATGCTTGCATTAACGATGATGTGACCATGTGACCCGGGTTCAATCCCAATGGTGGATGTAAAAAAAAAAAAAAACTAAACCATACATAACTATTTATTTTAAAACTCAAATAATAATTTTTTTAAATTAAAAAATATTTGCTAATATACTATAAATAATATTTTTTAATTGTCAATCAACCAAAGAAATCGAATAAATGTGGATTGAAATGCATGTATATTTTAACATTAATTTTTATATTTATAAATATATTACTAATTAACCTTTTTATATTATATTTTATATTATTTATTTTTTAATTAATAATTCATTACACATTTGATAGGTGAAGGATTTTATATATGACAATCCATTTAATGCTCAGTTTTTTAATGGATAAACAAGCAATTTATTTGTAGGTCGAAATTTAGGGAAACTGCATTTACAAATATCTAGAAGTAATAATTAAGAAATATTTCTCAAAAAGCCAATCATAGCCACAAACATTTAATTTCAATAATTTTAGACGGTTCCTAAGAGGGAAGGCATTATTTTATGCCGCGTGTCTAAAAATTAATTATCCGTCTGAGTTATTTCATTGGTACGTGATAAAGTTTTATTTAAGTTGAAATTATATAAAAAATGATGGTTCCAATTATATTTCAATTACAATCAACTTTAATAAAAAAAATTAAAAGATATAAGTGGGTTGGAATTTGTTTTAATAAAAAAAGTTAAATTGGTTGCTTATCTCCATTTTAATTAAGAAAGAGTTCACTATTGTTAAAAAATTAATTATAATTATATTATTGATTATATTTTATATTAATTAAAAATATATAAAAAAGATTTTCCACGGAAGATATTTCTTTTTTTTTTTGTTGGAAACATACAATAGCAGTTGAATCATACAATTGGAGATATATTGAGGATGTGAATTGAACCTGGGTCTCCATTAAGAGAGCCCAATACCTTTAAAAGTTGGGCATACTTAAGTCAATATTGTCATTTTGAGTAAGAGATAAGAGAAAATGATTTCAACCAAACATCAAACCAAAAATTTGCATGATTTTCTTTGTTGAAGATTATCTAATATGTTTTTTTATCAATCGCAAACTATCTAATAAAAATTTATTAAAATTCAATTTTCATACGTACTATGATAGTTCAATTTATTGAAATATTATTATATAGGTTATTTAAATACCACAATCTGAGTAGGTTTAGTGAAGGCTTACATTTCTTATACGAGATATTTAAGTTTCAAATCCTAAAAAGGTAAGATAAATATTTCATGTATTTAGATTAGTTGAATAATACTTTTAGACTATGTGAACCTTAAAATATTTTTAAATTAATTAAAATAATACCATGATTATTATGTAATAATATTAAAATCATTTTAAATCCTATATAATCTATTAAACAAATTATAAAATTAAAATTTTTCTAATAAATATTATCTATTAACTTTGTCTCTTTATCTATTCTATCTATATATTAATTATTAATATATTACATTTTATATGAATTATCTTAAATTAATAATTAATTAAAAAAATAAATAAAATGAAATATTAATATTGATAAATATTTTTATTTATATTAATTAATAATTAAATTTTTGTTAAAATATCCTAACAAGAAATCAAAAATATCAAGTGGTATTAGTTCAATCTCTTGGATTTCTTAATATTTAATGTGGAGACCAAAGTTCAAATTTTGCCAAATGATACATGGATAATATCCAAGTTTTATTGTAATACCATTATATGATGATGTAATACTAGTGGATCTTATTTCAATATCATATAACCAATTGAAAAAAAAAACAAACAATAAAAAACTAAACCATATTTACATTTTATATTTAATTATTATAATACAAAACTATTTATTTTAAAACTTGTATAATAAATTTTTTAAATTAAAAAATATTTATTAATATATTATAAATAATATTTTTAATTTATGAATAAATGTAAATTGAAATGCGCGTATCTTTTAACCTTAATTTTTATATTTATAAACATGTTACTTATTAACCTTCTTTTTATATTAAATTTTATATTATTTATTTTTAATTAATAATTTATTATATGTTTGATGATTTTATATAGGACAATCCATTTAATGTTCAGTTTTTTAAAGGATAAACTTGTAAAACTAAATTTAGGGAAACTGCATATACAAATATCTAGAAGTAATAATTAAGAAAGATTTCTTTGGCCGCAAACATTTAATTTCAATAATTTTAGACGATTCCTAACATTGCATAGGCATGTCCGTATTACACATTAGCTATTGATCGAAATGCTTAATTTATTAGATTTTTCATGGCTGATAATAAATAAAAATTTTAACATTAATTATTGATCGAAATATTTCATGGTGCGAGTTTTATCAAACTTCAAATTATAAAAAAACTGTTTTTTTAATACTTCCAAAAAGATGGTTCCAATTACATTTCAATTACACTTAACCTCAAAAAAACATTAAAAAATATTAGTAAGTTGAAAAAAAATCTAAAAAAAATTAAATTAATTATGCATTAAATTTAAGAGGCATCGTCTAGACTACGGGACTGCGAGTTGGTGTTTGTTGATTTTTCTAAATAGTCATGCCTAACATTACTAACTATATTTGGTAGATTCCAAAGTCATTCGTAAATAAAATTTTTGAAGTATTTTTTAAAGTTTATTTATTTTTTTAGTTAGGTTATTATTAGAAACTCATAGTTATTAATATTTTTAATATAGTTTTTATTTTTGTTACAATAATACATTTGTATGGCTTTGGGTTTTTACTACATAGATCTAAGATTAAATCACAAAGATGTTGGTTCCCATTGTGCCCTTAGTTGTATGTTTCAACTCTTCAAGCATCTCCAACAAATTATTCTATCTATTCTTTTTTTTTTTTTTGTTGGAAACATACAATAACAATTGAAGCATACAATTGGGGACACATCAAAGGTACCCTCTATATGAATTGAACTTGGGTCTTCACTAAAATAGCCCAATACCTTTATAAGTTATAAGTTGGGCATCTTTGAGCCAATGTTGCCATTTTGAGTAAGAGATAAGAGGAAAGGACTTCAACCAAGCATCAAATCAAAAATTTGCATAATTTCCCTTGCTGAGGGATTATGTAATATATTTCTTTATCCATTGCAAACTAACATAAAAATTTATTATAGTTCAATTTTCATGAATATTATTATAGTTCAATTTATTGAAATGTTATTATATAAATCATTAAAATTCCACAGTTTCATTAGGTCTAATGAAGGCTTACATGTCTTATACAAAATATTTAAGTTTCAATTGCTAAAAGAGGCAAGGTAAATATTGCATGTGCTTAGACTAGTTGAATAATACTTTTAAACTATGTGAACCTTAAAATATTTTTAAATTATCTGTGATGTAACCTAGGTTCAATCCCCACAACGGATGTGTATAAGAAGTATTACTCAAAAAATCTTAAATTAGTTAAAATAATACCATGATTATGATGAAATAATATTAAAATCATTTTAAATCTTATATAATATATTAAAAAATAAAAAATTATTATTTTTTTAATAAATTTTATCTATTGACTATATGTATTTATCTATATACTAGTTATTAATATATTACATTTCATATAATTTATCTTAAATTAATAATTAATTAAAAATATTTAAAATGAGCTATTAATATTGATAAATATTTTTGTTTATATTAATTAATAATTAAAAATTTGTTAAGATATTCTAACAAGAAATCATAGATATCAAGTGACATTAGCTTAATCGATTAGATTTTTCAATATTTATTGAGGTGACCAAGATTCAAATCTTATCAAGTAATACAGGGATAATATCCAAGCTTTGTTGTAATTCAATGTGTGGTGATGATGTAATAGTGGTGAGGCCCATTTCAATCTCATATCACAAATTAAAACAAACAATAAAAAACTAAACCATTTATAATATATAACTATTTATTTTAAATCTCAAGTAATAATTTTTAAAATTAAAAAGTATTTACTAATAAATAATATTTTTAATTTATCAATCAACCAAAAGTTTGAATCAATGTAGAAATAAATACTAACATTAATTTTTTATATTTATAAACATGTTACTAATTAACTTCTTTATATATTATATTATTTTTAGTTAATAATTTATTAAATATTTGACAAGTTAAGGGGTGAAGGATTTTATATAGGACAATTAAATTAATGTTCAGTTTTTTTTAAAAGAAACAATTTATTTGTAAAATAAAATTTGGAAATATTTTTATATAAACTTTAGGTTATAAAGTAACGACGTGGAATAAAAATAGGTTTGATGGGAAATTACCCGCTACTAAAAATAGGATTGTAATTAACTTTCCTATAAAAAAATCTATTGGATTATTAAAATTGCAACACAATGACCGTTAATCAAATTTTTAATTTATTAGATTTTTCATGGCTTATAATACATACGATTTTTAAAATTAATTATTGGTAGAGATATTTCATTAGTCCAAGGTTCAAACAATAATGTAAGTGAACGTGTAGATTGGTAAGTATGTGAGAGGTGGATATATATCCCATTATACATTAAAAAATATTCTTATACTCCCGAGAAGATGGTTCCAAAAAAATTAAAAATTAAATTTGTTACTCGACTATTAAAATTGCAACACAATGACCATTAATCAAATTCTTAATTTATTAAATTTTTCATGATTTATAATACATAGGATTTTTAAAATTAATTATTGGTAGAGATATTTTATTAATCCAAGGTTCAAACCATAATCAACCAAAGGTTGAAATAAATGTAGAAATAAATACTAACATTAATTTTTTATATTTATAAATATGTTACTAATTAACTTCTTTATATATTATATTTTATATTATTTATTTTTAGTTACTAATTTATTAAATATTTGACACCGGAAGGGTGAAGGATTTTATATAAGACAATTCAATTAATAATCATGAATCAATTTATTTGTAAAGTAAAATTTGGAAAATTGCATAATAATTAAGAAATATTTTCGATATAAACTTTAAGTTATAAAGTAATGAGGTGGAATAGGAATTGATTTGATGGATGCAACTCTTATGATACCGTTACTTACCTGCTACTAAAAATATAATTGTAATTAACTTTCCTATTAAAAAATCTACTGGATTATTAAAATTGCAACACAATGGCCATTAATCAGATTTTTAATTTATTAAATTTTTCATGGCTTATAATACATAAGATTTTTTAAATTAATTATTGGTAAAAATATTTCATTAATCCAAGGTTCAAACCATAACATAAGTGAATGTGTACCTTGATAAGTATGTGAGAGGTGGATATATGTCCCATTATACATTAAAAATATTTGTATACTCCTGAGAAGATGGTTCCAAAAAAAATTTAAAATTAAATTTGACACAATGATCATTAATCAAATTATTAATTTATTAGATTTTTCATGGCTTATAATACATAAGATTTTTAAAATTAATTATTGGTAGAAATATTTTATTAATCCAAGGTTCAAACCATAATCAACCAAAAGTTCGAATCAATGTAGAAATAAATACTAATATTAATTTTTTATATTTATAAACACATTACTAAACTTATTTATATATGATTATTTATATTATTTATTTTTAGTTAATAATTTATTAAATATTTGACACTGGAAGAGTGAAGGATTTTATATAGGACAATTCAATTAATGTTGAGGAATCAATTTATTTATAAAGTAAAATTTGGGAAATTAGATGTTCTATATAAAATTTAGGTTATAAAGTAACGAGGTGGAATAGGAATAGGCTACTAAAAATATGATTGTAATTAACTCTCCTATAAAAAAAAAATCTACTGGATTATTAAAATTGCGTCATTAACCAAATTCTTAATTTATTAGATTTTCATGACTTATAATACATAAGATTTTTAAAATTAATTATTGGTAAAAATATTTCATTATTAATCCATGGTTCAAATCATAACGTAACGTAAGTGAATGTGTACCTTGATAAGTATGTGAGAGGTGGATATATATCCCATTATACATTTAAAAACAATCTTATACTCCCGAGAAGATGGTTCCAAAAAAATAAAAAATTAAATTTGTTAATTATTAAAATTGCAACACAATGACCATTAATCAAATTCTTAATTTATTAAATTTTTCATTGCTTATAATACATAAGATTTTTAATATTAATTATTGATAGAGTTGTGGACGTATACCTTATCTTGGTAGACTTGGTAGACTTATAAATATGTGAGAGGTGGATATTCCATTATACATTATCTTTTTGTTTTCAAAAGTATTATCTTTTTCTTCCTCTTTCAGTTCCATAATGAGAATCCCAAAGATTACAGCAATGTGTTTTGTTTTCTGGGTTTTTTCTTCGGTAGCAGTAGCAGGCAGGCCCCGTGCGTCGATGGATCGATACTCGCCTCTAAAATTCAACGAGGCCTTCGACAACCTGTGGGGTCCAGAGCACGAGAACGTGTCCAGCGACCAATATGAAACCAGCTTACTGCTGGACAAACATTCAGGTAAAAATTTAAATGATTTAAAACCTTTTTTTTCCATTTTGTAGTTAATGTGTGTGTAATTGTGTAATTGCAGGAAGTGGTTTTATCTCCAGGAAGCCCTACGAAGCCGGATTCTTCAGCGTTTCAATGAAGCTGCACCCTGGCTACTCTGCGGGCATCGACACTTCGTTTTACGTATGTATATTTTTTATTTTTTAATTTTTATTTAAATTGATTTTTGACTTTTGATTTTTTTTTTTTAAATTTTTTATTAATGTTTTGTCTATCCTGTTCTGAAAAGGCTTTCTCCTCGTGCTAAAATTCGTTTGTGGTCATTATTGAAAACGGAAATGAGAATTCTGTTGCTGTCTCAGCTCTACACCGGTACTGAGCATTTTTGTTTGGTTCTGTAAATTAACATGAATTCGTATGTACGCTTATTGCAGCTGTCGAACAGCCAGGTGTACCCGAACTCCCACGACGAGATAGACATAGAATTTCTGGGCAATATTACCGGCAGCCCATACACTCTGCAGACCAACATATACGTGAATGCCCCCAGCAGTCAGGTCATCACGGGGCGGGAGGAGCGGACCTCGCTCTCCTTCGATCCCACCAAGGATTTCCACCGCTACAGCATCCTCTGGACTACGTCTCAGATAGTGTATTTCTTATTACCCCTCTAACTACCATGTAAGTTTCGTTGTATTTTTTCTCCCTCTGCTCGTGATAAATTTGATACATTCCTACAGATTCTTTGTGGATGACAAGCCCATTCGAAAGTATCCGAAGACGGACCCTTCCAATTTCCCAGAGAAGGCCATGTGGGTGTATGGAACTATATGGGATGCTTCTTCCTGGGCCACACAGAACGGCAAATATAAGGTGGACTACCGATACGAACCCTTCGTAGCCAAGTACAAAGACTTCATCGTGGTCGACTGTTCTAACAGCAAGGTCTCCGCCTGCTCTAGGCGATTCTGAACACGGAAACCCCACCTGGGCCAGATAGAGGCTCAAGCCTTAACAGTTGTCTTCATTCGGAAATATAATAAAACCGAATATAATAAATATTTTTTATATATGCATTAGATGATCAAATAATGTTTTATTTTAGTTTTAGATGATCAAATAATGTTTTATTTTAGTTTCAGTTGTGCTCCTACGAGTATCCTTCCTATGGGGTGGGGCCAGATAAAGCCTTAACAGTTGTCTTCCTCTAAATAAATATTTTTAGCTTATGTATTAGATGACCAAATAATTTTTTATTTTAGTTTTAGTTGTGTTCCTATGAGTATCCTTACTGTGGGTTGGGGCCAGGCCCAGATAGAGGCTCAAGCCTTAAAAATTGTTTTTATTGAAAATATAATTAATATGTTAGATGATCAAATAATGTTTTATTTTTTTGAAATGAAAGATCGTTTTCGTCATTAATATCAAAAGAAAAATGTACAAAGCATCCGTGTGAAGGTTAAAGATTCCAGAATATATATATCAATTATATAAACACAGATTATACAAACTAGAACTACCAACAACTACCCAACAAAACCATTACAAAATATAATCTCGGATCTCATAAAAGAAACTATAAGCTGCGATCATTAAAATAATGTTTTATTTTAATTTTAGTTGTGTTTTTTATGAGTACCCTTCTTTTAGGTTGGATGTCTTTATTTCTGTAAAGGTTTGGGGATCTTCTTAAAATTCTTATTTAACTATCTAATAAAAAAAATTAAATAATATTAATTTAATTGGTTCATTTTTTAAAGAGAGGAAACCAACGTTTTAATATTGGTTAACCATATCTTAATTTTATAACCTTATTTTTAACTAAATAAAATTATTTTTAAAATATATAATATATTAAATCTTCTAATTTAGCTAGTAAATGCAAATGATTTGTTAAGTTCAAGTTAACATTAAATTTATTCTTTTACTCATAAATAATTTTATATATAATCTTTTTATTCATAAGTTATTTAAGTCTAAACTTCGTTACTTATTGGATAAGTCCTTTTAAAATTATATAATCTAATACTTATATTTTATACTTCCTAATAAATATAAATAATTTGATTAAGTTCAATTAAATATATTGATCATTTTAAGATAGGTGCATTATTTTGAAAGATATTATATTTAAAATATTCAATTCAACCATAACTTAAGATTTAGGCTATATATATATATATTAAATTTCTTAGATAATTATTTATATATGTATATTGTTTTTTAAAGTATAAATAATTGGACACCTCCTTTTAAAATGACATAATATTTATATTTTATCTTACCTAATAAACATAAATAATTTGGTTATCCACCTCATCACACACTCGAGCAGTCTCCACCCAACCATGACTCACTCCATCACACACTTGCACAGTCTCCTCCCAACCATGACCCACCCCATCACACACTTGAGCAATCTCCTCCCAACCATGACCCACCCCATCACAAACTTGCACAGTCTTCTCCCAACCATGACCCACCCCATCACACACTCCCACATTGAGGTTTCATATATAAAATTTTATTATAGCCTAAAAAATTAATCTTTAACTTTTTTGATTATATAATTTATTATAAATTAAAAAACAAGAATAATAAATTTATTATAACACATAAAATAATAGAATTATATTTAAGGATTTTTTTTTTATATAATAAAGAATTAACAATACATTTAATATGATTCACATATTAAAGAATTTTTATAATTATGTGTGGGGTCTGCTAATAAATATTCCACTTGCATTATGTTTGATGAGACTTAAGTTTAACCCATGAAAAATATGTATAAAAATATTTCTCAAAAATTAAAAAATAAAAATAAAAATAATGTTTCACATATGTCTATTCTTTCATTTTTAGGAAAAATTCATCTAAATTGTTTTAGAAAAGTGAAGTTTAGAGAAAAAAAATGTAACGGTGATGTGACCCGGGTTCAATCCCTATGGTGGATGTGTATAAGAAATATTTATTTAAAAAAAAAAAAAAAATATAAACAAAATTCCAACATAGAAATATGCCACTCGAAATTAACAGCTTTTGGTTCTAGAGGGCCAAATAGCTCCACACACATGCCGAAACTTGTTAATAGAGGTGAGGAGTCCCACATAAGCGGGACCAAGGACTTCCACATTTAATCTTGCTATCCTATTGATAAAGAGTTTGTCAAGTGTTGACGTTCATAAAACACAAGTCCCACAACAGGATCAATGTGGGATTATTAACAAACGAGATAGATAGATAGGCATTAGGTATTTTATTATACAATTTAATATTTATAAATTTTTTGGTTAGAAACACACCCCTTGTGGGGGAGCGAAACCTTGGAATTAGATTTCGTGTGGGGGATTATCTTCCGTCAAAGCCACTCGAGATTCACACCCGGCTCCATTCATGCTAGCTAGCCCAACGAACCATCTGGGGTTCTCTTCCGTCAAAGTCATCCGAGAGTCGCACCTGACCCTATTGTAAAACCTTGAAATTAGATTCTGTGTCGGGGTTTCTCTTCCGTCAAAGTCACTCGAGATTCACACTCGACCCCATCCATGCTAGCTGGCCTAACGAACCATCGGGGGTTTTCTTTCGAGAAGTCACTCGAGAGTCACACCTGATTCCACCCACGCTAGCTGGTCTAACAAACCAAGGTTCTCCGCAACATGTGAGGAGATAAATTTGAACTTGGGGCCTCTCTTTTTCAACTTGAAAATTTTAACTACCCACTTGCTCTCCAACTCCCCCAAGTGAGCATATAGTTATAATTATTATGATTTGAGACTTTAAAATATTTATCATATTAAAAAATAATTATCATGCTTAAAACATAATTAAATATAGGGTGGATTTAATTATCTTAACTTGTTCTCCAACTCCCCCACATGAGCATATATTTATAATTATTATGATTTGAGACTTTAAAATATTTATCATAATAAAAAATAATTATCATGCTTAAAACATAATTAAATATATGGTGGATTTAATTATCTTCTCTTAAACTTAAAAGTATTTTATTTAAAAGAAAAAAACTTTTACTATCTAATTATTTATAAAAAATTTAATAGTATTTTAAAAGGTTTTTTTTTTCCTTTTACATCAACTCAAATACATAAAATTATATAGTTTATTTGGTGTTACCACGATTTGAACCTTGGTATGAGCTATGTCACCTATATATCTCAACCATTGAACCATGGTCCTGTTGAAAATTATATTTTAAAATTATTATTATAATTTTTATTGTTTGAATTTGGTTAGTGTGAGAAACCCTGAAGCTTAGGGCTAGGCATCCCCATCCCACCATAACTTCTAATAAGGGGGAGATATGATCTTATCAACATAGGAATTTAACACACAACCATTACACACATACTGCGGTTTGAACCCTGGACTTCATGAAGAAGATCTAAAGCCTAAGCCATTGAATTATGCCCTTTGGGACATTATTATAAAATTATTTTAATTATTAGAAAAATATAATTCTTATTTTTAAAATTATAATATTGTTAATATATGCAATTGAATTTAATTAAGGTAAATATTTAGCTTATAGAGAATAATTAATTTTTCTATTTTTTAAAATCAGTTATATGTGGCTTGCCAATGAAATCTTGGTTCAATGGTTGAGACATATGAATAGTGTAACCCACACCAAGGTTCAAATCTTGGTGGCATCAAATAAGCTATATGGTTCAAGAGAAATGAAAACCCTTTCATAAAAACTACTTTATATATATATATATATATATATTGCATGCATGCATGTGCACATTCCATAGAAGGGGCCACTCTCATAAAAATACCTAAATATTGATTAAGGAGAGAGATTGTAGAACCAAATTCAACAAATTCAAATCAATTCATGGGGTTGTGGTTTTGAAAACTTGATTTCACTGCTACATAGCATAATATATTAAGTCAATATTGGGACAATCATTGTCATCTCATGACAAGCCCAATTAGCCCAATTATGCCATGGAGAAGTATTTGAATACACGAAACTAGTCATTGAATAGGAGGTCCAAAACCTCTGCAAAGGGGGACACAAAGGTTGTGTGTTAAATTCCCTATTAATAAACATAGCTCTCGATTTTACGAGGGGTCCTGGTTGGGAGGAGACTTCTCAACCCTATGCATTGGTCATAGGGGTTTCTTACACTAACCCAAAAAAAGTCTCAAAGGGCAACACAACGGTTCGAGCTTTGGCTCTTCTTCGGGAGGTCCAAGGTTCAAATCGCGACGTGGGCGAGTTTGTGAGGGGGTGGGTGTATGGTGGTTGTGTGTTAAATTCTCTATTGATAAGTATAGTTGTGGGATTTACGAGGGATCATGGATGGAAGATATTTCTCAACCTTATACCTTGATCATAAGGATTTCTCACACTACCCAAATCAAAATAAAAAATAAAAATATATTATAATAATGAAATTATATATATAAATAAATAATATATTTAATTTAATTAACATTTTCTTAATATCAAATATAACTTAAATTAAATTTCAATAAAATAAATAAATAAACAAACTATTATACTTATTTTAATTAAAAAACATTTACTATATTAAAAATTAAAAAATAAAACTATATATATATATATATATATATATATATATATATATATATATATATATATATATATTTATATTTTGATACATAGGGAATTGACAACTACTTTTCCTTTTTGAACAACTGGCCACATGGTCAAATCACATTGCTTCCGATCATAGCGTCAAATCATGGAGCTACCACTATAACCCCTACTTACTTTGAAATAAGAAGATAAGTTTTCTTCAAAACATTGCAAGTGGTGATTCTTCTTCTCTAATGGTGGCCCTTCTCCACTTCAATGCTTCTTTACTCCTCCTCTTAGGCTTGGAGGCTCCATATTTCAACGATGGATCTCTAAAATAGCACTCCGTGGATGGTTCTTCTGGGTGGCTCTTCTCCTATAGACGGAGGTCCCTCTCTTCTGCCTGATGGATCTTCTCCTAGGCACTACTTGGATGTGTGTCCCTCTATGCTTCAATATCACCTTGGATCCTCTCCTATGGTGCTCAAAATTTGTTGTTTAGTGGTCTTCAATATGGTGGTGCTTCCACTTTCTTAGTGGCCTTTCCTTTCTTGTTTGATGGATGATATTACTTTGTTCTTTGACTATCAATCTTGAACTTGCAACTCCTCTCCTTACCTTGGCTTAATGCCACTAAGTTTATCCACTCTATTTGGTTTTTTTAACACAATTTTTCAATGTGTATGCTCCTCTTTTGGCACTAATTTTTCTAACTTTTGATTCTAAAATTTGTTCAAGTTTTGAAGATGCTATTCTACCTTCAGGAAATCAAACTTAACCTCATTCAAAACCTATAAACTATGCACAATATTTGAGTGCTCTTTTGTAGCCTCTTTACTTGTTGGCTCTACCTTCAATAATGCTTACAAAAGCAACATTTATATTATGCTTTTAAAATAATATTTTCTTTCCCTTATTTCTTTGTATTCTTATACACTATCTAATTTGCTTTTGTTGTTAAAATATGCAAGTTTGAAGATAACCAAGATGCCTCCTTCCTCAACTTGGAGGTGAAAGCACGAGATTCCGGGCAAAGGAAACACTAATTGCAATATAACCAAAACCAAATGGGCTTAAGTCCTAGAAAAGTAAAGTGCATGAAATGGAAAAGAAACGCATTGGAAGAGACACAAGCAAATGGAGAAAACACAGCCCTTTCATTAATATCCATTGATATCTGTTACAATGACGTCTCCTCCCTTTTCGGGGGCTAGGAGTGTTAAAAGAATTCGATTACAATCACTCAATGTTCCTCTTTTCGCGTGCCCACGATTGCAATGGGCGGGCCAAGATGATGCCGCCGCTGATGTAGATGAGTTCTTCACCTCCGATGCTTCTCCTGCGAACAAAGAAACAACCAAGATGTCAGTAGCACCTGCTGCAAGTGAAAAGTGTTTGTTCTTCTAAAATCATCAAAAGATGCATGCAAACATTTATCTAAAACAGTAAACAAAATGATTCTAAACGACTGAAAACTTGCCGAGAAGACGAGAAAATGTTATCAACAGGCCATTGCCACTGAGACAGTCGGCCAATCTACTTTCAACTGGAAATCGTCCCTAGGTAGGACGATTTTTGACTGTAAATCGTCCCTGGGTGGGACAATTTCTTCTGTGTTGGGGAAGCCGAACTGACACACTCCAATGTCGACTCCCGAGGTCTCCAAAACACCTGTAGATAGGGGGGTTATGTAATTAGGGCCATTTTGGGACGACCCAGATGGTCGGATTCTCCAAATTTGGCCTCTACCCTCGAGAATTTGATATTGCCTCCTGCAAGTTAGTGAAACTACAAGACGACACAAAACATACTAGAATCTGATCAAAGGTTACGAAATTGCAGCTATGAATTCACCAAACAGAAAACACAATATGCAGCATGAGAAAATAAACTAGAATGCTTCTGAAATAAAACTTAAGAAAAGTGCGGGGGTGCCCAAGTGGGCCTCCCACCGTTGGCACTTGATTCCGACGCCAATCCACTAGGGATGGGCCCAAAACCTCTTAGGATTGGGGGGTCGGTGAATTGGTTGGTTCAGGTGTCCATGTGTTGGATTTGGGTCAGGTTCAAGCTTCCAAAAGCCACCCAACAACCTCCCTTGCAAAAGAGATTGGTGGATGTGGGAAGGTGAACCAAAAGGGATGCAAGTGGGTCTTCAACTCGGCAACACTTCGTTGCTTGAAAACTCCTTCAACCTGTATGTTTTGGGTGAGAAAAGTCCCACATTTTATAGACCCATGGGGTCTCTTTTGGGAGGGAAGCACAAATGCCATGTGTTGGTCATAGGCGCCATGTGGCAGTCTTGTCTTCCCAAGAGGGAGGGGAGTCCTCCATTGACTTGGGCTTTCATAACTGCCCTTGTGACAATCCTCAAACGGCCTATTTGTCCACTCACACACGCGTGCGAGGCAGAGTCATCAAGCGGACCGTTATGGGCTGCCACTTGGCCTCATTTGTCTTTTTGCCCGTTAAACTTGGAAATCGTCTCACCCAAGGACGATTTCAGAAATCGTCCCTAGGTGAGACGATTTTAAGTTAGCAATCGTCCCTGGGTGAGACGATTACTAGGCAAAGTGTCCAAGTGTGCCAAATTGCTTCTTGACCTTACAAAATTGCTATGAAAGTGGTTAAGACCACTATTTGACCTCTAAGGGCTGCCCTGGGGGCTGTGTTTGTCAAAGCGATCAGTGTTTGCAGTCACGTAATCGGATTGGTGCTGTTTTGGTGTCTATAGGAGGTGCTAGAATTTAGAGCTCTATTTTTTTTATTTAAACACTTGAATATGAACCTTTAAAAACTTGAAATAAATTACTTTCTTCTATGCTTTAATAAAGTACTATAATAGTACCAATGCATCAACTTTTTTGACTCACCTTTTGCTCACAAATCTTGTTTCCCAAAACTATAAAAATGCAACTCCTTTGCTTCTCAAATTACTGCCCAATAACCTACCTCTTAGCCTTTAACTTGCTGCCTAAAAAATTGATTGTTGTACCTTCAATTATCCTTCAAATTTATGCTCTCAACCTCTAAAATTTACAACTACAAATATTGCCTTCTTGTTGTTCAAATCTACAATAATTATCCTCCTTCAAATGGCCATTTAAGGGCTCTTCAAAATATACCCAAATATTCTCCAATATGAAGCTCTATACCTTTTTCAACTCATTGTCCTGTGGCCCTTCAAATTCTACCTAAAAAATTAGCAACCTCATTCTTTGCAAATCAGCCTTCAAAACCTTTGTGGCTATCCTAAAAATTCTCAAAATTGTGGCCTCTTCAATTCTTCTTTCTTCTTCGATCAATTTTTGAATTATGACTTCAAGTTTGGTCTCTTTGGTTGACCTCTTCCTCAAGAATATGAATGTATTGAGATCTTCAAAAATCATTTTCAAAATTTGGTAAACTTTTTACCAAATCCTTCTTCTTTTGGGCTTGTTATCATATGAAGATAATTATTCCAAAATCTTATTTTTAGGAGCTTCTCTTGCTTGAAATCTTCTGTCATAAACTTTATTCAAATATTCTCCAACGACTACTTCTTCAAATTTACAATGATGCTTCTTATTCTTCTCCAAATTCTCTCGAGATCTCTTCTCTTGGGTCTTCTAATTCAACAACTTCTCAATTATTTTTCTCAAAACTTCAATGAGACCTTTCCTTGGTCTCTTCAATCTTCCAACTATGGAAATTCTACAATGATATCTATTTCTTGGATCTCTAAATTCTGTTGCTTCTCAAATCTATAATAGGATCTTTTAGGTCTCTTAATCTCATAAATGTAAGGTCTATATTCAAGACTTGTAAATTTCTTTATATTCTGAATCTGCTCTTGGAATAGGTAAAACTTCAATCTTCACTAGTTTTCCTTCAACACAATAAAAAAATACTATCTTCCTTGGTTTTATTTTCCAGAGGTAATTTCTTCAACTTCACTGGTTTCTTCTTAACCAATGGAAATATCCTTCACAACTTTAAAATCTATGTAAGATAAAACTTTGTTGTGGCTCTAATACTGTTGTTACCTTTTGAAGTTAAGTACTTAAGATAAAATAACTACATGATCTAAAATAAAGTTTTAATATGTAATATATGATAATGGAAAAATTCTAAATATATAAGACTCATAAATAACTTCAGAAATAACTTGTAGAATTACCATTAACAATTGCTAATGAAAATTGTATCTCAATTGAATAAAGATCTCAAATACACCATACTTTCTGACACTCTTATTCTATAATATATGTCACACATATACACACACACATATATATAATGAAATGTGACTCTTCATATGGAGCACTCTTGGCCTTCACTCTTGTAGTGACTCTTCATATTCCTACTCTATAGAATCATGTGCACATGGACTATTATGCACGTTTTCATTACCAAAATACTTTGCACACTTTAATAATACTTGTGAATTTATTACATTGCATAAAGAAAATACCCACACTCTAATCTAGAACTCTCTGCTAATCTAAAGATGTACCCAAAGTGGTACATTATAATGTATCAAATAATGTAATATTCTTCAACATGGTAGTCTAACTATCTTGGATTAAAAAAAATATGGAACATGAAGACATTGTGTTGATTATAAATATTAAAAAAAAATCCATGAAGAATTGCTATACACTCTCATATAGATGATTTACTATACTAGCTCCATGGTGTAAATTTCTACACCAAAATTGGTCTCAAATTAGGCGATCATTAAATACCTACATGGCTCATTTATGTGTGGAAGACTACATTCAAGTTTAATGAGGGATTGTTTTAGTGGCTAGTTATACCTTATGGCTTGACCAATGCACCTACCATATTTACAAGGATGATGGATAATGTCCTGTGTTCCTATGCTAATCTATTTGTGGTAATTTGCATAATGACAATATCATATATAGAACACCTACAACATGTTTGATAGGTACTTAAAAATCTTTGAGGACACAAGTTACATCCTAATTTGAATAAGTGTTTATTTGGTATGACAGGAATACAATACCTCATGTATATCATTGAAAAAGAGAGTATATATTAATCCATAGAAGATTCAAGCAATTAGAGACTAGACTACCCCAAAGACTAAAAAATATCTATAATCTTTTGAATCTTTCCAATTCTTATCAAATTTTTATAACGGAATTCCCATACATTGTGTGGTCATAATAGTAAAGGATGTGCCAAACCCTATTTCCATTAAGGAGATACACAAATATAGGGTATTTCAGAGGTTGAAGGACAAATTGTGTTTAGCTCCTCCACTTTTCTACTTGTTTTGCATCAATATTTTGAGGTAATAATTGATGCATTAGAGTACAAATTGGGAGCTATACTCACACAAAAAGGATATCCAACTTCATATCACAATAAAATATTCAATGAATCAATTATAAAATACCCCACATATGATAAATATATCTATTATATTATATAGATATATAAACAATGGAAGCATTATACATTGGATAAGAAAACCATTATCCATATAGATCATAAACCTCTAGATCTCATTCAAACACAAAGTAATATAAGGAATGAAAGATATCAAAAGTGGAACACTTATCTATAACAATTTCATTTGACCATCAAGCATTAAAAATGGAGTGTCAATTCAATAGTAGATTGTTTGAACCAACCTCTAATCATAGAACTCACCACCATTCTTGATTCTTGTGAGAATGATACTTCCAATTTTTCCACTATGTATCAAGTAGATTCTTATTTTTTAAATGCATATAAATATCTTCATGTGGGTGAGAATATATTTGATTTTTATTTGTAAGATAACCTCCTCTATCACATGGGAAATATTTTTATACCAAGTAGTGAGTTGTCAAAGATTATTTGGAAAGTGCACTTTACAAAAATAGCAAGTCACTTTGGGATGTAAAAAACATTAACAATTCTTTAAAAGAACTTATTTTGGTTCAAAATGAGAAATGATGTTGGGATGCACATCAAGCCATGTACCCTCTATGTTGTTGCCAAACTAACCAACAAGAATTAAGGATTATATACACTATTTACAATGCCATCCAAGCCTTCAAAATATATCTCCATGGATTTTCTATTATCTTTACCTACATCTATGCATGGTAATGATTGTGTTTTTGTAGTAGTTAATATTTTTTTAATGGCTATCATGATTACTTGTAAGAAATACATTTTAATAGAGAACACAAGTAAGTTTTATTTTAGTCATGTATGACTCAAATTTATCTTACCAAAGTCTATTGTGTCACATGGATAATATATTTCCAGGCATTTTTTGGTCCACCCTATGAAGAATTATGGGCAAAAAAATAATCATGTCCATAAACTTCCATCCTCAAACTAATGATAAAAAAAAGTGTGAGTCAATTAATTATACATATTATTCAAATATATAATTCCAAGCATCCATGCACATGGGATGTGATATTCCCCTACATTTAACATGATTATAATAGAGATCTGCAAAATTCTACCACAAAAAATTCAATCCAAAGCTCTATCACGTATTGGCAATTGATTTTATTATCTTTGAGGAAAGTAGAGTAGTAGAGAAAATAAATTTGGAGAGGGGAGCATATCAAATTATAGCTAACCAAGGGCCAAAATTATGGAGAAAATAGTAAAAAAAAAGAAACTTCTCTGCAGATAATACAACAATGCAAGAGAAAATAAGGAAAAGCTTTATGATCTCTCCAATGACCAATTTCATCAAGATATTTCTTGTGATCAAAGCAAATCAATTCAAATGTTATTCCAAATATTTCCCGAAGCTTAAAAGAAGAAGATTTTACTGTTAAGGTTTACCTTTTACCATTTTTCTAGCCAAAATATTTTAGATGTTATTTATCCTTTCTGCTACTAGATATAATTTAAATTTAAATGTTTTTCTTGCTCCTTATACCTTTTGAAATTCTATTATTCCTTTAAGATAAGTTTCCCTTTCCCTATTTTCATATATCTCTCACTCTATAAACCTTGCTTATTTGTCCCTATAATACCCAAATTTTTGCTTTTGTTTTGTTACTTATTTCATTACATAAAATCAAAATGTGTACTTTTCCTAGTGCATACTTGATGCCAAAGCATCCTAAGCATAAGCATGATGTAATATGATAGATGGATGATATCATAGGTCTACTAAGGGATATATAAAACAAGTTAGAAGCAATAGAAGATGATAAAAAAAGGGGATTTCTACCAAGAGGAGATGTTAGTAATGCCAAACAATTATAAGATGAAGAAGGGTTAAATGTAACTGAGAATAATTTTTTAAAGGTCGTTTTGAATATTAAAAAGGTAATAAAGTGGAAATACCGACCTATTTAGGTATGCTAAATATAGAATATGATACCAATTGTATCACAAATATGAAAGGGCAGTTTGGATTTAATGAAGTTTAAGATTATAAGAAGATGAAGATTACATAAAAAAATATAAAAGGACATGTTACCTTGTGGTAGGCCAAAGTGTATATTTAGTGAAATAACAAGGGTAATAAAAAATACAAGATGGTATAGGATTCTTACAAAGTTGAAAGGAAAATTCCTTCTTATTGATTACTTTTTGTAACCTATTGAACACACTTTAAAATGTAGAAAGAGTTAAGTGTGAAAGACTACATGGAGAATCTTTAAAATATTGTTAATAAAGTTGTTTATAATATGGTTGACCATGAAAATATGACAAGATGTGTCAATGGATTATAATTAAACATCTTCAAGGCAAAAAAACAAAACAAAGTTGGACAAGAAGGTGAATTATTTTTTTTTAAATTCAAAATCATCTATCTAATGAAGGAAAATTTAATAGAGAAAGAAGCATTTACAACCAAGATACCAATAGAAAATAGAATGATACAAACATACATGTGGTGAAAATAGAAGAAATATCAATAACATTGATTCACATGGAAGAGCTTAAGCAAGGAGAGAACTCCACGATGAGAAATATTTTATTGACGCTAGAGAAAGAGGAAAAACTAAAGCAAAGAAAAATATAATTTCTAACCATATACAAGAAGTAGGAGTGTTGCAAAGCAATTATAGATAGTGGCAATACTAATAATATGGTTTTAAGTTAAATGACAGAGAAACCTGGGATAAAATGGTAGTGTATCCTAGTCCTTAGAAGATATAATGGTTATTAATTGATCATGAATTAGTAATCCCTAGTTAATTTTTAGATAAGGTATAAAATTCGGTATGATGTAGTTGCCACAAATGTTTGACATGTCTTGTTGGGAAGACCATGACAATATTATGCAAAGGCCATTTATAATAGAATGTCAAGTAATATAATGATTGAGATGAGTGATAGGAAATACACCTTGGTTCATTTGAAGGAAAAATAAGATAGAGTGGTCCACAATAGAAAATATTTATATAGGATATTAAAAAAATAAGTATAATTTTGTCACATTTTCCAAACCAAACAGGTTTAATACAATACATAAGGCAAGTGACAATGCCAAAAAATGTGAGTGAGTTGCTTGAATATTACAAGGATATTATTTACATGGTATTCCACCAAATATAAAGTTTAGGTTGTACACACCATTACTAGTTCTCTATCACTTCTTTACTGGTCTTGGGAATCATCATAATGGATCATCTCTCAAAGTTATAAAGTCTTTCTCTTTGCTCTGGTCTTGTGTTATACATAGAAATAAGTTGATCAAAGTCTATCTTTTTAATCTTGAATAATATTTTAAAGGTGATAACAAAGTAATCCATTGGCATTTTATTATATTAGACATAGAATAAATTTGAAAAGCATAACTCACTGGACTAGAACAAGATATTGAAGGGTGTCAATATAATAACCTACTAGTCTTATAATAATACACAAAAGGGGGTTCATAATCCCAGCTCATTGGTCATAAATGAGATATTAAAGAGAATTAGTAAATCAAATAACACTAGTCTTGTATCATACATAGAAGGAAGTTAAACAAATAAAATCATTGATTTAGAACAAGATGTTAGAGGGGGTAAAGTTAGTAACTCCTTGGTATTTTATCTAACATAGGAGTTGAACAAACCAACTCATGGTTCTTCAATGAATATTGAAAATAGTTAGATATTAAAATTTCTAATCTAGAATCAAATGTAAAATGATCTTGAACAAACCAAACTCACAAGAATTTAAAAACACATTGAAGGAAGTTAATAAACTATACTAATTTGTCTTGTATCGTAATTAAATAAACCTAATTTCTAGTCTTATATTGACATGGAAAATATTTGTAAAAGGTCAACTCATTGGTATTAAATAAGATGTTGTTAAGAGTTAAGAAAGCAATCTTATTGGTCTTGTGTAAGGTAATGAAGGATTATATAAACTAGATTCTTTGGTCTTATATGATTTTTCAATATTGTATAAGACATTCAAGGGTAGGTTGTTGGTATTTTTAAGATGAAGAAAATACTTGAATAAATACACTCACAAGCATAGAATAATATACTTTCTACTAATCATAACCAAGGTAAATTTCCTAACATAAGCAAACTATTAACTTTACCTTACCCATAAACAATTTCTTCTTTCTTGCATCCAAAGAAAATCAATTCAAATTTTACTCCCAATCTTCCCAAAATATGTTACCGTTAATATTTACTTGTCACCATTTTTCCAGCCAAAATAATGTATATGTTGTTTTCATTTTTTTATTTTTCCAAAAACAATTTGAATTTAATTTTTTTCCCAAATAAAAACTTAATTTCCAACCATTTACAAATAGTTGGAGTGTTGCAAATTAATTATCAATATTGAATAATAATTTAAAGGTGATAAGAAGCAATCCATTGGTATTTTATTGTATTAGACATAGAATAAATTTGAAAAGCATAACTCATTGGACTAGAATAAGATATTAAAGGGTGTAAAGATAATAACCTACTTGTCTTATAATAATACACAAAAGGGAGTTGATAATCCCAACTAATTTGTCTTCAATGATATATTAAAGAGAATTAGTAAATCAGAGTTCACTAGTCTTGTATCATACATATAAGGGATTTAAATAAAAAACTCACTGGTTTAGAGAAAGATATTAGAGGGGGATCAATTAGTAATTCATTGGTCTTTATCTGACATAGGAGTTGAAAAAATAAACTCATGGATCTTGAATTAACATTGAAAACAATTAGATATTAAAATTTGTAGTCTAGAATCAAATATAAAATGGTGTTGAACAAACCAAACTTACTAGACTTGAACAACACATTGAAGGGAGTTAATAAATTATATTCATTGGTATTGTATAATAATTGAATAAACCTAATTCCTTATGTTATATGGACATGGAAAATATTTGTAAACAAACAAATCATTTGTCGTAAATAAGATGTTGATGGAAGTTAAGAAATTAATCCCATTGGTCTTATGTAAGGTAATGAAGGGAGATATCCACTAGATTCTTGGGTACAATACAATTTTCCAATTTTGGAAAAGATATTTAGAGGTAAGTTGTTGGTATTTCTAAGATAAATATAAGAGGAATAAATACACTCACAATCATAGAATAATAGACTTCCTACTAGTCATTGCCAGGCTAAATTTCCTAATATATTCAAACTATAAATGTTGCCCTAACTATAACCTAATTAGATAATTGGCCCTTGGATGCCTTGGACCTCCAAAGCATTAGATATTAGATACTTAAAATATAGATTATAAAGACATTCATCCATTAGGCCATTTATTTATGGAGCATAGTTCCCAAGATATCTTAAGCATTGTTGTAATTTTACATGAAATATTTGAAATATGTAAACCTTAAGATCCTAGAACCTATATATTAAAGGCCACAAAGATTAGAGTATGAATATAAATGAATTATGAAAGTAGAAAATTTGCACCAATAAAATTAAAACACAAATATAATAAAAGCAATAAAACAGATCCTTGTAATGATCTTGTATTTTCAAATTATTACAATAGCATCCCTTGAGGGGATCTTTATATGGATGATACACAAATTACAAAATTTTAAGTATGTGTTCCTTATCTTCAATAAGTGATGTAGGCTGGTGTAATGTCAATATCTCCTTGCTAGCACAGTGTGAGGGAAGTGGGTTTTTTGATATCGTCACATCAAATCAAATGTGGATTTGTAACCTTTTGCTATCCTTGTGTCGTGTTGCCTATACACAAAGAAAATCAAAAAGTGCATCAATAGCATATGATGGACCCACCAGAGTTGGACCCGTATTGAATCTAAAAATACCAAAATAAAGAAAAAATAGATGCATGCATGTAGAAACTAAAATCTAAGCTAATGTAGAAACCAAAAAGATGTTCATATAAGCTATAATAAGTAAAAAATAGAAAAACTAAGTGTCTAACCAAGACCATCTTAGGTTGATATGGTTTCACATATGAACCATCTTAGGTTGAGATGGTCATTTTTGTAGGCCTAAACCTTTGTGTGACTAGGTATGAGTGATGTTTGAGATGACGCAAAGATTTATTTTCAATAAATTCTCATGGTGTGGAAGCAAGTTAGAAGATTTGAATAATCATCAAAATGAGGGTATTTTTCATACGATGAAGGAGAACGCAACTTCAAATCATGTATGGCATTCTAATAGCACAGTATTTACAATGGGGAAAACATGGCAAATTTAGTTTGGTAGCACTTCATGGCATGAAAAATTGAAATCAAGATCCATAAAACTAAGAAGGGAGCATCATTTTATAGGCCTCTTGGCTAGAGGCTGAATGTAGCAAGTTCCAATTAGGGGTAGTCTGCATGAAAAAGTAGAGGGAAATTCTGCATGAAAAAGCAAATGCATACTACTAAATGACTCTATGTGATTGATGGAATTACCTCATGGAGGATGTTCTATGTTAATGCAAAATAATACGTGATGATGACAAGCAATTTTAACTACCCGTTATTAATTTATCATTGTTTTTTGTGTTACCATATTAGGTTGAGATGATCAGGATATTGAGACCATATCGGGTTGAGACGGTTAGGCTTCCCATAGGAAAAGTTACCTATTACAAGTGAAAACCACTGAATTATTCTTAAGGCTATCCAAGGTAGATTGTACAAGTTAGAAAGGAGGTCTTTTGGGAATCTCCTCAAGATAATAGATTTTAGGTGTCTACAAATTCTCCTTTTTGGGATTCTTTATATGTAAGCACAATGTAGAGCAAAAATAGATGATCTAAAATGGTTGAATTGATGATAAATGATGTTAATTGAAAAAGTCAATGTGAGATGCCCCAATCATGGAAAGGATGCACATCATGACATCATTGCTCTGAATACATTGATAAATTTGATTTTATCTTGGTAACCTTTTAGTCATAGGTATATGTTGTTAGTCTACAAGTTTTAGGATTTAGGTATACTAAGTTTTTATTTGATTGAAATTTTTTCTTTACCCCAACAAGAAAATATTTTTGCTTTTACCCCAGTAAGGAGGGTGCATGAAAGTTTTTGACAATGATTTTTTGAACACACGCAATTTGCACTCTTGAGTGTTTTATTACTGAATTAATTTTAAGATGCAAATTTTGTAGTTATTGACTACCCCCTCAAGCAATGAGTTGATGGAGGATATGCAAAATTATGATAGTGACAAGGTGCTTGACAATAATGATATGGTTAACATGGTTACCCTGGGAAACAGTAAAATTTTGAGATCATCTCGACCTAGGATGGTTGTATTTTATTTAGTTTTTTTAAATTTTTTTGCAAAAATGTGATCTTGGATGGTTATGTCATGCCACATGATCGTCTTATATGGTCATTTTGTGCCATGCGACTGTACCGAATGGTCACATCGATTAAAAATTAAAAATAGTAAGTTTTGCTAAAATTGATTCATTTTCACCGCACAAGATGAGAGAAGAGCGATATGAGGAGCAGAAGAACAAATTTTATGAAGTAAAATATTTTCAAAGAACCAACCTACCTATACGATGGACGCATCAGGTGCATCTACAGGTGGAGGAGCTAGTGCGAGAAGAGTAAGGATAAAAATTCCAACTTTTTCTTTATTAATGAAATTAACCAACTTAAAATGAAAATAAAATGAATGGGTGGGATGGGTGAAATGGGTAGCTCTAGAAAAAATGCAAATATGGGGGTGTATGGGTATATAATGATTATTTCTTTGCTTGTGCTTCTTTTCTCATTTTGTATTTTATTTATTTATTTATTAATGCTTTATTGATGTGTAATGAGGACAATCTCAAGTTGAGACGATTCCTATTTGTGATCATATCTCATTTGGGAACCTTCTCGACATGATATAGTCTCATGTTGTGATCATCTTGGATCGAGATAGTTGTGCTTTGTGTTGTTTTGCTTTTTTTTTTAATTTTTAATTTTTTTTGCATGTGTGGTAGCTTGTTAGAGCTTGACACCATTTCATGAAAAAATTCAAGAGTGCTCATGGTGTACTACTTAAGGATGATTGGACATGGATGAAGGACCTTGAACTTCAACACATAACTCAACTAGAGTTAGTGCATTGAAACCAGACTTACTTGATGGCCTTGATCAATAGATGAGATAGCTAGATCAACACCTTCAACCCACACACTAGTGAGATCATAGTGATCTTGGAGGATGTATACCAAATTCTATGGATCATTATAGAGGAAGAACCTATTATTATTTCTCTCATGAGCCAATGAGATGTAGTGTTATACTGAGTTTACTGAGAGCACTGGAAACTTGTAGATAATGATGTAAATAGTGGTGGGGTGAGAGTAGGTTTTGGATATGATATTGGTTTGCTGATAACTGGACATGTAGTGCTTATGTCATTGATGTCAAACTTTATCCTATTGGACTCCTTAGACATGAGGTTCCATTAGAACCTATTGAGCCTTATTTAGGATTGGTTGAGCAACTCAAAATTATGACATGGGACACTATCTTACTTAGACAACTATATAGGGAGTTGTATGAGATACAATAACAAGGTTGATTGGGCTTAGGATGTAGCTTCCTCCTAAAAATATGGGTATGAGAGCACTTTAGTGTGGATAGGTCTATTGGGTTATCATTGATTGCACAGAGGGATATGATAGACATAGATATCCCTTATGAAATGTGATAGCTACACAAGCGAGAGTGGGACAAGAGCCACCCTTGGTAGGGTATCTTTTAGGACTATGTAGATATATTGGTTGGACTACAACAAAGGTAGTTATTTTGGAGGTCTTGAAGGGGATATTTGGCCTAGACTAAGGAGGGTATGCACCTAAGATGGGTGTGACACATCATATGGTTTATTGGCCACTATGGATCAGAGCATAAGTACTTTTACTACTCACAAATGACCCACTAGCTTAAGGTTAAATAGGATGAGCCTAATGACCTAGTGGTATACAAGTAGAGGATGAGTGAGACTAAAATAGCATGGTCATAATTAGAGCCTCTAGGGAAGGAGGTTGATGAGGCATTGAATGATGTAGATGCAATATATCTAGGCACCATAGTGGAGTATGATATTTGGTGGGTTTCTTAATAGCTTTAGGGAAAGGTAATAGCTAGAGGAGAGGTTGGGATAATAGAGGAGGGTCCATCATAGTGATGAGTGTACCATCACATGGAGAGGGATGTGGGCACCTCATAGGGATCCACTAAGGGGATAAATATGCTTAGAAGGTGTGAGAGGGTGATGAGGTGGATGAGGAATATTCTTATGAGTAGATTGATACTCTAAGAGAGTAGGTTTATATCCTATAGGGGTAGCTGATAGATAAAGATACAATCCATGCTATAGAGTAGAGCTATTGGGAGACTAATAGATAAATATGGTAGGACTGGTTAGAGGAGAGGGATACCTTACAAGCTTAGGTGTAGAGCCTTCAAGAGAAGTTGGTGATAGTCAGTAAAGTGAGATACTATATGGAATCATGTGGTAAGGTCGACAACTGGGCAAGGGTAACCATCGATATGAGGATAGGCTATAGATGAGGTGACCAAGCTATGAGTAGAGGTTGCTCAATTAAGATTTGGGGTGAGCGTAGACCTTGCTCGATATTGGATTGGGTAAGAGTACATTCGACAATTAGAGGATGAGGTTGATAGACTTGGTGGATGGCTACCCTCATGATGATCAAGGTTTGCATACTCTTAGTAGAGTCTCTAGTTAAGGATAAGGATGATATAACCACCTCATAATTATCACTGAGGTACATTATATGTAGTCCATTTCATGGTAACTAGTTCAAGTATAAATAAGGGCTTAGTGCTCATTGTAATTTCATTTTGACCTTTGAAGTACTACCAAAGCTACACATTAGATAAAGAATTATAAAACACTAAAATATTAAAATCAATAAAGAAATGTGCATGGCATCCATATTTGATTATCTTTGACCTTTGCTTTATGGATGGATGAAATCAGTGGCTATGCCCTTATTTCCCTTGTTAGTTCTATTTAATTGGCATTGTAGGTATTCAAAGATCTTATGCAATGAAGTTATTTAGTTTCTATTGAGAATGCCAACTACACCAGATTTAATCCCTACTATGACCTTGGTCGTATTTTACATTTTTTTCTCTTACATCCTTCTTAAGATTAAATTAGATTAGATTTTTTTGCACTTTTAGATCAGACTGCTTGTTTCAATTTTTGCATACTTTCTTTCTTTATTTTTAGCCTTAGATAGAAGGCAAAATGGAATGAACCCATATTACGAGTCCTTAGTTCAATGGTTGGAAAAATAGTTGATGTAGCCCACATCAAGGTTCAAATATTAGTGACACCAAATAGGTCAATGTGATGAAATCGATGTAAAAAGGAAATGGTAACCCTTTAAAAACTAGAATCAACCCGAGATCCATAGCTTGGGAAGAGTAGAAACCTTCCCATCATTTTGTTGAACTACAATCACGAGCACAAATTATGCTTGTTGATTTTTGTCTTCAACAATTTTGGCATGCGCAATGGGACACACAAGTACAATTTTTATATGAAATTGATTTTTACCCCACCCACACATAATGTTGTAGATTTGCACAACTACAATTCATTTCCTTCTTGATCTGTAAAAATGGTTGCATTACACTAACATGCACAAAACCCAAAAATATTTTTGCATTAAAATTTATGAGTTGTTTTTCGTTTTATATTTCATATGTTATTTTTCATGCAAATAGTGACTTTGTTTTAAATCTAGAATCTCTCCTAGCTTGTGATTTGTGAATCTTAACTTTTCAAAAAATGACACATATTCAAGCACGAGACTATGTTAAATAAAAAAATTCTAAGTGTTGACCTTCAATAACCACGCTCTCTAGAGTGACCTACTCTTCAAGTGACCTCACTCTTTGAGTTCTATACTCCCCAAAGAAACATGATCCCCAAGTTACCTAATTAATGGAGTGCCTTGCTCTCATGTCCCCCGTTTTTCCATTTATTTCTTACTTTAAGTACTGAACCTCATTTTTTATTCTCATTTTTTAGTGTGATTTAGAGGTTTCTTTCATTTCATTCATGAATGTCAAAATATCTAAATAATGTTAGGGATGTTCTTGTTACCAAATAAAGTTCTTTAACAACCCACTTATTTCCCTTTAGGACCACCTATATACCCAGTGTCACTTTAATAGGGACAGTATGCCAAACTTTTACAAAATATGTATCTCCAACATACCCATTAATTCACCAATGAATCCTTAAAGTATTTGCTCAACAAGGATACCCTACCCATACAATCCAAATTTCCAACTTGCACATCCAAAACCCTTACCAAAAATAGTTTTAGCTATTCTAAGAACAAGAATTACAAGTGTGGCTAAATGAACTCAGGCATATGGTTTCATAGCTTTGATCACTCTATACACAAGAGTATGAACTTGATGGAAGGAACATGGTATTTCCTCAATACAAAAATTTTTATATGACAGATAAAAGGAACTAGTTGTGAAAGCATGAGGATACAGAAACAAAAAGGAAAAACCAAGATGCGATGTAAACAAAACAAAAGATAACGCTAAATCCTATGAATTGAAAATGCATGAAAGAGAAGAAGCATAAACGAATTGAAACCAAATAGAAAGCCAATATGGGAGACAACCATTTTTATTAATATGCTTCAGAACTCGGCTACAATTCACTTCCTCCATTTTTAGGAGCTAGGAGCATTAAATGTGTTCTTGTCACATCAATGGATGCTATTCCTTCTTTCGCGTGCCCAC
Organism: Wollemia nobilis; assembly: GCA_028583015.1. NCBI lineage: Eukaryota > Viridiplantae > Streptophyta > Pinopsida > Araucariales > Araucariaceae > Wollemia > Wollemia nobilis. The sequence continues at coordinate 2,436,821 of JAQPPZ010003507.1, read as the reverse complement.
ATGTAAAGTGGATGGACCAAACGTCACCACCGTTTGCATTGATGAGTCTTGAATCCTTGCTTCTCCTCTAATGTTGAGACCCTGTGTTCAAGGAAACAGGAAACATTCAGTAGCACCTATTGATAAAATGAAACATGCAATCCCTAAGCCTTCAATTAGTACATGCAAAATATAAATAAAACAATAACTGAAATAGATCCAAATAACTAAAAACTTGACAGGGGCATAAAAATATCATCGGTAAGGCACTACAAATGGAACAGTTAGAAAATTCACCATAGATTCGTATTTGCTCCGGGGCGGGACGAATAGACCTACAACAAAGCGTCAAAAAGCATTGTCCAAAATGTCACGTCTGGGAAGCTCCAAATCACCTGCAAGGTTGGGGGTTAGCTAAAAGGGGGTATTTTGGGAAGACCCAGAAGGTCGGATTTTCCCAATTTGGCCTTTATCACCAAGAATTTGGTGATGCTACCTGCATGTTAGTAAAGGCGGGAAATGATAAAAACATGATAAAAAATGCTCAAAACGATGTGAAATTTGAATGAAAACCTATCTAAGCAGCATAGAATCAGATGCAAAAATAACAAAAATGAAATCTGCTACAGATTTCTAATCACTCCGAGGCAGGGTGATTAGAATTGCAGTAGTGCGGGGGGTGCCTGAGGGCAGGATGCCCGCCGTTTAGGGCCCGGTTTTGGCACCAATCCACTTGGGATGGGTCAAAAACCTCTTGTGGGGTTTTTTCGACAAATTTGGTAGGATGTTATGTCCAAATTTTAGGTTTTGGTTCCAGATTTGCGCTTCCAATAATCACCCTATGACCTCCCTTACAAAAGAGATCAAGGATATGAAAGGCACAAATCAAAAAGGTGTGTGTGGATGTAAAATGACAGCACTTCATTGCTCAAAATGCTCCTTCCATGTATCTTTTTGGGGTGAGAAGACTCACCATTTTATAGACCTGATGGTCTCTTTGGATGAGCATGCAAAGGTGCCACTTGGAAATCATGCCTTCCAAGGGGGGGAGAATATTCCTCCCTGATTAGGGGCTCCATGACTACCCCTGTAACTACCTCTAACACTCGAAAACACTCACTTACACTCCCATGTAGTGAAGGAAGAGTTAAGTGGTGGATCTGAGCTGCCATTTTTCAAGATTTGACTTTTTTCCCATCAAACCTGCTATTCATCCCACCTTGGAGCTAATATTGCTAATCATCCCTGGGTGGGGCGAGTACCAATTTGTGATCATCCCTGGGTGGAACGAATAAGGAGCAGAGTTCCTGAAGGTGCAAAATTGACCTCTAACCTTCAAAAACTACTGTGAGAGTGGTTAGGACCACTGTTTAACCTCTGGGGGCTGCCCTGGGGGTTGTGTGTGTCAATGCGATCAGTGTTCCTAGTCACATAATCGGAGTGGTGTTGTTTTGGTGTCTACAAATGCCCCTTTTTGGGATGCACTGTGTGTGGCACAGTGTTGAACAAAAATAGATAACCAAAGCACTAATGATTAGGGTTTCTCAGTAACCTAACCAAATTTTGATGCTCCAAGTATGGAAAGGGCATGCATTCTTGAATCCTTGCTTCTGACGAGCTAAGGAACTCAATTCAAGTGTTAACCTTTTTTGGTGAGGTGTTACTTGATCTTGGACATTGATCAGTCATGAATAGGAAAAGGGTGCAACCTTTTGTCTGTGGGAACCTTGAGTTCATGATTCACGAATGCCAAGTGTTAGATCAGCTTGTGATTATTGCTTGTTTGCTGCCCCAAGCAGGGGCATGATTGTCTTTGTCAATGATTCTTTGAATGCATGCCATTTCCATGATTGGGTGTGTATTTTTTGATTGGTGACTAAGTGTGACTACCCCCTCAAGTGACGAATCAATGAGGGAATGACCTACATGATAAAAGTGACGAGTCACTTGACCCAAGATGACTTGTGTAAGGGTGCCTTCAGATGTTTATCTTTGAATGTGTGTGCAGTTTTTCGACATTTAGACCTATTTTTGGTGGGTGTTAACCCTTTTTGCGATGCCCCTTGGGGTTGAAATTGTCGAAAATCCGTCCTCCCATGGAGCGGTCCGGCTATGGTAGCCTTCTTGGGGAGTAGGATAATGACAATTTGTGACCCCGATGTTGGTTTTTTATGCCAATGAATGGTGGGTGCAAAGGCGCCTTTGTTCGGCAATGTTATTGCTATTTTTGGGTGGGTTTGGACCCTTTTGGGGATGTTGTTTGGGGATGAAATTCTTGACAATCTGTCCTCCCGTGGAGCGGTCCTACTATGGTAGCATTCTTAGGGAATAGGATAGTGAGTATTTGTGACCTCGACGTCTATTTTGCATGCCTGGAATGTCAAATGCAAAAGCACTCTTATTGGACAATTTTATTGCTTGTTTTTGTTGCATTTTGTGCAATTTTTGTTGTTTTTGAAATTTTTGCTCTATAATCGTCCCAAGGTGGTGCGAATACCTGTTTAGTAATCATCCCAGGGTGGGAAAAGCACTAACTAGAGCGCTCATCCTAGGGAGGAATGATTACAGGCCTAAAAGCCTATTTAAGGGCCAAAACTAGGGTTTGGGCTCATTTGCATTCAATTTTTTTGGCAATTTGGAGCTCTAAGGAGGAGGAGGTCGATTCTGCAAAGCGAAGCGCTACCAAATTTTTCCTGCCACCATGAGTTCACGAACCGGATCGAGAAGCGAGCCGAAGCGATACTGGTAAGTGCTTCTCTTTGTTATTTGATTTTGTTTTATGTTACAACTTAAAAGCGCAATTTGCCTCTTTTATTTTCTGAGTTTTTAAAAATGAAACCCTAAAAAAGAATTTGTTTTATTGTGGATGTGTGAATTTTTGTTGTGTATGGCTTCATTAGAACTTAGATTGAAACCCTAGTGGAAACCATGTTTATTATTTTCCATTTGTAAATGAAAAGAAACCCTAGTTTAACAAAGATCAAAACGTAGCTTAAAAAATTAGTTTAAAACTTAGCTTAAAATTGTTTTTGACTATTTTTGTGTTTTTAATTTATCAGTTTGAACTAGAGTGAAAGACCCTAGGAACTAAAAAATTATTTTTGACTCTTTTGGTGTTTTTAATTTATGAGGTTGAACTAGAGTGAAAGACCCTAGGAACTGAAAAATTGGTTTTGACTGTTTTTGAATTGTGTTTATCAGTTTAAACGTAGAGTTAGAAACCCTAGGTACTGACCAACTATTGTTTTTGAATTTTTTGAATTTTTTTTATCTTTTAGTTATCAGTTTAAATGTAGAGTTAAAAACCCTAGGTACTGACAACTATTTTTTTGAAATGTTTTGAATTTTGTTGTTTGTTATTTATCTGTTTTTAGCTGTACATTGTTTTATACATTACTGTATATGCATGTTATTGTTGTATAGTTTAGCATGTTTTTTAATGTTTTTGTTTTGTTTTATTTTGCATATTGTGAAGAGCCGGTATCGTGTGCCTACGATTTTCTCGAAAGCACGGGAGGCGCTGACTTTGGCTGACTGGGAGTGGCTTGATGCCCTTGGGCTCAAGCAGATGACTCGGCTTGAGCCTGTGGTCAGGGATCGGGCCTATCTGACAGACCTGATCAACTTGTGGGATCCCTAGACCAATACCTTCCATATCCCAACAAGGGAGATGATAGTGACCTTGGAGGACGTCTATCAGATTCTATGGATTTTGATAGATAAGCTACCAATCAAGACGACATCGCGTGATTAGTGGACAACTGTACTAACGTGATGCTTTGGGCATGGCAAGGAATTTGGTGTGGATAGACCAGTGGAGAGGGTAGAGGGCGACTTCCAGATTGACAAGATTTTAGTACAATTATGAGTAGAGAGGGGCATGTTGGGAGTGAGGCACACAGTACTTATGGGCCTCATTTCCAACATGCTGCTACCCGACACTTTGAGTGCGAGGTTCCCATGGAACCTATTGGAGGTGGTCTTTCGACTGGTGGATTGTCTGACGCATGAGCCTTGATTATGAGGTGGGGGTAGACATTGCTGGAATAGCTTTATGATGAGCTGTATGAGGTCTGCGACCGAAGGTGGAAGGGGATTGGCTATAGCTATCTATTGCAGAGCTGGGCTTGGTAGCACATAGTGGTGGAGAGGCCAGTGGGGTTGCCGTGGACTACTCGGGCAGAGATGGTGGACAGAGATATAGGATATCCAGCTTTGTGGTGGTGGTCTGAGGAGTGGGGGCAGAGTCAACGGTGGGTAGGTGCCGTAGGGCACTATGCCGATGCCTTCACTCGGCTTACTCCAAGGGAGGTGTTTTGGTGCCCATACCGGGACTGTCTAGCCTGGCCTGAGGCTGGAGAGTGGCTTCGATGGGTGCACAGAAGGAGATGGTTAATTGGGCAACACGGGACCGAGCATGAGTACTTCTTGTACGTCTGAGTGACATGATAGTTTGGGGTACACTAGGGGTTTCCTGGTGAGCCCTTGATCTATCGTCATTGGGGGACGAGAGGACCTTGGCTTGGTCGATCATCGAGTTGTTGGGGGAGGAGGCATATATAGTTATTGATGCGCCTAACATGGACAATGTCAGGATGACGGATGAGTATGAGCAGTGGTGCACACTATGGCAATGGCGGGGAGAGGGACCATTGGGAGGCGTAGAGGCAGCAGCAGCAGGCGGGGACCTTCGCTCAGCTTACTCTAGGGGACGTGTTCTGGTACCCATACTGGGACTGTCCAGCCTGGCCTGAGGCTGGAGAGTGGCTTCGATGGGTGCGCAAGGGGATATGGTTGATCGGGCGACTCAGGAACGAGCATGAGTACTTCCCGTACGTTTGAGTGACACGATAGTTTGAGGTGCACCAGGGGTTTCTTGGTGAGCCCTTGATCTATCATCGTCGGGGGGACAAGAGGAACTTGGCCTGGCCGATCATCGAGTTGCTAGGGGAGGAGGTATATACAGTTATTGATGTGCCTGACATGGACGATGTCGAGATGACGACTGAGTATGAGCAATGGTGGACACTATGACGATGGCAGGGAGAGGGACCACTAGGAGGTGCAGAGGCAGCAACAGTAGGCAGGGAGGGTTGAGAGGTACCAGAAGAGGGTTGGGGAGCTCTATTTGAGGATGCAGACATGGTGGAGGTGGATGATGTGGGTGTGGATTTTGGGGTTTCAGATCAACTGGAGATGCAGGACGTCCCGGAGCAGTGGGAGCCAGAGAAGACTACTATTTTGAAGATGCCAATGCCTCAGGTAGTCTCAGAGGACACAAAGGCAGGGTTGCATGCTGAGAATGCATGATTGGAGGGGCTACTTCAAAGGCAAGATAAGGAGCTTGGGGATGCACTGTGGGAGAGGGATCTCCTATGAACGCAGCTAGCAGAGCGGGATAATGCATTAGTGATGTATCACCGACGAGAGGGGGATACTGATGCTGCGTGGGAGATGGATCTCTTGTGGACGTAGCTGGCACAATGTGATGATAATTTGGTGATGTACCATCAGTGGGAGATGGAATTGGTGCAGCATCGATTGGAGCTAGAGGCAAAGATTATCCACCTCGATGGGCAAGTCCCTATGCTTAGTGGAAGCAGATCATCACACTGCTCGAGAGGGAGTGATACTGAGCAGTCAGCATCCTCTTGATGCAGGTGATTGGATGAGGGAGGCACTAGTAGGCATGATGCGAGAGCTAGTAGCATTGATCCTGCGTGATCATGGTGGCCGATGCCCTAGGCTTGGGGGTTTTTGAGTTTTTGCTTTTTTTTTTGCGGGGTTAGAGGATCGGTTATTGTAGCCTGCATGCATTTTTGATGATATATATATAAATGACTTTATTTTATTTATACATGTGTCGTGATTTGATGTTATGCACAATGATTGATGAATGTGTATGTATGCATGTTAATTTATAGTATGTATGGATATTTTGTGATGAATGCTTAATGTTTCTACTTGATATGATATTCAAATGGAATGGATGAATTGAATTTGTGATTTTTTTGGTGGTGGCACCATAGACTGTTTAGAACTTATGGTTTTTTGTCCTAGGTGATTGCTGTGGTAAATGACTTTATGTATACATGTTATTTTTTTTGTATTTTTTGATGGCGATGCAAGGACAAAATATATCACAGTTGGTTTAGAATGTAGTTAAGGTTTTCTGAGACTCAGATGTTTTAACTAAATAGCCATGACTATATTTTTATCTTACAAAACTTTTGGACAAGGTATGAATCGGAATTGGCTTTGACCAAGTTATTTCACATCCCTGTGTGTGCAATTGAGTTCATTTATGTGGCATTTGTCAGGATACCACCAGTGCCAGATAGGCTGTCAACCAAAACTATACTGAGGATCACCTAATTAGCTCCACTAACTACTTTGTTGTATTTAGTCAGATTAAATTGTGGTGGTATCTAGGATACCATGAGCTAGCTCATCCACATGCAAACATTGATATGCACACAAGTTAATGTGACGGATATATCATCATGCGGGAGGTTTGCCACCAGTGACCGATAGGTTATCCACAAAACCGGTACTGAGGTTTACCTCATGACCATCTGAATGCTGAGAGTTCCAGGGATTCAAGTTCGACTCCCTTCTTTTCTTCAATTGTATTGGGATACTTGCTCTTCTATAGTGATAAAAATCACTGTTTATTTTTGTTTTTCTTTTGAGCAAGGAATTTGAATATGGAGTGATGAGAATCACTATTGTATGTGCCTTTGGATGTATGCACTTTGGTGGTGATGTCAAATTTTTGGAGTTTTGAATTTTGCAAAATTTTGATGTTTTGCAACTTTTTGAGAACTTGGGATTCTTGGGGAATTGGGTAGGGAAGATGCTTGTCCTTTTGCCAACTCTCAGCATTCTTGGGGTCATTCGCATAGGGGGATGAGAAAGATAACCGTTTCTCTTATGGTGACCTAGATTGCTTTGCAGGTTTCATCTTTCGTTCACACAACTTGAGAATTTTTTATGTGTTTTAACTTGTGTTGGGATGCTACGTAACAAGGTGTGATCCAAGTAGAACTCTACCTTTGTAAAATCTATCTGACTTTGTACAGTATGTGGCTAGAAAGCTAATGACAGTTGAATGATGAAAAATCTTGATACATTAGAAGACAACCGACTATGATATGGCGAAAAAGATGTGAATGGCATTTATTTTTGATGGACTGTTTATAGAATGGAGAAATGTGGAAAATGATGAATTTGTCGAATAATTACAGTCTATGGTGCCTTTGACCTGTATGACCACAAATATGTAATGTATGGATGTGATGCTTAATGCAACTATTATTTTTGTGTTTTTGATGGATTTATTTTTATGAGTATGAAGATGAGATGCAAAAATAACTCTTTATTGTTGTGATGATTTTGAGCATGCATGGAAATGAGGTGCAAATTTTTTTTATTTTTGATGATTTTATTATTTTTGAATTTTATTATTTTTGACCAAGCGATTGTGGGAACCCTTGGAGCTTTTGGTTTGACCAAAGGGATGATGGGTACCTTTGGGGCGTTTGGGATTGACCAAGCGATTATGGGAATCCTTGGAGCTTTTGGGATTGACCAAGCAATTATGGGAATCCTTGGAGCTTTTGGTTTGACCAAAGGGATGATGGATACCTTTGGGGCATTTAGGATTGACCAAGTGATTATGGGAATCCTTGGAGCTTTTGGTTTGACCAAAGGGATGATGGGTACCTTTGGGGTGTTTGGGATTGACCAAGCAATTATGGGAATCCTTGGAGCTTTTGGGATTGACCAAGTGATTATGGGAATCCTTGGAGCTTTTGGTTTGACCAAGGGATGATGGGTACCTTTGGGGCGTTTGGGATTGACCAAGCGATTATGGGAATCCTTGGAGATTTTATTTTGACCAAAGGGATGATGGGTACTTTGGGGCATTTGGGGATTGACCAAGCGATTATGAGAATCCTTGGAGCTTTTGGTTTGGGCTATGGCTCTTTTAAATATGGAATGGTCTCAAATGACTAATTTTCAAGGGTTCGAGTTCCTTGATTCCATCAAGAGAAGCGAGCCGGTATGTTCCAGGTCCTATTTTACTATGGATGAAATAAGGACCTAACCAATTTGCCACAAACTTGTCCCTTAGATGGGGAGGTAAGTTAGAATTTTTTTGGTTCTCTTTTAAGACCAAGTCACCAACCTGAAAGTCCCTCAGGTAAACCTTCATGTTGTATGCCTTCTTAAGTCGCTCTTGATAGATACGTAAATGCTCGAGAGCATTAACGCGTCATTCATTGAGAAATGTAAGATGGTCTAACCGGGCCTACCGTGTAGTTTCATCATTAATGAACTCTTGCATTGATATGCACAGGAAAGGAATTTCCAACTCGAGAGGCATGATAGCCTCGGAGCCATACACGAGCAAAAATGGAGTTGCCCCAGTGGGCATCCAAATGCTAGTGCGATAAGCCCACAGGGCAAGTGGGATCTGAATGTGCCAATCCTTATGACTATCTGCGACTATATTTTTGAGGATGGCAACTAGCATTTTGTTTGATGCCTCTGCTTGCCCATTTTTCTGTGGATAATAGGGTATCGAAAAACTGTGCTGAATTTTGTACTTTGTGGTCAAAGCATGCACGTATTTGTTCTTGAATGACATCCCATTATCCGAGATTATCTTGGATGGAATACCAAAATGACATATGATATTATGTAAAATGAACTCTAAAATGCGGGTTCCAATTGTAGAGGTAAGCGAAATTGCTTCCACCCACTTGGTGAAGTACTCTATGGCCATTATGATAAATGTGTGACGACCTGACGACGTAGGGGAGATCTTTTCGATTAGATCTAAGCCCCACTATGAAAATGGCCAATCCAATTGGATCGAATGCAAGGCCTGAGAAGGTACGTGTGTCAAATTGGCATGGTGTTGATACTTCACGCACTTCCTTACATATGCGCAACAATCTCGCTCTAGATATGGCCAATAATAGTCCATGCAGAGAATGCACTTTGTGATGGCCATACCGTTGAAGTGGCCATCACATGTACCATCATGCGCTTGGGTGATCGCCTAAGTGGACTCCTGCTAGTCCAAGCAACGAAGGAGGATTCCTTCGTAGCTACGATGGTACAAAATGTCTCCTAGCAAGACATGTTTAGCCACTTTCTATTTGAATGATCATTTTGCGGCATGTGTCAATCCAAGTGGGAGGTTACCTAACTTGAGGTAGTCCCTTATGGGTGTATACCAATCCTGCTGATCGAAAACCTTGACAATATGAACAACCAATCCCTCTTGAAGTTCATCCCTAGCAAAAGATGAGCAGGAAAGAACTTGTAAGAATAGCGTTGTGTTGCTATTAAGGGGAGTAGGGGAGAATAAGGACCCCCAGTTGGCGTGATTCAAATAATCATGGATTTGAGAGAACTTGTTTAGGGATGGTTCAATCTGGATCAAGTGGATTCCTGGCGTTAAGACAGAGCTTGCACGCTCCATCGCTGATTGCGATAGTGGTTTGACTTGAATGGTTGTCATATCACCAAAAATGTCTTGTGGGATTCGTGACCCCAAGGAGGCCATAGTGTTCGTAAAATGATTCGATGATTGAGGGAGTGCCTCGATGTCGTACCATTCAAGCTTTGCCAGAAATTTGTCCACAAGGGCTTTGTAGGCCTGGAGAACTGGACATTTACATTGGAATACCCCTTTGACTTGGTTGACAATTAATAATGAATCACCAAAGACGTTTAATCGCTTGATGTTCATGGTGATTGTTGTCTGAAGACCTATGAGCAAGGCTTTGTATTTTGAATTTTTCTTGGTGCATGGGAAATCTAATTTAAATGATAGAGGCATTGGAGCCCCTTGCGGTGTGAAGAATACAATTCCCATGCCACCTCCTTGCTCACATTTAAAACCATCAAAAAATAGGGTTATGTTGGCCTGTGACTCAGGATCATCAAAATATGGCAATTCTAAGACATGAAAGACCTCATCATCAGGTAGTTCTATGATAAGAGGTTGATCGTCTTCGAGAGGAGCCTTTTCTAGTTGATCGGTTATGACTTGACCTTTGATGGATTTTTGTCCAATGAAATCGATGTCAAACTTCGTCAACAACATGATCCATTTCATCGTACGACTACTATGATAAGTACGACTCATCATGTACCGTAATGGATTCTCCTTAGACACAACATACGTCATGTTTCTCGAGCATGTAATGGCATAGATTTTTGGTAGCAAACACCACTGCCAAGCAGAGCTTCTTGATGTATGCATTGTTAAGTTCATAACTGACCAGGGTGCGGCTAAGATAGTAAGTAGTCTATTCTTTGTGAAGTTCATTCTTCTGGGCTAACATGGCATCTAGTGCCACCTCAGTAGCTAAGATGTATAAGTAGAACGGTACTCCTAGTCTAGGTGGTGCCAATACTAACGACAAAGCCAAGTATTGTTTATGTCGTCAAAGGCTAACTGGAACTTGGCATCCCAGTGAAATTTTACCCCCTTATGCAATAATTTATCCATGAGTCAGCACTTTTCAGATAGCTGCGCTATGAAGCGCTTGATCGACGCGACCTTTCCCTATAGGCTTTTGAGCTGCTTGATGGTAGTTGGAGGAAGCATTTCAAGGATTACCTTGAATTTGTTTGGGTCTACCTCGATGCCTCACTTTGAGACTATGAAACCCAAGAGTTTTCCAGATGTGATGCAAAATACACACTTCTTGGGATTTAGTCTGACTTTATGTTCCATGAGGCAATCGAGGATCTTGCTTAAGTCATCGAGATGATCTGGGCACAAAAGAGATTTGGCCAAAAAATCATCCATGTAATCTTCCAAAGTTTTATGCATGTGATCATGGAAGATGTACATCATGGCATGTTGGTAGGTGGCGCCAGCATCTTTAAGGCCAAAGGGCATGACATTATAACAAAATGTCCCCCAAGGCATTGTGAACATCATTTTTAGTTGGTCCTCGGGATTGATATGAATCTGATTGTATCTCGAGAAACCATCCATGAGGGAAAGCATTTCATGGCCTACTTTAGCATCTACCAATGTGTTGATGCTTGGCAAGGGAAAATCATCCTTAGGACTCACTTTGTTTAGATCTCAAAAATTAGTGCATATGCGAATCCTCTCGTCAGGCTTTTTGACGGGCACCATGTTGGACAACCATGGTGGGTAATCCACACAGATGACAAACTATGCATCCAATAGCTTTTGTAATTCATATTTTACCATTAAGGCCATTGTTGGGTGCATCTTACGTAGTTTTTGCTTAACTGGCTTGACTGTCGGATCAAGCGTTAGGTTATGTGTGACTAGCTGCGGATCTAGCCCCGACATGTCTTTGTAGGACCATGCAAAAACCTCCTTCTATTTTGAGAAGGGCAATGTAGTCGGCTTGCTCTTCAGAGGATAGACTTACCCCTAGCTTGATTATCTATGGATTCATTGGATCCGATCCGATGTCTACGTCAGTCGTCTCCTCGATCGACATGTGGGGACCCGTCCTCCAACTGGTGTGGAGTTGGGATTAAGTGGATATCACCTGCTGAATTAAGATCATCATTAGGAACCTCGGGTCGCTCTTCAGCATGGAATATATCCTAAGTTGTCCCTGGGGTGAAATGAAGCATTTCATCGAAAGGCTAGTACTCTTATGGGGATGGTAGTGAATTGATGGGATCCCAGTCTATGGCATCTATGTCTAGATACAATGACTATGCTGGATCGACCAAATTGTGGATGGGGGCGGTTAAGTCAATGGAGATCATGTTGATGAAATAATTTTGGTCTCCATTACCACGGGTGTGGTGACTCGGACATTCTGGATGTTCTTTGTGCTTCGGATCTGGCTCTGGAGGTATTGGCATGAATGGATCGGCCCTATGTGCGGATAGGAGGATAGGGTCTGTCCTCAGCACTGATATCTCTATAGGGTCTATGGGTATAAGGTGTTCTCCGTATGCCCAAAGTGGCGGATTCAACACTTGGTCCCACTGCACTGGGTTTAAGTGCCACTCATGCCCTGGCCTTATGTTTAGTTGTTCAAATATGTATTCAATATCTAGGGGGTATTGTTGTTGCATCTGCCACATGTGATTGAGATATGCCATCTCAATTTCATCTTCATAATCACTATCAGAGATCCAAAAGCCTTCATTGGTTCTGACACCTGTTTGCAACATTAGAGGTTCGTCTTGCTCGAGTAAATTGATCTGGCCCCATTGGGGTTGTTCCACTCTCTGCGAGGGGACCTAATTTTCTTGAGGTGGCACTTGCTCAATTGGAGCATCCAAAGGGAACATTGCCAAGAGGTTTTCTTGATAATCATCCATGGGGGTCACTTATGAGTGATTGCTATCTGATTCGAAGGGGTCCCATGGTGCTACTTCATATTCTAACTCATCTTCTGAAGATCCTTCCTAAACTTGTTTATACCCCTCTTGTAGGTGAGCTCTCAAACTTTCCCCTCTCTCAAGTGAAGGGAAAGGGTTTTTGAGGTCAACAAGGTTGGTCGTCAACAATGGGAGATAATCCCCCAGTGTATATGTCGTGTTAGGGTTGGCATATGGATCTAATGCCAATCCACCCTTGTTGCCTATCCCTAGGCCTTGCATGTTCTCTACCAAGATGTCCAAGGGTAGAGGGTGGTTGAACCCTACCCCTAATTTTTTGTATGGCATTTGATACCTTGGTTGGCAGAGAATGCGCACTCCTTGCTCATATCTGCCTAACCCATATCCGTGCCAATTGCATTGGCCAAGATATCTCAAAGAAAAATCTAGGTTGGACAAATAGTTGACGTCTTCAACAAAGGGCTCTTCATCTTTGTCGTCTTGCATGTAAGGTTCAATTCCATTATCAAGGCCCCCATACACAAAGTTTGTCTAGTTTGGCGGGTAGCCTAGAGGAACAATAGTGCCAATGGGGAGACGAGGTCTCCCCATGTCTTGCATGGACTCAAGTGCGGGCGTTTCTACAATGTTTCGCACCAGGTACTCCCCCAAGACCGTATTGGCCATATCAATAGTGATTATTTGCGGTTGAGGGGGAGGGAACGAAAGTTCTTCCAGAGTCCACTCCATGTCGGGTGAACTAGGAGCCTCGACTTCCATTCTGCTAGGCATCTCCTTAGTAGAGATGGTTGAGACTGATTGCAGCACCTCTTCCAGAGGTTGCACCTCTTCCAGAGGTTTCTTCCCTTTGTCCTTCTATGTGGCCACCATAGGTGGCATCATTTGTGAAGGATCAGATGATGAATATGGACCCAACTGGGGTTTTGATGGACTTGTCAATGGGGATGCCTATGGAATTGAACCCTATTTAGATGGATTCAACTAGAAATCCAAATGAATTGATGGAAGAGTTGATTTTGGCATTAGCTGCATTGCATTACAGTACTTGAAGGGTTCCAAGTCCGTCGGGACTACATGCACTTGCCCTTCGAATGTATACTTTAAGCATTGATGAGCTATCAAAGGGACACACTTCATGTCCCTGATCCATGGTCGACCCAACAAGATGTTATAGGCCATCTCACCCTCCAAGATGTGGCACAATGTAGGTATGGTATTTTGTCCCACTTGGATGGGTAAGACAATTGTGCCAACTATCAAGCATATTGCATCATTGAATGCTCACAGTGTATAGGTGGAGGCCACTATGTGAGATGCGAGCAGCTTTAGGTGCTTCAAGGCCGCTGTTGTAATGATATTACTAGATGAGTCAGTGTCCACCAACACCCTCTTATACGAAATCCTGTTGACCTGTGCGATGACGTGCAGGGGTGGATCTTCCATGTCACTAGCCATTGATTTCAATTCATCTTCTCGAAATATGATGACTGGCTCGGTGCATCATTTGACATGTCCCACAAAGTTGTTGAAGGAGTTTGCTTCATGGGGCTGCAACTTGATGGCTTTTAGTATCTCCATTAGAGCGATGGGGCGATGATTGTTGTATGAGATCATAGATGGAGAGCCTAGCCAATGTGGTCCTCAAAATCTAGGTGAGTTTGGTCCGAATTGTGGCCACTGGTCTAGGTGGAGGAGGTGGTGCAAGGTGATGTTGTGGTTGTGACATTGTTGGCACCTCTCCTGTAGCTACCTTGGGGCAGATGTGCTCAGGTACCTCTTGTTTCGAGTCACTATACTAATCATCCCTACATACTCCTGCATGGGGTAGTTCTGTGTTACCTCATTGACTTGTAGGGTCTTTGCCTGTGCATCACGAGCAGGCAAGGGGTCCTTAAAGACCTCCATTTGTTGGTTGATTGGTGCCACAGGGTTATCCACCGATAATGTCTTGTTATCTATTAGGTCTTGCACCAAGCCTTTAAACTTCCAACATGCATTAAGGTCATGTCCCTTCCGTCTGTGGATCCTACAGTACAAGTCTTCCTTGTAGCCCTTAGGTTTTGGTGCATTGGCATCTATGGGTTGAATCTCGGGCAGGTTGATTAAGTTTGTCATTGACAAGAGATAAAATAGGGAGTCTCTGGACTCTGTGTAAGGTGTGAATTGTCACCTAGGGTGATGCTACTGATTTTGTTCTTGCCTCTAATTTTCTCTTTCGTAACTGTTAAGAGGCACCGCCTAATAGTTAGCCTTTTTGGGTTGTGTTGCTTGTGTAGGCTTAGGGACGTTTATAGCAACCTGATTGACCGCAATGGGTTTCTATTGTGTGGTCCCTATTTTGGTGTTCTTAGACCATTCTTTCTTCTTTGGCTTGGATATCTCGCCATCCTGAATCTTGATCTCTTCAATGATTCTAGCTTGCGCCAGAGCTTCTTCTAAAGTGGCATATTGCTGCAGCTACAATAGCACGAAGATCGATCTCAAATAGATCTTTGAGAACATTTGGTTGAGGTCGAACATAGGAGAGAGGTAGGGCAGCTTCAAAAGCAAAGTACTCCATTGGTTCCCATATGTCGCCATGGTGTCTTCCTCATAACACCTGAGGCTGGCTAGGTCGCTTAATGATGCCTTATTCTTGGTGTTGAAGGTGAAGCATTAAAGGAACTCATCCACTAGCTGATCTAAGTTACTAATGTCGTGCTTTGGCAATTGAGTGAACCAATCCGAGGTAGGGCCTACGAACGTGGTTATAAATGTTCTTAACAACAAAGCATCATTGTCCTGAATGCCAAAGCATTGGCTCAGGAATCTAGTCACATGCTCTTGGGCATCTTCCTCCCCTCTAAAGATTGATAACTGAGGCAGTTTAAAGTGTTCAAGGTAAGGGGGTGTCGGCAATAACGGATGCATAGGATGACTGCGAAGCTGGCGTAAAGTGGGATTTTGGATCCTAAAAGTCTTGGTCTCCATGGACTCCAAGTGCTCTAGCAGTGCTTTATATGCATCAGAAGATTTGATCTCTTCCTCTTTTGTTAGTTCTCGCTGTGGGTTGTGGGGAACTTGAGGCCTATGGAGGGGTGGCTGGATAGCACCCAATCTGCCTTGGTAGGGTGTTTTGGCCCGCTCTTCTTCTTGCTCATACTCCTCATAGGTTTCTTGAGGAGTTTTTAGATGAGACCTATGACCATGGGTGGGTCCCCACAGAGGGTGGCCATCATTGTTCCTGGGAGTGGCCTCCCACTTAGGTCTAGGAGGTCTCGGAGGTAGCACTTGGTAAATTCATGAAGACCTGTCTTGTACTAAGGGGTTGCGCCTCTCATAAAATTTTGCTCTTTGGGTGGGAGGGGTTGGAACCCTCTCAGGCACAATGTTATGGAGCAGCTCATCTGTTTGGCACCGAATGCGCTCTTTGCTAAGGCGATATAGATGCTCTAGCTGTTGTTGGCCTTGCTCAAGCTGCATGATCTGCGCTTGGCGGATGACATGTTTGGCAACTTACAGGTCAATTTGTTCTGCCATATTGAGTCTAGGAGGCCTAGATGCCTCTCCTACACATTTATCTCGGTCGCGATGATTCGAGATCTCTATAGGTCGCTTCCCTCTGTCGAGGTTGGTGGCATTCACTCGAGGCTCTAGCCTCAGTAGGTGATTCTAGTAGATAGTAGGTGTAGAGGCGCATTGCTCCTATGCTATGTATTTCTCTTGAGGAATGTAATGGTATTCCTTGTGCTCCCTTTCGTATATGTGAAAGGGGCTGGCAAAGTTGGCTCGCCCTGTTTGAAGAGCCTTACGCTATGGATTTTGCCTATTATTTCTAACAATGATGGGGGGTAAAGGAGGGATGACATAATCATGTGGCCTCTCCTCATGGAACCTATGCTATTCTAGCACTTCATCACACAATGGCCACTCATACCAAGCTTCTAAGGGAGCCTTACTATTTATATTGAGTGCCACGTGTAAGGATTCCTCTTGAAAGGGTCTATGTTGGATGGGAGTGCCCCTCGAAGGGGTGCCTCTATAGTCCCATTCTAAAATGGCACGATGTGGACTCTCTTGTGGGTCGGGCCACCAAGGTGGTATGACCAAGTCCTTGGGGCTATAGCAGAGGCGACTTGTGCCCCCTTGTACACTCTCTACAGCTCCTGCCTATGATTGGGCTTGGCTACAGGTGTACACCATGGTGGTGTTTTCATACAAGATGCATAGATTTTTATGCTACTCTAAACAGAAAATATCACACACACAAAGCAATGATTATCTCATTTAAACATTGAAGGTGTGCCCTAAACCTGGTTTGGTGTGTTTTGATTTTTGTTTTGACAATTTTGTAAAGAACATTTAAATGCAATATGATGGCTCTTATGACTCCCAAAAATGGTTGCCCCTTCAATATACCATTTCCAGGCTGATATACCAACCTCTCTATATACCCACCCTTACGTGAGGGAAACTATTGGTATGTGAGAGCAGATGGTACATGGAACGTAGGCGGTACGGAAGGAGAATCACCCTATTTTTGACACCTACCATAGAAGACTTATCCTCATGTGCTAGGAATCACCCTAACTACACTTGGTCAGCTTTCATCAGGATTTACGTCTAGCAATAGTAGCGATTGGGGTTTATGGATGCAAAATTTTAAGCCAAGGTGGTGATGAAATCCACCGTTGGTCTTGATCAAGGGCTGGGGTTTTACGACCAACTCCTTGGTGTTTAAATTACCACATGGTGTAGGGTTCTTTTTATTTTGCATAAAAGGAAACAAGCATGCAGTAAAAAAACTTTCCCTAAGCAAGCAAATAACCAAAAAATAGAAAACAAAAAATAGAAAATGATAGAAGGAGTTCAAGACCTCTACCTCTTCCCTGCCCAAATCTGCTGGTTTTGAGTTTCTATCTTGAAACTGCACAGAGAGCTATTCATCCCTGGGTGGGATGAATAATATAATTGTATTCATCACAGGGTGGGGCAAATGCCCATTTGTCCCTGGGTAAGACGAATTCCAGCTCTGTATTCGCCACAGGCTAGAACAAACAGTAGTCCCACGTTTGAAAACTTGGTACCTGCAAGAAAAAACAATCAAGTTTTGATCATATTTTTGATCTTAAAAATTGAGTACAAGGGTCCCACCATGATCGCCACTGAAAGCACGAGGATACGGAAACAAAAAGGAAAATCCAAGATGCGATGTAAACGAAACAAAAGATAACACTAAATCCTATGAATTGAAAGTGCATGAAAGAGAAGAAGCATAAACGAATCGAAACCAAATAGAAATCCAATATGGGAGATAGCCCTTTTTATTAATATGCTTTAAAACTCGGTTACAATTCACTTCCTCCCTTTTTAGGGGCTAGGAGCGTTAAATGTGTTCTTGTCACATCAATGGATGCTATTCCTTCTTCCGTGTGCCCACATGTAAAGTGGGCAGACCAAACATCACCGCCGCTTGAGTTGATGAGTCTTGGGCGGGGCGATTAGAACTGCAATAGTACGGGGGGCGCCCGGGGGCAGGACGCCCACCATTTAGGGCCCGATTTCGACAGCAATCCACTTGGTATGGGTCCAAAACCTCTTATGTGGTGTTTTCATCAAATTTGGTATGATGTTATGGCTAAATATCGGGTTTTTGTTCTAGATTTGCACTTCCAATAACCACCCTATGACCTCCCTTCCAAAAGAGATCAAGGATGTGAAAGGCACAAATCAAAAAGGTGTGTGTGGATGTAAAATGACATCACTTCATTGCTCAAAATTATCCTTCCATGTATCTTTTTGGGGTGAGAAGACTCACCATTTTATAGACCTAATGGTCTCTTTGGATGAGCATGCAGAGGCAACACTTTGCAATCATGCCTTCCAAGGGGGGAGAAGATTCCTCCCTGATTAGGGGCTCCATGACTGCCCTTGTAACTACCTCTAACGCTCAAAAATTCTCACTCACACTCTGATGCAGTGAAGGAAGAGTTAAGTGGTGGATCTGAGCTACCATTTGTCAAGATTTGACTTTTTGCCCGTCAAACCTACTATTCACCCCACCCTGGAGCGAATACTGCTAATCGTCCCTAGGTGGGGCGAGTACCAGTTTGTAATCATCCCTAGGTGGAACAAACAAGGAGTAGAGTGCTTGAAGGTGCCAAATTGACCTCTGACCTTCCAAAACTATTGTGAGAGTGGTTAGGACCACTGTTTAACCTCTGGGGGCTGCCCTGGGGGCTATGTGTGTCAATGCAATCAGTGTTCGTAGTCACATAATTAGAGTGGTGCTGTTTTGGTGTCTACAAGTTGTTACTCCAATAGGAAAATTTTCAAATGGATGATGAGGCATAGAACTATATGGTGAATCAATACATTGTATTTAGTCAACCAATGATTTATTAATCCATAATAAAACAATTAATTATGAGCCAAATATTTGTACGTTAGGATGACATAATGCAAGTACATATGATACCCGATACATCCTCGATGGGTAAAAATTACATATTTTTGAAAGTGTTATCATGTACAATAACCACTTAGATGGGTCAATAATTCTTGCAGGATATTTCCCATATACGCATTAAGAGTCAATCCTCCTTCAGCAAATATAGATCCCAGGATTGTTAAAGAAGAATTTGAAGATGACATGCAAAAATTAATAGGGAAGTGTGAAGTAAAAAAATAATCTAAAGATCTAGAACCAAGTGCTAGAGGAACTATCCTCACACAAAATGGACATCCAAATTCTTATGACAATAAAACATTCAATGAATCAATTACAAAATACTCCACATATGATAAAGAGCTCTATTATATTATTTAGATATATAAATAATATAAGCATTATATTGAATAAGAAAACCATTATACACATAGATCATAAACCTCTAGAGCTCATTCAAACACAGAGTAAGATAAGAAATGAAAGACATCAAAAGTGGACCACATATTTATAACAATTTCATTTGATCATAAAGCATAAAAAATGGAGTGTCAATTCAATAGTACATTGTTTGAACCAACCTCTAATAATAGCATTCACCACTATTCTTGATTTTTGTGAGAATGATACTTCCAATTTTTCCACTATTTATCAGGTAGATTCTTATTTTGCAAATGCATACCAAGATCTTCATGTGGGTGAGCATGTATTTGATTTTTATTTGTAATATAACCTCCTCTATCACATGGGAGATATTTTTATACCAAGTAGTGAGTTCTCAATTATTATTTGTGAAGTGCACTTTAGAAAAATAGCAAATCACTTTGGGATGGAAAAACATTAACAATTCTTTAAAAGGACTAATTTTGGTTCAAAATGAGAAATGATGTTGGGATGCACATCAAGCCATGTACCTCCTATGTTGTTCCCAAACTGACCAACAAGAGGTAAAGATTATATACAATATTTCCAATGCTATCCAAGCCTTCAAAATCTATATCCATGGATTTCTATTATCTTTCCCCAAATCTATGCATGGTAATGATTGTGTTTTTGTAGTAGTTAATATTTTTTTAATGGCTATCATGATTACTTATAATAAATATATTTTAGTGGAGAACACAACTCAACTTTATTTTAGTCATGTATAACTCAACTAAAGGAGTTGTTAGATAGATGTGTTACCCATTCAAATGAAAGATAAGGTCCTTTTGGCCACCCAAAAAAATAAAAATAAGGATCGAACAACACAAGTCTATCCAAGGGTCATCTAAATTAAGATTGTCAAAGTGGAAAGGCAATCAACCTACCAAGAAGGAATGATAGTTGTTTAGAAGAGCTTGCAAGTTGCCCAAAAGCTATAAATCTTCATGTTGGAAGAAATATTAGTAGTTTTTAAGGTTTGCGTCATCCAAGGCCAAGGGATGGCTATCTTATGTAAAAATAAAGCCATATGAGGCTTGGTCATGGCCATCTAGAACCAATATATCTGATAGTAGTTTACCATCTGGAACAAAAAGTGGATTGTCCAACTTATGGTGGAGGTTAACCAATTGATAAAAGTCAGTAATCTTGTGTGAGAGGTTATCCAAAGATAAAATTGTTTAAAAATTGGTCAAGGTCATCTAGTGGATGGTAGAGAGTATGATCTGATTGGTTATGTTTAAAAAAATCATTGTATAGATAGCATTGTTTAAAAAAAAATTATTCTAGGGAGGTACCAATTGATCACTTTTTTCCATTTCATCTCTAGGTAACTATTTTTTTGCATTGAAAGTTTATTTTATTCCTTATAAATTTAGATAATATTCTAAGGGAGAAGAAAAGGGTTCATGTGTTGGGCACATGGTGCAAGAGTTACAAATGCCTACATCAACAAAGTGTATGGTCGTACAAAATAAGGTGGGTGGAACCTTTCCTTTAGCTTGTGTGGTTGCTTTTTGCATTCTAACGAGTGCCCTAGTTAAGGGAGGCTCCTAGGAGGAAAAGGAGCCTCCATTAAGGCTTAGGGTCCTTGAGTTCTATTGTTCAAATCCCTTTTACCCAATGTTTTTGTTGAAGATGTGATATTATCTCTCTGACTAAGGATATGATACATATTAATATGTAGTTCTATATGATGATTTCACCCCTTTTTGCTTGTGGACATTGACATGGTTCCCTATGATAACATGTCACTCAATGATGACATGGCACCTAATGATGATGTGGCACTATATCATGGTATTGTATCTAATGATGACATGTCAATCAATGATGAAATGATAACTAATGATGACATGGCAGTTAATGACATGTTAGGTGACATGACACATGATGACATTGAAAATGTTGACATGTTAAGGGTCAATGTATCAAAGGTTGACATGGAAGATAGAGTATTGTAGCTTGAGTCGTAAGCATTCCATAAATAGAGGAACATGATGACAACACTGTTGGTAGTTCATGGATTATTTTATTCTACTAAATCTAATCTATTATCTCCTTCTTAACTGGCATTCTATGACTTAGCAATAAAAACTCTCTTTGAAAGTTTAGAATTTATCAGGTTGAAATATTACCTACACATTCATGTTAAAAATATTCACTTTGTTGGTGTTCTACAGTAGATTGTATATCTCCAACATCTGCAACAAGTAGCTCTTAAATAATTTCTTATAAAAATTTGTAATTTGTATAATGCAACTTACACTTGGTTTTTTAAACATAGCTTTAAGTGAGTGATCACCTACACTTGCCCTCCACTAATTGTGACATTATTCTCCCACTAGTTATTGCCATGTAATGTTCTTCAATTGTATTGACTTCTTTTCTTTTCATTATGTGACACAACCTCCACTTGTTGGTCATCTAGAGTATCATCTTGAGGTTATTTTTGTGAGTGTTCAATATGCTACCTACTACTCTGCTTCATGTTAGAACCATGTTTTTTCTCTCATTCTTGTATATAATCCATAAGACTTATTTTTACACTTGTTCTGGCACCTTATTCTCTTCTTCCTAAGCCAGGTGGATTTCATTCTCGACTCTATTTTTTCTAGCTTCATCCTCTCCCAAATGTTTGGTATTTTTTACATATTGAATTGCAACTACTATTTTATATGTCTACTACTACTTGTATGACCTTTACCATTTGTTGCTCACACTGGTAGAACACCTATTATCTTACTTCCAACTAGTAGAGCACTTGTCATATTCCTTCTAACTAGCATGGTAGTCTGCTCTAATTGATATGCTAGCCTCTGACATTCTTCCTCTAACTGGTATGATAGCCTTCAAATCCTTCCTCAAACGGTATCTTTATCTGCTAATGACTTGTTTATCATAGTGTTTCTAGTTCACTTGACAACTTTCATGGACCACTTATATGATAATATCTCTTTGCATGTATTTGTGTTGTCTACATTACTTTTATTTATTATGTATCTACAACTTCTCTTAGTTGCAAGTAAAAATTTTCTCACACCCTCTCCCTTCCGTACAAATTTTTTAAAACAATCCTCTTGTGCCTTCAGTATCCTGCATAGTAATTTTTCAACGATTCATATTCGCTTCTTCTCTTATTTGTAATTACATATTCCTCCATTAGTGGCTCCTTCTATTACCAAAAACTCCTGCAATGTCTATATACCATCCACTTCTCTACAACTTGTTGCTCTATCATTTTCTCTATATGCAATACATCATCCCTTTCCAATATATATTGAGCACAAATGAATGACTTAGTCATACATGTATGCATTTATTTATAATATCAATTGGTGGTTGTTACCATCCATACAACTATTTTCTAGCTGCCATCTAACCACCTTGCATGCAACTACTTCATATGCTTTCTATTTTTATTTTTTATTTTTTCAAAATTGAAACGTGCCTTTTTGCGTCTAAATGCACCATGTGATTTGTAAAATGATGGAAACTACCACTTTTATCATGTAGTTTATCAATGGATATTGATTCCTACTATAATTAAGCATCTACTTGATTTACCATATGACTTGTACAATGATATTTTACCTCTATTATACCAATTATTGTACCTATAGATATTGACCATAAATGAATCACTTAGGCCTACTTGTATGTATTTATTTATAATATAAACTAGAGGTAGTTGTCGCCCATACAACTATTTTCTAGCTTCCATCTAACCACATTGCATGCAACTGCTTCATATGCTTTTATTTTTTGTCTTATTCTCTTTTTTCCTTTTTTATTTTTTATTTTTTTTTCAAAATTGAAATGTGCCTTTTTGCATCTAAATGCACCATGTGATTTATACAATGATGGAAACTACCACTTTGATTGTGTAGTCTATCAATGACTATTGATTCCTCCTATCATTAAGCATCTACTTGATTTGTCATGTAACTTGTATGACGATATTTTACCTCTATTATACCAATTATTGTACCTATAGACATTGAGCATAAATGATTGACTTAGGCCTTCTTGTATTTATTTATTTATAAAATCAACTAGAGGTAGTTATCACCCATACAACTATTTTCTAGCTGCCACCTAACAATATGGCATGCAACTACTTCATATGCTTTTATTTTTTGTCTTATTCTCTTTTCTCATTTTCTATTTTTATTTTTAATTTTTTTTAGAATTGGAACAGACCTATTTGCATCTAAATGCGCCATGTGATTTGTACAATAATGGCAACTACCACTTTGATCATACAGTCTATCAATGGATCTCACTTCCTACTATCATTGAGCATTTGCATGATTTGTCATATGACTTGTACAATGATGTTTTACCCCTATTGTACCATTACCTACCCTTATTATACCAATTTGTGCACCTCACATGCCATTACCTATTTTTATTGTACCATTGTATGCATTATTTATATGGCTTGAATTACTGAAAAACTCATTGGTACAACCTACATTAGTATAGCCTTCTCTAGTACAACCTTCATTGATATCACCTTCATTCATCTTGCTGCTTATTTCAATAATGCATGTTTGTTTTGGTACCTATCTCATCTAATCAAGTACTTCATTTTCTTCCTTATTCCTTGGTCCTTGTCATCACATGCTCCTTCGTAACAATCCACTTTCAAGCATATTTCTTCCATCAATTCTCCCTTCCAAGTAGGTATCCTTGACTTGGCACTACCTAGTCCTTCCTTTAGGCTATTGGAGGTTCATCTATACTCTTCCTTGATTCCTTGACTATTTGTTATGGTGTATTTAGTTTAGAAGTGAACTAAGAGGTGCTCTTGATAGGCCAACCTACTAGTTACACTGTCTCTAGTTGTTTCATACATAAACAAGAAAATGTTCTTGGTGGCCTTTCCACTAATCATGTGGCCTAGGTATACTTGAAGGTAAGATCCTTCACTACAAACTACCAAGAGGGAATCCAACCAAACGTCTCCCTTGTCTATGAAATTGTGGATAACAAGGAAGACTTGATGATCTTCCCATACTGCATGCATTATCTGTTTCTAATACCAATGTGATAATATGTAATAACTCATGCAAAATACTCTGACCTTACACTTCTTTTATGGTATTTTCTAGAATAAAATTTATTCACATTTCTACCTTGGGCTGATTATGAGGATTGTTATATTCTATCGTAAGGACTAGTTGCAATCTTGATGCATTCCTCCTAGATAGCCTTATAAGTGGTGAACTTGAACTACCATTGCTTATGTGTGAAATTGAGTGCACATGGCCTACTACTCAAATCACTAGAGCTTGTGGAGGCAATACTGATGGTATACATCCACTAGTATCTTCCATGTTCTCCTTGCGATGTTGGTGTAGTAAAAACATTCCTCCCTAATAGTTTAGCCATTTCTTCTTTGTTCCACTTTTATTGCTCCATTTTTTCAACACCTATTGTCTCCTTGCTTTGATTATATCCAAGTTTTGAATGATCCTTCCTATCTTGTGAGCAATATGTACCTCATTTACACTCATACTCCTCTTGAAACATTTATGTTTCAAGGTATATCCTTTGTTGTTGCAAACCATCTTTTGCTAGTGGGCTCATTTTCTCGTGCTCATTTTTATCACTCCATGGTTCATACTCTAATCACTGCACAAGATCATCTATCGATGATCTAAGTGATATTTTCGTTAAGTTTTGTTTTACATATGTGGATACTTTTTGATTGTGAGATTCATTTTAAAACTTTTTTAAGCTCGGAGATTTTCGTTACGATGTATGAAATCATTTACCCTGTTGAGAGTAAAATCTTATGTTTTTTTTAGTACAATTAAATTTGAGTACGGATGAACGAGACGTTATGTGGACAACATAGTTCGGATGTTGGGCCTTTACCATCCAGACGTTATGTGGACAACATAGTTCACATGTATCCACCATATGCGCTCCAGGAATTTACTATGAAAACATGATAAAAAGTGGGGCCAGGTTGGGTAAAGCTACCTTTACTATGTTTGTTTTTAAATAATGATTCCCCTCTCCCCGCTCCCATTCGAACATGTATGTCCGTAGTAGTTGAGAAGATGTATTTTATTTTATTTTTTAAATTATGTTATATTTTTGTTTAATGAAATATTTAATAATCGAATATTTTTTAAATAATGATATGTTTTATGTATATCTTAAAGATATTAATCAATTTTATATATACATTTGATCTTAAGAGTATTTTTTTTTTTTTGATGAAAATGATATTAAGTTAAAATATTTTAAAATATAGTAAGGTTATATAAAGTCTTGATTAAATTAAAGATTATAATATAGGAATGTAATATTTTTGGGACATTGTTCTATTTCTAAAAACTTATTTTAATCCTAACCACATTCTTAGCATTATAAATTTGTACTTGGAATTTTGTTTTGATTCATTGATAATGAGAAAATCACTTTTATACTCTTGAAAGCTTTATTACCTATTTAAAAGCCCTTAAAGATAAAATTGTGTATGATGTATCTTTGGATGTCTATGATGTGACTTTAGGCTAACCATTTATATGGAGGAGGCATGGTATTTATGAGTTTGCATCCCAAAGTGTTATCCTCACTAGTGATGGTTTGTGCTTTCAAATATCATGCGTATCTTCTCCCATCTCTATTTCCTTAATTAGTGCTAAACAATATAGGAAGATGCTAGCCAAAATAATAAAGTTTAGTCTATTGATGATCAAGTCACAAAGCAGGAAGAACATTGTTACATCTATCATAGACCTTGCATAGTAAAAGCAAATGTACCAAAATCATAGCAAAATAGGATGACTTGTTCAAGTTGCCAACTGGGTTAAAACATTTGATTTATTTAGTTCCTAGTTCGTATTTGCCTAATACACATATTTATTGTAGATTAGTCCTTAAAAATTATAACCTTAGGAGGCAAGTCTAGAAATTTTATGTTATGTTATAATTTCATCCTCAATGACTTATGTTTCTCCTACTTTCATATGCTAGGTGGCATGAACAATCTTACAATACACAACCAACTTGATGAATGATGATTTCAATGCTTTGCACTCCTGGTAACATTATATTCTTCCCTTATTGTGTTCTTTTTCCTCTTCCAATACTTGGTCGGTTGTGTAACATCTTTTACCTTACCAACAAAGCAATGCAAAGTTGTCTTCTCTACAATTAACGTTATGGATTCCAACTTCGCTTCTCCTCTTGGCAGTTGCAAAATCTAGATATTTGATTTTCTCCTCATACCTTTTCAATATCTGAATATTATCTCTTTTGTTGCTTACATTTCAAAATTTACAAGTGGTGATTCTTCTTCTCTAATGGTGGCTCTTCTCCACTTCAATGCTTCTTTACTCCTCCTCCTAGGCTTGGTGGCTCCACCTTTCAATGATGGCTCTCTAAAATAGCACTCTGCATGTGGCTCTTCATGGTGGATCTTATCCTATAGATGGAGGTCCTTCTGTTCTGCTTGACGGCTCTTCTCCTAGGCACTACTTGGATGCTTTCCCATATGTGCTTCGATATCACCTTGGCTCCTCTCCTATGGTGCTCAAAATTTATTGTTTAGTGACTCTTTTTCAATACAGTGGTGTTTTCACTTGCTTAGTGCCCTTTTCTTTCTCGTTTGATGGCTAATATTCCTTTGTTCTTTGACTATCACTCTTGAACCTGCAAATATTCTCCTTACCTATCACTCTTTTTCTCTTTCTTGGATATCCAAATTTTGTTGCTTTTCAAATCTACAATAGGATATTTTTGTAGTCGTCCTCTATCTTCAATATTCAATCTTCTATATTCCAAATCTAAAAATTTATTAATGTGACCTCTTTCTTAGGTCTTTTCAAACTTTAATTTGTAGTTTTCAATATTCAATGAGACCTATTTTATAATCTTTTTAATCTACAATGTCTTTTATTTTGCTACAACTTCAAACTAATCCCTATGTGAGGAAAGCACACAGACTTTTAGGAAACCAAAGGTGAAATTGTTCTCTATATATTGTATAAAGCTTCTCAACTTCTAAGAATTATTTTTTTACAAAAAAACATAGACAATAGCAACCAAACACATTCAAAATTCTAGAATTCTAAAATTAATAAACTTCACTAGTTATTCTCAAAACTAGTAGAAAGAAATCTATGCTGAGTCCTAGTGTTCATGAGTTTTACTTCAACCTTGTGGAAAGAATCTAGCCAAATATCAATCTGGAATATTATTTTCTCTATCAAACTTCTCAATAGGACCTCCTTTTAGGTCTCTTACTATCATAAATGCAAGGTCCATCTTCAAGACCTGTAAATTTCCTTCTATTTTGAATTTTCTCTTGGAATAGATAAAACTTCAATCTTCACTAGTTTTCCTTCTACTATCTTACTTGGTTTTCTTTCCCAGAGGTAATTTCTTCAAATTCACTGGTTTCTCCTTAACCAGTGGAAATATCCTTCACAACTTTAAAATATATGCAAGACAAAACTTTGTTGTGGTTCTGATACCACTGTTACCTTTTGAAGCTAAGTACTTAAGATAAAATAACCACAGGATCTAAAAGTTATAATATGGAATATATTATAATGGAAAAATTCTAAACATATAAGACTCATAAATAACTTCAAAATAACTCATAGAATTATCATTAACAAATCATAATGAAAATTGTATCTCAATTGAATAAAGATCTCAAATACACCATACTTTCTAACACTCTCATTCTACAATATATGTCACACACACACACACACACATATATAATGGAATGTGACTCTTCATATGGAGAACTCTTAGACTTCACTCTTCTAGTGACTCTTCATCTTCGTACTCTATGGAATCATGTGCACATGGACTATTATGCACATTTTCATTACTAAAATACTTTGCACACTTTAATAATACTTGTACATTTATTACATTACATAAAGTAAATACCCAATAAGGTGGTACATTAGCATGTACCAAATAATGTAATATTCTCCAACATGGTAGTCTAACTATCTTGGCTCGAAAAAAAGATGGAACATAAAGACTTTGTATTGATTATAAATATTAAAAAAATATTTATGAAGAGTTTTTATCCACTCCATCATAGATATAATTTACTATACTTAATCCATGGTGTAAATTTCTACACCAAAATTCATCTCAAATTAGGCGATCATTAAATACCTATAAAGCTCATTTATGTATGGAAGATTAAATTGAAGTTTAATGAGGGATTGTTTTAATGACTAGTTATACCTTTTGTCTTGACCAATGCACGTACCATATTTACAAGGATGATGGATAATGTCTTGTGTTCCTACACTAATCCATTTTTGATAGTTTGCATAATAATAATCTCATATATAGAATATCTACAACATGTTCTATAGGTACTTAAAACTCTTTGAAGACACAAGTTATATGCTAATTTGAAGAAGTGTTTATTTGGTATGACAAGAATATAGTACCTAAGGTATATCATTGAAAAAGAGAGTATATATTGATCCCTAGAAGATTCAAGTAATTATAGACTAGACTACCCCAAAGACTAACGAATCTCTATAACATTTTGAATCTTTGCAATTTTTATCAAATATTTATATTGGGATTACCATACATTGCTTGGCCATGACATAAAGGATGTACCAAACCCTAGTTCCATTAAGGAGATACGTAAATATAGGGTATTTGAGAGGTTTAAGGACCAATTGTGTTTAGCTCCTCCACTTTTATACTTGTTTTACATCAACCTTTTGAGGTAATGATTGATGCATTAGAGTACCCATTGGAAGCTATCCTCACACAAAATGGACATCCAAATTCTTATGACAATAAAACATTCAATGAATCAATTGCAAAATACTCCACATATGATAAAGAGCTCTATTATATTATTCAGATATATAAATAATAGAAGCATTATATATTGAATAAGAAAACCACTATCCATATAGATCATAAACCTCTAGAGCTCATTTAAACACAGAGTAAGATAAGAAATGAAAGACATCAAAAGTGGACCACATATAAAAATTTCATTTGATCATCAAGCATAAAAAAGGGAGTGTCAATTCAATAGTAGATTGTTTAAACCAACATCTAATCATAGCATTCACCACTATTCTTGATTCTTTTGAGAATGATACTTCCAAATTTTCCACTATTTATCAAGTAGATTCTTATTTTGCAAATGCATACCAAAATATTCATGTGGGTGAGGATGTATTTGATTTTTATTTGTAATATAACCTCCTCTATCACATGGGAGATATTTTTATACCAAGTAGTGAGTTCTCAAATATTATTTGTGAAGTGCACTTTAGAAAAATAGCAAATCACTTTGGGATGGAAAAACATTAACAATTATTTAAAAGGACTAATTTTGGTTCAAAATGAGAAATGATGTTGGGATGCACATCAAGCCATGTACCTCCTATGTTTTTTCCAAAATGACCAACAAGAGGTAAATATTATATACAATATTTCCAATTCTATCCAAGCCTTCAAAATCTATCTCCATGGATTTCTATTATCTTTACCCACGTCTATGCATGGTAATGATTGTGTTTTTGTAGTAGTTAATATTTTTTTAATGGCTATCATGATTACTTATAAGAAATATATTTCAGTGGAGAACACAACTCAACTTTATTTTAGTCATGTATGACTCAAATTTATCTTACCAAAGTCTATTGTTTCACATGGATAATATTTTTCTATGTATTTTTTGGTTAACCCTATGAAGAATGATTGTCAACAAGTTAATCATGTCCATAAAATTCCATCCTCAAAATGATGGTAAAAAAAATTATGAATCAATTTATTATATATATTCTTCAAATGTAAAATTACAAGCATCCATGCACATGGGATGAGAGATTCCCCTACATTTAACATGAGTAAAATAGAGCTCTACACAATTTTACCAAATCACAATTCTATCAAAAGTTCTATCATGTATTGGCAATTATTTTTCTTATATTTGAGGAAAACAGAGTAGTAGAGAAAATAAAGTTGGATAGGGGAGCATATCAAATTATAGCTAAGCGAGGACCAAACTTACAGAGAAACTAGTAAAACAAAGAGAAACTTCTCTGCAGATAATACAACAATACAAGAGGAGAAAAATAAGGAAAAGCTTTATAATATGATATCTCCAATGACCAATTTCATCAAGATATTTCTTGCGACCAAAGAAAAGCAATTCAAATATTAGTCTAAATATTTCATGAAGCTTCCAAAATAAAAAGCTTTTACTATTAAGTTTTACTTTTTATCACTTTTCTAGCCAAAATAATTTATATGTCGTTTATCATTTCTGCTCCTAGAAACAATTTGAATTTAAATGTTTTTCTTGCTCCTTCTATCTTTTGAATTTCTCTTATTCCTTTAAGATAAGTTTCCATTTCCCTATTTTCATATATTTCTCACTCTATAAACCTTGCTTATTTGTCCTAATAATACCCAATTTTTTGCTTTTGCTTTGTTACTTATTTCATTACATAAAATAAAAATGTGTACTTTTCCTAGTGCATACTTTATGCAAAATTATCCCAAGCATAGCATAATATAATATGATATATGGATGAGATCATAGGTCTACTAAGGGATATATAAAACAAGTTATAAGCAATAGAAGATGCTAAAAGAAGGGGATTTCTGCCAAGAGGAGATGTTAGTAATGCTAAATAATTATAAGATAAAGGGAATACAATAGTCTACAAAGATGAATAAGGGTTAAATGCAATTGAGAATAAATTTTTCAAGGCCGTTTTGAATATTAAAAAGGTAATAAAGTGGAAATATTGAGCTATTTAGGCATGCTAAATCTAGAAGATGTTAAAAATTGTATCACAAAGATGAAAGGGTAGTTTGGATTTAATGAAGTTTAGGATTATAAGAAGATGAAGATTAAATAAAAAAAGATAGAAGGATATGTTACATTGTGGTATGCCAAAGTGTATATTTAGTGAAATAGCAAGGGTAATGAAAAATACAAGATGGTATAGGATGCTTACAAAGTTGAAAGTAAAATTCCTTCTTATTGATTATCATGTGTAACCTATTGAACACACTTTGAAATGTAGAGAGAGTTAAGTATGAAATACTACATGGAGAAGCTTAAAAATATTGTTGTTAAAGTTTTTTATAATAAAGTTGACCAAGAAAAGTTGGCAAGATGTGTCAATGGATTATAATTAAACATCTAAAATGATATCATCATAATAATATTATTAATACTATAGGAATCCTACTAATAGAATTTGAAATAAGAAGATAAGTTTTATCCAAAACATTAGAACTACTTAGAATGTAGAGAATGATCTAGTAAATAAAAAATATCAAGGCAAAAAAACAAAACAAAGTTGGACAAGAAGGTGAATTATTTTTTTTCAAATTCAAAATCATCTATCTAATGAAGGAAAATTTAATACTGAAAGAAGAATTTACAACCAAGGGGAATATTTAGTGATACTTTTCTTTTATGTGGTTAAGTAAGTCATAGGACCATTAAATGACCTCAATCCATAAAGATACCTATAGAAAATGGAATGAGACAAACATACATGTGGTGAAAATAGAAGAAAGGTCAATAACATTGATTCACATGGAAGAGCTTAAGCAAGGAGAGAACTCCATGATGATAAATATTTTATTGATGCTAGAGAAAGAGGAAAAACTAAAGCAAAGAAAAATATAATTTCTAACCATTTACAAGTAGGAGTGTTGCAAAGCAATTATAGATAGTGGCAATACTAATAATTTTGTTTTAAGTGAAATGACGAAGAAACTTGGGCTAAAAATGGTAGTGTATCCTAGTCCTTAGAAGATGTAATGGTTTTATAATGGTTATCAGTTGATCATGAATTAGTAATTTCTAGTTAATTTTTAGATAAGGTATAAAATTCATTATTATTTAGTTACAATGGATGTTTTACATGTATTTTTGGGAAGACCATGACAATATTATGCGAAGACCATTTATAATAGAATATCAATGAATACAATTATTTAGAAGAGTGGTAGGAAATACACCTTGGTTTATTTGAAGGAAAAATAAGATAGTGTGGTCCACAATAGAAAATATTTATATAGGATAATAAAAAATAAGTATAATTTTATGTCATAATTTCTAAACCAAACAAGTTTAATACAACACATAAGGCAAATGACAATGCCAAAAAAAGTGAGTGGGTTGCTTGAATATTAAAAGGATATTATTTACATGGTTTTCCACCTAATATAAATTTTAGGTTGTACACACCATTACTAGTTTCCTATAACTTCTTTGTAGGTATTCGGAATCCATCATCATGGATCATATCTCAAAGTTATAAAGCCTTTCTCTTTGATCTGGTATTGTGTTATGCATAGAAGTAATTTCATCAAAGTCTATATTTTTAATCTTGAATAATATTTTATGAAGAACACAAGCTTATACTGAGAGGGGGGGTGAATAATATAAGACAAATTTTTACTTTTCTTTCCCAATCAATATTACGCAATATATAGATCAATATCAACAATAATAATCAAATCAATGCACAAAACACCATACACAATAGAGACACCACAGTTTACGTGGTTCACCCAATATAGGCTACTCCATGGAGAAAATATTTTTCTAAAATTTTCTCAATCAATCTCTTGGGAATCCTTTCCCTATTGCAATGTTTATGGATATCTGTCCAAATGATATGTTGATCCCCTAAATAAATTTCATGGATCTCTATCCATAGGAGAACTCCTTATCCTCTGCTCTAGATGGTGATCCTCTAGAAGACTACTACCTCCACTACACTGTCTTGTGGATATCTTTCCACTGAAGAATATTGTCCCCAATAAGAAGACCTGTCCTCACTACCCTAGATGATGTATCTCTATCCACTGGAGACCATTGTCCTCTCTGATCTGTCACCTCAAAATATCTATCTCAAATCTGCACTAAACATAGTACTTGGATCTAGCACAAATCTGCTCAATATCTATCTCTGGTCTGGCACAAACCTATCCTCAATTCTTCACCAAACTCTGCTCTACAAGTCCACTCAGAATTTTCTCAAATCTGCTCAATAATTCCACTCAAAACTTTCTCAATCTGCTCAATAAGTCCACTCAGAACTATCTCAAATCTGCTCAACAAGTCAACTCAGAAATTGCTCAATATGCTTAACAAGTCCACTCAAAACTTGATCAATTTTCTTAACAAGTCCACTAATAACTTTCTTAGTCTGCTCAACAAGTCCACTTAGAATTGCTCAAATCTGCTTAACAAGTCCACTAAGAACTTGCTCAATATGCTCAACAAGTCCACTCAGAACTTGTTCAATCTGCTTAGTAAGTCCTCTCAAGAACTTATCCAAATCTGCTCTCAATATGTATTGTACGTTTCCACAAAATCTTACTCAAATATGTCCACAAGTCCTCTCAAAGACTTGCCATAAATATTCTCAACAAGTCCACACTAGAACTTGTCCAGTCTCATAGAAACATAAAGAGAATTTCTTAGAGACCCAATATGTTCTATACTCAAATGTCCAATCACTTTCTCAACTCAAATTAGAATATAGAATAGTTTGTTTTATGGAACTTGAACAATCACTTCACACACTAACTTGAATAGGCTCAACCAATCACTCAAAGAAACAACCCTTGCTCACAAACCCTAGTCCAAGCATGTAAACATCAACTCAAAATATTTCCAACAATGCTCAACAACAATCCTTTTTTTTTAAATAAAGGGGTAAAAATTTATTGATAAAAAGACTGGATTACAAAGTACAGCTGAGCCCCCACCCAGGACTCAAATAAGCAACAAGATAGGAAAAATCACCAGAAAAGGTCAACTCCCAAAGAAAACCAAAAAAAACAAACCACATTAAATCTGAACATCCTTATGGATCAACTCCCGTAGGTGTTGAGAATCCCTAGACGGGAGACTCTCCCAGTTATCAATAATCTGAGTATCCAATAGCTCAAAAGCCCTTTTGGCCAGGTAATCAGCAACCCCATTCCATTCCCTTGGAATGTGAACAAAGGATATAAATTCGAACTCTTCACTCATTCTGAGAATCTGAATGGTCACAGAGGCCAACTGCCAATTAACATCCTCCACTCTTTTGCTGTTGAAAATATTAACCAAAATTTGGGAGTCAGAATCACAAAGAATCCTACGCCAGCCAAGAGAAATCCCCCTTTGCAAGGCCTCAAGTATCGCCAAAGCTTCCATAAGATTGTTGGAGTGAACATCTTTATAAATGGAAAAGAAAAAACTAACCACGCCAGCAGAATCTCTCCCAACACCACCAATTCCAGCATGTCCAGGATTGCCCCTGGATGACCCATCGATATTAATTTTTAAAACTCCTCTAGGGGGTAGTCTCCATCTACCCTCTCTCCTAACCTTCTTGCTAAGCTGAGGAATCCTACTAGGGCTAGAAGAATTCACACCAACCCCAAACAAACCAAGGGCCTGTCATACCTTCTCCTCCTTAGAGTCCAAATGAGGGTCCACATCACATTTACTATGGATAGTTTCTTGAACCATACAAAGGATCCTTTTCTAGATTTGTTGAACAACTAGATGAATTCCCTCAAAAATGTGTTGGTTTTGTTCGAGCCAAATTTTCCAGATGATGCAAGAAGGGCCCAAATTCCAAGCCACTTGGAGGAAGGGGGCCTTGGCTGGAGGTCTGCCCAGACTACTCCAAAACTCCACTAGGGAGAGAACATGAAAACAAGGATGGTTCCAGGCACTCCACCAACAGTGCCAAATGTCTCTGGCAAGGGAGAATTGGAAAAATAAATGAGAAGAGTCATCCTCATTCTTACTACAAAGGACACATAAAGAGGGACCCTGAAATCCCCTCTTCCTCAAGTTATCCCAAGTGAGGCATTTATTACGAGCTACCAGCCAGAGAAAAAAAGTTACATTTCGGCCAAGAAAATCTATTCCACACCTTTTTCCACCATGTGACAGGGAGACTCCCGAACTTTTGCTTATCAAGAACTTGATAACCATAGGCTACAGAGTAGGTTCCCTTGGGATTAGGGTTCCAAGCTAGAATGTCTTTATCCCTCAATGAAGAACAATACCTCCCTATAATAATAAGAGCAAGCACCTCTCTATCCTCGACAAATCCCCCTTGGAGCCATTCCTATGGATCTTTCCATTTGTACATCTCCATATTTCCAAAATACTAGATTTTTTTAAAGTCCTCCACATGAGACCAGCCTGCTTCCAAGAAACAAATGCTTAAGGAATGTAACCTGGGATATTGAGTCAAGATAGGAGGGTGGCCATCCCAAGAATCCTCCTAGAAAAGAACATCTAATCCCCGATTGCAAATCCAGAATAAACCCTGCTTAATTAGATTAGCTCCTCTTTTCAGAGTGTCCGAGATAACAGAACCTTTCCCAACCAAACTGGCTCTAGGGATATCTGCCTCAGAAATACCTCTCAAGTATTTATAAGATAATATTTTAGCCCAAATATGATCTTGAGAGGTACACCATCTCCAATAAAATTTTGCAGCCAAAGCCTGCCCAGAAAGAGTTTCCTGTTGCAACCCAAGGCCTCCCTCTTGAACTGGCCTACAAATGGAATCCCATCTAACCAAACTCCATTTAGATTGATCAAGTTTTCCAGACCACAAAAACTGTCTTGACAAAGCATCCATGTCCTTGATGAAACGAGGAGCTGTTTGCACAAAACATCTGTAAATGGGTAAAGCTTGAATAACAAATTTTAAAAGCAATACTCTACCTACAGAGGATAGCCATCTGACAGTCCAATGATTTACCTTCCTTCTAAACTTATCAAGTATAGACTGCCAAGAAGATCTAGGGAGAGGATGAGATGAAATCAGGATCCCAAGATAAATGAAGGGGGGAGTTCGGACCTGGAATCTTAGAATGCCAGCAATCCTACCTTGAATAAGAGGGGGGGTATTGAAGAAGAAAATAAAGGACTTGTCCTCATTAATCACCTGTCTAGAAGCACCAAGATATATTTCAAGAGACTGTCTAATGTTTCCAGCTTCCTTGATAGTGGCAACTCCCAACAAAGCGAGTATCATCAACAAATTGAAGATGGGAAAGAGGTGGCAAACTGTTATCCCACTTCCACCCCTGAATGAGACCATGCCCGACCCTGAGACTTGAGTAATCTGCCCAACCCTTATGCCATAATGATAAACAAATAAGGAGATAGAGGATCTCCTTGCCTCAATCCCCTTGAGGCCTCAAACAGCTCTCGTAGTCTCGTTATTAACAAGAACAGAGAATGAGGAAGAAGAAATACAACTCATCACCCATCTAATCCATTCCTCCTCAAAGCCAAAAGTAGCAAGAACTTTTTGAAGAAAGGACCATCTAACTCTGTCATAGGATTTTGCCATGTCCAACTTAATGAACATAGTTTTCTTCTTAGAAGTTTCCATTGAGTGAATAACTTCTATAGCAATAACAACCCCATCCATGATTTGTCGGCCAGCAACAAACCCACCTTGCTCCTCAGAGATGATTTTTCTCAACCATATCTTCACCTCTCAGCAATAATTTTTGTGATGATCTTATATACAACATTACGAGAGAGCAATAGGCCTGAACATATCCAAGGAATTCGCTCCCTCTTTCT